>JABBWD010000012.1:0-600000 GCA_016628565.1 Suillus placidus | reverse complement strand
TTGACCTGAACGTGGGAACCTGGATTCGTATCGATCCGAAACGCGTTTGCCAAAAGAAAATCATGGTCTCATCGATGGACTCAAGACGATATAAAAGCGCTTCTTGATACCGTGATGTGATGTGAACTGTCTTTATCCTCCAGTTATCTGCGCACTGAACCCAGAGGTCGAAATTTCCGCTCTGTGTGCACGCACTTTGAGGTAAGTGTCGTGTTTTTACCTTTGATCGTACGTACTTGATCATAACCCATCTGGCTATAGGGCGTTGTGTTGGTGATTGTGATCACTGGTGACAGTCGTTGAACAGTCTTATTTGTCAGACTTGTTGATTGCCGTCGTTACATGTGTATTCTCGCATTCGTCACGATTGTGACATTGTTGATGATCATGACGGTGTGGGACCCCACTGATTTTGACGATGGTGTTTCGGTGGGTTTGACAGTGCTACTGAGCCCGATGATGCAGATGCGGACACTCTTGAGAACGCCTTGAACCAATCCTTGGTACTTGCTCCGTCAATATGCATCTCGATTTTGATCGTGCAGAACTGAATTTGCTTTTTTCCGCCATGCCTAGAGCTTGGAAGCAGTGCGCCGATAGACACCGATAATCATAAATGCCAGTGCCGGTCAGGGCTCGAATCGATCAGGCTTCTGTTCCAACGAGTACAATGCACCGCCAAAGTTATACGTCATAGCCCCATGATCTTGCTGCGTGAGTTCTTCATATCATGACGGCACGGCCGAACTAGTCCCGTTCACTTGACTTTGTCACATTGCGGGATATATTTTGATTCCGGTTTACCCCGCCCATCACGTGTAACGATCGACTCCATCTCCAGACCTGCCTATCTGAGCACTACGCTTGGATTTTTTACCTGTGTTGATCCAATTTAGGATCGGATGTTAGTATACAAGCGGGCTAGCAAGCCTGATCGAACAAGACGTACCTACACCATCTCTTCCTCTTTCTCCACTTACCCTACACCACGAAAACTCCCTCTTTGCCTTCCCCTCCCTATCTCAATTCGTCATGATACTCGATCGTTCGCATGTTATCCTACACCATAGTGTGCTAGGAACAACTTTCAAAGGCATCGATCATCCAATATCCACCCCGGATATACCCATACACCAATTCCGTGGAATCAAATACGCTAGTGTACCAGCCCGCTTCCGTCAATCGAAACTGGTCACTTCATACCCCTCCTCAGTTGATGCAACCCGTCACGGGTACGTCTCCTTTTCGTGTTGCATCTGTTCAACTGCTAAAGTGCTCGTTCAGCCCAATATGCCCACAGCCTGACCGGAAAAGTCTCGAAGAGGAGCTCATTGGTCTTGCCGACAGTGATATCCCAAGACAAGTCTTTAAACGGGATGAGTTTGAGTGTCTCAATTTGAACATCACCTGTCCTGCTGGTCATAACCGTGAATCACAAATTCCGGTTATGGTTTGGATCCATGGGTGAGACTAGTCTCGTGCTCCTTCGACGTGTAATAGACGCTCATACGAGTAGCGGAGGCAACCGTGGTTGTGGCTCGAGTTGGATCTATGATGGTGGCGCTCTTGTTAGAAAGAGCGTTTGTATCGGTTTACCGATCATAATGGTCACAATCAAGTACGTTTCCTTCCGCCTTACATATATCAGTGCAGTGGTATTGATTCACGGTTAGCTTTCGCATAGGAGTATTCGGTGTTGCCGCAAACCTACAATTGGCAGAAGATAACCGAGCAGCAGGCGACGAAGGTGTGGGCAACTATGGTTAGTCTGCTTTGCATCCCTCATGTCGATTTGACTGACGTAGTATCCCGCAGGTCTGCGCGACCAACGTCAGGCTCTAGAATGGGTGAACCGTTTCATCGCAGATTTTGGAGGAGACCCATCCAATGTCACCCTATTCGGACATTCCTCGGGAGCAGCAGATATCGTTGCTCACCTGTATTCCAATGCCAACTTGACTCGCCCCCTATTTGCTCGGGCAATCGTTCAAAGCGCGATCATCGAACACAATCCTCCAGAACCACATTCAGCTGGATGGCAACTGTCTAGATCATTAGCTCCACTGTGTGCCTCTTCTGTCGCACAACTTCGTGCTATAGATCCTGAAACACTTGTCAACGTCAATATCCCCTTCCGCGCGGTCGACGACGGTGTCTTCTTCAGAAAAGGATTCAAAGATCTCCTCTTCCCGCCTTCAGAGTCGGAGGAACCTGCCAGAGCTCCTCTTGACAGAGGTTTGAATTCGCTGCGGTTTGCCATTCGCAAGGCAAAAAGCAAGAGTCGAAGCCCGCGCCCAATGAGCAACCGTCTGCCTGCTGTTCCCCCTACATCCACCCCTGGTCTCCAGCCTCTCCTCATCGGTGACTGCGCATGCGACTCCTCTCTTTGGTCTCAGCCTGCACATCAGTGGGCCGCCCCCGCTGTTGTGCGACGAATTCGTGCGATCTGCCAGTCTATCACCAAATCTTCTGCTCTTCTTAATGCTTATGACATAAGCTCGCACATTGCTACGGAAGATCTTACCGACCGTTTACTTGAGCTCGTGGAGGATACACGCATAGCGTGGCCTACGGAATGTGTTGTTCAAGCTGCGCAGAGAACCGGTCGACAGGTCTGGCGGTATGTATTTGATCAGGAGGGTCCTACACAGGGGATGCCCCACCATGCAGCAGACTTAATATACTTGTTCGACAACGTCCCGCTCCCGTTATCACCTTCGTCCTCGCCTACTGCTTTTGACGATGACGAGTCGCTCCCATCACTCCCATCGTCAAGATCGACTTCTGCTGACGTGGGCGAGATCTTCGACAAGATATGCACCGTCGACGAGCTCGACCTCTTGGATATCGACAAGTTCTCTTACGGCTCAGAGGCAAGTTTTGGCGGGTGGGCACAACCCGTTGTTGACGAGTTGATGTATGCCCGTGTGCGAGACGCGATGCAGGAACGGTGGATCATATTCACGCAGGGAGAGCGGCCGTGGGACAATTCCCGTGGCAAGGTGTACGTTTTTGGCCCTGAGGGCGAAACGGGCGAGCGAAGTGCAGGTATTTTTTCGGGCAGGCGGCGTCAAAAGATATGGGAAGACGTGCTGAAGCCTTTGGGCATGTCGCTTGTGCAAAAGGTCGCACAAGAGCTCAGTAATGGGCCTGGGCTGCCACGGTAATCGTCGTGAGTCCAGCTACCCATCGTGCTCAAAAGCGTACGTTGCGTAATATTCAGATTGTTCATATTCGTGGAGGCTGGTTTGTGTTGTTTTTTTCTTTCCCAGGGTTTTCATACACGGTCGAGCCCATCTGGCATATCGCATTGCATGTCTACAGCCATAATCAGGCTTCATATACTCATCTACAAATACACATGTTATTTTATCATTGCATTAATCTCAAAAGCAGGACAGACCAAAAAAACGCGCAGCAGCATAGCATGATGTGGTGGATGCAAAAGCCACCGAGCCGCTGGTTATTCGTGCTTGTGTACTGTAGAATGAGCGCTCGTGTTCCGGGGTTGTCTGCGCTGAATCCATCTTAGATTGCGTTGTAGCCGGGCTTGGCCAAGTGTAATAGCCACCGTGTATTATAGCATGCGACGAAGGAAATTGTCAACTTGATGAAGAGAAAGTACTGTGACAATGAAAACTACTTAGTCCAGGAGGACCCCAGAATCCAGATCTACCGAGAGCAAGTCGGCCGCCACCATCTGACGTTTAAAGTGCCGTATGCTTAGTCGAACTCCTTATCTTTCGACAGCTTAGCCACCGAGGATTTCAAGAGGAAAACTTGAAGTAAAAATTCTGAACCGCATTTTGCCTGTTGAAAAGGAGTTTTTACCCCAGGTGCAGCGGGGATCAGACAAAGTATTCCGAACCAGCTGTACCTTCAGTACTACTAGGGTGCAACTTGTCAACAGAATTTCATCGGCGGAGGGATGTTCGCTTGTTCCACACCAAGTTACCAATAGACCTGACGTGGCAGTCTGCTATGTTATCTGTTCGAATACGGCACAACTACGCAATAATAATATCAGGAGATCTTCAAAGCTCGGACATTCGCTTGACGCGAGGCTATTACTAAGGTATTCCGGTGGATCAACGATGGATAGGTTCTTCCCAAAACGTATGCCTATAACCATGAAGAACGTTGTTCAGAACATAAAAGCAAGGTGTCTTCCTACTAGCCCTTCAGATTTAGTATTTGATCCCATATCACATCCTTGCACACAATGCGTTTCTCCTGTGCAATCATCCTCGCTGTCGTTGCTGTTTTGGCATCATCAATCTCTGCCACGCCCGTTGACAATGGCGTCGAGTATTGTCCCGTCTTCTGCTATTGGTTTACACAGTGCTACGACTGCTGGTTGAGGCAGTGCGTGAGTTTCAGTGGTTTGTGTCCTAGATTTAACCAAATAACTGACTGGCACGGAAGATCTTCTTTATGTGCTTAGTGAGTCGGAGTCGTGTCACATCGGTGCAGTGTGGTTCATGGCACTGACACGTGAGTTAGTAGTAGTTGGTTGTTGAGTCGATCGACACGTTGGCTTCTGAACAAATGTTATTGCCTGGAGATCTCGGAATAGGTAACTCACTTTTAACATTTTGCTGCGTTTGTTACTTATCAGCTGGTCCGCAAACCTCCCACTAGCGTCAATTTTAAGGAGGTTTTGTCACATCTGTGAAGTTTTCTAGCACCTCGTAGTCAAACAGGAATTTGGTTCGAGTGAAGCGTCAATTTTTTTTGCCAAAAAGGAGGTTTTGTCATCTCTAGCACCCCGTAGTCAAACAGGAATGGTCGGTTCCCTACAGAGTGAACTCTGATTCCACTTGATCGACTCGAATTCTGCCACATGTGCAAGTGGCCTCCGATAGATATACCTGTAATGAATTGCAATAGACTGACAGCGAATATCCACACAGAGCGCTGCATATGGTGGTTCCTTCCGTCCTTTCCGCGATCCATTAACAACGAACGAGACCCGCTTTAATTCCAAAGAGCTCACACAGTCAAAGCGAAATTTCGGTGATGAGCACTTTCCTCCGGAGAAACGATGGTGAGTTGGAGCCATCGTGCAAGCCCAATTTCACGTCTGACAGTCCCCACATGCCAGGTGGACCCTGGTCAACAAGAAGTTGCGACAAGTATAAAAACCAGCGCCGTTGACTAGGAATACCAACACCTGCTCTTGGCTTCACGCTTGATGTGTTCGTTGAAATGGACGACGCTTTCATGCGACGCAAGGTATGCAAATCGAATACCTGTTGTAACGTAGACGCAAGGGGTTTGGAGGGCATACTTTGACTTTCATCCTGGGACTCCGGGAATCTTTCTTCCACAATGGATGATGCAGAGGAGACGGCTGTTTCCCCTAGTTCTTCCAGGACAGCATCATTGGGAATCACTGGCATGCAATCATCAACACGCACGGTTACCCAGTCCTTTTCAAGGTAACTGTTTTCCGCAGAAGGATGAGAAAAGGTGTCCAGCGAGAGAAGATAAGGACAGACTAATGTGCCTGACCTTCCCTTCCCAGCTGCATAGGACTGGAGTCAGTGGATGTGCAGAGCGGATGGAGGGCAAGCTGACCTTTGCAGTGTGAAACAGCTACCCGGTACTTTGAAACTGTTAGCAAAGCATGTATCTCTCTCGAAACCAACAGGAGAATGGCAAGGGGAGGCGTGGGGTACTGACTTACTCGTCCTCCAAAAACTATCTTGTCATAGAAGTTCTCCCTGACTGGGCAGAAGTTGAATAACCAAAAGTCGCTACCATGCTGAGCGGTAAGAAAATGCTGAACATCCTCGTGGCGGTTTCGGTAGAGGCCCTTAGAGTCAGTCTCGATGTTGGTGTTATGCACATCTGGCGCAACGTGAGTTGCACCGGCATGCTCCCGGCATATTCCTTCGGCCACCAGTGTATACCTCTGGCAATGGCTCGTTCCCACGCCCTAAGGTAAGTGGTTCGGCACCTCCCATACGGTACAGGCCTCTCAGACTCCAACTTGGAGTCCGACGTCCAAGGACCATTCACTTGACGAGGGCGAGCAGGACGGCGCTTACTCCCCCCTTCCTGGTGAAGAAGACTTAATCATAGTCTGATCACATTTGTGAGAAAACGACATATGATAGTATGTGTTGCGGTGACTTCTGACTTGCAAATACTAGAGTACATGTGAGTATTTCTAAATTATATTCCATGTTCAAGTTGCGGTGGCCACCGGTGGGCCGTCTTGTTGGTTGCGTAGTTGCTGGATATCTGCTTCGTGGACATTGGAAATGCATGTGAAACGGTGTGATAAAACTTTGTGGGTGTCATCAGGTGAGCAAAAAGACTGAGGAACTAGTATGTGTATGGGTATCGCTTTGGAATTAATCACACTAATGTCATTCGAACAGACCCACACCACGGATCATATGACACCAAACGCGAGATTTATGGAATCTCATCACATTCGAGTTCCCAATCGTGCCTGAAGCAACTTGCATATAAGGGCGACTGTCCAGCCAAAGAGTTGCTGGGCAGTTGAAACAACTACATACACCGTGTACGTTTTCGTTGCACAATCCCCTTGCTGCTAGATCTAACAGTTAACACGTTAGTGCAACCATGGTTCATTTTGTCCTGACCGTTGCCTTGCTCCTTGTGCTCGGCACAGGAGTTAAAGCAGAATGCGAGGCCTGTCCTAATTGCGATTATGAGCAAATTAGTCCATCGCAAGGGAATGCATGTCTTAACTACTGGACGTGCTCAGGCGATACTATCTCGTGCTATTACCCTTCTGTTGCAAATCCCGGAACGTACACAGGCTGCTCATACAGTGCATCGGCCGTAAGTAACTGTCTTTCGCAGCGGTGCATGCACGCTCACCGATTTTTCGGAAATGCCAGAATTGGGCACTCACAGCTGGCCCCAGCAACATCTGTTTCCCGTATTCGGGACTCAATTCAAAATGTCAACCTTCGAATAACCCTTACAACCTTGGCATCCCAGCCTGCACCGCTTCATATGGGTATGTCGGTGAATACAACAGCGGGCTGTTATAAAGTAAATGGATCGAGGAGTTAAAGAGCCTGGCGCAGCATGGGCTACATCTACCTTATCACAAGTGCACGAACTGCGAATGTATATCTGAAAGATCTGAGGTTGGCTACATCGCTTGATGAAAATCAGCATGTAAGTACCTTCATGGCACATGGGATGAATCCATGCACTTTTCCTGACTTGGAGAAGACTTGGGGTTCATTAGCAATTCATTAGGTATCAAAAATTCCGTCAAATTAACCACCATGATGCATGGGGTTTGAATGGACCCTGGTCAAACTGTATAAGTCGATGTTTGCATCACTATAAAAATATTTTACTTACTCTTAGTCTTAGATAACAATGCTGACCCGATGGTCGGACCTGTATATTTCGGACTAAATACCACAGTCAAGCAAAACGTTACTCCGAGTCTCGCACAACTCGGGTATGGGTTGGGTAACTCGGTGAGAGGACCCACTGGCCTGTGATGATAATTGCGATCGTCTGCGATGTCACGGTCATTCGAGGACCCTGAGCAAATATGTACTGAAGGGGCGGTGGGGCCAAAACTAATTATTCGTTGTATTCTTCAGTGTTTCGACTTATTACGGGGCCCACCTGGATATAGAGCACTGCAGCCCCTGCTGCTGTTCCGCCTTGAGTCGGCCTTCGACTGGCTGCCGTCATACATAGCCGTCATTTCTGTGTTAGGTGAGCCCTTTACATAACACGCAGCACTGTTCCTTCAGAAGCTTCAATCCCGGTCTTCTAGGACCATCATGATCATATCTCGGTGCATCGAACAGTGGTCGTCCTCCAGCAGCTCATTCTTTTTCTTTGCCGCCCTCCTTCAGAAATTGGATAGTTGATTACGCCATCATGTCGTGTTGTTGTACAAAATGACATGTTCGAATTCGGAGTCGATTTCCCAACTTGACGCTAAATTTGACACGGGTACTCGCCCTCCGCGGGGATGTTTGAAGGTGCACTATTGATCAGATTGGTCAAGCTCAGGGTGCATGAAGAGGTCACAACTGAATGCATCTGCACAGCGTGTCAAGAAGAGATGAAAGGGACCTCAGCTGAGGATCGTTCTGATGGGATCCCGGTTGCGGCATGGCCCTGAGTCTGAAGGTAACGGACCAAGACTTGGCGGGAGCGTTGCCGGCATGTTTTCCATTCAAAACAGCGCCTTGCGATGTTTCTCACTTCGTCTCTTCTCTTGCTATGTGATGTTTCAATCATGGACAACGAATCTCGAGGGTACGTACTAAATTCAACTCAACCTCACCTACTTATGAGAGTCTGGAACAGTGATAGCAGCGACCTTTCATGGAGTGGCGGTCGTGTGCACTGTGCTGAGGTTGTCATATCGGTACTATGTCGCGCGACTGTGGTGGGAAGACATGTGGGCAGCACTATCACTGGCTTTCGATTTGATCTGCTTTGTTTGTACCTTCCTTACTCGACCAGTGGTGATCAATCGTGCGTTTATGCAGAATCTTTATCTAAAGCGACTCCTGGAAATCGTAGGTGCAGCGCCAGTGGCCAACCGCGTGTTTTGGCTCGTATCCATAGCCTTCTCTTGTGTTCTCTGGTAAGTCGCTACCGTCGTTCAAGTTCGCACTTCTTGTACTTATATTTTACAAGGTCTGCGAGAGCCAGCATCCTATGTTCCCTCATCCGTGTCGCAAATCCTGAAGGCGGCCTCAGACACGTTGTTTGTGGCACAGGGATCTCCTTCATTATCATGTTCATCGGGATCGTTGCCCAACATATATATATATGCGAACACTACGAATGTAGCATTCCCGATTTTGTTGTGATAACACAACTCATCGGTAAGTTTGTCAGAACCTTGCCGATGTTTAAAGTCTAATATGATTGGATCAGCGGACATATTTTCAGATGGAATGCTAGTTGCCCTGCCCCTTCTGATGTTACGTCGTATCCGACTACCCAAGAGCCAAAAGATACTAGTCTTACTATCATTCTCCGCTGCTATTTTCATCAGCGCTGCAACTATCTTGCATTCTGCAGTGCTGTTTGGGCCCGATTCCACAGGCATTATTGTCTTCGGACACGTCAAGGTAAAGTGATCTTTTACTCGACTTGTTCGTTCGTTCAGGATCCATCGCGATAATCATATATAGGTTGCTATTTCGCTGATTGTTTGCGATCTTCTTGTCCTCGTGACACTTGCGTATCGCGTATGCGGTTTTGGGGATATAGATAGACCACATAACAGCGAAGCTATGGTATTCACCAGCGTTGACTTGGAACAGCTCGGAGCAGATTGCTCGATCGGATGTCCCTCGTTATCGAATGTCATGTCGTTCACGCAGAATGTGACTGACGAGGATGGTAGTACACCTTCAACGGGCAAGGACATAATTGTGAAGAAATCAACGTCAACGGATGTGGAGAGAGAGCGTACCTTTCAATTCGTTTTATAATCCATTCATTTAATATTTGTATCACTCTTTATGGTTTGTTTGCACTTAAAGCGACTTTAACACCAAAGGGTCGGTCATACAGATGAGAATGAGAATCGCATCTGAGACCAGTATTAACATGTTCATCCATAGTAGGATGGGTTGTTTGAAATTCCAGGTATCCGTACCAGACTCGCCCTCCGGGAGCCACATTAATTGGAAGCAAATCATCAACGACTGTTTGACTGCGAATACATTAATCATAATATGTAGCAGCTATTGATACAATGTCAGATGTAGACTATGTTGAATGCCCACCCTGATGTGAACGATGTTGAATGCCCACGCTATGCAAAGTGACCGTTGAATCTTTTTGACATCTGATAAACTCGAGCACACCCCACACGTCAACACCTAAAAGTCCTCCTCAATACCTGCCGGACGCTTGAGCGTGCTGATATCCGCGCCAGGGAGTGGCCATCTCCGTGCGAACTCGGCGACGTCTCTGCGGAGAGCATTCACCTGTGCTGTACCTGCAGAGCCCTTCGTCGTTGCAGCGCGGATGAAGTCCTTGAGAAGCCTGGAGCCAGCCTCCTTTTGAAGGAAGAGCGAGAGCTGCACAGCCTGGTGCAAGAAGCCAGCGACGACCTTGATGTCCTCCTCGGTCATGTCACGAGACGTGAGCGCCGATGTGCCGAGACGGATACCGCCAGGAGTCTGGGCAGATGCATCGCCAGAGACTGCGTTTTCTGTTGCAGGATTTCAACATTAGTATCTTACATTTTCATACAGGAGACAGATCCTACTGTTAATCGTGATGCCCAACAGGTCGCATACCTTCTCGACTTTGCTGCCAGTCAAACCAAGAGGACGGAGGTCCCACAGAACAAGGTGGTTATCAGTACCGCCAGTCTGGAGTTTGTAGCCGTGCGCATGAAGAACAGCTGCAAGTGTCTGCGCATTGGAGATAACCTGTCTGGCGTAAGCCTTGAATGCGGGCTGGGATACCTGCAGAAGGGCAGTAGCAACAGCGGCAATAGTCTGGTATAATTTGTTATCAGCTTGTGTTTCATAACCGAGAGATTGGGGTGCTAACGTTATTGTGAGGGCCACCTTGACAGGCAGGGAAAACAGCGTCGTTAACGCGCTTCTCAAGATCCTGACTGTTGGGCCCGTCCCTTTTGAAAAAGATTAGACCAGCGCGAGGGCCACGGAGGGTCTTGTGGCTGAGAGATATCAGTGTGAAAGGAGTCTCGGTTGTGAACGGAAAACTCACGTCGTTGTGGTAACGATGTCACAGTAATCGAAAGGGTTATTCAGTGTCTGTGCTGCGACAAGACCACTGGTGTGTGCAATATCAGCCATAAGGTATGCACCCTCTGCATCTGCAGTCTTCTTCAAAGCAGCGTAGTCCCAGTCACGGGGATAAGCAGAGGCACCGCAGATGATTAGTCTGGGCTTGAATATCTTTGCTTGCCGCTCAAGGCCTGCATAGTCGATAAGTTGTGATGTGGGATCGATTGCGTAAGGGAAAGACTGGAAGTATATCGAGGAAGCGGTCATCTTCTTTTTGGCAGTCTGATTGATCGGACCTCAGAACCCAAGCTAGCTATTGACGTGGCAAAAGAAACTCACATAGTAGCCGTGTGTGAGATGCCCACCATCTGGGAGACCAAGACCCATCAAACGGTCCTGAGGCTGAAGGAGAGCGGTTAAAGCTGCAAAGCTATTGGTCATGTAATGTGAGACACGATCAGACATAAGCGACGTCAGACATACTTAGCAGTCTAGCATGGGAGTCATTGAATGTCAAGATTACAGAGCGCCTGATTGTAGTGAAACACTCACAGAACCAGAGTAGGGCTGGACGTTCACACCCCATTTTGCAGGGTCGAGGTTGAACGCTTCAAGGGCGCGCTTGCGGCAAAGAATTTCAAGCTCGTCGATGTGTTCATTGCCACCATAGTACCGGGCATTTGGAAGACCCTCTGAGTACTTGTTAGTCAATATTGAGCCATTTGCCTCCATAGCTGCGCGACTGGTCAAGTTCTAAGAAATGTCTCAGAAAACATGAAGATAGAGAACAGTGAACTGTGAGATCCACCTCAGACGCAATGAGTTCGAGTCCGGAAAACTGCCTCCAAGTTTCCTTGTCGATGATGTTCTGCACTTGAGGATCGATCTCTGCCAGAGGTGCATACAGGACTTTGTTCTGGGCAGCTTCTTGATAAGGACATGCAACTGAACGAATATAGTACGCACGAAGTCTGGAGTGGTAGAGGTTGCCATTTTTCTTAAACTGAGTGCAAGGCCCTGTTTAAAACGCAGGGATGATGAAGGAGTGACGGAGAGATAAAGAGGACGAGTTAGCAGGCGCAACATTTCAATCTCAAAAATTCGATGAGGGTATAGATATACGGATAATCCCGATCTGAGTCACTAAGATAAATCCTATTTGTACATAAACCAAACAAACAAAGATTAAATATAATCGCCGAGTGGAATCTATTTTGCGAACACAATGAAAGTCTATGCCATGCTTCAAACAATAAGCTGCTGCGTGAGTGTCCATGCATCCACAACCGTCGGTTCCATATATAAAGGCAGGGCAGATGGCCTTGAGAATCACCTCGTACGCACTACTGCAGCATCTTCTTTCGTCATCTTACCATTTTAACGAATTTCTAGATCAGAGCCAGGAGCTCTTCTTACGCTCATTCTAACGCTAGTTGCATCTCGCAGCCACCTACACTCTCTCAAACATATCATCTTCTACAGTTATGGGTCTCTCTCAGAATTTCTTTGTAATTGTAATTGCCATGCTGGCTTCCCTGGCCAGCGCGGCACCTCTTGCATCTTACTACGTGCTCGTATCCAATTCTTCAGGCTTTTCCCAACAACAAAACGGTCTCGATGCGCAAAAACTGAATGCTCAGTTTGTCACAATGACTGCCAATGATTCTTGCACCAGTGAGTTCTTCAATAATTTTTTTTTCGCTCTCGTCCATTTATTGATTTTGTGACCGTGCCACAGGTGGGGCTCAGGCATGCGTTGGCGGCGCCTTCGCACAGTGCATCGGAAGTTCCTGGGATCTCACGCCTTGCTCGTCCGGTCTGTCTTGCTTCGCACTTCCTCTCGTTACCAAAGCTGGCACCAGTCTCGCTTGTGACACACAAAGTGATGCCGACGCGCGGTTTGTCGCTGCTGGTGTTCAGGGAGGGATAACTGGAAATGGTACCACGAGCAACACAACCACTAACGGTGGCGACTGTGTCGAGACAATCACAAGTACCTCACCATCTCCCACAAGCACTCCTACCTCGAGCACTTATGACCCATGTGCTTCCTCAGCTCCTCTGACTTCATCCGCCCTCGCCAGCCCCTCAATGAGTTCGATGAAAAAGCGTCAATTTGGCTCCTCCTCGTACGCGCCCACCTTTGGCTTTGGCAGTCCGACCACTACTATCACTCCTTCATCTGCTCAGACCGGCACCGCTTTGCACACCAGTGTAGCGAGTTCTTCTGCCAGTAGTCCAATTGTTTCTACGAGTGCTTTGACGAGTTCCTCTGTTGCTTCCACTCCTGTGACCACATTTGGCTTTAGCACTTCTGGTGCTGGTAGCGTTGTTTCGAGTCACTCAACCTCTCCCGTCATATCCACGGGGTCAGGAACTGCGCTTCTCACTTCCTCGACCCCTCCTGCGACACCTGCACCAGCTGCCACCACCGGCGCAAACAATGTTTCCACTGTGGTCGTAGTGACCACCGTGGTTGTTACTGTGACAGCTAATGGTACGGCTGCACCCAGCATGTCACCAACGGCGACGAGTGTGGGATTGAGCGGAACTATATCGTCTACTGTCCCTGCTGTGACATCAACTCCACTTATTGCATCCTCTGCTTCCCCATCTCCCTCTTATGCCTCAGCCACTACCGTCAACTTGAACAGTCCTTCCGTCATTCCTTCCGTCACTCAGAGTTCAAGCGCCATCACCATTAACTTGAACAGTCCTTCGGTCACTCCGACTGCAAGCGCCACATCCAGCGGAGTTTCATCTCCCGTTGTTTCTGCACCACCGAACATCCGAGTTGGTGCTACATCTTCGTCCGCGGTAGCTTCTTCTTCGACTGCTTCATCTCCGTTCCACTTCGTCTCGGCTTCGCCGACAGTGACTTATTGAAGAAGTGGATTGTTTCAATGACAACGTATCGGAGGAGTGTATTATATTCATGATGGATTATAGGACTCTATGGAGCTCAGGACCCTCGGACATATACCTACACGCTGTACCAATTGGTTATTGTACTCAACTTAGTCGTATAACTTATAGCTCAAGATGCAGGACATCTTATTATTGTCTCTATTATCCTGTTTTTCTTTTGGATTTCCTTGTGCAAACGACTAAAACCTAAGATTAGGGTTAGGGTTTGGCCGTGAGAGATACCTGCCTTAATTCGTCATTGCACTGGTACTACTGATCTGCAAACTCGCGCTGCTCCCCCAATCAGCTTTCTGCAGGCGCGCGCACAGCGCTCCAACGTTGTAACGGTCATGAACAACATTACACTCAATAATATCGAACAAGTCCTCGGCGCACGTGAACCCGAATTATCACAGAACCTGACGAAGCTCTTTGCGAAGCTTCTAGAACGAAATCAAGACCCAACGTTTGTGCAGAACTATACGGTGGGTCCCATCGTATCCTGTGCTTTATGCCACCATCTGGACCAGTAAAAACTAGGGCGCCATCAAACTCCGGTTCAGCAGAGAGTTTGAGACGCGGAAGGGTCGCGATCCTCTCAGCTTCAGTGCTTTTGGCAGAGCATGCTTTGCGGCAGGGATCGTGAAGACGTTTCTAGCTGTCGTGACGTCCCATCTATACACGCAGTCGCAATCACACCCGAAGGAACGATATATCGGCCAGTACAATGCGCTCGAAGCTCTGGCAGAATTTATTCAGACTGGTAATCTTACCGAGCGACGCACGCTTTTGGAGGACATGAAGAAGAACCATGTCATTAACATTTGTTTATCGGTAAGAGCATATATTGGATTTAATGATTTTTCGAGTTCTCATGTGCCTCTTAGCATCTGAACCATCCTCTTTGCATCTTCCGTCAGTTAGCCATCAATACTTTACGCGTCCTCGCCAGCGAATCCGTACTGGGAGAGATTTCATCTGTAACAGAAGTAGCAGATATAATCGCGGCTGTCTGTAGATTCGCTTTGGAAGGACCCGATTTCTTCATCGAGGGCATGCGATCTCCAAACACCACATGGCAAAGTCAAATGGTTATGGGTGCAACTGATGTGTGTATTGTTATTCCGTCTTATACATCCTGCTAATTTCCTCCTTGAGGTACCTGCAAAACGAGCCGCGGAGCACGTACCTCGATGTTACGCCATGGCTCAAGAAAGCGCTCTATGGACTGCCCACGGGCTTTTGTGTACCACACCACCCCCATCGCGAAAACATTGTCTTGACATTTTGAAGAAGAAACCAGAAATCCTAGACCTACTTTTTGACTGCGCAATCATCACTCGCCCCCCTTGGTATCCTGAAACACAAGTCGATTCAATCGCGTGCGAGGTCATAGCCCTTCTCTTCCAATGGCCGTCGCACATAGTGCCAGGCGTTTCGATGCCTCAAGACACTGCCTTTAGAGCACAGGAGTGGAAAGCCATGACCCAAGCTGCAGCCATCCTGACGTCCCGAGATGACTGGTGTGAGAAGATCATCGAAGTATGGATGAAAATTGAAGAGGAGGATTGGCGGGAGGTCCGAGGGTGGGTGATATCTTCCATCTTTTTGTTTCACGACTGACCACCCCCATAAAGCTGGTTTGATCGGGTCGAAGTTGATTACCACGCGTTCGAGCCACCCGATGAAGATGCTTTCGGCCAGGTATTTGAATATAGAGGTCTGTCGCCAACATGTCTCTCTTGACGAACACATTTAATGGTATAAATGACTTACAGGCACATCCCGTATTGCTATGCTGAGGCTAGTCAGTACCCTCAGTCACGCAGCCGAGTCTTGCGGTGTCACCAACGCCGAGGTCGAGTCGCTGCTCCGGATGGCATACCTTGCTTCGCGTAAAGTCAAGAGTGCGAGTGAGCTCGACCATAGTAAACCGGAGGATCTATACATGTGTACCGAGCGTATGGAAGAGATCTTCCGCAGCCCTATGTACACTGTATCCCTGAACATGCAAGTGGATGCGCCCCTCCAAATCGCGGACGAAAGCATCATGGGTCCAACGGCCCTCACACGCCTGCTCGTCGTGCTCGCCCAACGAAAAGCCTTCGATACCATCCAGGGACTCAAAAAAGCACCAAATGGTCTTTCATCCTCGACTTGTCTCAACCACGTACAACAAATCACGAACCCTGATGTTATCCGGCGATTCCTGAAAATCGCACTGCAGCGCGTCAAGGCGAGTATGGACAAGGGGCGTGAACGCTCTCGCAAGACCGACAATGATTACGCCAGGGCTGCGTTCACGAGCGCTGCGGAGCTTTCCGCTGCACTGGTTGCATTTGATACCCACACGCAGGGTCAGTATTCGAACGAAGTGCTAGGGGCAAGAAAGGAACTTGCATTGGCGCTAGGGAATGCAGCTGAGATGGCCATTCGCGAGAAGCGCTGGCAGCAGGCGTTGTATTTCGGATCCGGTGCTGTGAACGTTGCTGAGAACATTCCAGCCGGCGAGCATTTGGATGGCAATGTTATCGCGAAAAATAAGCGGCGCGTCGAGCAAGCGAGGACTGCGATTTCTTCAAAATAGATACCATGTAGCATTAGCATGTGAGTGGGTTTTTTGGGGTCCCTTTGCGTGTGATTCATCTAGTTCTGTGTTCAGTGACCCCTCTGTACTGATCTTCCGCACCTGCGGTGTATGATATATTGTATGTTTGTCTTATTAATGTCATCAAGTGTCTTGAGGCCTGGGCACCTAGGGGCACTTCCGCGATCCTTGAATGACCTATGTAGAGCATTATCATTTGGTGCCGGCGTTATTTCGATATAATTATCACGTTTACCTGCGTCAGAGGCTGTAAAAGTATCTAAATCAACGATGTGTCGAAATATCTAACAGGAATGACAAGTCGTGGATTCCAAGGCACACTTCGGTAGGTTCTCGGGTTCGGGCTTAGTTTACTGCGGTCTTATCATAGGCTAGGCTGCTCTCAGTCAGGTCTCAGAGCAGCCAAGTTTCACCAAGAGAGGTAATGACAATAATAGGACTGACTCGGTTTGAAGCGTATAATACACATCTGCAAGCGAGCAGGTGAGCAGTAAATCAAAAGCTGACTTTTGATGCGTCAACTTTCAGATACAGTTTCTCTTGTACTTGTGCTTATTGCATGTGTATCTGCCTCTCACATTAATCTATCGATTAAGTGGTGACAACTATTAACAGAACTACTCCGCAGAACGGCATAGCCAGAGTGACCGACTAGATCAGTATGAACAAATAACAATTATTCAAGTCTTTCTCTTAAAGAGACCAAAGAGCTTTCCTCTGCGTTCCTTTTCCTCGATGCGCTGACGCGCCTCCGCCTCCATCTCCTCTTCAGTGATAGAACCTCCCATAGCATACCACATAACGGTAACGATGCCAACGATGGCTGTCAACACACATCTACCAACCACCCCACATCGTTAGCATATCGCAACAACTACTTCAACCCACAACTCACCCAGCCATCGCCCAGATGCCTTTGGCCAGCCAACCGAGCTTCTGCAACCACGGGCCAAGCGGGAGGCCTGACAAGTCAGTTGGGCTCGCGTGTCCTGCAGCATTGCCGCCAGAGGGAATCCCAAGCGCAGCACACTGGTCGTACATAAACGACGGCACGCGGTCCTGTGCCCGTTCTTGTATCAGAAGCGGAGCTGTTATGAACTGGACCGCAAGGCCCGATTCAAGGTGCCATTCGATGTGACCTGGATGACAATGATGTAAGCAAGTGTCTCTTCTGAAGGGGAGTTCGTAGACTTTCAGTGAAAGAGCCACGCGCCGGGGTTATCAGCGATGAAACGGAGCGTGACGGAACCTCCGCCAGTGATAGCTACGGTGTCACGACGCATCGGGTTTGCTTGCCCTTCGACAAGGGGTGGATTCAGCGACGGATCGTCGGAGGTATAATCTGTCGCTCTATTGACAATCTGCACCCTGTATCCGTGCAAATGGCTGGAACGTAACATCAGATCTGTCAAATGCCGAATGTAGGGAGGGAGGAGACGCACAAGGGATGCTTCCCTGTATCGCCGTTCTTCACTACAAGGTCGATCACGTCTCCGTAGTTGAGCACAAAACTGTACGGCCCATATGCCGCTTGGCTAGTGGCATTTTCGCCCAGGCTCAGCGCGCTCATGATTGCGGGTACCAGTGGCGGATTGTAAACCAAATTATTGAAGAACCCATGATTTGTCCCATCATTCATCGTCTCGAAATCGAACTCAAGCTCAAAGGTATTTGTAGGGGAGAGCGCAGGCGAAACAACAGTGGGAATCAGAGCGCTGTCGTTTACCATGGTATAGGAGGACACGGGGGACAAATTAGTGAGGTTAGAGGAGGCGGAGTACGTGATGGTGGAGGTAACATCTGCAAGCATTTTGAAAGGTATTACGATAAGTGGTGGGATCGAGTGCTCAAGAAAGGGAATAGCCTACTGGGATTTAGACTACTGGGAACCCTGTCAAACATGGTTGTATCCATGTTTGCATGGATGGCCCAGTTTGACGACGTATCGTTCCTCGCTGTGACAAGCACAGAGTAACGCTGCGCCACTGACACACTCAGCATATCGACGGGCTGCTCCTGTGTGTCGGTCTGCGGTAACATGAGTCTACCGAGTTATAAGAAGCAGGTAGAACTAAACGCACACCGTCAGCTTCGATAATTCGCATTTCATGCCCGTCGATCCAGAAGAAGAACCCTGCGAACGCGCTCATGTTGATTATGCGCAGTCTGTACGTTTTACCAGGCTCGAACGAAAGGGTCGCGTTCTCGTTGAAACCCACTGCGCTTGTTACCGGAGATGGGTGACTCCCTGGGATCGGTGCCAGGTAGGAACCATTTTGGGAAAAATATACAAGGGCAGAATCTACAGGCCAATGAAACATGAAACAAAAAAAATCCGTCCATCGGTATATCGCCATGAACAATAGGATGAGGCAGCTCACCAGGAATAGGCTCCGCCCCACCTGGATTTGCTATACTGATGAAGGATTTCAAGAGGACATGCTGCTCCTGATGGTACCAGTCACTCAGCGCAACAGTGAACTCAGCATCGTAATCCCTGGCATAAGTTTCATTTGGAGAATGCAGCAGGAGAGGCGTGCGTAGACCATCCACATATATTCCCTGCATGGATAGACGCGGAATTTAGTGCAATATTTCGCAAGAGCAAGCAGGCAAGCGAAGTAGAAAAGAGAGGAAACTGTGTTTACTTACGTTTGAATGGCCATGCGCCCAGTATGTTCCAACCTGGCCGGAGGAGTTGATGGGTACAACGTAGTCAAACGTCTGGCCTGGGGGTATGCCACTGCGTGAGAAAAATATTTAGCAAAATACTTCACAATATCAGTTGTATGTGTTGATGGGTACAAAGACATCAAACAAAAGACGGGGACAGTTGGTGCAGGCAATGCAGCCGCAACATGACCAAATGAACACGAGTATACATACCATTGCGACACCCCCATTGCTCCGTCCATCCAGGATGTTGAGTTGAAGAACATGCCATGGTGGTGTAGGGTCGCAGGTTTATCGATGCTGTTCGTTACATGCACAAGCAATGAATCTGTTGTGGATACCTCAATTGGAGGAGGTCTTCATGAGTACCGAAGTCGACAGGCATGAGATCCAATTTTTGAGGTTTCGCAGTGAATAGAAATGTGGGTTTCAAGAAGTCAGATGTGTCACAAGCTAATAATATAAGATGTGAGACTTACGGCCAGGTTCCGTTAACACCAATGACACGTCGTTCAAAGAGACCATCTGGATTTGCATCCTGAATGTAGGTGACGTTCCACCAAAGCTCCTGTACACCCGCCAGGGCAGGAGACAAGAGCGCAAGCAAGGGAAGCAACTGGCGGCACCACATGGACGTGTCAATGGTAATTTGGACCCCCCACGTTGGGGATAGTGATACCTAGATGAGGTCAGTTCAAAGCGAGTGCTCAGAGGAAAACCAAAGGACCACGGGGAACTATATAGTAGAGTCTGCCCGTCTGTCTGAAAAGTCTTAAGTCAAAAGGGGATCCTTCATCGCCAAAATTTTATCTGATAAGCCTAAACTAGATTTGAAATTTCAAGATCTTGGCCAAGTGCTTCACACATCAAATTTTTATCTGATAAGCCCACTTGATTTGATGCACGTGGCCGTAACTGCCTTGGCGAACCCCTGGTATCAGATTAGATTTCGGCATTCGGAAAAATTCGGTGTCAGGGTTCGTTCGCCGAAACTTCATTATCAGATAAATCTTGTATGCACCTGCAGGCATCTTCTATTTTGTCCCCCACGTACCAAGGACGAAAATACGGCAATGACAGCCCAGAATTTGTTCAGCATTAGCATATTCTTCATCGTCTTCAGAGAAACCCTTGAAGCCGCCGTCATCGTATCTGTACTCCTTGGCCTCGTCGAGCAGATCGTCCATGGCGACATAGACCACTTCCCGACACTTACTACGGAGCACTCTCGGCCCGTCTCAGCTCACAAGGACGACAGTGAGACAACTACTATGCACGGAGAAGGAGAATCAGATGCCACACTCAAGAGACGCTTGACCCGCAAACTCAGAGTGCATGTATGCTACTTCAGTAGTAATGTTGAAAGTGTCATTGACTCATGAGCAACAAGGTTTTTGCTGGTGCAGGCATAGGCTTATTCGTCTCATTCGCCTTAGGTGCTGCATTCATTGCAGTCTGGTTCACTAAGGCGTCCAATCTCTGGTCTAAGGCCGAACTTCTCTGGGAAGGTCTGTATCTTGCATTTAAATCCTCATTCATTCCCAAAATATTTTCTCTCACTATGTCGCGCAATTAAACTGACCCACATCATATTCCCTCACTCAAATAGGCATCTTTGAATTTATTGCATCCGCGATGATTTTTGTCATGGGCGTTACCATGCTCAAGTTGGACAGGGCTAAAGCCAAATGGCGCGTAAAGCTCCAGCGCGCGTTTAGTGATCAACGTACGTGTCCTTCCTCTCTCTGTTCTTGTGCTTACCAATTATTTTTTGTCGTCAGATGTCGATCGTCGCACAAAGACTGGGAAGTGGGTACTCTTCGTCCTTCCATTGATAACCGTCTTGCGTGAAGGTTAGTATTCAATGTGCCTGAATGTCTTTACCTAATCACTATGCTTTCAACTAATGCGTAACATTTCGCAGGAATTGAAGCCGTCGTCTTCGTTGGCGGTGTCGCTATCGGACAGCCCGCAAAATCAGTTCCCATTGCAGCAATCGTGGGCCTTGTTTGTGGACTTGCTTGTGGTTTTTTCATTTACCAGTTCGCTAGCCGCTCGAGTAAGCCTTCGCTAACCATCATGTTACACCAATGCTCACCTACTATATACCAGCTCTAACGATTTTCCTTATCGTTATGACAAATTTAATCCTCCTCATTGGCGCTGGCCTATTTAGTAAAGCTGTCTGGTCTTTCCAAGAGTACGCCTTCAACAAGATGCTTGGCAAAGATGTCGATGACACAGGCGGTAATGGACCCGGATCATACGACGTACGCGGGAATGTATGGCATCTTGACTGCTGTAATCCTATGACCGATCAGGCATGGGGCGTGTTCAACGCCGTTCTGGGATGGACAAATAGCGCCAACCTTGGTAGCGTGCTGAGTTACGTGTTCTATTGGGTCATGGTAATCGTAGTGCTCGTTTATATGAAGTACAAAGAGGTGTGTTCGTTTCTTGTTGTCTTCGCCTTGCTAAACTGTACATCAATATTAGGGTCGTACCAAGCTTTTCGGGTGGGAGTCTGCGGCAGGCACGCGCAGGCGACTCGCAGGCGAAAAACAAGCAGAGGAAGCTGTCGGTGAAAAGTTCTCCCATAGCCCTCCCATAAGCACCACCAAAAGTCCCCTCGCCAGTGTTGGTTCAGCAACAGAACTCCCCAAGTGATACCGACATTCTCAAAGCGGGCGCTCCAAAATTCCGCCGCTCGGCTCGCCATGATTCATGCATGAACTGCCAGGCACTGTGGCGATTACTCCAGGTACTATTAGCAAATTGTCGTATAGAGCCCCGATACCATAGATGTGTCAAATCAGTACCTTTCCGTAGCCTAGCAGTCATGTATAGATCTGCGGCATATATGCTGTGCTAGCCCCGTCCCCATTCACTGTATTCAACCCCTGCAATAAATATTTGTTCGAGTTTCCGTCTTGTTGGGTCTGCTTAACCCAATTCAACCTGCGCTAGCACAGATGGATCAAGACATGCATCACAGCGCAAGTAGCGTTACCACTTTGAGCAGATGTATTCGGTGATTCATCTCACCTTATCTGATTACACTTACGATAATATCGGCCGATTATCAGATAAGATGTCAATTTATTGTGCCATTGTGCGCTAGCGCATTTCCGAATTCCCGCGACACGATATATTCTTGGCTATAAATGGCGACTTCGATTATGCTCAGGGCCTGAGGCCTGAGGAGTGGAGACTTCCTGCAAGGGTCGCTGTGAAAGGACGTCGTACAATTTGTAAAGCATATACAAATTACGCACAGCCGCTTTCCGTGGAGCGGATTTTTAGGGCACTGAAAACCACATGCATCAACACGGACAGGGGTGATTTGACTGCGGTGATGCATGAGGCGTCGTAGCATATTGCTGTGAGACGTTATAGAAATCACAAGTCCATATAATCTTTCGCATACTGAGCCCAAGAGTGTGGGCAGTCCCTGGAACCAGGAAGACGGGAACCTACGGGAGTGTGCTTCGGTTTCTCTTCGGTATAACAGGCCTGGCATGACACACCATCTCGGCAGTGGAAGCCAGATTGTTGAGGACGTGTGCTTGCAGCTACCATGATCCTCCCGCGAGGAAGCAGCTCGGTTGCAGGAAATTGGGGGCCATCCATATAAATAGACCTGACGATGTGGGAGAAAATTGCATAGGACAAGTAGAAGCACTGCTGTTTAAGTTACGCGGCGTTACATCAAAAGCGAAAAATATCAGTACCGACTGAAAGCTCAGGTCCTTGTTTCTGTCTCCTGAGATACGGCCATGGCCAAAATTACAAGGTAAGCGAAACTAGGCTCAGAAAATTGTTCGGACCTACATTTGTTTCGGCTTTCAAAATAGCGAAATCCATCGGTGACACTATGCTCATAGTTCCGCAAGCCAAGTTTGAGAGTGAATTAATTGAATTCAGAAAGGTTTGCAATGAAAGATCTCGATTTTCACATGACGTTGAACACTGATTGAGCAATAAATTAATGATACGCAGCTTCGACAAATATTTTATACTCACCTATGATACTGCTTAGCGGTGCACAATGGTTCCTAAAGAATGCACGCTACTTGAATAGGAAAACTTGTGATGATTCAAGGATTCTAAAGTACAATATGATTTGTTGGTTTGCGTTGAGTCATTGGTATGCATGTCGAAATCAAGACAGGTGTTACACTTTAAAGGAATAGCGTGGACTTAGATATCAAGGCGGAAAAGACAGTAAAGTAATGTGGGAGCGGTGCAGACCGGGCATGCAGACCTGGCCATGACAGCATCAACGATGCACCTTAAGTAAACACGTTTCAACATGGAGGAAAGCAAACAAGTAACCAAATTACAAACCTGTTGCAAAAGACATGGCCGCACATCGTCGCAGTTAGATCATCGCAAGGATCTTGGAGGCAGACCCTGCAGTAAAGGGGGGATTGGCCATTGGTGGAAGGAAAATCGGCAGGGGGTACCTCAGCACGATCATTTTGATCCTGTTGAAGTGGCAGAGAGTCTGACGAAGTAACCACTGAGGGTAAATGCACACAACTAGAGGTTGCTGAAGAAGGTCGGGACGGAGCGCTTGTTGCAACAAGATATGCACGGTTCTCTCTAACGTACTCTGGTATGGAATCCGCAGATACGAAGACGACAGAATGGTCGGAAAGAGGGCTTGATGGAGTTGATGAACGATCGGCGTCGGAGAAGTAGCCGGCGGAACCTTCGGAAGTCAGTGGAGACAGTAGAGGACGGCTTCCGGAATGCGAGTGATCATCCTGAGTAATGCTAGGGGGCCTCAAGCTACCATGCTCAGATGGGGTCGGAGAAGGGACGAGGTTGCGTGTGAAAGAATCGCCTGACTCAGCGGGAGGCTCAAGCTCAGAGGTGCAAACTTGGGGAGACTGGGGAGAGCGGACTTGCGCAGGTATCAAGCTCGCCAAAACAAGTGTGCCATTCGCAGGGGATTCTGTCGAGTGCGATGAAGACATGATATCAGGTTCTAACCCAGGAACGCAGGGGTCACACTCTGGAGGGTTATCGTCCTGTTCGTGACTCATGTCCATGTCGAGAACTATTGGTTGGTCGTTGGGTGTCTCTGGAGGGGACTGACAAAGACATCTCAGAAATTGTGCATTAAAATCCGAAACTAAACGAACCATGTTGTGATCTTGACTCTGTAAATCAGTCGAGTCAAGGGAAACGTCAGGTTGGCTCGGACGCATGCGTTCACAGAATGTTGAATCTTGTACGATGGCGTGAGCATCGAGTACGGAATGCTGTGCGGCCAAAGAAGACACGGAGAATGATTAGCATTAGTCCCGAAAGAATTGGGATCACGAATCTTACTTGCTCTAGCACATTCAGATCACAAGGAATGGTGTCGCATTCCATGGGTGCAAAACCCAATTGGAAGTTGGTAATGCTGCATCCCTCCGTTAAGCTCATAGCAACTTCAGAAAGACATGTTGGATCATCAAGACTGTTACGCTTGTGACGTGGGGGTAAGGGTGTGTGGGTGGGAGTCAAGTCATGAGCGTGTTCTCCATACCCCTCGCATTCCGGTTCCGGCAAGGGTTGTTCATCCTGCGAGTCCATGCCGTGCGCTGGAACGCTGCGATTAACTGATGGATCTGTGGCTCCTTGGGATTCCAGGGTCATGGCCAAATCACAGGACCCAACCAAAGAGTCTTCGACTGCCTCAGGTTCTATAACCCCGGGCGAATCCGCGGACAACGTAGTTTCCTCGGGCTCGTCACTCACGACATGATCAAGGAGTTTCTCATTCACCAATACTGTCAAGGTGCTGGTGCGCTCGCAAATAATGCAATTGCAAGGCCTATCAGCTCTCTCGCAGATTTGGCAAGGACATGAGTCGGGTCTATGCTTCTGTAACTCGTGGGCCTCCAGAGCTGGGATCGTTGCGACAAGTTCCCCGCAGGTTCCACATGCGAAATTTGGCACGGGTTTGGGTGGAGTGGCCTGTACATTTGGCGACTGCGTCATCAAGACATCCTCATCATCAGAAGATTCTGGAGTGGACTCCCGCGTGGAATCGAGGACTACGTTTACACTAGGTTGCTCCACGGGAGCAGGTTTCGCAGCTTGGACGTATGACCGCAGCTTGGATGAATACGAAGATGGATAAACAGCGGGTGGGCGAGGTGCATGCTTCGCATTCTGATGCTGGATACGGGCTCCATCGGATGTAAATTCTTTGTCGCAGTATCTGCATTCGTATTCGGAATGCTTGGCCTCCTCATGTTGATCCAGGGCTTCTTTGGAGCCAAATTGTCGGTTGCAAATGCTGCAATTGAAGCTATGCTTCGTTCTCTCATGCTGGTCTCTTCCGTCTAAAGTCTTGAATGTACGGTCGCAGTAAGTGCATTCAGAAGGCTTGTGCTTCGACTCGGTGTGCTAGATGAACAGTTGAGAGTCAAACGCTGAGATAGACGGGAAGCGCTTCGCACCATACGGAGAGCATTTTTGTCGACAAAAGAACGATCACAATGATTGCATACAGGCATGGTGGTAGCAGCAGATTACTAGCTAGCTAGTAGGAGAATGGACCAGTGTCGACACCGTTGAAGTTCCTGTCACACCACCACGCCTGGCTAGTATTAAAGATGCTGCAGTTCCCGAGGAAGGGGAAGATAGTAAAATATGGGTATACGAGACAGTTCTCTCGGACGACGAAAGAGAGAAGAAAGGCTATAACTTTCGAATTGCTGTCACTGGTACTCGAGTGGATTTAAAGCTGATATGACATAAGCAGAAGTTATCGATTATCTTTATAATTAGGTAGTCACGCAATGTTACTGGCGACCCGGGGAATAAAGTGCCAGAGGTTGACTACCAGCGTCGAAATTGGTACTTTACGACAATGCACGACAAACAGGCAAGACCCGAATACTACATAGATTGACCACTCATCAACACTAGTCACTCTGAGTCTTGGCAGGCTACGGTGGTGTCGATGCGGAACAAACAGTAAAGCAAAACCGCATTCCTACATACGGGACATCGCGAGTCTCGTATCACCGCATCTGTGATGCACCTACGAATTGCTGTTAATCCAAGTCCAAGACCAGCATCGATTGTACTCACGCGTTGCAGAACAGGTGCCCACAAGTCGTCGTCGTCAGATCGTCGCATGTCTCTCGTCGACAAATCCTGCAATGATAGGGAGAGAGAGAACTTGTGCCGTTCGTTAAATGATTGATCCCGTTCCTTCCTGCGACTCGTCCCGCCTTGAGTGGTACGAAATGAGGAATTTTACTGGCACCTGTGCTCATCGTCAACTCTAGTAGATCTGTGAAGAAACAGCTTCGCTGACCTGATTTCTTTTGTACGCCATATTTTCGCCTGCCTTGAAGTACAGGAGGATCGAAGGAGGAATCGGTTGAGTCCGATGATTGGTTTTCCCACAGCGGCTCCGACATGATACTATCCTCGAACCGTACTTCGCGGCGTCGCTCGCGAGAGGCTGTGGTGAGGCCGATGGAGGTCAAACTAGGGGACGCCATGGCTGGGCTGTGAACGTGATTCACAGTCGAAGGTGCCTGTTCTGGATGAGTGACAGCAAGATATGCGCGAGCTTCCCGCAAGTAATCGGGGGTCACGTTCGCAGAAATATCAATGCCTGCAGACTCGGGTGAAATGGAACTCGGTGTCCCTGAAATACTGCAACAATATTGAAATTCGAAAGCAACGCTCCACATGATCATCATACCTGACTGTCTGAGAAGTACCATCATGTACAGGTACTTGCAAGCGAAGCATCGGCACAGCAAGGCCCACCGGCCGTTGACTTGGCGAATCCTCCGATTTGGCTGACATCCTCGACCCATTCTCGCCACTTAATGTGGACCAGCCAGAGCTCGACACCGGCGATGCGCCGTTCTCTGGAAGCTTTATCACGGGAGAGCTTGTCTCAGGTGACCTCGCAGAGGCAGAAGATTCTTGATCGCTGTGACTGGCGCCATTCAGCTCCTGAGAAGGAGTAAAAAGTGCCGGAGCATCCGGGCGCGGACTGAAGGGGCTAGTACGGAAGTCTGTGCTTGATACCAACGGTGTACCAACTGTAGGTATATTGGAAAGCGGCGAGTGCTCAAAATCTGGTGACTCGGGATGATCCACGGTACGCCCAGTTTCCAGATGTGCGACTTTAATGCCGCAGATCGGAGGTGGCGAAAGCGTCCTGGACGACGACCGCGATCCTACGCTCGATCGGGTCAGAACTCTCTGGGACAGAGGGCTGGAGTATCCACTGGTACTTGGAGGCAAGGGGATGGACGGGGCATAGGGGAAGTCATAATTAACAGAAAAACCCCATGTCGAGTCGACTCGATCGGGAGAAAAGGAGTTAGAAAAGCGGTTTTCGGAATGAACTACTCCGTCACCATTATCCAAAGCATCGGGATCGAAATCTTGCCGTGTCGCAGGCTCGCTGCTGCGTGGCCTATGGACGACAAACAGATGCTATGCATCACGTTAGAACATTACTCGATGAACCGGAAAAGAAAACTAACATGTTGATAGGCGTCCGCATCTGCAAATCTCAGTTCACAATCCATGCACTTGGGATGTGCTACAAAGTGTCGGATATGATTCTGCAGCGACTCTGAGCACTCAAACTGCCACTGGCATAGGTGGCAGTATGCCTCTGGATGTTCTGTGGCGCCGTGCTGCACGGCGGTCTGAGTCAAAGCATCAATGATAACGGTACTCGCCCACCATAGCAAATTCAGCTTGATCACTGAATCCGACTTGGCATTTGTCGCACATGGGATGGTTGCGCGATGTCAAGTAGTGCATCGAAAGCTCCCCAGGATCATATAATGCTCCATCACACGGTTGGCAGGATACCTGAGGGTGAATCGTTTCTGTGTGCTGAATGCGACATGAGCGGAAGATCTTCGCTGATATATCAGAAAAGTGGGATCAGTACATTATGATATTCGCCTGCATCATGAAAACCCAGGTCACATCTCGTACAAGACGGATGTGTGTCATCTGGTGAGTCTCTGTAGTGCTGACGTAGGCCTTCTTCCTCGGCGTACCTCGTTTGGCAGACTTCACAACGATAGGGAGTAGCGTGGTCCGCAAGATGCTCGTTTAAAAGGTCTGTGTTTGCGAAGACGCCCTCATGACAAACGGGGCACGAGTGGGACGAGGCGATGTGCTGCTGCAGGACTTCCTCGTCCGGACAAATGAATTCGCATATTCCGCAAATGAAAGAGTGTTTTGCAGCCGTATGGTCATCCAGTGCTAATTGAAGCTTGAAGACATCGTCGCACAAAGGACAGTGATAAGAAGCTGGTGGAGAAACAGGGCGGTGCGGCTCTGGGTGAGATGTTTGGCGATGCTGGAAATACAGGTTTGAGAGTGAAAACCACAACAAAGCGCAATCAAGAAGAACATACCGTTGCATAAGCTGTGTCATTTTCGAACCCGAGATTACACTCGATACATTTTGGGTGGGCATCTTTTGAAGACTGCAAGTAATGGTGGTGTCGCCCCTCTTCGGAGGTGAACGCCACATTGCATACCCCGCAGTTGGAGAGTGCGGGCGTGTGCGCCGCGGCGACATGATCATCAAGAACATGTTGAGATGGGCATTTGAGCTGACAAATGGCACAAACAAGCTCGGAGGGGTGAGCAGTATCACTGTGGGCAGTAAGCTTGGACATTTTTGAAAACGCGCGGTTGCATGAAAGGCAAGGATAAACTATCTTGGCCGATACTTCGAGAGGATGGACGGCGCAGATATGACGAGACATTTCGCCTGCGGAGGGGAATGTTTCTTTGCACTTGGGACATCCCAAGGCTTGTACTTTGGGCGCGGGATGGCTGACCAACCGGTGTTCGTCCAGAGCGCCAGGTGAGGAGAAGTTCTGATAACAAGATGGACATGGGTTTTTAGGCACATGGTCTACGCTCCTGTGGTGTTGGAGCGCTTCGGAACTGACAAATTCCATGCCACAGGGGCCACAGGGAAACGTGACTGGAATTGTAGTTTCGGCTTTACTGGCTGCTGCAGGAGGGTCTTTAGATCTTGCGTTGTGACGCAGCTTGATGTGCGTGCTGAGCTCGGAGGTTGTCATAAATTTCAGAGAACATCCCGCTTTACACTTGTGGTGCTTCTTAGATGCAAGATGTTGAGTCAGCGCAGCATTATTCTTGAAGTCTTGCTGGCAAAGTGTACAACTTATTCCCGTTACATGCTTCATTTTAATGTGCTTGGTGCAAGCGAAGACGATCAGTACAGTAATCGAATTATCTGAAGCGAATCACCGCTCACCGCTTCTAACTCAGTGATCGCCTGGGTACCAGGCGGGCATAATGGACAAAATGGCATAGTGCGTGCTGGAATAAGGAGGGGGAATGGAAATTATGCGGAGTCTGCTAGTCCACCACGACGTCTTATACATGTACAACGTTTGCCTGCACACGACTTTCGCACATGTTAGCGGCGAAGACGGACCTTCTGGAAGCGTGGGTTGATCAAACTGCGAACTTCGAAGCATGCCTGTTTGGCGTGACTTCATAAGTTAAGAGTAGCTACGGCCTTCTTCGACTTCCCTTGTTATAATAACTTGGCCAAGTTATTTTTGACAACAGGCTTGCTCTAACACTTTAAGTTCAGCACGCATCATACATACTAGAATACCCAATGGGCTGCTGCATCTAAGAAAGTGAGATGGTTTCAGAACGATCGATGGAAATCACCTGAGGCTGCCATGCGGCAGCAACGTGCTACTAGAAAGTGGTCCAATTGCCAGCTAACCGTGATTAAGTCAGATGACACTGTTACTTTGGAGTAATATTTTAATATTTGCCAAAACGAAGTCCATCTCCGAAACGAGTCGAGTCGAGATTTTGATGTGACGATGATACAGTAGAAAACATAACTTAGATGTGCAGATCAATATCGGAGATCATCGATCATCGATCATCCAGGCCGGGGTAAGTAAGGAATTTTGTCTGCGGAAGAAATGTGGGAGAACGTTCTTTGCAACCAGTTCGTGAAATTGCGTGTGGCAATAATCAGACTAGCCGCGTGCACCTCTTGTTGACATGCCTGCTTGACTGCGCCCTCGACCGCAGGAGACATAGACGCATGCCATCAATGGCACACCGAGTTATGTCTGCCTCAGAAACGCTTTCTACCTACACGTTAACCGATACCAGGCTCTTTTGCATTTCCTTCACAACAGTTCACCCCACCGACATACCCGTATGAAGCGGTACAGCATGGACGGCAAGGTTGTAAGGGTTACTTGAAGATTGACACTTTGAGTTCAGTCCCGAAACCGAATCACAGACATCGCTAGGGCTAGCTGTCAGTGCCCAACTTTAAAATTCAAGAGTGCGTAAGATTGCATGCACCGGGGTGAGAAACAGCTACTTACGGCCGAAGCACTGTACGAGCACCCCGTGTATGTTCCTGGGTATGCAACGGAGGGGTAATAGCACGTGATGGTGTCGCCTCAGCATGTCCAGTGATCGAGACATGCATCCCCTTGACTTGGGCTGATTTCCTCCGCAGTCTCACAGTTAGTATTCACTCCCGTGCTGGCGACAAGCAGATGGAAAAATTCGAGGCTCACGAAGATGGCGCCGTGATTGCGCTTGCTTGGAGTTCAGTTGTTCTTGCCACAGGCTCTGTACGCGGGACAGCGACGATATGGGACGCGCTTACCTTGGAGCCTCTTAGGCTCTTTTCATCCCCAGTCCCCCGTGCTGCACCAGATCGTGAAGTTGGAGGCATCAGCAAGATTGTGATTGAAAAAGAACTTTTGGTCATCATTAATCATTGCTGACAATAGGGTGATGTCATGGAAGGTGGGACAGATACACGACCGTGATGCTCCGCACAAAAGCAAACATGCTCGTGCGAATAGGAACCCATTTCCCAAAGGACAACGTATGCACGTTTTATTCTTTGTGGATTCTCAACTGATCAAACGTTGCAGTCTTGCAGAGCGGTATGATCTGCACAAGGTTATCAACGAATCCAAACGTGAATTGGAACAGGAGAATGCTTATGCATGGCATACCACGGGGCGAGAACGCGAGCAACGCTCCACTCTAAACATGCTTGGTCTGTCGGAGCCAGAGGCAGTGGAATATGTTTTGATGCTCTCCCGCGAGGAAGCGGAGAATCGCCGAGTTATTGATGTAATTGGTCAGAACCTAGTACGTTCCAAATACAATAGAGGTAGAGAAAATAAAACCGTGTGCCATGGAGCAAGGTGAAAGTCGGCAGGGCCGAACCCTAGTGTTCAGTGGCTTACCATTGCAATGGCTAGGAAATTTGCGACAAGTCGCTTGAGAGTGTTACGTTGAAGAGGCGAGTAAGGCGCATTTCTTACTTCCAATTCTACGCAATTTTTTTTGGCTTGTCGCATGCGAGCTCTCTTGCACGCTGTGCAACGAATTCATGAACTTTCCTGTGGAATAAAAGTTGTCCGGGGTGACTTGCACTTGACTCGGATAACGGGGCTCAATTTTATCGAGTCATACCGAAATCGCGCTTTGGTCAAAAGACCCTTAACCACCATTTCTCGATATACCACATCTGCAACCATGAACTCTCTAGAATCTGTAGCCCAGGCCCTTGCTGGGTTGTCAATCACCCCATCCGCCAGCATCACTCATGCTGCAACAAATTCCCCGGCGTCTTGGCGAGAAACGCTACTTGCGACCTCATCTGCGCCCAAATCATTCGAGCTCATCAAAATGCTCGTCTACAAGCCGAAGACCGCAAAAACTGCGATTCCGGTCCCAGTTGTTGTCATTGCCCGCGATGAGACCGAGACGAGCTCATCGGCGCTCGGTAAGAAGCTTAACCTGAAGGAGCTGAGGTTGGCATCAGAGGATCTGCTTGCTGAATTTTTCGCGCTCGATAAGAACTCTGGTACGTCACTTCTCATAGCGCGGTGTAACTAATCTGATTTACACGGACGATCAGTATCGCTACTTTCGTTGACTAGCGAGACGTTCCCAAAAGTTATCACTGTAATCGATGCATCAATCACGTCCTCCTCATCAACATTTGCGTTACACGCACTATCCTCGAGTGCAACCGTCTTCCTTTCTGGCCAGGACATTCTGTCTTACCTCCAAAAACTCGAGACTGAAGATTTGAAAGTCCAAGCAATTGACTTCACTTCTCTTAAGTCTGACGTCGCCACGGCTCCTTCAAAACCTGCTGCGAAAGAGAAAGAGGTGGCGAAAATCGATGGCGCCGTTCAGATCGCCATAGGTGTCAAGAAGGAAGTTGATTTCTCTGCGTGGTATCAGAGTGTAGGTTCCTTTATTCGATTGCCCCGATCTAAGACTTACTTATGTGTCTAGGTCTTGATAAAAGCAGAAATGCTCGAGTACTACAGTGTTAGTGGGTGCTATATCTTAAGGCCGTGGTCGTACAGTATCTGGGAGGAGATCCAAGGTATGAGAACTAGTTCTCGACTAATCCCAAATTTCTAAGGCGTGTTATAGACTGGTTCAACAAGAAAATCAAGGCAATGGGTGTTCAGAACGTGTACTTCCCCATGCTTGTTTCACAAAAGGTGCTCGAACGCGAGAAGGACCATATCGAGGGTTTCTCTCCGGAAGTCGCATGGGTTACGAGAGCGTAAGTGTATAATGGAACGAATGGACTCCAATATTGATGGTGTGACAGTGGGAGCTCTGACCTTGAGGAGCCGGTAGCCATTCGCCCGACATCCGAGACTGTTATGTATCCTTGTAGGGAAATTTCTATTGTCATAGAGAGGGCGACTTACTCATTGCTCGCAGACTATGCAAAATGGATCAAGAGTCATCGAGATTTGCCATTGAAACTGAACCAATGGAACAATGTCGTCCGATGGGAGTTCAAACATCCGCGTTAGTTCTCGTGCTCGAACGCTGTCAGTTGATCGCTTATTATTATTCTATTCAGAACCGTTCCTCCGTACTCGGGAGTTCCTGTGGCAAGAGGGCCATACTGCCCACCTTACGAAGGCTGAGGCTGATAAGGAAGTCCGGGAGATCCTCGACTTGTACCGCCGCGTGTATGAGGAACTTCTTGCTGTCCCTGTCATTCCTGGCATCAAGTCCGAGAAAGAGAAGTTCGCCGGTGCCCTCTATACCACCACGATCGAGGGCTTTGTTCCTTCCTCAGGTCGTGGTATTCAGGCTGCTACCTCGCACTGCTTGGGCCAGAACTTTTCGCGCCCGGAAATGTTTAACATCATGGTCGAGGACCCGAATGATCCCTCTGGCCAAGGCAAGACCTTTGCATGGCAAAACTCGTGGGGATTGTCGACCCGGACCATCGGTGTGATGACTATGGTGCACGGTGACAACCAAGGCTTAGTTCTTCCTCCGCGAGTTGCATCTATCCAGGCTGTCGTAGTTCCGTGCGGTGTCACAGCAAAGACGAGTGACGAAGATAGAGCCAAGATCAACAATGCCTGCGATGACCTCGCAAAATCTCTGATAGATGGGGGTATTCGGGCGAGGGCAGATCTTAGGGAGGGCTACACCCCCGGATATAAATTCAACGACTGGGAACAAAAGGCATGTTCTTTACCATCGGCTGCCATCACTCACCTTTGACATGTGGTCTGTTCCCTGAATAGGGTGTCCCCCTTCGTCTGGAGATAGGGCCGAATGACCTTGCGAAGCAGCAGACACTGTCCGTGCGCCGTGATACCGGCGCCAAGATCCCCGTTGCTCTGGCTGACCTTGCCACTACAATTCCGAAGATGCTGGAGACTATCCAGAGCGACATGTTCCAGCGTGCTCTCGCTGAGTACAATGCGCATGTAAAAGAAGTTACAAGATGGGAAGAGTTCGTCCCCACACTGGACAACAAGTGCATAGCTGTCATTCCGTGGTGCGAGCGTGAGGCATGTGAAGATGACATCAAGGAGCGAAGTGGTAGAGCGTGAGTGGTTTATTCAGTCTCTGGTCCGGACAACTATGTTTTGATCCTCTTGGGAACCTCGGGGATTCAAACGGCATCTAACATTATATTTTTACACAGTACGGAACCGCAGGACGAGCGTGCCCCATCTGCCGGAGCCAAATCCCTTGCTATTCCGTTCGAGCAGGAGCGTTGGTCTCCTATCAAACTGGGGGAAACGAAGTGCGTTGGTTGTGGGCAGGAGGCCAAGCGCTGGACCATGTTTGGGAGATCCTATTAAATGGCATTACATAGGGTTCTATCGTTAGAGTACGTGAGAATGGAATTGCACGAAGAGGTTTCTCCGTTCTTTGATTTCTTACAAACACTTTGTATACACGGCTCATGAGTTACACTGAGTCAGCGAGCCGGCGGTTACATCGATGATGCATATTGATGGCTGCCGGTAATGAATCAGCGTACGTTGTAGGAGGAGAATGAAGTTCCGGAGAGCAGGCGCGGTAGCTATGATTGATGATTCCAGGTATCGATGGAGACACGAGGTGTGTTGATGGCGGGAAGTTGTCTCCTATGGAGGGAAGGCTTTGGATACGCCCCGGGAAGATCCGAATTGGACGATAGAATAGACGGGCTAGAGAAGGCCTCGACTAAACAAATTGGAAGCTTTTGCAGCAATTTTGCAGTGTCAAAGACCAGTCGTGGAATGATCAACATGCACAGCATATGGACGATCGGCGGAACAATTCTTTGTTGCACTCGGAAATTACCGGTCTGACTCCTCCCTATCCATGATCTACCTCTGATGAGTCCGCAATATTCACCGACCAGGCTGCCTGCACAGATTTCGTGTCCTTGAATTCACAAGCCTATCATGACGTTCGAAGGTGATCATCGGGTAGGTGACTAAAAGCTGTAAGCTGCAAAAACTATGTGATCTTTTCTGACTCGCCGACATGCATTGAAGTTTTACCTGGTGAATATTACAGACATTGCGTAGTATGCCTACTATAGCTATGGTGAGATGCTCGCTCCTCCGAGTCAGACTTGAGCTATATGTGTATGGGGTGGAAACATCAAACTACGTGTAACTTTTGCGAGTTCTTTGCCCATCTGACGGATCTCACTATTACAGGACAGAACTTGAAGGTTACTGAAATACAATGGCCATCAACATGAGCCTGTACAATCAGAAATCGGGCTTCCGGCATGTTACAGGCTTCTGTCTCCTATGTGCAATTTCTCTTTCGATCTTTGGATGGAGTCGTATAAGTATTCAACCGATATCAATCATGAATCAGGATGTACCTGGCAGTGCAATAGATCACCATCGCATAAAGTGCGCGATGCATGGAATCGCTTCGTATTGGATTCGCTCTATGCTTACCATATCTTTGTTCGTCATTTTGATAGAATAGCCTAATGGTTCAAGCGTACGAGGCGACGGATAAGGTTTGCTCCCCTTCGACCCACTGTCACGGTTTCTTGTCTGACTTCTCTGGTGCTCTGCCACAGAATGCCATGGACCTCGTTCCAAGAGTAATCGGACGAGCTGTTACGCCTCCTCGGCCGGCAAGGTGCACATACTTGTTTCGATCACTCACGCTTAGACCTGTGTTAGATCGATGACTACATGGTTTGATAAGGGATTCCTCGATTTTGCAAGCTTGCAGCAAGAACACCCCGAAAATAGCGTTGGAAATGAGTTGCCAACGTCACCAACGAACTTTCCTGGTGTTCAAGTAGTCGTGTGCGTAATCCTGGTTTGCAAAACAAAATCTACTTTGATTCAATCAAGGGCTTCCATTTTGCTTGATTTCGCACTGCAATACTTACTTCAACCACTGATCAAGGGTCCTGAGGCAGGATCAGATATTCATCTCCATCATGCCGATTTTGGGAATGGAAGCGCTGAATGGTGGTATATCTAGCACGAATGCCATCGGTACACACCCCAACATCCCCCACTTACTCATACCCATCCCTCGAATATGACTGTAGTCTTGAATGATCCCAGTTTGTGGCCAGTAATCAATTGGAATATTGTTTACAGCTATTGCGGAGGTTCGTCGCACCACAATGTCTCGATCTAACTTTGACTTGCGTTTCGCAGTTGCCGCCGGCGCCGTGGTGGTATACGATTGGGGTGAGCAGGAGATTGTTCGAAAATTGCTCACATTTTTATGATATCTCCAGTACTGACACTCGGACAAGAGGTAGGTCGATGTTATTGCCGGAGCAGCCAACTTGCTAAGAATGATGTCATAGATTGAATTGATCTGGGTAAGTGACAGAGTCCCATGTCAGAAGAAAAGCAACGAATTTAGCGCAGAGGCAACGCTGGTCTCTCATGACCGTGCTGTATCTCGTTGTTCGTACCTCATGTTATACTATAGCATGTTGACAAATCGTGCTGATTCCAAAATGCTTTAGATACGTTATATTGGACCACCGTATTATGTGTATGTGTCGAGGCCAACAAATTGGTGCTGTGCTAATAGCTCATCTCTCACGATCAGTGTATATATTCTGGGTATGTCTCATGTGCGCTGTGTTCGATTCTTCTGACTGGCGGCACACAGAAATCATGCCATCGGTCTCGCTGACAGATGCAGTGAGTATTCCGCAACCATCTCATTCCCATACAATGAATACCCATTTATAGGGGTGAGTGAGATTCTGAACATTGGATGTGGCTCAACATAATGACTCAATAGGTGTAAGTCGAAGCATTTTATCCTAGTACGAGGGTGATCACTAATCGGGCGTTTCAGGCAATATCATGTACTACGCAATAAGCGGGACAAATGTGGTCGTAGCTGCCATGTTAGGGGGTGAGTTACCCAGCTGCGGTACTTCAATGATATCGACTCGACTGAAACATGATGCAAGTCATCATGATTGCTCGGTTGCATGCCATGTATCAGAGATCTAGAAACATGTTCATCTTCCTTGTTATTATCTTCCTGGCTGTCAACATCGCCTGCGGAGTAATCGCGGCAATAGGACTCCAGTATTTGGTAGGGGGTAAGCTTCACTTGTTGACTTGAAGAACACAGCTCATTGGACGAACACCAGAGGAGCTGATACTCTCTGGCACATATATGTGCAATTATGGATATGAGGCAGATGTCCAGCTTCTGGTTTCAATGGTTTGGATGCTCAACACTGTTTGGGAGGTCATCGCACTGTGTCTTTCAGTCTGGATTGCTGTAAAACACTTCCGTGAGCTGCGACGACTCAGCCCATCTACAGGATCGACCATCGGGGACTGTTTCAGAGTGCTGATAAAATCTCACGTGCTTTATTTTGCAAGGTGAGCTTATAATGTGAATGCGCTTATCTATTCTGCTCAAGTTCCGCACATGCTAGCTTTGTTTGTGTCTCTTGCTTCCAGCTTGGTCATCTGTCTCCGCTCTTGGTACGTCGATCTGTCGCTGACATCTGCTCATAACCACTGCTCAGCATTTCTCTAGGCTTCAAGTTCTATGGGAGCTCTGATACTCCTTGGTGCTTTTGAGATTTTATTAGGCGTGCAGATGTTTGTGCTGGGACCACGCCTCATCCTTAGCATTCGAGAATATCACGCAAACCTTGTGGCTGAATCCGACGCAGAAACTAGCATGAATTCGATTGTCTTCCAGGAGCGTGTACACGTACCAACTGGCAGTACCGTGTAGGGAAATGCTTGCCGAGTGTTCTGCAGGAAGGAGAAATTTGGTCGAGGATCCGTCGTAGTATTTATTTAAGTCATAGTGTTTCGAAGTATATTTAAGATCTGACGAGGTTTATGTAGACAGAGCCATTTCACTACTAGAACTCAGTGACCCGCCCACTTGCACCAAGTGGCAAACTGAATTATACGGAACGTCTAGCGACGAACCAGTTCTTGATGCCGATACTGAAATATAACGAGAATCAGTACAAATCGCCCAAACAGCTGATTCCACGTCAGACTCAGAGTCGCACTGCGGTAGTGTTTACCGATGCGACTACAAAACACGGTCCTTGTATCAGAGTCAAACGCCGAACGAGATACAGACACGCATAGAGACATACACCCGTCGACACCGATTACTTGAATGAAGTGTCTGATAGAAGGTGGAGAACGGGGAAGATTTTGCAAGAACATGACGCAGATTGATTCAATAACATAGTATGAGCGGTACGGGTGAAGGGTGATAGAATAACTTCGTCGTGCACAGTGAGTTTGGAAAACTATGTTCATTCCCCATATGAAGGCAGATAGAGACGTATGTGGTCTCCGAGTTCGATGGAAGGGGCAGGTACGAGATAAGGCGAGGGAGGATTGAATATTGAGGGACCGAGAGAAAGTACTTACAAAATGTCAAGCTCCATGAAGGTTGTAATAGCACTACGCTTGAGGACACAGATATATGACGGCCAGATGGAGGCGCATGAGCGGCGCTGCGGTATCATTGACGTTCAATAGTTCGGTTCCTTGACTACGCACGTAGACTCAGAGTAGTGGAAGCGGTCAAGTCACAAATTACTTACAGCTAACAAAGAACAACATACTCTGTCTCCAACGCGAGCGCCAAAGTTCTTGGGATGCGGACTCCCATATGTATATGATTAGTGCCCGCGGATCAGCATGGCTGTACATGGGTGGGCGGGCATGTATCTCAAGTAGATTGGAAAAATCGGGAATTCTGTCGAAATTCGAGTCTGTGAGTATGGAGAGTTATACTAGTGCTGCCATCGTGCATATGATGCAGCGACCGGTGACCTGACTTATTCCGGATTTGGCGGTCAGAGAGGGCAATTGTAGTTAAGCGAAGTTGAAGGTGGAGAACGGGGAAGATGGGGACGAATGTTCGAAGATATTTTGCAGGAACATTAGAGAGTACGGTGTTGAATAGGGAAAACAACTTGTGGGTGACCCAACATTATAGGAGGAGAATGAAGTTCCGGGGAGCGGGCAGCTAGTATGATTGATGATTCCAGGTATCGATGGAGACACGAGGTGTAAGTACTGTTGATGGCGGGAAGTCAAGCGCTGAACATTGGCTGAACGTGGCAAAATGTAACTCGTTCAGTCTCGACGCTGTCAGACTACTTTGGAAACCGGAATCGGGAAGAAATGACCGATTTCCGAAACTCTTTGCTTAGTATGCCGCAGAGTACACGATGTGCTTAGCCGCCTTGCCCTGAGCGCTTGAGCGCTTGAGCGCTTGAGCGCTCGTGATACGGCACTGGGCAGGACCACTTCGGAGTCACAGTGCAAAGTGCAACAACCAAGGCGACAGACTGGCAATCTTCGCTATCGTGCTTCTCCTGTGCTATCTCTTTCCGCTCTGACGCCCTCAGTAGAGCTTCCAAATCAATATTAAGCACCCAAATGTGTTGCAACGATCGGACGCCATGACAAGAGCAAGAAGGTCTCGTGGTATCTGTGAGTCACAGTCTGCCGCGATGAGCGGCAGCGAAGAAGTACCAATTACCACGACAGCTAGCACGGACACAAACTCCGCGGGCAGTTCTACAAGCAAGCCTTTTCGTGCATACAATCAAGAGCCACTATGCATAGACAGCCGGTCTCATCCTGTCCAATCCCATGTCCATATTACAAAATATGAAAGTCTTATTTTACATGGGAACTTCAAGTTGATGCCAGCAATTTTGCAACATCCAATGGATAATTTTTCAACCACAAAGTCTGAGTTCCGAAGTGACGCACGGCGTGAGGTGAGTACCCTTTAAAGCCAGCGCGTCGCCTCCTGTCTTAGCCGTATGGAAGCTAAATTTGTTGCATTCGCTTGCATTCCATAGGTCTGGAAACAGTAAATTTCATTTCATCAATTCATCAAAACTCGCTAGCTATTACAATGTTTGGCTGCCCCGCATTCTCCGCATCTCATTGCACGGACTCGATTCGGCCCAGTTTACTTATGTGATTACATATCGCAGGAGGTCATATGGTGTTTCGTTGTTCACTTGGCCGCCAGATCGGTACATCGAGCGCCAGTTATTGAGTTCACGCTTGATGCCAAGTTACCCACTTGACAGGTGACTACATGTTTGATGGCGTCAGGATTATTACGGTCTCATGACCCACGTTCCAATTTTGTCGTTCAAATTGAGCCCCACAAGTTCCATGCGGTCGGTGCTTGACACTGAATATAATGCAGCATCCCGACAACATGTTGATCCCCGTCTTCACTTGTCCCTACCCCCTTCCGTCAACATGGGCAAAGGTGTAAGTTGCACTTTGTTTTGAACCCTTGGCCACTGTGCTTAATGTGTTCAACAGTACAGCGCACGTATCGCTTCGAATCCAGTAAGTGATCACAATCTCCTACAAGTGTTCATACTCGGACGGGATTCTGATATTCATATGATAGTATATCGTCGGTACATTCGCATGTATCGGTGGAGGCCTCTTCGGTCTGGACATATCTTCCATGTCTGCAGTGTTGAACGTGAGCCCACGATCATCCACGCCTGATGTCATTTCGACGATGCTGATGGTTATATGTTGACCCTGGACAGAACCCCGCGTATGCGAACACTTTCAACAATGTGCGTTTAATTTCTTGACAACGTTTTGCGTGTGATTCACAACATTTTCGTACAGCCCACTGCCAATGCACAGGGTGCCATCGTCGCTTCTATGCCCGCTGGGTCCCTGATTGGAGCCCTTTCTGTCACCTACCTTGGTGACAAGCTTGGGCGCAAAAATACCGTCATTCTTGCCGGTCTTTTCTGGGTTATTGGTTCTATTCTCCAGTGCGCGTCAGTCGTAAGTGTATCATCCTGTCGTGCCATTGTTTCTTCGTTGAGATGTCGCTCCAGAACCGTGGCATGCTCGTTGTCGGCCGTATTATTGCTGGTTACTCCGTCGGCATCTCTTCAGCCGTTGTCCCTGTCTATCAATCTGAGATTGCTGCACCTGAAATCCGTGGTCGCCTGGTTTCCTTCCAACAATGGTCTATCACTTGGGGTATCTTACTTCAGTACTTCGTTCAGTTCGGTTGTTCGTACATAAATGGTGCTGCCTCATTCCGTATCCCATGGGGCCTCCAGATGATCCCCGCTATCATTCTTTCTCTCGGCATGCTAGCGTTCCCCGAGTCCCCCCGTTGGCTCGTCGATCATAATCGGTACGGGTCCTTTTTATATATAGCAAACTCCTATCTCATACTTCTTAACAGTGAGGCAGAGGCTTTGGAGATTCTTGCTGACCTCCATGGTGGAGGTAACCAGCAGGATGACCTCGTCGTTCTCGAGTTCGAGGAAATCAAGTCACAGGTTTACTTCGAGCGAACTGAAGGTGCCAAGGCCTGGTCAGACCTCCTCAAGCCTGGTGTGTCGCGTCGTGTCGTCCTTGGCTCGACTCTCCAGATGTGGTCTCAGCTTACTGGTATGAATGTTATGATGTGAGTTCCCTCTCCAGCCTTTGGTCACTCGATTCGTTTTTACGCTCAAAATAGGTACTATGTCGTCTACGTCTTCGAGGGTGCTGGTCTTACTGGTCGTCGCGCGAATCTTATTGCAGACTCTGTGCAATATGTCCTTAATGTCACCTTCACAGGTAAGATTGATTTACTTTGATTGGTGGCGATGATTGTGATGCGCTTGAATTTTAGTCCCTGCAATCATTTACATCGACAAATGGGGACGCCGCCCGATGCTTATTTATGGCTGTCTCATCATGGGCTTCTGGCTCTACCTTGTTGGTGGTCTCCAGGCCCGCTTCGGCCAATGGGGAACCATCAATGGTGCTTGTAAGTTTAACGTTAAAACTTCTTAACTCTCTGTGATGCCTACTTATTTTCTTAATTAGCTTCATGGGTGGTGCTCAACAATCCCGCCGCCACAAAAGCCATAATCGTGTGTTCCTACTTTTTCGTGTCTTCCTTCGCCATCAGCATGGGTCCCGCCTCCTGGACCTACCCTGCCGAGATCTTCCCTATGCGTGTGCGCGCCAAGGCCGTTTCTCTCTCCACGGCCACGAACTGGTTGTTCAACTTCGCTTTGGCATGGGCTGCACCTCCGATGTTGACCCACATCCAGTGGAAGACGTATTTCGTGTTCGGGACGTTCAATTTTGCAGCCTGCATCCACTTCTTCTTCTGTTTCCCTGAGACAGCACAGCGCTCGTTAGAGGAGATCGAGGATGTGTTCGCACAGGGCCACGAGTACAGCGCCTGGGCTGTGTCGAGGTCCGTGGGCAAGAAGGACTTGGCAGATGTACTTGCAAACAAGGTGGATGAGAAGGAATCGTTTGAGAAGGTTAATGCTTAGGGAGTTGAAGGCATGTTTTAAGCTCACTCATTTTCTGACTCTTGATAACGTTTGATAGTTTACTGTACTTGTTAAGCACCGCAATTAGCATAAGGATTTAGCGTCACAACCAATCCACGATAAACCTCAATTTGTGCACACAGCCCGCAATGGTTTATCGCAAGCGTACAAGTAAGTGCATTTCACATGTAGTTCCTCCCTCTTTGTCTTGGCGCCCGTTGACCGCGCATTCAGATACGCTAAGTACTCGCAGGCTACTAATCATCACATCTAGACTTTTGGCTGGGCCGTTAACACCCTGCCTGGATCACCCATCAGTGTACAACCTGGGCCATCGTAGATCACCGCCCAACCTCCTATTTCCAGATACATTATTTCCCGCATGGTAACCAGCACATACAGGCCTCGTCATGATTAAGTTACTTGTGTCACATATGCCGTACTAGCCCGTGGCACGATGCATGAATTCGGATGTTGGTAATTTCAAGGTTCACGGCTGCTAGTGTCAGTCAGCACACTTGTGTCTCTTGAAATGATTATCATGTGGACCGTTCTCGTGCCACAAGTTCGCTGTGACAGTCAAGTTTTAAGACTGCTTCAACATGATCAAACGCGAATCGGAGAATCAGGTCGGGGATACAACCAATTGCCGGTTGTACACTTACTACAACCCACATAGCGACAGCCGTAATAAAGTTGCTGGATATATATTCTGTAGTATAGTCCAACCTACAAATATTATTAAAAAATGCATTTACCGTCTCATATACAACTTCCCTACCTTACCTTGCAGATTTTACTTGTCCTCGACCCATCACCTCCATGGGACTTATTCAGTGCCCTCGCCATCGCCTTGATGTGCTCACTCATCATCAGCCCGAGTCTGTTTGTGAGCTTCAACATTGACACTGGCGTCGGCTATGTAGACTACATGCTAGGATCCACTATCGCGAGCTATGCTGTGCACAGCTTTTATTTGCTCTTGCTGGGGAAGCCATTGAAGAATTTCAAGTCTGTAGAGAATGCGAACGAACTTGAAAAAGTACACGAAAATTGGTGGAAAAGGATTCTCCACGTTGCGTATGTCATGCAATCCCCGCGGGGGGTTGGATGGAACTATCAGGTGCGTTTTTACAGTCCTTGCGGTTGTAACTTGCACTGGCTCACCCCATTCTTGATTTCCAGGTGAACAACGTTCCTGCTGCCCCACGACAACCCAGATACTTGTTCATCCTCACCTCTTTCCTGCGTGCTGCCTGCCACGCAGTGCTCTTTGAAGTTGCGCGGCTGTATGTTTGGTACAATCCTGCATGTTCATCGGCCACGGTCGGGACGCGAAGCTATGGTGTGCGGTGCGCTGACACCATTGCATTCATCGGGCTAACATACTGGGGCTTGAACGCTGGCTACTTCGCAATGGCAGCGGGGAGTGTTGCGCTCGGACTTTGCGAGCCGAGAATGTGGCCTGACTTATTTGGGTCTTGGCGTGATGCGTATACCGTTCGACGAGCTTGGGGGTAAGCTAAATAGCTCGTTTTTTGTTCGGCATTCCTGATATTCTATGTAGGAGGACATGGCATCAGACCCTGAGATGGGTGAGCGCGCTAGGCAAAATTTGCGCATATGTTAGCTGAAAACGTGCCAGTTCCTCGCCCCTCTTGGTAAAGCGATACCATCTGTCCTCGGGTTCAAGCGTGGTACATCAGGATCATCGTACGCACAGATTTACGTTGCGTTCTTATTATCGGGTCTCGTACATACAGGAGGGGATATCGTGCTCTCTGGATCCTCCACCTCCGCTGTAACACGGCCGTTTTTCTCGATGCCATTCTTTTTCTCGCAAGCAATCGTTATTACCCTTGAAGACCTGTTTATCCGGATCGCAAGACGACTGGGAGTCAAGGATAGCACGTGGACGAGAGCCTTGGGGTTCGTCTGGGTCGCGGTGTGGTTTGGGTGGTGCGTGCCTGGATTTGTCGAGAATATGATCAGGGTGGGTGGGGGGATAAGGAAGTCTGCCAGCAGAGTGGGTGGAAATGATATGGGCCCTAATTTGGTGCAAGCCGCGATGGTTGGATTGTTTGGATTTGATATCGGGGAGTTTGCTGAATCATGGTTTGGGGCATGAACTGAGATGAATGACAGGGTTCGTAACATAACCTTGTTTACTGCTTACCTTTCTGAACGATGAACACCTGAGCGTCCGTAATGGTCTTCCTGGCTCTTAGAAGGGCGATTGTTGACATAGAGTAACTGGATAAAACACTGGTACTGACTCCGACTCACAGCAGATACAGTTAATGTGCCTGGGCCTCGTCACAAGTCGCTGGCTCAATTATACCTGGTTGTGATCCACTAATAGATCATATGCCAAACACCTGCAACGATGTGAGTTTGTTCAATACCATATGTCATACAAATTTATCAATATAGGCTCAAGTATGTACTCGCCCTACAGATACTACAACCGCGGTCCACGACAAGAAGTATTGCCATGCCAGAACATGCCAGAAGTAAGAGTCAGGGACGTTTTGATCAGTCACGAGGATCCGTTCCAGTGGGCATTAATAACTGGTCTCAGACCCCGTCTTCGCCACCCGCGTTAACTTGAGGCCACCCATCGAGATTCCTCATCAACAGACTTTAGCACCATACACTGTACAAGCAGCATCGACTGACATGCTCTCGGGCTGGTTTAATACACCCTACAGCGAGCATTCGATTCTGGGGGTAACTGGATGTGTTGAAAGTTCATCTCTTCCAATTATCTATGCAGGAGGACATGGCACCATACGCCGAGACACGTGAATTCACACCCTAGTTCAAATTTACAATTGTGCTGCAGTTTCTCACCTCCAGTGACTTGATCATTATACTCTCCATTTCTTGCTTCCTGTCGCGGCATGCTCGTACTTACGGGACAGAATATTGCACTGTCCAGATCTTCTACCCCCCATTGGATCACGGCCGTTCTTCACGAATCACGATGCCATTCTTTCTCTCGCCAGCATTCATCATGAGAGTCGCTCATCGAGCTGCAAAACACATAAGAGTTAAGGACAGCGTATGGAAAGTTTTGGGGTATGTCTGGGTCACAGCATGGTTTGGGTAGTGTGCAATGTGCTTGAAGATACGTCGAGTGGAGACGGGCGAGAAAATAAGGCCGTCTACAGCTTAGAGCGGACGTGGCGTGGCTAAGGTTTGATATCGAGTTTGCTGAATCGGTCGTGAGCGGAGATTTGAAGGACAATGGCATCAATACTGACATGCCATATGGTTGTTTGAACGATATCTCATCAGAACGCAGCGGAAGATAAAGGGTAGTGTTTCCATCCTCGTGGATCTGCTGCGTGTCATGGTACGCGGATCTTGTTCGGTACGGCATTCTGATACGGGAGGAGCATGGCTGAGGCAGTGTGTTCCATACTAGTCTACATGCTCGCAATTGTTGAGCGGCATATCCAAATCCGACTTCATTTAGCGTCGAAGATAATCGGAGATGCTCGTTCTATAGTCCTTCTGTCACTGGCACCTACATTCTCCGGACGTCGATAGAATCATGGAGGATGTCTGTCACGCGAGGATAAGGCGTGGTTCAAGGTGAGGGACTTCGTGTGAGACCACAAGTAGTAGTTAATATGCGTGGCGCTCACATGATACAAAACATATACCAGATAAAGGTGTAGATTTATTCGACGTGAATTCATAACCAGTGCTCTGCGTTTCGATAGGTATACCTTGAACTTATTTGGCAGCTAGCAGCGCCGCATCGACTATTTCTGTCATTCTTATGACCGCCTCTTCTTCCAGGGTCCGACCGACAAGCTGCAAACAAACAGGGGCATTTTTGAATTTCTCCGGATCGTCTGAATCAATGATGAGGTATCAGAAAACCAAGTGCTGAGAGGTTGTTAAGTGCTGGTACTATACTCACACATTTCGTAAATGTCCTTATCGAAGTCGTCATAGAAAGCATGAGGAGGCGCCTTACCATCGAGAGTGGAGTCGACAGTGGTCACAGGGAAAACGGCGGCAGGATAGTCGAGCGCATTCCAAACGATCGTGTAGTCAACGTACCTGTCCATTGCCTCTCATTGACCTGAGTGTATCATTCTGCAATTACAGACACACACCTGTTCTTCCCATGGGGAGTTGCCGCAAACGGTGCGGCTGGACAAATGATAGCGTCGACAGGCCGTCCTGTCCCAGTCTCGCATGCAGTTGCTTCCCAGTGGTCTAAATATTCTTTTCGGATATCTTGACGCAGCTTCTGCACTTGCCAGAGCTGGTATGCGGTGATACCACCATTCTGCGGACGGAAGGATGCTACCGCGGCATCTGCGTCGTCCAATTCCATTGTTGCAATTATTGGTTCCCCTGTGACAGAGGTCGTGATCATGAAGTCCTCAGCGGAAGCGGCGTTCCAGATGTCCCGCTGCACGGTCCTACTAGGTCAATAGACAGGCATAGTAAAATGCACGACTGCTTACCGTGATCTCTCCAAGTAATCTGTGCTTGATGGGTTTCCAGTCAACAAATACCATTAAATGAGCACAATATTAATCCAGCAGAGGATTTAGACGAGAAAAACCATTGTGGCCCGCCTTCTGGAGACCCGCTTTGACGATTTCCAGAGACCTCCTGATAGGTGGGTGGGGAACCACGACACCATCGTCCCACATGATCGCAAAGCACAAATCCTTGCCAGACCCGTGGTCCACAAGATTGTACTCGTCTTCGTCCCACTTCTTCCGAACCGCAAGAGAGTCTTTGAGCCATGGTTTAGCGTTAACGACAGCTTTCATGAAGACTTTGACACCGGCGACGCTGTTTGTCATGGGACCGAACACGGGGAGAACCGAATCTTGGCCCTCAAGTGTGCCGCGGGCACCATAGAACGGTACACGCCCGTATGATGGTCTGAGGCCGTATAAGCCGCAGAACGCAGAGGGAATACGAACGGAGCTATCATGATGCCATCAGAAGGCTACCATTGATATCTCCAAATCCTTTTCATACCCTCCGAGATCAGAACCAACTCCCAAAGGGCTTCCTTTGAGAGCAACTAATGCACCCTCTCCTCCTGATGACCCACCCGAGGTCAGCGAGCGGTTGTACGGGTTTGTCGTCCGGCCAAAGACATTGTTGAAGGATTCTGGCCACTGAAGGCACTTCTAGCTTACGAGTAGCATCCACGTCGAGGGTGTGCTCACCGCAAGTGTCTGCGGAACGTTAGTGCGGACAAATGGCACGGCTCCGCACTCAATCAGAACGTCGACCAGCACTGCATTTTTATCCGCGTACTGCCCAATCCACGAAACATACCCTATGACACGGTGAATCACAATGTGTTAGGCCTACGCCAGGATTAATATTACTTACCTATAGTGGTTTCTAATCCCTCGATACATAGTAGGTCCTTTAGGGAGATTGGCAGCCCGTGAAGGGGACCAACAACCTTCCCTGTGTTCTTCAAGTAATCGTCGAGTTCAGCCGCTCGGACCAATGCACGATCAACAAAAATTTCCGTCAAGCAATTGACCTCCGAGTCGTTGACCGGTTAATACAATGTCGTCAAACAAAGCCTCACAATTGGGCTTACAAGTTGATGGCCCTCTTGTAGAACGCGGTGGTCACGTCTACAGCTGTCCATGCAGCACATGCAAGTTTCTCCAACAAAACATTTACCGGAGTATTGGTGATCTCGATTTCCCTCGCGTTCAGAAGGCCACACGTCTCTGGAAAAGCAGATACATCTAGAGTAGAGTCTGAAGGCGGAGTCACAATCCACTCCTGTGGAATAGATTCTAGCTGCCTTTGCTTCTTCTCCGCAACTAGAGCAGTCCAGTGCGGCATGTCTGTGGGGATGGAATTATTAGAATAGAAAGAATGGGGCGAAGCGCGAGGATTATATAGTGTATGTATAGAGTCCGAGAGTCAAAATAGAAAGCTAGCTATGACGAACAGAATGACGATGTTGAATGTCAACAGGAGTTGACCATACTATTAGTCCAACTAGAAGGAAAAGAGTCGTTCCTGATTTGATGTATGTAAGTAAACATTGATAAAGGACTTGAACGGACGACCCCGGACAACAAATTCCGAACCAGCTGCTATTAGTACTAGTCAGCGCTAGCAGCGTTCACTGCGATGCATGCCGCCCGCGACCTCCTGCAACGCGCTGAATTCATGTATCGGCATCGAAATTTCAAGCTCAAGTTTCCAATCGGCAGTGTTGAAGCTTGCAACAATGAAGACACAAGTTGGACATCCACGATGGAACATGCTGAAACCATGTGTCCGATCGGTCCTCATTGAATCTGGCGCCTGGACGCCCTGATAACAAATCGGGGGGTTATTTACATGAAGACAAGTGACCTGACTTCGCTGGTTTTCTTTTCTCGAGTTGATTCATCGTCAAATTTGCAGTGATGTGGTCAGGATCATCTATCGTAAGTCGCGGTTGAATCTAGTTCTTGTTAAAGTCTTCACACCCAAAACCAGGGTGCTGCTGGCTCCAGCTATGTTGAGGAAGCTTCACCAGACACATGCAATATCGTCATTTTCGGAGAAACAGGAGCTGGCAAAAGCTCCTTGGTCAACTTAATCGTTGGGCCAGAAACAGCACCAACATCCTGCGACGCTGAAGGATGTACAGCTGAAACAAAGCAGTACTTATACAACCTTGCGATTCACAGCAAGACCTTGAAGGTAAAGTTTTTTGATACAGCCGGTGAGTGCAGAGCGCCGCTCTTCGTAGGTGTTACTGAACTAGATTGCAGGTCTTGGTGAGGGCTCTGAGGGCAAAGTCCCCGACAAGAAAGCTCGGAGACTTTTGAAGGACCTCCTTCGAAGGCTTATAGAGCAGAACAGTATTCATCTCCTCATGTACTGTGTTGATGGCAAGAAACAGGGCACGGAAGCGATCAAGGCACTCTGCCGCAACTACAAACTATGTACCTCCGAAGTTAAGAAAAGAGTCCCAATCGTCCTTGTTGTCACACGTTTGGAAAACATAGAACCAGAAATGGAAAAATGGTGGAAGAACAACGAGCGACTCATCTCAGAGCACAGCATGACCTTTGCTGGCCACGCATGTATCACCACGCTGACCGATGATGCGACGCTCAAGGGGCGCCATGACCAGTCATACCTCGACATCTGCAAACTTATTGAGGAGTGTCGTACAAGGTGCGGTGTCTCCAGATGCTCATTTCGCTGTATTTTTAATGTGTTAAATAGGAACGGGCGCAGGAGAAACGGGCGAAAAGGGAAAGGGCCTAAGAGGAATGGGCCTCAAAGGAACTTATTCAAAAAAAGAAAAAGGACCGTGCTCCAAAGAATTGGACCCGACACGAACAAATCTAAGAATATCGTACTCTTCGGGGAGATGGGGGCAGATAAAAGATTACTCGTCAACCTTATGGCGGGAAAGGAGGTGTCAGTCGCATCTCCTGACATGCAACGTTGTATGATGCACTGGAAAGACTACATCATCAATTTCGGAGACAAGACTTACAAGGTGTTCGATACTAATGGACTCGAGGAACCGCAGCTAGAGATCAGAGAGTACCTCGAGTCTGTCGATAGCGCCTATAGGCTCATCAAGGAATTGGACCGACAAGGCGGCATTGATCTGCTTCTATTCTGCATTCGCCCCTGCCGAATAAATGCCACGCTTTACAGCAATTACAAGCTGTTTCACGATTACCTCTGCGAGGGGAATGTTCCCATCGTTCTTGTGATCACGCACCTCGAAAGAGAGATGGAGGGCTGGTGGGAGAGAGTACAGAGTAAATTCGAATGTTACGGGATCCGGGTCGCTGGTCACGCGTGCATCCTCGCCGCTGATGGATTGGATGGCCCATATGAAACCCGTGATGATGAAGTCATGATCCGCCATCTTGTGGAGAAGTTTACTGCCAACGGACAGAAACCAGCATGGATAGGAGGGGACGATCTGTTTGTGTCGTTGATGCGTAAGCTGAAGGAGCTACCTGCCAGTGGGAATTTACGTGTGAAGGGGGTGAGTATTGTCTCTCGCCTCATGAAGCATTGCGATACGTCTCGACGAGTCGCAAGAAATTTGGCTTATATGATCAAGCAAGACGCGGCTTTTACTTGAGCCCTTTTCCATAGTCACAGGGAGCCTATTTGTTCTTATTTGTTCATATGTCAGTACTTCGAGTGATTTTCTCAGAAGAGATGCATACGTTTACTACTTGTACTCTAGAAGAAGCTGAGAGCCGCACAAGAATGGAACATCCTTGTTGCACATGCGTGCAACATGCTGAAATCATGCATCCTCGGTTTCTATATTTCAAGCTTGAAATGAACACCAGTACCACAAATATGCACGGAACATGCTGAATCCATGTCTCCGACTGGCAACTGATCTTCAAATCTGGCACCTGCACAGGCCTGGACCCACCCACGTTGTTTAAGAATGAATCGGAGGATACTACATGAAGAAAAGTCTGAGGATACTGTTGAACACGCAAGTCAAGAGGCGACTTCGCTGTTCTTTCTTTCGAGTTGAGTTGTCTTCAAGTTTGCAATGATGCAGTCAGGATCATTTACTGTAGGCCATGTCTACCTCTTCCTCAGCATCAAGCTACTAACTTGAAGTCTGGACACCCAAAATCAGGGTGCCGCCTGCGCTGGCTCTAACAATGCCGAAGAAGTTTCTTATTGTACAGATAGCTGCAGTGTTGTCATTTTCGGAGAAACAGGAGCTGGCAAAAGCTCCTTGGTCAATTTGATCGCTAGAACAGAAGCGGCACCGACATCTCCTGACGCTTTGGGGTGTACAACTGGAACCAAGGAGTACGTGCACGACATTTCGATTCAAAACAAGATCTTGAAGGTAAAGCTTTTAGATACAGCCGGTCAGTGCAGGTCGCCGCTATCGATGGGTGTCACTGAACTAGATTGTAGGTCTTAACGAGTGCTCTGAGGGCACAGTTCCCGCCGAAGAAGGTCGGAAAGTTTTGAAGAAACTCCTTCAAAAGCGTATGGGGCAGGATGACATTAATCTCATCATGTACTGTGTTCAGGGTATGAAACAGGGCCCGCAAGGAATTAAGGCGCTCTGCCGCAACTACGAAATATGCAAGTCCGAAGTTCAGGGACGGATTCCCATTGCCCTTGTCGTTACAGGTTTGGAAAATATGAAAACAGAGATGGAAGAATGGTGGAAGAATAATGAGCGGTTCATCTCAGAGCACAGCATGACCTTTGCTGGTCACGCATGCATCACCACGCTGACCGATGATGCGACGCTGAAGGGGCGCCACGACCAGTCATATCACGCCGTCTGCAAACTTATCGAGGAGTGTCGTACAAGGTGCGGACATTCTGATACCCTTTGTGCTGTGCATTTCGCTAATATTCATATCGTCAAGTAGGAGCAGGCATAAGAGGGACGGACCCAAAAAGATCGTACTCTTTGGGGAGGCAGGGGCAGGCAAGAGTTCGGTCGTCAACCTCATGGCAGGGGAAGAAGTAGCAACCACATCTAATGACATGCAACGCTGTACGCTGCATTGGAAAGACTATCCCATCGACTTCGGAGGCGAGTCTTATACAGTGTTCGATACCGTTGGACTCGAGGAGCCGCAACTGGGAATCAGCGGGTACCTCGAGTCTGTCGAGAACGCCTATAGGCTCATCAAGGAATTGGACCAACAAGGCGGCATTGATCTGCTTTTGTTCTGCATTCGTGCCGGTAGACCCAGTCCTACAATCCAGAGCAATTACCGGCTCTTTCACGAATTCCTCTGCGAGAAGAAGGTTCCCATTGTTCTTGTGTTCACGCACCTTGAAAGGGAGTTGAGGATGGAGGACTGGTGGGAGAGACAGCAAAGTGCCTTCGAAAAAACGTATGGGATCCGGGTCGCTGATCACGCGTGTATCACTGCCGCTAACAGATTGGATGGCCGACACAAAGAACTTTATGAAGAATCACGCGTAACGGTCCGCACCCTTGTGAAGAAGTTTACTGCAGACGAGGAGAAGTCATCATGGACAGGAGGGAACAACCGGTTTGTGTCGTTCATGCGTAAGCTGAAGGAGCTACTTCCAGAGCCTTTAGATTTGAAGAAGAAGGATATCGCCTCTCGCCTCATACAGCGTTGCAATTTGTCTCCAGACGTCGCAAAACAGTTGGCTGAGATGATCAAACAAAGCTAGTGCAAGTAGTTATTCTCTTCGATACCCACATTCAGATTTACTTGTAGATTTTGTGCTCGTTGATACGTTACACTAGGACTTCCCATTTACTGATGCAGAGCTCACGAGCCTATTTGTATTTCAGCATAACGGTGTGAATTAGGCATTCCTCCCCACATGAAATTTGAAAACAGTCATTCCTTCATAATTTCGAAGGTCGAGTGTGTCGAGGTTCAAGCACTCAAAAACACTATGAATCACGCATCACGTCTGTATCGAGGATGTGTGCAGTGAACAGTCCAACCAAACATAAAAAATCTAAGGGATCTACTCCACTAATAACATCTGAGAGAATGGGTTGGGCTGTGTGCGTATGTAGACTAGAGAAAAAAGAAATGACACGAAAGCGCAGATCGACAAAGCACAATAGATGCGTGCGAGAAAGATGAACAGGGGGTTATGAATATGGCAGACCTCCCCCGCCAGTCCCGTTTCCACCACCCGTCCGCCGTGGGGCACGACCACCAAAAGGTGGTGGACCCGAGCCCATAGGAGCCATAGGTCGTGGCGGTAGATGAGGAGGGTGGTCTATGGCACGAGGAGCTTGACGTGGCGGGTGCATCCCACGGGGAGGATACACAGCGCCATGGGGTGGTGGTCGTCCGAAAGGGGGATGCTGGCCGCCGGGATGTTGGCTACCAGGATGCCCGGGATGCTGGGTGCCAGGATGTTGACCACCAGGAGGCTGACCACCACCTTGATGCTGCAACAAAGCGGACATGATGACAGGCGGCGGGGGTCCTGGCCTGAATGCATCACGATGTGGAGGTCCACGAGGATGGAACCCGGGGGGCTGGTTTGGCAAAGGGTGGGGCCTGAAGTAGCCATCGGGAGGCATAATACCTGGTGGCGGCTGGTTGCGTCGCCCGCGTTTATCAAATTCGTGGGAAGCTTCGTATGACGGAAGACTAGGTGGATAAGGCGTGAAACGGAATAAGCACGAACAAATCAGTAATACTCACGTTTTGGGGTCAGCAGGAAGTGGGTCAGTCCAGAAATAATCATGGTCAAGGGCTTGTGAGGCAGTGATACGATCTCTTGGGTTGCATGTGAGAAGCTTATCCAGGAGGTCACAGGTCTCAGGGCCGATACTTGCAAAACAGTTAAGCATAAACTAAAAGCGTTGCGAAAATGAGTGCTGACCTTTCATACGCGGCTCTCAGCTTCTTGGAATAGGTCTGATTGAACCGCTTTACGCCCTCGCACCCTGGTAGTGCATCATAATTTGGCCAGGTATGCTGATTTGGAGTGCCGCACAACTGCCAAATCTTCTCCAATTGGTCAATGTCCGATGATCCAGGAAGAATCGGCCTGCGCATAAACATCTCTCCCAGAACGCATCTGCAGAGGATAAATTTAAAAACTGCCCCAAAAGTCGACAAACACAAACCCTATGCCCCAGATGTCTACTTCTCCACCATACTGTCGAGCGCCGAGCAGTAGTTCTGGAGGACGGTACCACCTTGTCACGACACAGTTTGTGTACTTCTTCTCTCTCCCACGCTGATCCATGACTCCATGGATAACGCTCGGATCATACGCACGCGCAAGACCAAAATCTGCTATCCGGAGCGAGCCGTTATTATCGATGAGAAGATTGGCAGCTTTCATGTCTCGGTGTAGGATGTGATTCTGTGAACGGTCGTGAGATAAATTTGAGGGTGAGAAAATGAGGACGAACACGATGCATATATTCCGTTCCTTCCAAAAGTTGTTTCATGTACAGTTTGATATGGCTGGGTTGGAGCTTTACGCGCTCATTCTCCAGTAAGCCAGCAAGGTCGTGGTCCATGTATGGAAATACCATGTAAACAGAGAGGGGCGAGTTCTTGCCATTGCCTGATGCTCAATGTCGGTGATCATGTAAGGCATACACATGAGCCACTCACTACGGACGACGAACATATCCAAGATCTCAATGATGCATGGGTGGTCCATTGCCTTGAGAATTTTGATCTCACGCAAGGCAGTTACGGGCATGCCCTCCTTCTCATTATGCATAAGAATACGTTTGAGGGCCACCAGGCGCCCGGTGAGGTGATGGACTGCTTTGTGGACCTCTCTGAGCAAGGTGAGCAGTCGTGTCCAGTAGCAGTGCAACAGGCCTTATACATACCCAAATGTACCTTCGCCGAGTTTCGCAGTGGCGTCGTAGTCGCTTTGTTGGCCACAACCTAAAAAGAGGTGACCGTATGCCTCTTGCTCTTGCTTTCTCGTACGTTGCACAGGGGCACGTTTCCGTTTATGCTCCACTTGTTGTAATCTTTGCGTCGCGTCCACTGCGGTATCCTTCTTCTCCTGCACTGGCTCTTCATAAGCCGACGGAAGCGGAAGTGGCGATGGAGAATGAGCGTCTCTAGGTGCTGGAGGCCGTTTTAAAGGAATTGCAATCGAGATAGCTGCGTGAGGAGGTAGGGTATCATCTTTGGGTCGTTCAGGGGTGGGGACAGGAGGTGGAGAAGAAGGTGGAGGTGGGGGTGTGTGGGGAACACGTATGTGACTCGAAGCCGAAGGTGACGAAGGGGAAGGGTGACGAGATACACCCGGGGAAACAGGACGATATTGATCGTCACGGTCATCATCGTGAGCACGAGGTGCCACAGAACGACGAGTCTCCGTATGATAGGTATCGCGATCGATATCACGTCCTGCTTCAATGTTATTTGAGTGGTCCCTATCATAAGAGTCCCATGAACGTTCGCGTTCGCGACGCGGCGAGTGACGCATAGGACGACGATAGCGGTCGTCCATCCGTGAGTAGTTGCCATTGTCCGATGGTGCCCCCCAGCGATTATGGTCACCATGACGGGCGCGCTCCCAGCCCCCATCACGCATCCTTTGGTCATGTAGTCTGTCCACGCCATAGTCACGACGAGGCGGACTATAATTCACTACTGGAGAGCGACGTGAGGGTAATCTGTGCTTTCCTCGGTGTGAAGAAGAAGAGGAGGACGGGGAACGGGAGTGGTCAGGTGAATGAGATGACAATGAAGAAATATCGCGTTCCCTTCCGTAGACACGACCGTCATATCTATCCCGTGCTGGAATATAGGTGTCATGAACAGGCCTATAAGGGTCTCGTGGAAGATCCCAGGCAGGGGGACGACGGTCGCCTTCTCTATTATAGGAAGGCTGCCAATGATCAGTTATTTGAGCGCCACTTCTTTTGCGAGATTGGTCATAGTGAAGCCTAGGCCTGCCATTGCGTTGGTCATCCTCCCGAATGCGCCTCTCGTCGTCTTCGGATCTCTCATAGACCGAAGTATGCCTTCTGTCCATCATAGGACCAATTCTCTGAGTAGAGGGGCCGGGAGCATCTGGACCATTTAATTTCTTCTTGAAAGGAAACTTGACCTTGGTCTCGAACTTGGAAGGAGCTGGTTTGGGTGGTAGGGGAATTATTGTTGGGCGCGGAGAAGGTGGCAAAGAGTCATCGACTTCGCCTTCTTCTGGCGACGATGTTGTAAATCTCTTTGCTGGACGTTCATTATAAGGTTTATCTGGAGCTGCCCGTTTGCTTGAAGTCTGAAGCATTACACGGTGACGAAGGATGAAGTGCAACCACAGCAATTAAAAGCAACTCTCGGAGAAAAAGGTCGGCTGACGTAATATCAATACATTTCAATCAAAGTCCGAGTCAAGCCTTCCTTGACATGGCGCTATCTAACGATGACCAGATCAACGAGATTATTGTCATTGGTGCAGGCGTCATCGGCCTCACCACAGCGTTAAGAATCCAGCAGCAAGGCGCTTATCGTGTCACCATCGTCGCTGAAACCTTCCCCACAGATCCAAAGTCAAGCAGGTACACCAGTCACTGGGCGGTGAGCAGTTACCTTACCAGACATGTTTGCGGCTGATGATCCATAGGGTGCACATCATGTCAGCCATGCTTACGATGATCAAAGACAGCGAAGTATGCTGCTTTTTGACTGCATGAATAAACATGTCACACCCTAGTATACAGAGCTTGACCAAGATACCTTCCATGCGTTATGGCAGCTATCAGAACCAGGTGGTCCAGCCGAGGGTTGTTTCTTGCGGCACACCCAAACTGAATATCACGGAGACGATCTCACTGATGCTGAATGGCTTCATTATATGCCAGATGTATGAACACAGACTCGCTTTCATGGCCGTCACTCTAACTCGTATCAGTTTAAATATTTAGATACGAATCAACTTCGTGGTCCAGCAAAGATGGGCTTCTCATTCAGCACAGTCACCATGAATACCCCAGTCTACCTTAACTGGCTTATGTCCACTTTCCTTGCGAAAAATGGGACTATTCTGCGCGTGTCCCTGCAGCACATCAGTCAACTTCTTGAGCGAGGAACCAGTCCGTACACAGGCGCCCATTCGTACCGTGATGTCGACGCTATTGTTGTCTGCGCTGGTCTTGGCGCCCGCAACCTAGGAGGCGTTGAAGATAAGGACGTATATCCAATTCGCGGGCAAACCGTGCTACTCAGAGCTCCTTGGATCAAGTTCGGGAGGACTATGACTGAGGCTGACGGGACGTACACTTATACGATGCCAAGAAGCAATGGCGATGTGCGCTTTCTCAGAACCATACAAGATATTTTTACTGACTATTGTATACATAGGTGCTGTGCGGCGGCACGAGAGTACCAAATGACTGGTAATTCTCTCAAATTATCCTTTCGTCGAATTCTCAGCCATTACAGGTACCCAATTCCTCGTCCTGAAATAACTGAGGACATTCTTGCGCGGGCCCTGCAGCTCACCCCAGAGCTTGCACCCCCACAGACACGTGTTAACCGTGAGCCCACCATCGAGGACCTCCGTCCCATCATTATTGAGCCAGGTTGCGGTCTGCGCCCTGGGAGAAAGGGTGGTATTAGACTCGAAGTTGAGTGGGTTGATGCACCCGCGCGAGGTAAAGTGCCTGTGGTATATAACTATGGGTGAGTGACGTTACACTGGCCCATACTGCCCTAATTACGTGCGAATATCTAGACACTCTGGTTATGGCTTCTTGTCATCGTGGGGCTCAGCAAGCATGGCCTTGGGCTTGCTGGAGGGTGCTCTCACGACGGGCGCTCCAACAAATGCAGACATATGTGTCGGTCATCCATCTGGGAATCCAGGAAATTGAGGTGTTGTGAAAAGCAGCCTATTGTACTAAGATAGACGTCTTCTACAAACATCATGTGATGTGACAAGGTGTGACAGAATCAAATATATGCCGAGTGGATGCCGAGCGGATAAGTACTAGGTACGCTGCAAAGTGCAACACTAAGCCTTGTGCATGTACAGTAACAGATATTAGCACATTAGTACTTACCAGTGAAAATCATCTCGAGGATAGATTACTCAAGTGGAGACTCGATCAAACTCTCGCATGATGGATTCTGGAAGAACGCGATGGCCGCGGTACTTTTTGATTGCCCATGCTGCCTGGACTCCGTTCAGTCCTTTCTGATAAGTAGGCGACAAATCGAACTGATCTATCTGCGAAACTGCGCAAGATTAATCAAAGATTTGATGGCCCAATCACTACTCATCATTCTTTGGAGTGTCCAAGCTTGTTCTTTGTCGCTTTGATGCCCACCCAAGCTTTAAATTTGACCTCCGCTAGGAGGGAAAATCCATAGAAATCAAGTTAACTAATTAACAACTTCACTTTCGCCAATTCTGCAAATATCACGGTCTTCGCAAAGGCGTTTTCTACGCATTGACATTACAGATTGTGTCCCCGTTTCCTCGTTGATTTGTTAACCTTTTTTCTGTGTTTTGTCACTCAAAGTAACGCTTTATCACGTGATGTTTGTAGAATTCGCAAGACGTCCATATTAGCATGCCAGTGGCAAGGCGAATGTATATAGATGTAGATAATCATACGTATGGACGGAGCGATTCCAAATGTCGTGTGACCTACATGACATTTATAATTGCTCCATCCACACATACTAATGTACAATACTACTTGATCAAACGCGTGTCATACGTCCGAATCTGACATCAAAATTTTGGTGGACTTCAAACCTTGGTCGGACCAAAAATCTTCTGTCGTGCGTGGGTCAGAAACTGCGATGATGATCAATTAAATAAGATGGCTTACTGTCATCGTCGCTCTCCGCCGCTGTATAATCCTTGAAACCTCCGTGCCGCTTCCGAAACTCACCTGCGGGCGGTGTCTGTGGCAGAGAAAAGAATTCTTGCCACCTTCCTTCTGCGCGATCAGCGAGCACCGTGGTATTTTCCTCTGTAGCAAATTTATCGAAACCAACTCAAATCAGTGTAACACCAGATGGCTGATGCGCCTGTAATCAGCTGAACACAACCCAAATTTCACCCTGATCATCGGTGAGGGCAACCTCTGTAATGCTGCTATTGAGTTCGATGGGGATTGATTCGGACAATGAGAGAATGAGGGAGGGGGAACTGAGGATACAGAAAGTAAGGTCCGGTTTTTATATCTAAGTGAGTATAAAGGGAGTTCCATAAGTAGTACTTCGAACCGGTACAAAGGTAGCCATTGTCTGTGGCTAGCGGAGTTACACCTCTGCGCTCTTACCTTGATGTGCTCGGAGTTCGGCCGTCATCAAAGATAGCGTAATCTATTTAGCCTCTTCATGTGCCAACATAGCGCGGCGGCCTTCATAAGAAATGTCAGAAGGCTAGAGAACACAATCAGTCCAGGGAGAACTGCTGTAATGTATGATGAAAGACAAACTAGAATCTTTATTTCCTTCTGGTTCAATTCGATTCAAGCATCGAATAGCGACCGGTCCATGTGGGCCTCCCCATTCAGGTTGGCATCTCGTCTTGTGATGGTGCTAGGACGATTGTTACTGGTATCGGTCGGGACTGACTCACGGCTTCATGTAGACGCCAGGAGGATATAGTCATCTGCAAGGTGATGATATATTTCTGTCAACCGAACAAGTCAACGATGCTGGGTGTTCTAAAAGTGAGTTGATAGGTTTGTGACAAAAGAAGGGAATTCTTCCCACCCTCCTGCGCAAGCACCATGACTCGGCATTCTCCTCTGTAGCAAATTTGTCAAACCGACTCCACAACACGGCAAACCGCTTACGTGTGACATAGCGCCTTGAGCGAGGAGCACCAGATGGCTGATGTACTGACAGTCATAGAGACAACCTATACCGGCTTCGAATACGGCCCAAATTTCTCCTTGGTCACCAGTGCTCGGAGGCCTTCCCCTTCACATCTTGTCTTGCTGTGGTGCTAGGACAAATGTCACTGGTATCTGGCCAACCCAACTCAGAAATCAGTACATCTACGTAGATGTCAAGAGGATACTGTGTAAGGTGATGACGATTTTCTGTCACCCAAGCATCCATATATAGCTTCATCGGTCGGGTTGAGTTGATAGTGTAGTTCCGCAGAGAATGCGAGAGCATGCGATGATCTTTTACTGTGCTTCGAAAGACTTCCTGATCAGCACTGGGTGTATCATGATGATAGTGAAAGGTGGAATGTTGGTTGGGGAAGACGGATTCGAGATCATGATAGTTGGTGACCTGGTGCGGCATTTATTGAGACACATATAATGTCATTTATCCCCTATCTTCCACATACGCAAGTTCTTTCCAGCTTGTAGGCTTTGCGAATGACAGAATATTGCATGACACAATTGACATTCAAATACAAGGAAGGGCCCAATGGCCGAGCGATGTGATAAGACATGAGTGCAGGGGGAAATACGACTGCTCTAAGAGATACGAGAGCGATGAGAAATACGAGGTGGTACAAGAAATTCAAGAATTGAGCTGCAAGAAATGTTTGAAGAAATGAAAACAACAGTGCTGAACGAGGGCCATAACACGATATGCAAAGGTCGCTAAACAAGCTTTACGAAGGGCTCAAGGTACTCAGGAAGGGGCGGATGGCAGCTAAAACGCGATTTGGAGTGAGGAAAGATACCCCTCGAGATACCGTCTGATAAGTTATCTGCCGATTTAACCCACTCGACAGAAAACCATATGCCGTGGTCATGAGTGAATGCCAACAGCGTGCGTAGAATATGATTCTGCGCGAGGTTACGAGAGCAACCGGCCCTGATGGCATCAACCACTCCCTTATTGTCGGAGCAGAGGCGGATGTGGACATCGCGAAGGCCGTAATGAATAAGAGCGCGAAGACCGAGGTCAACGGCCACCATTTCTGCCCACCCGATGTCGCGTCCATCTGACTTCCACCCTGGGAGCAAGCGCCAACAGAGCCAGCAGCCATTGGCCAAGAAGCCAATGCCAAAGGAAGTCGAGGCATCCACGAAGACCTGCAAAGGAAGGGGAGGGGGCACAGGACGGATAACCCGAATACATTCGACTGCACTGAGCTGGGAACGCCACCAGACGACATCCGATAAAACGTTGGATGGGATGCGGTGTTTGAGTAAAGGCGAAGATGGTGACTTGAATGAAGCTTGAAAATGACGGAAAGAGGGCAAGAAGGCGCGGCCGTCACGGAGGACAAGGCAACAGTGTTGGAGACAGCTGATAACGGATCCGCAGTCTGCACGGGTGACGAGCCCGTCCTCTGACCAAGTCTCCAGGCGTGCAAGGTATTTTGCACATTTTGAGGGAGAGATGACGACCTTCCGACCGAGGTCCCATTGGAACCCCGGACCGGCCATGGAACAGCATCTCCAGCTACTATGGATCATTAATTAATGAACTTGAACATCGATGATAAAGAAGCCTTAAATTGATTCTGTATATATACTGATACCTACTGATGCTTACGGTCATTGAATATTGAATTCTATGGCCACGTTACTTACTGCCCCTCAATATTAAATCAGCGTCGATCGGACGTATGATCGTCTACTCCTTACTTGGCATCCAGTTTCTGCTTCTCCCGTTCAACACTAGCTTCTCTCCAGCTCCTGCCTTTGTACAACACCAGCAGAATCATGCATTCAGCGACGACTATCAAACCTGCCCAGAGAGTATACAGACCACCGTCGCCAATAGTATCCTAAACTAACCTCAGATCCGACGTTCTGCGAATTGTTATGACCTTGACTCACTTGTAAAGGAACCGCAATCTCAGCGGCGACAAAAGCAGACAGACCACGAAAAGAACTATTCGTTGCTACTGCCATCGATGAGCGACCAATGTTTGCATCGACAAGGTATGCCAGCATGCTTGTGTAGATCCATCTATCATGGATGAGAGCAAAATACAATATGAAACGAAGTTAACGTACACAGATGAAAATCCAGCGAGGAACAGCATCACACACACAGCGGCGACATTGACTCGTTCTTGGCACACCCAGGCGTATCCAATCACAGACAGGGGTGACAACAACATGGCGATTTTCGTGCTCTCGAGGCGCATCTGCATGAATTTGCGTCAGCCACCCGCTGAGCTAGTGCCAGTGGTTCGACGTTCACCTCTGGAAAGCTGACCCCTCCATTCGCGGCCTTGAGCCGAGCAAGTGTCCGATCGGACCAACGACCACCCAATATGCTGCCGGCTACGCACCCTGGGTTCAGTAGATGCATCAGCCAGGTGTTCGCAATTTGCTTGTAATTCACTCACCAATACCATATGCAAGCAAAACAAGGCCGGTCTTCAATGCATCATAATCATAATACATCGACAACGTTCTTGCGCATGTATACGTAATACTAAAGCTGAACGCAAATGTTAAGCCTGGCGCAAAAGGGCATAAAAATAGGTTTCAGCAAAAAACGAGGGCACGTACCTGATGCTATCAAGATAACAAGGTTGTTCTTGCGGCTGACAATCGAGAGGTATGGAGGGAAAGGGTTGACATCAGCCATGGACAGTTTTACGTCGTTAATGGCTGATGGCCCTGCTGGTATAACCGTCCGCTGTGCTTCGATATCTTTCGAAGTCGTCTGGTTTTCTCCACCCACTTCTGACTTCGAAAGATTTTGCGACTTGTCCTTTGCTTCCGACGACTGCTGCTCTCGGAGTCTCAAGTTCAATACGTTCTGGTAAGTCACACTCCTCTCCTTCCTGAAGGTGTCCTTGAACAAGAAAAGGAATGCCAAAAAGATCATGCCTCCCCAGATAACCAAGAACCAGAAAACCGCCCGCCAGCTGAGGCCCTGTGTAAGTGCACCACCAAAGATTGGTCCTAACGAGGGACCGAGGAGAGGTGCAGAATAGTAGACACCCATCATTGTACCTCGTTGATGTGGCTCGTATATATCGGCCAGAGTGGCAGCTCCGATAGCCCAAACTGCGCTTGACCTACTCCAAGTGAACACGGACACGAGAAATTGAGGAACTGTCCTACCCTGCGGCCTGCACAATTCGCATGCCAATCACCAAACCAATAGTTCTTGACACGGCCACGATTGCAGATCCAATTATAAACAGTGCAATGGATAGAAGGTACACGAGCTGGGCTCGGTCATGTTAACAAACGACGTTCTAAAGGCAGCTATCAATACAAACCTTGCGGCCCTTTATCTCGCTGATCGCACTCCAAATGATAGGACAATTGCCTTGAACAAGAATGAACAGAGACAAACTCAGGCTGATGTCTCCGCTGCTGGCGTGTAGCTGCTGCTGGATTTGAGCATTGGCGGCTGTTCCCTGGCCGTTCAACCGATGCTGGATACAATAGGATTACGGACGCAACCTACGGTTTTGTATGTTCGTTGCTAAGCCCGCAAACATCGAGGCTCCAGATATAATGAACAATATAGCGGTCTGTAGTTGTGTTCAATCAATCTCTACTTAAATATTAAGATAGGACTCACCTTCTTCGTGTTTGACCATATTCGAGGATCATCCTCAACCACTGCATGCTCTATGTCAAGCTTAATGAGTTCATCTGACGAATTTGAACTGGGGGAGTGCGTCTGGGTATCAGTATGAAATTCCACATTCCGGACCTCTATAGGTGGCAGTTTCGGATTCTGGCTTTCTGTCATGGGGGTAAAATGTCCGATGCACGAGTTGAAGATCATATGACAATGTATGATTTTATAGATGGTTCATGGATAACGCGAGCGCCAGAAAGCAAACATTGTTTTGCCAGTGCTGACGATAAGAATATGCTGGATGGAAGAAGTCCACCAACTATGGTGTGTCGGACAATGTGGCCGATGGGATGACATTGATAATAGAAGCTCAACGCTGTCTTCATTTCAGATAGCTGCCGCCGAAGAAGGCCCCCGAAGCCAAACGACCTGTTTTAAGTTATCGAGATTTACATTTTGAATTGCAATCATCCAGAGCTTCTGTCTTACCACGGAATTTCGGATGCCCGGTTAGTGGGAGGTGAGTACACTGATTATTTACCACTCCGTAATTGCTGTAACATTAAGCAGAAGTGAACATGTTGAGTAGAGTCTGGGGGCCTTTTTATTGTGAATGCCGTGAGGGTGTCCAGACTTTGTCACAAGGCTCAGGGTTTGGAGTTGTTCGAAGGTACCGAGTAATGTTCAACTGATAACAGGGTACCAGAAACCGGTGGGACGTGAAGTCGATCTAATAATAGGAGGAGCTGACTATCCAAGTCAACACAGTCATCCTTTCATACATTATGTATCAAGTGATTAGGCCATGCTCCAGTCTTCTGACCTTTGTAACATGTTCCGAGGGAAGGACCTTGAAGCGAGTTCGGCCCCAGAAGTCCGAGTCAGTCCGAACCACGGTGACGTTGAGTATAAGTGTAAAAGACCTGCAACTAGTAAGAGACAAATGAGAATGTTGATGGTAAATGCAGCCAGATAGCCGAAATGAAAGCAATACATGATACTTATCGTGTGCACGCAGTCCCAAATACCTCTGTCGTCACATTGTCGTTCGTTAACGCGTTGGCTCGATGCATCGATTCGGATGAACGACGACGACGTTAACGATGTTGGACAGTGTCGGCTCAATGCGGAAGTTCAAATGTACTGTGGCTTACGTAAAGGTTGTTCCGAACTTCCGAGGACGCAACGGAAACCTTGCTTGACTGAATAAGTAGAGTTTATTTATAATTTATCAGTTTATCATGGTAGCCTGCGTGCTTCCTGTAACGTTTAGATGGAAGGGCAAGGCGTCCTATGCACTAGTGTGAAGCGCGTTTAGTTCTGTCCTATACTGCGAATTAGTACTTATGGGCGATGAAAGTGGGAGTCTGTAATCGGCGAAATGATAGTCTTGCCTTTGTCATTCACTAGTATCGCTCTAGTTTCGTGTCAACTTTGTCTAATCCATAGTGTGTGATTTTTGTGCACGATGGTATTTTTGTTGAAAAGGCGAGAATTGTAAGAGAGCCACCGATCTCTTCAGCATCTGAAAGTATGCCATCTCCTCGGCACCTCAAAGAAATAGTCAGTGGAGTAGTCACGAGTCTAGGAGAGCGTCAAAGAAGCAAGTAATATTACAAGGCAGAATCTTTAAGTAGCGTCAGATCACTACCTCAAGATTCCACCTTGGGTTAATTAGTGAAGTTCCGAAACCATCAAACGTGTTCGTGTAGTTCACGTCCCGGGCCTCTGGTGTGGATATGACACTCTGGGAATGATACTTCTCACCAATTGTCCCGTGCATTTTGTCTGATCTCTTCCTGCTACCTTTCCGTAGCTTGACGTCCCTCTGTCATGCGTGGTCAGCGACAGTGCTCGTGATCAAACTATGCCTTACCGTTCTCATTAGCCCTCTCTACCTCGGTAAAAGTTTTCATCGCCCCAGAAACTGGCAGGTAGGGTCAGTGGCAAAGAAGGAAAATCCTGCCACCTTCCTTTCACAATATCTGCAAGGACCGTGGCATTCTCTGCAGCAAGTTGTTCGAACCGACTCAGATCCATGTAAACCACTTACGTGGGATAAAGCGTCTCGACTGGTCTTCAGCAATGTTAATGAGCACCAGGTGGCTGATATGCTGATAGTCGTAAAGGCCACCGGATTCAAACATGACCAAAATAGATCGCCAGTAAGGGCAACTGCTGCACTCATATCCTGATGTCCTTGATGTGATCGGGAGTCAGGCTATCCGCAAAGGCCACATGCTCCACGCGGGACTCTTCCTGTGCCAGCGTAGCCTTCATAAGAAATGTCATAAGGCTAAAAAAAAGTATGGGCACAGTTAGGCCAGGGAACATGCGATAATGAAAGACATTGTACAGGAGTCTTCGAAGCTCGTCAGTGGTAATTTTTACTTCTGCTTCAATGCGGTCTAAGCATTGATTAGCATCCGTTTGATGCGGGCCTCCCCTTGACTTTCGTCTGGCGGCTGAGCTGGGAGAAACTTCGCTGAAATCCGTCAGATCCAACCCCCAACATGGATGTCAGGAAGATACTCTGTAAGGTGACGGCGTAATTTTCGCCACACAAGCCTTGATAACTTCATCAGTTGGGCTTCCTTCAAAGCATAGTTCTGGAGAATGCGAGGGCATGCGAGTATATTTGATTGCGCCTCTGAAAGTAGTTCAAGGAAGGCTTCGTGGTCAGGAATATCATGATAGTAGGGAATAGTGAATGATTGAAGGGTTGAGGAAGATGGGTCCGAGGTCGTGATTGTTGGGAAAGGGTGTTGTAATGTTATGTTCGCCTTTGGTTGAGGCACAGTGATGTCATCTCCACCCCAACCCATCTATGCAGCCGCGACCGAGCGTTCGAAATTCTGCTGGATTAACTTGTTCGTACAAATTGTAACACAAATTTCATCGGGAAAACCATAACTTATCGATATATCACGTTTCGTAGTCCAGCACGAGAAGCAGGGAAAAGTTGCAAAGCCGCAATGATGGTATACCATGGCGTTGCATATGTCTGGCCAAGTATGAACAGCATAAGATAAATCTCCAGAAGCTCGCGTTCATTCAGGACCGAGTCGCACGGCATGGAATCCTGGGCCGTCGGCTTCTTTGACAATGTACCTGTAAGTACTAGCATGGACTCCCTGATCAGCATGAATTTTGAGCCAATCGGATCTGGGGACATACTTGCAAGACATGCGTAACGTGTTCCTTGATGGGCGGGAGGCCCAATGACTCGAAAGAGATTCAGGCTTAAGAAACCAAATAAAGTGTGGGGATAGCCACTCGTCCTGGCACGTCCTGGATATTTGATATCAAGCCATGACCCATTGGCCAAGAATAGTGAGCGCAGCTCTAAGCTTCCCCTCGCCGTCCTCAAATGGATAACACGCAAAAGTATTGTGTGAGACGGTCTCACACAGCACTTCTTGCGTTTGTGGTTGACATGCTTGACGTAGTCCTTGATAACGAACCGGGACCAATATTGATGAAAGTCACTGGTCCTAGCACATCCTAGATATCAGATGAGTCGGGCCATTGAGCCATTGACCAAGAATAGTGAGCGCGGCTCTAACTTGAAGCTTCGCCTCGCCGCGTGTCACATTGCGTGACACGCCGAGTGTTTGGAGACTGCGCAATTGCTACCGATCACAACCGGCAGATGCCGAGCTTCAATCAAATTCCAAATTCGTGGTCGAAGAACTTCAGTTACTCTCACTGTTAAGTATTTGCTAGGGCACTGACCACCTTACGCCACATTCGTTCGCAGTAGACGACGAAGCCTGGAGAGGCTTCATGGCAGTACAATCAATTTGCAAAGGAACAGGGTCAGAGATCGGTAAATTAATTTTTTAAACGCCTTGGACCAGCTGATTTTTCGCTAGACTTCAGCTACTTCGGTGGTGCTGAATCTTTCACGGAAGGGAAACGTTCTCTACGTCGGACAACCGTTGTTTCCCCTTCTGAACAAGATGACGGTGTATCCTACCCAGGTCCACCGCAAGACCCCACAGAATTTCTGTGGATAATGACAGAGGAACCTCACCGCTCGCGACGTATGGCGATCATGAAAGCGCACCCTGAAGTTACGAAGCTCATGGGCTACGAACCTCTCACAAAATACGTCGTACTGGCTGTCGTGTCACTGCAGCTCTACCTTGCCATGTATCTCCGACACTTCCATCCGCTCTCTTTCCGCTTCTTGTTCCTCGCGTATACTGTAGGCGGCACCACCAACCAGAATCTTTTCCTCGCCATTCATGAGATCACGCATAACCTAGCATTCAAGGGCATAAATGCAAACAAGGCCCTGGCTGTCTTCGCGAACTTACCCATCGGTGTACCCTATTTCGCCGCGTTCAAGGTGTGTACCACGTGTGTGAGCAAACTTGTGCTGACAGAGACTACGGACGCGCCCAGAAATACCACATAGAGCATCACAAACATCTTGGAGAGGATGGGATAGACACTGATTTGCCCACAAATTTTGAACTGCTTTGTCTCAATAACGTTCTTGGAAAGACATTTTTCGCGTGAGTCCAGCGTGGCGTCTAGTATGTAGCTTAACTCACCCACATACTAGGACGTTCCAGATATTCTTTTACGCCCTGAGACCTGGCTTTGTCAGAATGCAGACGCCCACCCGGTGGCATTTGTACAATGTTATTGTGCAGCTTCTCTTCGATTATGTCCTGGTGCGCACCTTCGGCATACGCCCCTTGCTATACCTGCTCTTCTCGAGTTTCTTTGCTGGAAGTCTGCATCCATGTGCAGGCCACTTCATCGCCGAGCATTATGTATGGGATGGTCTCAACCAAGAGACCTATAGTTATTATGGTCCCCTGAACATCCTGGCTTACAACGTACGTCGTTTTGCAACGTCTTTCGTCTATGTTGATTATGTCGCACAGGTTGGCTACCACAACGAGCATCATGACTTCCCTTCCATACCGTGGACGCGTCTTCCTGCATTGCGAGCACTGGCACCAGAGTTCTATGATATTCTTCCGTCACATCCCAGCTGGCCGATGGTCATCGTGAACTTTATTCGAGATAAGGAGGTCGGCATCTTCGCACGCGCCAAGAGGATTGCCAAGAACAACAAACAGAAGCATGAGAGTTCAAACTCAAGCAGTGACCGGGAGTGAGATGGTCGACTAATATTTAGGTGCTTTTTTAATGGACGCTGTATATACGATAATCAATCGGCTTTGCAGAAAGGAATATGGATCTGTATCCGCCTTCAATTTAATGGGCGTATCTAAAGTGGCGTATATCCAATCTCTCGTGCTCTTCTACCAGTCTTCTCTCCTTTTTGCTGGTAGTTCATCCTTAGTCTTGTGGACAACGCCGACCTTCCTTTTTCGGCGTAAACCTTGACCGGTCCCAATTATCCTCTCCTGAACGACATTTCTTCACCGACCGTGACCAACCGACGCAAAGTAACTTGTGCTCGTCAACCGTCAAACGACATCAATACTATCGTTGGGTATTCCAAACACAACTTATATCATGTAAGATCAACTCTTCGATAAACTGTCTTCACCAATATTTCGACCGTATCTGTGCAACGCAGTTGTAAATTTTGTCAAATGCCTCACTCTCTCGTCGTCACAAAATTTATGCCCCAGCGCTCAGCCTATTGGACATCCCACTATGGGAGAGAAAAAGCCATTTCTCTGTCAAATCGCCCTTTTCTAGCGCTGCGTATCTCGCAAAACGACATTGGGCTCGATAATCAATGGCAGGAAGGAGATTTTCTGTTTGCTGTATCACCTCAGAAGCCAAGCGGCGTGAATAAGAGATGCTACTTCGCCCTAGGATCTTCACTGGATGGAGGCAGGAAGATGTTGCATGTTGAACCCCCCTTGCATCCAGAAGGGGGTACTCTCTATGTTCATACATTCCCCGAGGCTTCTCGAGCATGTGGAACCCGGGGCCGCGCGCTCGCAAGTCCGAACTGTGTCTCGCCTTCTGCACCAACCTTGTTCATGCTGCCCTAACAATGTGTGTGTCCAGACACTCTGGTTATGGCTTCTTGTCACCATGGGGCTCAGCGAGCATGACCGTGGATTTGCTAAAAAGTGCCTCCAAGACGGGTGCTCCCACTGGCAGCAGGTGCGGTACCTGCATCTTCGGTTGATCGTACATCTGAGAATCCTGGAAACTGAGATGTTGTGAATTGTAGAGGAGCGATCTTTGGCAAATGTAAGTTGAATATCTTTGCATCCCACTGCAGTCACAAGGGAAGAAAGCTGCGATAAATGATGTCCTATAAGGTGTATCTATATAGGTGTATATGAAAGACACATGTAAACGATACCTGAATTAATCACAAATGAACTTAGGCTAGGGGGACCCGTTGTAGGCTCCAAGGCAATCATTAATCCTTCCCTGCAGTATACGAGGATAGCTTCCTTCAATCGAAAGTGTGTTCTGACATCCTTGCAATGTGTTTGCTACTCCAGGCCAAATTTATCACTACTCTCAGAGGGTCTGATGAAATCTGGGTGGTTTGTGCGCAAGGCTGCAGGTTTTCATTGATCATTAGTTCATTTCTTGCTGCTACGATATCAAAAAATTACGGCTTGTACAAGTATAGCTGGTATATACATCATCAACATTTGTTGATAGGTATTCGACGTTCAATGGGCGGGTGAGTCAGTTAAGTGCGGAATTCAAGTCTGTCGCGGCCAATACCGAATGACTGTGTTTCTCATCTACGGTCGAGGCTGTCTTTCTCAGCCAAAGAACGCGAGGGAGCATGTCCTGTAGTGTAGTCAAGTCTCCCCCTGTGAATCGGACATCTAACTGATACTCGTCGGGCATCAGTGTACCTTTGCCGGAACTTCCATCCAGCAAGTCAAACCCCGTGTCTCCCGTCCACCCTTCCCTCTCCATAATCTGGCTGAACAGCTGCCTCAACAATGCGTAGTTCGGCTTTTCTTCGAACTTCAAACCACGGCAGTGATCAAAGTACGTCGTGAATTCCGCAGGTGAACACGCGAGCAGGTCACGAAATGCTGCCGACCCAGCTTTCATCTCCCCCATTCGACGCAATTTGGCCTCTTTACTTGGTGCGTAGATGCCTTGCCAAGGCAGACGGCCATGCAAGAGATATAGTAGAACATTGCCCAATGCTTCAAGATCGTCTCGCCGTCCTTTTCTGCTCCTCACTCGTCAGCCCCGGGCAGGAATTAGAATGATGTTCACAAACCTCGTCCGAAATGCACATTGTAGCTCGAATAATGCATGGTCCCCAATGCAACGCGGCCTTCACGGTACGGTATGTGCGCTCCTGTGGATGGGTCGACATAAAGCTTCGCCAAACCGAAGTCGAATAGATAGACGATGTGAGACTTTTCCCCGACGCCCATCGCGAAATTTTCAGGCTTGATGTCCCGTAGGACAACTCCTCGTGAATGGGCGAATTCAATTCTGTTGAACTGACAAAGATAAATATCAAGTTGGCGCGGTGTTCAACACACTGACCATTTGGACTCCAAGCATAACTACGGTCTTCCAAGGAAGCTCGCCCCTGGACAATCTTCGGAGCTGTTCGAGATTAGCACCCAGTTGCTCGAGAATCAAGATATGCGATCCTCGATCCAGACCACTCCATTTGCATGATGGTATACCCGGGTGACCGCGTAGGAGGCTATACACCAAAGCTTCGTAACGCACTGCGCAAGGCATGTCTGGTGTGTCCTCCGATGCACTCCCTGATTTGATTGCAACTCCCGAGCCGGTGAGAACATGGAAAGCATTCGATACACGTCCTGTCAGGTCATGGCGCATCAGTGAGTGCAAGATAGAACAGCCCGCACGCGAACATACCAGGGCTTCCAGCCCCAAGCAAATGCGTCGTCTGATACATGCCACGGATGCGAAATGTCCTCCTGAGAGTACGAATTCGCTTGAGGGGTAAAGGAGAATGGATAGACGATGTATTTTGTAGTTGTCTTGCTAGAGCTTGTAATCCGTCGACCGCCAGGGCGGGGTCACTTGTTCTGAGGTTGAGTCCCGATCCCAGCCCTTCAGGACGTTGTACCAGTACTGTTGGGAAATCCGCCATGTATGCCGGTTCCATCACTCGGTAAAAACTGGATGTCACTACAAGAACCTGGTTTTTTTCGGCGGTACCCCATGCTGCGCGACAGCGTTCCAAGAGGCCTGAAAACGTGGAATGATTTTGGCTAAAGAGATCCGAAAGGGGTGCAGGTTCGTCGTCCACGGTGAGACCAGATGGAAGTTGCGGAAGTGAAAATGACTTCGCGTCCGGGATTGGAAGACCGAGCAACGCATAACCCTGATCGACGAGCGTCCTCACAGCTGCTTCTGCATCGGCATATAAACCAGGTTGCAGTATAGTCTGGACAGCTTCGTGGAATACTACTTCGTTGATCGACAGTTCCAGAAAAATGCAGACATCCTTCAAAGCGTGCCGCACGATGTCGATATAGGGTATGTCAACATCATCTTTGTGTCTCATAAGTTCGCATTCGAGATACAATTCAGACAGTCGGCGTCTGTCGGGATGCAATGGCGATAGCAGGCGCATAGCGTCGTCTATAGCACCGTCACGATCCTGATTTCGGGTGAGCAACTGGAGCGGCGTGTGAAAGATTCGACTATTTGAACTCACAAGGATGGTACCAAAGAGGTCAAAAGCGATAACTCTAGTGGACGAAGTGGATACAGGTGGCATGTATTGCGGGACGAGGTCGGGCTCGAAGTTGGGCTCATCATCCCAGTCCAGGGGACCTTCCGTCTGCGAGGTTATAGGGGGGTCTCCGTCAAAGGGAATCTTTATCGACCAGAGTGTTAGAGCAGGTTCCTTAATATTTCCGTCGAAGGTCGGCACATTCCCACCAAACGAGGAATCCAGTAGAAGGAGGCTGCTCCGTCGAGTCTCATGCGCACGATCAAACTACGCAAGCAAATTTTCCGTTAGAAGTTGGGGGCAAAATATTAGTGACCTACGTTTCTCAACTTCATAGCCCAATTCAAAGCAACATTTATACCCGCCCATGAGTAGTCTGCTGCAAATCTGGAACGTGTGAGGGAAACGAAGTGCACGTAGCAGATGCAACTCACTGGTTGTACAGAAGTAAATCCTGATAAATGGATGGCGGTTGGACAGCAGACAAGTCAAAACTCTATGGTTCCAGGTATTCGAAAACGTAACCGTTTGGCTTGAGCATACCTTCCGTCTCTTGCCAGATACTCCACGTAGCCCATTCGTCCTCCACGGGGTCGCTGCCACCGGATGAGCGTTCATCGTTCGCATATTTTTCTTGGAGAATTCTGTCATAGTCATCCAAGACCGAACGACAGAACGCGAGGTAACTAGATTCGTCAAGTTGGTGCAGAAGGCGAACTTGCGAACGCGCGGCCCTGGGTTCCACATGCTCGAGAAGCCTCGGGAATGTATGGACATAGAGAGTAGTACCCCCTTCTGGATGTAAGGGGGGTTCAACATGCAACATCTTCCTGCCTGAATCGCTTCTTGGCTTCTCACCAAGTGGCACCCCGACTAGGACCCCGAAAACCAGCAACCAACATCGCGTCCACCGACGCCAAAGTCGCCCAACGGCGACCCGCCACCCCTTAGGCCCCCCTCAAAACCTCCGCAACAACAAACCCGCCTCTCGAATCAACCAGCAAAAGCTCACCTCAAAACATGGCTCCCAGCGACGCCATAATCCCGCCCCCACTCTCGACTAATGCTCCCGCGACACGTGGTTCCCGACTCCGAACCACAGCCAAAGCCCTCTTCACACCCAGCAAAACAATTGAAGAACATTTGGCCGGAACAAATACCCGCACGGATATCGTCACCCTAGCATCCGCCAGAAAACAACTCAGCACGAATGGCATGATCATCTCCACTGCCGGCGGCACCATAAAGCACATAATTGGAGCCATTTTCGAGCTAAGCCTAACGCCAACCCTCGGTGCAACACACTCTGAATCACTGAGAGCCATCGCGATACTCCTGAGCGAAATCGAACAAACGATAGATACTAATAACATCATAGATAAGCTAAACGCATTGCTGGGAGGCCCGATTGCGACTTTAGACGAGAAAATTGACACCTTCGCAAATTTGGCCGACACACACGCAGTTGCACTAGAGAAAGTAGCATCAGAGGTAAGTAAACAATTAGCAGAATCAATCACGGGCATTGGAAAAGTGGTGGCGAACGCAACCCAACTGCCCCCCAACCAACAGAACGCACACAGCAATGGCGGATCTGAAGGACCACACTCATATGCTACAGCCACCAAAATGGGCATCCCTGCCCCACTGACAAAACTTTTATCCCGCAGCGAAGCGCAATCCAGGCAAATCCTTATTGACAGAAGGTCATATCAAGCAACCAATGACCTCAAAGACCTCACAGAAGTTCAGCTGGTCGCAAAGGCAGAGCTTGCACTGGAACTCATGTCAAAGGCAGGCACCAAGCTACCCGAGAATATCGCGATCCTATCAGCAAGAAAGCTACCATATGGAGGAATACTGTATGAGCTCAATGCGCCAACGTCGGCAGAATGGATCAACATCCCCACAAATAGAAGTACATTCCTCAATCACTTTGGCACTGACATCGTTATCAAAGATTGCACGTTTTACCTACTCTTAGAGAATGTCCCCATTTCGTTTGACCCCAATTCACAGATCGCTCTAGCAGAAATGGAACACAAAGGAGGCTTAAGATGGGACGATGTAGTCAAGGCCCGTTACATCAAACCCATTGCAAGGCGCAACCCCAACCAACGCACAGCCCATGTCGCGCTAACTCTGAAATCCAAGAATGCCGCCAACCAGATCATAAGGTTTGGAATTTCAGTTGAGGGCAAGAAAGTCTATGGCCGCAAACTACTTCCAGAACCCACAAGATGCCTCAAATGCCAAGTATTCAACAGTGGCCACATTGCTGCAGACTGCCCCCAAGAGCACGACACCTGCGGAACGTGTGGCGCCAACCACCAAACAGCCAGTTGCGCCTTAGATACCCCGGAGCTGTACCATTGCGCCAACTGTGATGTAGAGGGTCATGCATTGTGGAGTCGAGAGTGCCCAACCTTTACCGCCAAATGGCAGACACACAGAGCCAGAAATGAGGAAGCTAAATACAAGTACTTCCCCACAGATGACCCTCTCATGTGGGACACCATCGAAGGTAGGTCTGACGACAATTACGAAGCTGACATCTCTCCTCCGCAGAACCTGCATCAAGCCCCCAATAACGAGTGGAAGACTGATCACCAACGCCGTCAACGCAACCAAGGTACATGAGAGAACACTAACCAAATACCTTTGGGCACGCAGACGAGGCTGACAGACAGATGGACGGCCACCCAAACCCAACCTCGACCAAATCCCACGACATCGACCACCCCCACAGCGTCTACCAAACACCACAGCCCCCTTGATTGGACGTCCCCCCCTTCTTCCACTTTTCCTTCTCCTGCTTACCATACTGCATCGCTGCCCGAAGGCACTGAAGATCACTCCGGTTGGGACTGATGTCGATCAACGCACACCAATCCAACGATAGAAATGAGTGCAAGATCTGGCAACAGAAGCTCCGGAAATCGCTCAATGCCTGGGAACATATGCTGCACAATCTCGACCCAAACATCTATGACCTCGCCTGCATCCAAGAACCCTACCTCAACCCCGTCAATCTCGCCAATGCATCCACCCTGGGCCGCTTCTGGGATGTACTATACCCAACCAACCATCACTCTACCCCGAACGGTCTCAAATGTTAATACTTGTCAATAAGCGCTTATCTAAGAATAACTGGCACATAATACCCATCAACTCCTCGAACGTCATGGCCATAGAGCTCACAGGCCAGTTCGGTAAGGTACGTATATACAATATCTATAATTCCTGCGAGAACGACCGCACATTACACTTCTTGGAGCGGCACATGCACTCCGAGCAGATAGAACGTCGCCGACGAAACGAGAGGGTCGCTCAAGGCGACCAGCAGTCTAATGAACATATTGTATGGCTAGGGGACTTTAACCGTCACCATCCCATGTGGGAACTTGAACATAACACGCACTTATTTACTGCAGCGAACCTAGACGCTGCAGGTGTACTGATAAATCTCTTATCCCTGTACAATTTGACACAGATACTCCCAGCCGGCCTTGCCACCCTAGAAGCTTCTAACACGAAAAACCATACCAGACCGGACAATGTTTTCTGTTCAGAGGACCTTGAACAAGCCTTCTCACAATGCGACATTAAGTACCATCTCCGCCCTATCATTACTGATCACTTCCCAATCATCAGCACCCTTGATCTCAACCCCGAGCGCATCAATGTTACCCCCCGCCTTAACTACCGCGATGTGGACTGGGACGAGTTTAACGAAGCACTAGCCAACAAACTCGATGTGATTGACGACCCTGCCGAACTAACAACCCCCGAACAGTTTGAAACCGCCCTCGCATCCCTCGCACAAGCCATAGCAGACACCGTCGAAGAGAACGTCCCCCGAGTCAAGCCATCGCCATATGCCAAACGTTGGTGGACGAAGGAGCTAGGGCGAGAGCGGAAGGCAGTACACAAACTGGGCAGGCAAGTCCGCAACAAAATCGCGCAACAAAATCACCCAGTACACGAGGAGTACCGACTGGCACGCAACAAATTCTCAGAGAGTATCAAAAAGGCTAAGGAATCTCATTGGATGGAATGGCTAGATACGCTGACGTCCACCGGAATTTGGAACTTCCACAGATACGCCACGAGCAACCCGGCAGATCAAATTCACTCGCACATCAAGACACTCAAAGACCCGCAGGACAATCAAGCTGGCAACTCAACTCAAGACAACAATCGAAAGAGCAAACTCCTATACCAAACCTTCTTCCGCCCGCCACCTGAGAATGACTTCATAGAACCTAACTATATTTACCAACCTCCCATCTGTGAATTTAGACTAATTAACGACCAACAGATAACTCGAGCTATAGCAAAACTTGCCCCACACAAGGCTCCCGGACTGAATGGAATCAGCAATATCATCTTCGTGAAGAGCGCCTCCCTCCTTGTCCCATTCCTAGGCCCAGTTTTCCGCGCCACGTTCACCCTGGAAATATACCCGGAACACTGGAAGAAATCCTCGACAATAGTCCTAAGAAAGCCAGGACGCCCAGACTACAGTCTACCAAAGGCGTACAGACCCATCACCCTTCTCGATACCATGGCTAAGCTCCTTTCTTCATGTGTAGCAGACAATCTAACGTACATCGCAGAACAACACAACCTCCTCCCCCCGACGCACTTTGGAGGTCGCCCAGGAAGATCAACAACGGATTCACTACACCTACTAACAAAGTTCATCACAGATGCATGGGCATCAAAGGACCAGTTCGTATCCGTCCTCTTTCTCGACGTCAAAGCCGCATTCCCCAGTGTCATCGTCAAACACTTGATGCACAACCTCTGCAAAGCTAGAATCCCGGAAGAGTACATCAACTGGTATGAGAGAAGACTTGCCAATAGAACCACCACACTATCCTTCGACGACTTCCAATCCACCATCTTCAATGTCCACGATGGCCTCGACCAAGGATGCCCCCTCTCCCCTTTAGCATTCATTTTCTACAACACTGACACCCTACGAATTGCTGACCCGAGACCCAGCAAGGGCGAACTCAGTTTAGGATTCATCGACGATATAGCACTAGCCGCCAGAGCCCAATCATATGAACGGGCCAATGAAAAACTCAGAGAAATGATGGTAAAGCCTGGGGGAGCGCTCGAGTGGAGCCACAAACACAATGCTGAATTCGAACTTGACAAAACGGCCCTCGTATGTCTGTCAAGAAAATGCATACCGGACGAGGAAAACCCCAGGAAGACAATCCCCGTACCTCGACCACCCATCACAATAAGTGGACACGTTATTCAACCCTCGAGCTCACACAAGTTTCTAGGCGTAATCATCAACCAAGAATTGAGATTCAAGGAACAAGCAGCAAGTGCCCTGGCCAAGGGCACTAAGTACACGCTGGCCTGCGGCCGAATGATAAGAACAACCAAGGGAATCAAAGGCCGTTGGATGAGATGCCTATACGAAGGAGTAGTCTTACCGAAAATGTTATATGCTGCTGACATTTGGTGTGCAGGACTCATCTCCAAAGGAAGAGGAAAGAAATCCGGAGGCAGAGGTGCAAGAAGCTTTGCGTCGCAAATGGCTAGAGTACAGAGAATGGCAGCTATCTTAATCACGGGCGCAATGCATTCAACTCCCAATGATCTACTACTCGCACATGCTAACTTACTCCCATTTCAACAGACCCTCCGCTCGATCTGCCATCGCTCCACCCTACGTATGGCCATGCTCCACAAATCCCACCCGCTCCAGAAAGGTATCAATAGCGCATTCAACTTCCACGCAAAGCGCAAATTCGAGGGCTCAAAACGCCACCCTTCCCCTCTGCACAAGCTCTTCAATGAATTCAAGATCAACCCAATGACCACGGAGACCCTCGAGCCAGTTCGACACTACCCCAAATGGATCCCAGATGTTGAGTTAAGAATCGCGAGCAAACCAGAAGAAGCATACCTGGAGGACGTGGTAGCGGAGGAGGATCTGAGAGTGTACTCAGACGGATCTGCAATAGATGGAGGCATAGGAGGAGCGGCAGTACTCATGGAGGGCGATAGAATGGTGGAAGAGAGGAGGTTCTACCTAGGAAAGGTCGAGGAACACACAGTGTACGAGGGAGAGGTTGTGGGCATGATCCTGGCTGTAGAGCTGTTAAGAGAAAGGATAAGAAGAAGAGGAAGAACGAGACCAACGATGGTGCTCGGGGTAGACAACCAAGCGGCGATTCACGCAACTAGTGCTGCCATGGTCCGGTCCAGAACCACGGTTCGAACTGGACTTTTGGTCCAGTTCTCCGTGGTTCGGTCCACGGTTCTCGCATCAGCCAGAACCGGACCGGAAGGCGGTTCTCGGTTCTACATATCCCCGAACCGTTCTATTTTGGTTCGGCCTTCCCGAACTGTTCCGAACCGTTGTCAACTTCGACAACATTGGCCTCAACGTCAGACTGTCGTCTTTGGGATTTGCACTCTAGGTTAATCAGGCAATCTTTAGCATTTTTGAAGGTAAGCACTAACTAATTAAATTATCAATATCCTTGCCTACTGACATATGATTGACTATGTCACAGATATATGTTAATTCAAGTCTGCACACTTCCTAGACAGTCATGATCCTCCACCGGCTCTCAAGTCTTTGTTCTGGGGCGCGTGGGTGTTGGCTCCCTGCTCCATGTACAAAACGAGGTACTGACGACAAAATTGTGAGTTATCTCTGACAATGTCTCAAGACACCTGTGCGCTTAATGCTGATGGCTCCCTCAAGGACGCCTCCGATATCACTTTCTTCAATGACCCTGACGACGATGTACCGCTTCCCAAAGTCCCACCTTCCACCCAGCCATCGACATCAACTGCATCTACAAGAGATGCCTACTCTGTTCTACTCAAGGCTGGACATACCCCAGCAACAGTCGCAGCCGGTTCTCGGCGGTCTGGCCGTCACTTAAAGCCCTCAGCTCGTATGCGTGATGCTGACAATGCCTGTGGGCTGTCTTCAAGTTCAGGCACGAGGAAACGTGCACTGTCAAGCGCTACAGACCATCCGGCACCGAAGAAAGTCGCTATGCGATTTTTCTCGCCTCTTGACTCTGAGGACAAAGACAAAGACAAGAACGTCCATCCAGGAGAATCATCCGCCGATGAGCTGGTCCCTCAACCTGATGTCGAAGACTTAGACGACACCGATGATGCCAAGTCCGAGAATGGGGTTGCCACTCAGACGGTATGTATCTGTCATGTTGATTGTCTTCCTTCCTTCACTAACACCTGTATATTTAGCTTTCAAAAAATGAACGTACAGCAGATGTTAGGACTATATTCACTCGCGGTCCTGATGGGTGGGTGTGTACCCTGTGCAAGTAAGTCGTCCATCTCATTTTCAATATATCTCTAAAACTTTCACATAAGGGATGCTGGTGAACCAGCGCAAAAGCACACCTTTTGCGGAGGCACTTCAACACTGCGCACACACATTGTTCGCCACAAGAAGACCCATTTTCAAGTGTACAAGCAGCGCTGTGATGCTGCAAGCATTACTATGCACCCTCGTGCTATTCCGCCAGGAGAAGAGCACCTTACCGCGACGCAAACAACTCTTGATGGCAACCTCGTTGCGAAACCCCCCATGTTTACCAAGGAAGGACTACTCGAATATATTATGGAACTGGTTGTGACGGAAGACGAGGTACGTCAAGTTTTATTATTTTATTCATTCAAAGTTTATTTACATCATGCTAGGCAATACAGTTAATCGATAAGCCAGCATTCCGACGTTTACTGCAATACGCGCGTCCATCACTGACTGAAAAAGATATCCCGCATCGCACCAAATTAACAGATACCATCAAGTCTCGAGCAATGACCGTTGTCAAGACTGTCAAGGAGCGTCTGGCGGTGAGTTTTTGCCTGCTTATATTGTGGTCAGTCCTGAAACATTTTGTTAGCATGTTGATAGTACTATATCCATGACATTCGACTTGTGGACCTCGATTATCGGAGAGCCTTTTTTTCTGTCACGGGCCATTACATTTGGAGTCCTCCTGACAAGCCACTGCAGTGGGAGCTTAAGAATGAGCAACTTGATTTCACCCGCATCGAAGGTAACCATAGCGGCCAGAATATCAGCCGCATTCTTGTCGAGACAATAGACAGGTATGGCATTCGTGATAAGGTGTGTGTTTAGTCTGGAGTGTAGCCATGCATTGACTTTGCTGGTATAGGTTGGATGGATGACGTCTGATAACGCCTCGAATAACGACACCGCTATGAAAGACTTAGCGAGGGCCATAGACGAGGATGGTAGCCGCTGGCTCGCAGGTCCCCATCGCATACGCTGTCAAGAACACATTCTGAATCTTGCCGCTAGTGATGTGCACGGCCCGGCTTCAGGCCGTGGGCCAGGCCAAGCCGGGCCTGAATAGGCCAAGCCGAGCCGAGCCAAAGTCACGGCCTCGTGACGGCTTTGGCCTGGCCTGGGAATATGAAAAGCCAAAGCCGCCGGCTCAGGCCGCGGCTTATAGTGTGCCTACTCAAACTCTTTGACGATTGTCGGTCGAGAATTGTCGATCGAGAATCTGACTTCTGTCTCATTTTAGCTTTTCGATCACTTACATCATGTGCATGTTCATGTGGTAACATGTGTCAGAATCACAGTGAGTTGCAGACATTCTTTCCAAGCTCGACACAACTCACTTGCCAGATAGCGCACTCGTCATTTTCAGTAATCTGCCCTCCTTTGCAAGTTTCTTGCAACTTCAAGTCACAGGCTTGGCGACAACCATCACATGTGTTTTCAGATAAAAGGCATGCATTTGTGACGGTAATTTTTATTTTTTATATCCACCTCTCACCACTTGTCTCTGATGGTTGGAACTGTCCACACAGACAGCGACGATGAATGTCGTGCACGGCCAGTCCGCCGAACCAAGCCTACCGCCACCCTTCTCCAACATTCTGAGAAGGCGGCTCTCCCATCACAAACCAAGGCTATCAATGCCTTTCGTGCAGCAGAGGCTGCGAAGTTGCCTGATACTTGACATGCTTCCAATGCTGGCGCTGATCAAACCACCCCCAGCACATCCCTGAATTCACCTCCGCGTGACACTGCACCATCAGGTTCAAGCTCGGCTGCACTCGAAAAGGGTAAAAGGACACGCGTTGAAGAAGTTCTTGACGACGAATCTGGTGGTGAGGAACGTGAAGATGCGCGCACCAATCCACGACGTAAGTGTATTTGCCGTCGTGAATCATAAAACTGATACCAAACTTTTGGCAGCAAAAAGGTTGCGCAAATTAGCTGCACCAGTTGATGATTTAGTCGACAATGATGGTATTTAAATCGATGTCGACGTCCAACCCATTGCAGACACGGCTCCAACACGCGAAGGCAAAACTGCCGATCTCGATGCATTTTTTGGCGCGACGTTCAATCATGCAAAAACTAATGGCAAGGTTAAAAAGCATCGAAAGTGCAAGATATGTTTGTAAGTCTACGAGGTCATGGTTGTGCTCACTCACTCACACCAAATCAACAGGAAGCAATGTATTCTTGTCAATGAATCTACAACACTTTGTCGTCACGCCGAGGCTAATTTTGCGGTGCGTATTTTTGCGCATATGTTTCATTGTGCTTATATATACGACTCGGATTACACTGTAGGGAAAGTATCGACAGTGGGCAAAGAAGCACTCTTTTGAGTCTATGCTACCAGGCGATATCAAAGCTCGGAAGGAGAAAGCTGAGCAGGCGCAGCAGACCATCAATTCGCACCTGACTGAACGCAAACTTGCTGAGCGAGTTATACCATACTCCGATAAGTTATTCAAACGAGCCGCAATCGAATGGTTAGTTGCAACAGACCAAGTATGTATGATTCCCTTGATATAATAGTTCAACCATTGACACACTTTAACCTAGCCTATCCAAGCCCTCGACCATCCAAAGTTCCAAGACATGATCGATGTCGCTTCACGGGCAACGAACGGAGTCAAAATCCCCAATCGTAGAGCCACCCGCAGCTGAAATCATGCGAATATTCAAGAATCACCTGACGAGACTCCGGACGACGTTAAATGTGAGTTGCAATCTAGTGCTGCGTGCTGCTTCATTACATCTCATTTTCCAACACAGAGCGCTGCTGTTAGTGGCACAATAAATATAACTTGCGACGCGTGGCAAGCTACCAATATCGATGGATATTTCGCCGTCACTGGACACTGGATCGAAGAGAAGTCAACAATGCAATGGGAGAGTGAAACGGCACTTCTCGGCTTTACCCAGCTCAATAATGCACACAACGGGAAGCGTCTCGGAGGTGCGCTGTTCAAAGTTCTAGATCGTGTTGGTATCGCACATAAGGCATGTCATCTTCACATTCAGCTTGGCTTTGTCTAATCATGATATATAGTTGGGCCATGTTACTTGTGATAATGCTGCCAACAATGGCACAATGCTCGAGGAGTTCGCTCGACTCTATGAAACACGATTCAAGAAGAAGTCCCCTTGGCGTGAACGAAGGATCAAGTACGTTGCTCGTTGTCTTGCAGCTAACATGACTCACAATTGTGTTCACAGCTGTCTCGCTCATGTAATTAATCTCGGTACCCAAGTACTGATCAGTACATACAGCAAAGTGCCGCATTACGAACCTCACAACCCCCATGCTCACGAGCCAGATACCACCATGCATCGTGAGCGTGATGAGATTGGCCTCATACGTTCAATATGTGTAAAGGTGATTGATTTCTCTTTGCGCACAATGATTTACTGATTTTTTCAAAGGAGCGATCTTCCGCGAAGCGCAAGGAACTATACAAAATGGTCCAAGTCAAGGCTGGCATCTCTCGCCCTACACAACTCCTTCTGGACATGAAGGTTCGTTGGTCATCGACCTATGTGATGATTAATCGTGCAGAAACCAATAAAGAGGTGAGTCATGCCAGGTTCATCACCTATCTGTTTGCTTGTCCCGAATATCCCCCCTGATTTCCCGTTGCCCAACAGCACGTTGACGTCTTCGTGTACGAGATGGGGCTACAAGAGCGAGACTTGACGAAGCGGGCGAAGATTGACTTCCTTAGGTTGGCGCCAGCTGAATGGACCCGTGTTGGAAAATTCGCTGATTTATTATCTGTAAGTTACCTTCATCATTTGATATAATGCTGTTGTTGATTTGATATTTCAGTATGCAGACGTGGCTCAGCAGGCGTTCTCGTCCGAATCGAGTACTACATTACATCTTGCGATCCCTGCACTCGAGACTCTCCATAGAGCTTGGTCTTCACGTGCAGGACGGCCAAAATATGCACGTTTTGCACCTGCATTGCTCTCCGCTGCACAAAAGCTCGACGAATATTACGAGAAGACCACTGGCTCACCGGCCTATGTCATGACCATGTGTACGTGCTGACTGTTTCATGTTCCATATGTCTTCGATGTTAATGTTGCATGCAGTGCTTGATCCGACAGGTAAAATGTTGTATTTCAAAAAGAATTGGCCGGAGAATTTGCAAGATGATGTTCTTAATTGTGCCGAACGAGTGGTATGTCTGACTGAACTATTAACCAGCTCACATTCACTTACAAACCATGTAGTTCGAGGCTCGCTATCGTGAATTGGGCCAAGCAGCATCTACGTCGCAACCATCACTGGCCAAGAAAGGGAAGGCTAGCGGGCTTAAGAAGTTTATTCGCGAGACACAAAGCTCCGAAGAAGATGACGACAACGAGACTGTTGTCACTCATACAGATCCATCTAGACCATGGTATGCGAGTTTCAAAAACTATATTGATGCTGTAGAGACAAAACCTCCACCGGGAATGAGTGCAATCCAATGGTGGGGAGTAAGTACACAACTGAGTCCATCTCTTCTCGCTACTGACTGGTTCTTTGTTGTAGATTAACGGACACAGATATGGGGCAGTATGGACCTCAATTGCTCGTGACTACCTGTCAATTATGGCATCGTCAGTTTCAAGTGAGCGTGCGTTCTCACAGGGCGGTATCACTATCAGCAAGCGCCGAAACCGTCTCAAGGGTGACATCGTTGAGGCACTTCAGTGCGTCAAATGTGCCCTCCGCCACGATGTACTCTTCCATGAGCCTGGACCGTCATCATCAACTGAGGAAGCTCTCGAGGACTTGGATATTGAGTCAGACACTAACGACTCCGAGAAGCTGAGTGATGCTGAGGATGAAGGTTGGGATGCTCTTCTGGAGGGAGATGAGGATCTCAGTAGAATCAGACAGCGACTTCGTGTAAATAGTATGTGTCTGAACCTTTTTTCTGTTTTCAGTGCTTGGGCCGTGGCTCAGGCCGAGCCAGGCCAAAGCCAAGCCGTCATTGACGGCTTTGGCCTGGCCCACAGTTCTTCAAAGCCAAAGCCGTCTGAAGCCAGGCCGAAGCCACGGCTTTCAGGCCAAGCCGGGCCGTGCACATCACTACTTGCCGCTCGTCATTTCGTCGACACAGTCGCTACCTACCCCTCAGGCAACCATACTGAAAAAGATCCGTCGTGCTATTGATTCTGGTACAGACGTTGACATTGATGGATTGACTGCCCAACTCGCTGCATTAGAACATGATCCCGAAGCTATTGTCGAGGATGGCTATGATGTTAGTAACACCATTGGAAAAGCATTGGCTCTCATAGACCAGGTAAAGTCCTCTTTTTTCTTTGTCTTCGAGCCCTTATTTACATAGCATAGATCTGCAAATCACTGCAAGCTCGAGCGTTCTTCAAGAAATCATGTGAGGAAGAAGGTGTTCCTGTTCGCGAGATTTTGTCATGGGTGAGAACACGCTGGGCATCCTTATTCAAGTGCCTCGAGCGCTTCTTGTCTCTTTGCCTGGTAAGTGAGGCATGCAATCCCCTCTTTAGTATCTAATATCTTTATTTTTTTTCAGGCTGTCAACCGTTTCACACTTCTCGCTGATGAAAGTCACGAAGTCCCAAAGTTGCGCAAGAAGTCGTATAGCGACTTCAAGCTTGATCGGGCTGACTGGAAAATGATACGGCTAGTACATGATGTCCTCAAGGTAGTCATTTATTTTATCTGTCTTGTTTATTTATTTACTGATTGTTATTAGGAGCCTGCAACTGCGCAACAGTCCTTTTCTTCGGTCGCGTGCCCAACAGCCTGGCAGACCATACCGACATTAGAGTGTCTCGCTAATACATGGCAGACTATGGCGGGAAATCCAGAATATGCGCCAATCGAGGCCGCCATCAAGAAGGGTATTAATAATGTCGAGAAGTACTACCAGAAGGCTAATGACTCGGACGTTTACTTTATCTGTCTAGGTAAGTATTATTATCTTTTCCTCGAGTCTATGTCTAATTTTGCTACAGTTCTCGACCCCAACTATAAGTTAGCATATGTCGAGAGCCGATGGACTGAGGCAAAGGTCGCGAGCGGGAGGGCTCGTCTTCAAGCTGTGGTAAGTACTATTCGACCTTGAGTATCCTGCCCGTCTCTAATATAGGGTACTTAGTTTGATTACTACTACAAAGCGCCTCCACTGGCAGGCCCAGCGCATGTCCCAGAACCAACAGCCACGTCAACAACGACAATTCGGTACGGTCAATCATGGATGCGCAATGCTATCATGGCGCGGCAAGCTGCAGATCAATGTGCGCACGACCCTCATCAAGAACTCACCTCATATCTCACCTCACCATTGGAGGAGACGGATGATGTTGTGGCATGGTGGGGTGTGAGTACTAGGTCCTACCTATCAGTTCCCAGCTTACATTCTTGATTAGTTACATTCCCTGCTGTATCCAACCCTCGCTCGTGTTGCGCGTGATTACCTGCCCATTCAAGGCAGCGCTGTTCCATCTGAACGCGCTTTCTCCAGTGGGGGGATTACATCCACTCTCCGCCGCAATGCACTTGCGCCATCCACATTCTCCGCCCTACAGTTGATGAAGGCAGCTTACCGGAATTGACATATCTCAGCGGCAGTAGAGGCAGAGGGGCACGTGGCTGGTGTGTAGTTGGACTAGCCACTCAATATTGTATCTATGTACCATATCAATGTTTTTCTTGCGCTTGAAAAAATTTACGGTTCGGTTCAGGTTCGGACCAGAAAAAAACCGAACCGGACCGCAAAGAACGGTTCTCGATGGTCCGGTTCTGGGTTCGACGATTTTGTAGAACCGGACCCATGGTTCGGTTCTCGGTTCTCGCCCAGGACCCTCTGAACCGGACCGAACCGGACCACGGCAGCACTACGCGGCGCAACCGGGGGCTTCCAGTCGAAACCAGGCCATTATCTCATCGACAGATTCCACGACGACCTCCCGCCGTCTACTGCCACAAAATGACGACCACAAATTGATTATACGGTGGTCAGCCGGCCACATAGGAATCCCCGGCAACGAGGCAGCAGATGAGCAAGCGAAACGCGCCGCCCGAGGAGAGAGCTCAGAACCCCACACACTCCCTTCATCCCTCCGTAATGCAGACAATACGCTTGTTACACTCCCGCGCAGCAAATCAGCGATAAAGCAATCCTTCCGAAGCACCATCGCGCTCGAATCCGCGTCAATCTACCAGACATCCCCAAGATACGCCAGGTTCAAAGAGATTGACCCCTCGTTCCCATCCAAACGATTCGCGAAAACAGCCGAGAAACTCCCTAGACGTCACGCATCTCTGCTAATCCAGCTGCGAACAGGACACATACCGCTGAACAAACATCTCCACCGCATCTCGAAAGCCCCCTCCCCAATATGCTCATCCTGCCAAGAGCGTGAAGAGACCGTCCATCACTACCTGTTTACATGCCCGACGTATGACAGACAAAGAAACATCATGCGAGCAGAACTCGGCCCCAAAGCGCACCAAATGAAGCACCTACTGAACGACGACAAATGTATCAAAGCCCTCTTCAAATTCATCGCTCGCACTCGTCGCCTGGTCAGCACATTCGGAGATGTCACCCCCCCAGAGAGAGAGAGAGGCGGCTAGCCAGAACGCCACTCGAAACCCATCCAACGCCCTCAGACGGCGCTCATCGTTCTCGCGAAAGCTGGGACCAATATCAAAGATCACATTCTGAAACCACTGCACATATTACTTTAGACACGCACATACATAGTAGGTACTGTCCAGCATAGGGCCCCGCCCCACCGGACAATAAACAAGGAATCAAAAAAAAAAAAAAAAAAAAAACTTCCTGCCTCCATCCAATGAGGATCCTAGGGCGAAGTAGCATCCCTTATTCACGCCGCTTGGCTTCTGAGGTGATACAGCAAACAGGAAATCTCCCTCCCGCAATTGATTATCGAGCCCAATGTCGTTTTGCGAGATACGCAGCGCTAGAAAAGGGCGAGTTGGCAGAGAAATGGCTTTTTCTCTCCCATAGTGGGATGTCCAATAGGCTGAGCGCTGGGGCATAAATTTTGCGACGACGAGAGAGTGAGGCATTTGACAAAATCTACGACTGCGTTGCACAAATGGTCGAAATATTGGTGAAGACAGTTGCAATTGAAGAGTTGATCTTCCAACAGTGTGCCGATGTCATTTATTGTGGCGCTCAGGGGATCCAATCGAGGTTTTTAATCTACAGTATTTAAGCACGAGATGCCGCCGGCGTTTGTGTCCACCATGTCTGCTGTGTTGTTTCTGTTCTCCTCTTCACTCTGACAAGTTCTCCGGTTTCTGAGCGAGCTTCGCTGGTAGTCCTAAACAATATCTGTGGCTTCTTTGGGTCCAGCGCATCAGCGTTGATCGCTCGAGTTGAAGGAGTAGATTTCGAGTACCATGTATCCGGATATCATACAGGTGCAACCTCATTCTGGGTTGCGTGGTTATCATCATACCAATGTTCCTTACCCGTCAATCCTCGATAATGACACAAGAGTACCACGACATCCGAGGTCAACAAAAAGTTATTGATGCTGAGAACCTATCGACCACCGTCAGACATGCAACGTTTTCACATCTATCCGCACGTACGAGAAGCCATGTCCTCAAAGCGGCGACTCCAGCAGCTCGATCTATCATCTGCCAATTATCGTTGATGAACGTCTTCGTTCCTTCGAAAAATTCCGCGACGAATTTGTTTCTGCCGCCCCGTTGGCATATGTAAGATCTTCGCGTTAAGTTGAACGTACCGGTTGAGAAATATCCAGCGGAACCAAAGCGCCTGCATGACCTTGTCTTCATCTCTCACGTCGTCTATCTCGAAGATTTCTTCTTCTCTATCGAGGATGACCCATGCGAGGACACCAAACTTATCCAGCGGCAGTGTGTTTAGAAGATCGTATAGCCGGGGACCGCCCACGCGGCATGAATAGATGCCATCGGACTCGAGTAGGTAAGGATACTGCGCTGCAGGCCCTAGGGGATCAGATCGGGGAGCGGGTGTTGGCCTTCCAGAAGCATGACTGGAAGATGCACGAGACAGCGTGCGAGACGATACAGAACTACTGCGCGTGGTCGACGATGCCAATGAACCCGTACGAAGTATCGCGTTATGCCACTTTGGTTTGATGTCAAGTTTATCTGCGTCAGGAAAAAGTTGAGATGACACAGAGGTATTTCGTGATGGAGTCTGTGTGGTCGCTGGAGTATATTCGTCATTGTGAAAATTGGATGAGAAGTCGGTGATCTCTGTCGAAGCAGTCCTTGTCGAAGTTGTCGTCATGGCACGTGGATTGGGCAACCTGTGAAGCAGCCGCTGATGTTCAGGCAGTGGGCATGAAATGATTAGAGCAAAACCTTACAGTGGAACATGCCCACTGGCAGGTAATGCAACTGGTAATGCAACATGTCTTGTTAGTGGAAGTCGTACCCACAGAGTATAGTCATCCTTGATAAGTTTGCTCAGCTTTGGATCTTCCGTTGCTGCATATAACCTACCATATCCCAACAGAAACCTACTCCTGAATGGTCCCACTGGAGATGAGCATCGAGAATTTGCTGCGCGGGAAATATTCCGTGAAGATCGCAAAGTGGACATCTCCAATCTGTCATTCTCGTCTGAGTCTCCTGTTGTTCTGATACGCAGTTATATATGACCGTAACTGGTTTAGACGGTGGAATACTACGAGACGGATCAAGTCCAAGGGACTTGCATCGACTGAGAAATCCTTTGCGGAGGTTTCGTAGCATGAAGGGAAGACGGTGTAATTTTGCGAGCCGGATGGTCGTCAGTGAAATGTTTTCCAAAGCCTCTATAAGAGTATCTGAGGGTATTTCCGCAGGTGCTTCATCCCTTTTTGCAACGTCCGATTTTGAGGATGATTCGGGTTGCTCGCGAGCAATGCCATGATCGAGCAAATCAAGCTCCACATATTCTAGTTCTTCGCTATCTTCGCGCGCAGGAGCGGGTATCGCAGATTCGTCATTGTCAGATGATTCGCTGCTCTGGGAATTCGCGGGAGTGACGGAACGTCGTATCTCGGGTGGAGCCTTCCTCGATTTGCGTCCGCATTGAAATTTTCTAGCTGCTTTCACCTGGACACCAGTCTCTCTACATAATCACTGTCAGACAGTACTCAACGGTTGCCATCAGTCAAGACCCACCTGACGATCTCGACAGAGTTGCCTGAAGATTCACCCCCGCTCAATTTGGACAACCTCAAACCGACATCGACATAGTTTTCACTCCCGCTGCTATGTTCACTTGAGCTGTCAACAAGATGGTCCCGGCTGACATCCCTATTTGCGCTAGACATCCGAGGCACGCGTGAAGGTGTCCTGCCGCCTACGCCTTCAAACTTTCGCGCGTATTTTCCAGAGAATGACTCCGTATGTATGTGAAGGCTCATTGGTTGCGATTTAGTGGCACGGTGTCGGTCAACTAAGGGGCATTGAGCAGAGTACTGATGATCTGGTTTCGATACGCTTACGTGCATTGTTGATTGACTGTCTACCACGACTCCTGTGTGGGACTAGTCGGCGTGAGGTGCAAGGTTGTTGAGGATGTACTTATAGTACGTACCATTTGCCGACGATTTCCCTGCAGCACCAGGTCGGGAAGATCTCTCAGGGAAGAATGAAGCTGATTGAGACGGAAGCTCTCCTCTTCTCTCTGGGGGGCCAGATGAACCGAGATCTGGATTGGACCGCCCAGAGTTCTGCCCAACCCTATTACGGGCGACAGGACGTCGCTCCACGGGCAGTGGAAAGTCTTCAATATTGAAAGTCACTTTCTTTGGACCCCTGGCAGCAACATCAGTTTGCTGCAGGGGTTCGTGGCTAGCTACATTTCGAGCAGCATCTGATGAAAGCGATAATGACATTCATTCATTCACCGTCGGCTAGTTTAAGTTACTTACCAGGTCGTGATGGATTTCTACTGACTAGTCTCGCGTTCAACTCTTGGTCTCTAGGACGAGTATCGAACCTTGCATCAGCGATTGCAGATTTGAAAGCAGGAACTTTTGCTCGGAGATGATTGTCTGGCCTGGTGGCATTGGTGGCAGTTTTTGCAGCTACAAGCCTTGGTCTATTTGTAGGATTATCGAACCTTGGATCAGTTGCGGGTTTAGGGGCGGGGGGCCGTGCTACGATGCGACTGTCTGGCCTTGAGCCGTCGGAGACAGTTTTTGTAGCAACACTGGTACTTGGTCTTGTAGGATTACCGGGATCGGTGAGTTTTCGAGCGCTCTTGACGATGCGAGGGGGAGGAAGTAGTCGATCTGGATTTGACATACCGGTACCATGAAGACGGATATCGATCAAGCCAATGGTATACTTATCGAGCTCATATCGTCGCTGTCGCTGTACTTATCATTGTGAGCAAGTGTGACGACGACTCTGGGTGACTTCGATAGCACGTGGATGTGACAAAATTCGTGTTCCCGCCACGAACAGTCACACTGAGTTTACGATGCTAGTGGCAACCAAGACAGAGTGGATTCTCTTGATTTTCTCCTGGCTTAATGTTTTGACTATGAAGTATCAGCCTCGCAGGGTCTGCGTACTCCGTGGCACCGCGCTGGTCTGGCTGTCTGCAGTTCTCGGTCTTAAATGAAACAGCTGCCCCACGCTCCGAGTTATCCCCAGCCGAGGATTAGTATTCAACGTTCAACATTGTGATCGATGCTGTTTTAGTACTGGATGTTGAACTAAATGAAAGGTCGGTATGAAATATTTGGTATACGTTGTTAATTCAATGAATTGGAGGTTTGGTTTCCAATAACAGCGATAACTTACTGACAGCACATCAAATCCTATGAGGGCGATTACTACACGCTTTCTCTGGCCATGAACCATGACGGAGGACACAGACTTGTCTTCCCCGATACTGCGGGCCCATAGCCAACCCGATCACTTCAATTCTTGGACTACCTCGTACCCTCTCCCTCCCTCTGGCTCTACATACTCCTCTGCCCTGAGCAACAACAATGTGCAGTTTGACGATGAGTCACTCTTCTGCAACGTATGTGCACCAGATTTATCCTACTGATCACGGATGATGATGATAAATGATGATGTCACTTCTGCCACAATTACCGATAATATGCCTCAGTAAGTTCTCTTGCCTAAGATTGCCTTGGATAATCACATTTAAATTTGTTTCCGCGGGTACAGCATCCGATCAATAATGTATTGAATTGAGTCTATCGGCCGCGGCAAGAAATTTCAAACCGAGCGGATATCCTTTGCCTCCCGAGATCTGAGACATCCGATGTCATCCATAGGGGTCCATTCAATTCACTGCAGCGCATTCGATCCGAATCAACTGTATTGCTTAGAACTCCACGAGAGTTCCGCCCAGCGTCTCGGCTCTAGGATGAGGTCCTCCGATTTCCTCTGTTCATTGCCGGCGTATAAAAGGACCACAGATTTTGGCAAGAATCTCCATCAACTCAACTCATCAACTCACAATCAATTCACCGTCAATTCTCATCAATCAATCAAATCATCATGTACTCGAAATTCATCAGTGTCGCATTCGTCCTCGCTGCCACTTTGGCACCTACCAGCGCAGCGGTCTTCCCAAGGGGCGACAATGAGGTAACTCCAACTCCCCCCATGATGCCTACTGTCACACCTACTACTACGCTCACGCCCACCACCACGTCGTCGTCTTCTACCACGCCTAAGACCTCTACTACACCTTCGCCCACTACCACGCTTACGCCTACTACCACGACTAAGCCTCCTACTACCACGCCCACGCCCACGACGACTGTTACGCCCACTGTTAGGCCCACCGAGACCGTTAAACCTGATGGTCACCCTAACAAGGCGTCCGCTCCATCCGTGCCATGCGACGGTGTCCAGCCATGGCAGGCTAATCTCGCAGTAAGTTGTATCTTTATCTCAACTCTCTCTCCGCTCACATCCGGCTCAGTACAGTGCAGGCGCTCAGGTGATTTTCAACAACCAATTGTGGACCGCTAGTCAGTGGAGTTACAACAACAACCCTGAGTCTGCCGCCGGCGCGTGGACTCTGAATGGGGCTTGCAACCAACCGATTAGCAACAAAGTTGATTGCACTGGAATTCCTGCTTGGAACAAGTCTACTGCTTACCCCGGGGGCTCCAAAGTGACCTTTAATGGTCATCTTTGGATCTCTACGCAGTGGACTGAGAGTAATAGTCCTGGCGATACTTCCGGAACTTGGAAGGATTTGGGCGCTTGCAACTAAAATACTAGTCTAGACTTCTCAGACACTTGCGCGAAGTTTCACTGGAAGGACTTTATCATTGACATTGCTTTACTAATTTGCTATGGACATTATTATGGACTTGATTAGATTTCTTGTATTTCTTTATCAATCAATCGTTTCTATTCCCCCTTGATTTCGTGCGATTTCTTATGACTATTTACATTGAACTTTGAATTACAAAACCATCAAATCTTTTTTTTGTTTCCAATGTACTTGGTTGTGTTCAGATAATGCGCACGTTTCTATCGTTCGACCAGCCATTCTCTGCCTCTCGCAACAGCCTGCCTGCGGACCAAATCAATCTTCCACTGAAAGTTGTGGCGGGCTTGTTTCACCCCTTGGTGTCAGCGCCTTTAAGCAAAAAAGCCATTGTGAGTTCACCTCTGGCGTCATCGCATCCCAGGTCTTAGCTAGCTGTCGAATGTCAGATGTCAAAACGCAATCGTGGCTGGATACAAAGGCTGACGATGATGAAGGATTGGCTGAGCAACATGCACCTTGGAGCATCGCTGGCCGCTTAGATCTGTGCAGGTATGATTCCGAGCTTGCACGAACCTAGGGGAGGTGAGGATCCTGAATATCCGAGGACGTCTACCACATATCGTATATAGACGCGTTGACTGTGCAACTTGATACTTGCTCCGGCGTTACGCGAGCACCATCCTGCCTGGAATAAGAGTGTTTCGCTCAAGGATCGTTCTGGTCGCCGAACCTGGTTCAAATTCGTACATCTGGCAACGCGAGGATGTCAAGAATTACTCAGGATGACAATTTCAAGCTTACTGATACGACAACAGACCTGTTAGCATGGCCTGGAAAGTCAAGTAAACCGTGGAGATGTGCTGCATGCAAGCGCATTACTCACAAAAAGTACCCTAAGGGTCAGGGTTGTCGGGCAATGCATGAAGCGCAACGAGAAACTGCAACGTCCAGATGTCTTCGATCATTGCCGCAATAGAATGCTCTTCGACGAATGAGACAAGCGTGAGCACAAACATAGTAACATTTCCAAGAGCAAAAGGGGATTGCAAGGAAGTTGGCATCAATCAGTAATGCAACATGCCGAAACGAATGCCGAAATAATCGCTGAGAGAAAGAAGGAATCATAAGCATTACTTCTAGCGGGAGTAATGTTGGGCAGTAACACCAGAATTAGACCCTGGTTGGGACTCTAGCTCCCCCCCATCCGACGAGAGTGGTCAGACGACGATGAGTAGAGAACCAACCCACAAAGACAATTAAGCACCCCTGCCTGTCGACAAGATGCGAGAGCGAGCTTTCGCCTGGCCACTGGCACTTGCGCCAACTCAGCCCGCTGAATATCAGCAAGGGTTCTTCAAGAACGAATTGCCATTTGACGTGTAGCAGCGAATGGGATGCTACAAAGTTCAAGTAACTGGGTGGGAGGACCACAACTGGAAAGATCGAGTACCCCTTACCACGAAGTAGGGTCAGCTTGTCATCCTCTTAGATTGATAGCTGAAAAGGGAAGAAGCGACCCACTGCTACGCCGAGCTTCCCTATTGATAATGAGGGCTTTGATGTGAGGGACCCTCAGGCTGAGGCCCTGTCCGAGTCGCAACCACAAGGAGCACGTTATGATCAGCCGCCAGCCGCCATGCTAGCCTGGGTAGGCAACAACTTCAACTTCGAATTCATGGGTGTCGGTGGGCAGATAATATAGACCCAGAGCGCCGATCGGAATACAGATGAACGTTTCCGTCCTTCAAAATTCATGCTGAAAGCATTCAGTCATTTCCCGAACTGGCTTAGATCTTCTAAGAGTTTTTTTATCGAGAGTCGAGACGGTCCTATCGTGACGCGCCTTCACGCGTCACAATTGGTCCAACTTGCTTTATTTGCACATATTTGGCTGGTGATGGTTACTCAACTTGAATACTTGAGTTACCGCCTTTTAGAGTCATAGAGTCGACTGTCGACGTCTCCTCAGTCCTGGTCTATTGTCGGGACTACCGAGCTACAGCATCATTTCAGATCCTCTACAGTGTCTGGGTGCGCAGTATCATCGCATGAACTAACCGCAAGTACTCAGTCTGATTATGAAATTATTGCAGTGCCTCCGCCCCCACATCGATCAAGTTCGGAGTCATCGGATCTGCCAATGGACCTTTGGATCGGTGTTATCCAGGGTATTTACCGGAGGTTGACATAAGGCTATGACAGGCTCAATGAACTTGGAAGCTTCATTCCAATCGCAATGCTAATAGCAACACGACTTTTTTTTGAGGATAACCCATGATCTAGGTCCAACTCTCTCTGTGGGCCATGGAGGACGCTGCGCTGCTATTCCCCGAACGTTACCAGTATGGCATGTGTAGGGCAGCTGGATCGATCACATGTTTTAAAGGACTGCCTCGTACCCCTCTCTGCCTGCATACTCCTATGTTCGCACAGCATCAACACGACTCTAGGATGGCGACTCACCTGCCCTCGAGAATCCGAACAGTGTGAGCGCAACAAAATTGTGGCAGGCATCCGACTCATTATGCGTAAGGCAATATTGCAGATCCGAGTCGCAATCTCAATCTCAATTGACCGATCAGTGACACCCAATGATTGAATACATTCAACTGAATTGAGTCGGACTATACTGTACGCTTGGCATGGCACAGCATTCCGGCTCTAGGCCCCCCTAGGATAAGACCCCTCTGTTTTTTGCAGGCGTACAAAGAGACCACAAATTTTTGCTCGACTCTTCACCGACCTCATCTCATCCCAGCACATCATGTACTTGAAGTTCATTACTGTCGCACTCGTTTTCGCTTGCGCCCTTGCTCCCACGGGCGCAGTCACCGTCCCCAGAGACAACAATAAGGTATGTTATCGCTTTCCTTGACTTCGTTGTGTGTGACAACCTCTTCCCAACCCCATCTCAGTCTCACGTGGCTCGGGCCCCTCCCCCTGCCACGGCCGCTCAAGTCTCGTGCAACAGCTTCCAGTTTTGGCAGGACAATCTCGCAGTAAGTGTTACTCGTCTCGTGATCTTCCTGCACTCACATCACCGGCACAGTACAATGGTGGCTCCTCTGTGATTTTTAACAACCAACTATGGACTGCTAAACAGTGGAGTTACAATAACAACCCCGAGTCTTCCGCCGCCGAGTGGACTCAGGTCGGCGTTTGCATCCAACCAATTAGTAACAAAGTCGATTGCACAGGCATTCCTGCTTGGAGCCAGGGCACTGGGTATAGTGGGGGCGCCAAGGTGACTTTCAATGGCCATCTCTGGATCTCTACACAGTGGACTCAGAGCAACAAGCCTGGTGACACTTCCGGAACTTGGAGGGATCTGGGTGCTTGCCAGTAATTTCTTGATTCATATTTGTTTGTGTTGTTCGGAGAGTTACCAATGGATCGATTTACTTTGAAGCACTTTTTTATGGACGTTGATTAGCTGACCTATATTTTTCTCGATTGATGTATTGCTATCTCTAGTTTATCTTGTTCAGAAATATCTTCGAGCTCACCCTGCAAGCAATAAGACACGACTCTGCTACTTGACTCGTCAAACTTGTCTGTAACATGTCAACAACGACTGGCGACGCGGGACAACAATGTTCATCCATTCCATCTTGATTCTTGACACACGTGCCGCGCGACTCGCAAATTATTTCTATAGTCCTTTAGCGATCTATACTCAATTTTTTGTTCTTTAGCCCCGGTGAACCCTAGCTTCCAGCTAGGGACACTGGGCTTGTCTGTTTTTCGGCGGACACTCTCGAGCTCAAGTGCTGAGGTTGTCGCGCTCCGTTCTCGATTAGTAAGTCGAATGCAGAACTGATTCTGCATAATTAAACATATCGTTAATGCGCAAAACGGAAATCAAGTCTTCTGTTCCCAACATCCTTAGTCGTGCTCAGATCATGAGCACGTTCCTATCGTTTAACAAGTCTTTAGCGCCAGAGCCCTAGCTTTTTAGAAAGTCCACAATGAACTCACTCCTGTCGTCATCGCATCCCAATTCTTAGCTCGTTGTCGGTTGCACCAGATGTAATATGCCTTCGTAGCTGGGTACAGAAGACGCTGCAGATGATGATGAGGATATTGTTGCCGCGTTGATCTGCGCACGGGGATGAGCGTGACGATTATGTTTCCTGGGCAAGGACAAGAAGAGTGACAAACATCTGGGAGCATCGCTGGCTACGTAGTTCTGTGCGGATATAATTCCGCTGGCTTGCACGAACCTAGTGGAAGGTGAGTATGTATCTAGTTTGAAAATAGAGAATTCCACACATGTTGTATAACGACGCGTTGACTGTTCAACTTGCCACTGCTCCGCGTTACGAGAGCACCACCCCACCTGGAACAAGATATGAGTATTTCACTCGAGAATCGTTTTAAGCAGTACCTGGATTGGATGGCTATATCTGGTAACACGAGGATGTCAAAAATGGTCTTCAAGAATATTAATGCTGACAAGTTCGAACTTACGGATATGACAACAGACCAGTCACCACGGCCTGGACAGTTGAGCAAACCAACTAAAGCGGTGCGTTGTCGGGGTTTGCTGCTCAGGGGTAGCACTCACAGAAATCGTCATCTCGGTGAGAGAAAGGAACGAGTTTGGAGGAGGAAGAATCGCCGTATAGAAGCACTCAAGATAGGCACGGCTGAGCACTCTATCTATCCCCACTTACATGCAACGCGGAATTGTGCGAGTGATATCACATTCCCGATCAATGCCGCAAGATCATGTTCTAACAATAAGCAGAACTATGCGATTGACGGTAAGAATCTTGCATATTTGGTTATTTGGCATCACGGTAGGACGGAAATACAGCGCGACTTGAACGACTGATCCTGCAGCGTTCGCCTAAGTCAGTACTCGCAGAAACAGCATGTTCATCCCACTGGTACTCAATGAGCTGTAATGATCGGCTTGTCGGCTACATTCATGAATCAGCAGCGATTTGAGTGTATTATACGCCCATTCGCTCTACACACACGTCCCAAAATGACGAGTGGCTGTTAGAAACCATGGGCACACCAAAAGGGACTAGAGATGGCATTCATGGTGCGCTTCATAAAATGGCAGAGGTGGGGAAAACAACTATGTACTCACCGGACATATGCATCATGGGGCAGCTAACGCTGAGTGATATCACGTATGAATTGCGATATCTGGCGCGACCGTCTAGCGGCGACTGTAGCACGGTCACCATGGTCCATAAGGTCACGCTGACTCGGAATACTGATACTGTACTTATTGTGGGGAACAGTGAATGTTGTTGGTTGGCGGTAACTATGATGCTACAAAACTGGCAGCTTGGATCAGACTGATTTCAAGCAGCTAGCCCCGTAAGCACAAATAGAAAGAAGACAGCATTGAAGCACAGTGGCAGTGCCACTGCAGTTCAAACTTTCTGAAGATCTGAGGAACCACGTGGCTTACCAATTTCGGTCTCAGGCATTGGTTGCTGTTGTACTTATCCGCTCAGCACTGACAGTCTCCACAAGTTGTGCAGCAATGAAGTTCACAAAACCCGCCTGGGTTATGCACAAGGGTGAGTATTGAAATGTAAGGAATAGTCGCCTCTTAACCATCTTCTGCCACACAGATAGTTCCAAAACCGACCACGACACGAAGCGTCTCTCCATATTTTCCGTTCATGTTCATCCTGATGGTTCGCGTATAGCGACAGGAGGATTAGATGCCAAAATTCGTATTTGGAGCACGAAACCCATTCTTAATCATGCATCCGAAATGTCCAATCGACCACCAAAGTCTTTGTGTACGCTGAGTATGCATACAGGTCCCGTCTTGACGATTAGGTGGGCACATTCTGGGAGGTGGCTTGCAAGTGGGAGCGACGACGAGATTGTAATGATATGGGACCTTGATCCGTGAGTTTGGTATATGACTTTGATGTGCTCCTGAAACATCCATTTGCGCTTCTCTCCTTTAAATACAGATCGGGTAGGGGCAAGGTCTTTGGTTCCAACGAAGTTAATGTAGAAGGATGGAAGCCAATGAAGCGACTTCCAGGCCATGAAAGTGGTGAATTGGGTCCGTCCACTTGTGTTTCTATTTGCACTAAATAACTACCAGACGTTACCGACCTGGCATGGGCGCCAGAGGATCGTTACCTCGCCTCAGTTGGCCTTGATTCCGTCGTTTTAGTCTGGTGTGGATATACCCTGGGTGAGTTGGATTTGAGCTCTTGCTTGCACCGTCCGCAGCTGTCGGTTTCTTTCACCCTTCAGCAATTGGTGCTTCCAGAAGTCTTCGAGCATTTCTTTCAAGCTTCAGTAGTTCAGCGCGAGATGTTTATTACTCACACCGCTTTCAGAACGTCTTAGAAAGCTGGATCAACATCAAGGATTTGTCAAAGGTGTTTGTTGGGATCCTGTCGGCGAATTTATGGCCACTCAATCTGACGACAAGTCCGTGAAAATTTGGAGAACGACCGATTGGCAACTCGAGGCAGAAATCAGAAAACCCTTCGAGGACTCTCCCGGCAGCACGTTTTTCCGCCGTCTTAGGCGAGTGCCACCGGTCACATTCATTAAATCGTTTTCTTACAGAGTCTTGCAGTTGGTCGCCTGATGGTGCCCACATCACTGCTTCGAATGCAACGAATAATAAAGGTTTCGTTTTCATTGCAGCAGTCATAACTCGTGGCACATGGACTTCTGAGATTAGTCTGGTTGGTCATGAGAACACAGTTGAGGTTGCGGTACGTGCTGACTGTGTATGAAGTATTGCCATTCTCATGCACGTCACAGGCCTACAACCCTCATATTTTTTTGCGAAATCCCGCATCACCTATAGCTACATCCAACATATGCTCTGTAGTTGCTCTTGGTGCGGATGACAGATCCATTTCCATCTGGCAGACAAAATCTGCACGACCTCTCATCGTCGCACGTGAAGTTTTTGAACGACAGATCATGGATCTCAGCTGGTGGGCCTCTCTTGACCTTCGCTGAGAATCTGACTAATCTTTTGTCAAGGTCCTGGGATGGTCTGACTCTCTATGCTGCATCCTCGGACGGAACGATAGCCGTTTTCCATTTTGACCCTGAAGAACTGGAAGGCATTGCTCCTCATTCTGCTCAAGAGCAATATTTACACAAGTTTGGCTTTGTACCGCCACCAATTCCAGAAGGTTTCTCGCACGGCACTTTTACCCACAGTACAACTGCTGCTTCAGCATCGAGGATCACGCCGCCACCCTCCCCAAATCGTGCCCAATCACAATCACAATCACAATCACAATCACAATCACAATCACAACCACAACCACAACCACAACCACAACCACAATCGCAATCCGGTTTTGGTGCATCGAACGGGATTAATGGTGCCGAGCACATCAACAAGCTCGTTGCAAAAAAGAGTAATAAGAAGAGAATACAACCCGTGCTCATGTCGTCTGTGCCTTCTGCATCAACATCACGCTCAGTCCTAGTATCAACTTCCGCGTTACCGCCTTCAGCAAGTGGTCTCGGACCGCGTGCATTCCAAGTGCCAGAGATCCCCCGATCACGCCAGGCATCACACTCTGCATCACCCGTGCCAAGCCCCCAAACTTATGACGCTGATATTGAGATGGGAGGACCGATGGATATGGATGTTCCCATCGATGCACTTGACACGAGTATGTCCAGTGCAAGCAAGGGCAAGCGGAAAGCGTCGGTCCTTGATACACTCGAGGACCGGCCGTCTAAGCCCCGTACCCTTGGCGGCGATCGACCAAGGGAAACAGTCGCAGTGCGAGAAATCACATCGACGAGTTTGGTCTCAACGCGCCCGCATCTATTCGAGGGTGCAGATCTGCTGCCTGTCCCTCCACTGTTGACATTCTTAAGTGCCAATGTGGAGGGAAGTGACTTTGTCTTTGAGGCCCGAAATTCAGAAGGAGATGGTTCGTAGGACCTTTGACTCGCTTTAACTTGGCTGATGTTTCTTGCAGGGGCCACGGAAGTCACGTTTGCTGATGGAAAGCAAACATTATGGCTGGACTATTTACCATCTCCTGTGCTCGCGTTGACCGCGTCCACAATATTCTGTGCGGTTGCTACGCAAGACGGTTCTGTCAACGTGTATTCACCCACAGGTCGAAGGTTTGTGGTAAAACGGAAGTCTCATCGTTGTCTTAATAATGTTTGACAGATTGATGGCGACTCTAAGCTTTGGGTCACCTTGTGCAATGATGCACGGCTGCAAGTTGGCATTAATGATACTCACAGCTTCCGGTCAACTAAGCTCGATGTAAGTTGCACGACTTGCTTTGTTTCATAGTGCTTACTCTTCTCAGAAATGTGAAGAATATTTCATCCTTCTTTCCACCTACATCCGTTGCACCCCTCCTCTCCTCTTCGCCAAATTGCACGATATTGTCTGCCACTGTTCGACATAATGGCGCACCAATGATTCATTGCTCTTCCGGTATCGTGTATACTTACGATGTTCAGCTTTTCTCCTGGACAAAACTAAGTGAGCGCTGGTGGGCAGAGGGCTCGGATGTATGGCAAGGTCGTCAACGAGCAAACAAAGACAAAGACGTTGTAGCCTCCATTGAGGGTGCAATCGGCAGCACGAGTATCCCGGCGCCTCACAAAGAGCGCCCCACATGGTGGAATACGGCGCTCACACTCGGTCATCTGGAGAGCAAGTTGCACGCAGCCAAAGCGCTCGATAGCGCTCCTGAATATAAGCAAGCACTTCTGATTTATGCAAGGAAACTAGCAGATGAGGGCTTCAGGGCGAAGGCAGAGGAGCTCATCAAGGAGCTTTTTGGCCCCATATTTTGGTAGATTGCATATTTTAAAAGTTTCGACATGAATTGCTCACTGTTGATTTAGGCGACCTGGTGGAAGGGACGACTCTTGGACCCCTGTCGTGGCAGGCATGGCCAAGCGCGATCTTTTGCGCGAAGTACTGTCGGTCTTTGGTCAGTCGTTCTGCCTCGAGCATATCTCATATTATTGAACTTCTGTACAGTTCGGAGCAAGACTCTCACCAAGTTAGCATTGGACTGGCAAGACACTCTCAAAAAAGCGTCGAGTGATGATCAGCTTTGACGAAGCTTCTAAGATAGATAGAAACTTTTGGCTTTGGTTGTGATTCAGCTTTACCACTGGACGGACTGTTTGTTTAATTGACCTGGACGCTTCACTAGAGAATTTACTACAGTATTTATTTCATGGGGATCTTCGGCTCTGTGTCTCGCAAAATGCAAAATGATTGACAAGACGTCTAGCGGAAGCGCTCGGAATGGACCTCTCAATAAGCATACTGTCCATAGTCTGTATCCAATACTTATCTTGATCAGATCATTACGGTCATGACTGGAGTAGAAGGAGGCTAACTATTTCAGGGAAACAGCACAGGCATGACAAGATCGTGATGGCAATTTTTTGTGTTCGACAGAGCCCTCCTGAGTCCTCCCACTAACGTTTGGTGTCGGGGACGGACTCCCAGCGGGGACCCACTTCCTAATGGTAGCGGGAATTTCAAATGCAGTAGTGATGTCATTCCCACGAGGAGTCGTGTTTGGTCCCCCCCTCATGCACATGTGTGCGGCCACGTCACTCTGAACCTGCACAACCATGAGCGATGTTGTCATTCGAGAGGTCTGTTGTCGAAATCCTGGCAGCTGTGCGCAGACAATATTCTTATTGAGTTGCTCCGTAGGTCGCAAAAGATGTCTGGATCTTCTCCAGGTAGGGGATTGAATTCATATGGTCACTCTGACTCACGCTATTAATTATCTCATGTTGACTCAATAGGCCTTTTGCACGACTCGGGGTATTCCCGATGGGAGGGCGGTCCACTGCTATCAAATTGCGACAGGGAGGCGTTTGGGTACTTGCATCGACTCCGCTGACACAAGATACGCGCGATAAAATAGATGAGCTCGGTGAAGTCAAGTGAGCATCATCAAGTCTTATCCGTGCTGTCTCACATCCAAATCTCCAAGATACATCATAGGTGCCGACGCTGTTCACTACATCTTTCTTGGTTCGTTCGTTCTCCGTAGAATTGCTGGCGCATCAAGGTTTGGTCTGACCAATTACGACAGGAGAGTTTAAAAGGGCTTACCCCAACGCGAAGTTAATTGGCGTTGAAGGTGCCATAAAGAATATGAGCGATAAGAGCCTCCAATTCGACGGTTGTATGTCATTGCAGTTGATTTTTCCTTTAGTCATTGAAGTTAGATTTCAGTGTGGGGCCGTGACCCTCCCGACACAAATTATGGCTTTGAGGACGAGGTAAGGCAAATTTTTGTTCCTTGAAATGAAGGTGATATATATATATATAGATCAAACATTGGTACGTGCTTGTCTATTCACTGGTGCCAACTTAATGCCTTGCAGCTATTTTTCAGGCTTTAGGAATAAAGACGTGGCTTTTCTGCATATGCCATCAAAGTCACTCATTGAAGCAGACTTACTTCTGAATCTACCAGCTAATGAACAAGTCGAGCACCTTCCTCGCCTGTCATACTTATTGTGTTAACATCTCAATTAGTATTCAAAATCATCCTCTTCGGCCCATGGTAATATCAAGCCGGACTCATGGATCCACAGAGCCCTTATCAAGAGCACAACGGTTGACGCTGAGTTTGTATACTATTCCTCGTTCCTGCTTTTTCACTAACGCGTACGCAGAGCTATGCGCCGCGACGGGACGACAGTCGCTAATTGGGATTTCGATCGAATCATTCCTTGCCACGGGGTGAGAAAGACTGCGATGAGAATTTGTGTGACGATTGACCATTACTTGGCAGGACGTGATTGAGACCGACGGCAATAGGATGTGGAGAGCCTTGTACAAAGCGCTCATCAACTGAAATTCACAGCTTGCTGTTTGGTTTTCATGTATGGAAGTGACAATGATGTTATCGCAGTCTTGGCAAACAAAATCCCAGCACATTCAGTCTCTCATCCTATCAATGGCCACCTGGTGTTGCTTCAAATGGTCAGCCCCTGGACGCCTTCCAGTCGACACTCAAGTCCCGACAATGGAGCAGATAGGTTGTGTCAAGGGATCGCTCGAGAACGATTGCTATTGTGACATACAATGTCTGGCACCAATCATATCAGCCATCGTCGGTGCTTGTTGAAAACAGAAAACTATCCTTGACGAACGCGCACCCAATCCCCATAGACATATCTTACTGACTCAGAATACAAACCGAAATGACTCATTCAGAAGAACCCACAGTATTTCGCTCGTAGCCTGTCTACAAGCAGCCGTGTGGGGTATTGATGCCACAACCTGACCTCCGCGGATCTTCTCCCTCTAGGGAGTCTATTGTTGTATGTTAATATGATCGTGGCAGGTGCCAAGGGTTGGTCGTTCAGCTCACAAATCCACTTATTCTCAGTGCTTATTCCCAGATAGCTAGTGACTCTCGCGAATCACTTCTTTTCAACGCATCGTTCCGGAGACTAGTATTTGCAAAATACAGACTTAAGCTGGACGCGAGCATGTACTAGACCGTCAAGACGTGATCATCTAAGGCCGATGCACCATTGCTCAACTGTTTCTGTGCGAACGTGCGCTCGGATGTCAGACATGACTTGCGCTCGCAAGTTCCAGTAAACTCCTACCCAGTACATCCGCATTGAATGGTAATACTCACATGCATGTGAACAGGATGCTAGACGTTGGGCTTACTGATGTTGAACAGATCCACACCAAGTATCATCTGACATGGAACGTGACATCCATGGGATCGAACCACAGACCTAGTTGTGCCTGAAACAACTTGCTGATGGTATTTATGAGCGAATAGGTTGACTATCCAAAGAAGTGCCGAGTGATTGAAACTGAAACTACCACGTACGTATCCCCAACCGTGCCATTCGCGTTGCTGCTTAGATCTGACGGTCAACATATCAGTGATATCCTGCCTAAATCATGACTCGTGCTGTACTAGCCGTTGCCCTGATCATTTACCATCTCCTTGCGCTCTGCACGGGAGTGGGCGCCACCTGTGAGGCTTGCCCTAATTGCGATTATGAACAAATCAGTATTACCCAAGGGAATGCATGTCTCAATCACTGGACATGCTCAGGTGATACCATCTCGTGCTATTACCCATCTGTTGCAAACCCTGGAACGTACACGGCGTGCTCATACAGCGCATCGGCCGTAAGCAGCTGTTTCTCATAGCGGTACAAACTTACCCAATAATGTTTTGGAAATTGCAGGGCTGGGGACTTACAGGTGGTCCAAGCAATATCTGTTTTTCGGTTGCGGGAGTCAACGACGGCTGTCAACCTGCAAATAACCCTTACTACACCTTCGGCGTTGGCTCGTGCACCGCTTCATACGGGTACGTTGGTGGGGTCAACAGTGGGCTGTTGTAAAGGAGATGAATCGAGGAGTTAGAGAGCCTGGTGGATTATGACTCAATCTTGAGGCTCCGCGGCTTTTACCACATCAACGAGCATCGTGGATCGTGGCACTACTATTTCTCGTCCAGCTTACAATCCCAGCGTTGACTGATTCCCACTGTTTAGATATTATGATTCGCGAGAGCATGGTAGACTGGCCGGCTAATGACATTCAAACAAACCCCCACGGAGTACTATATGGCATTGAAGTTGGAACGTGAACTTTCACCGGCATGGAATGCCACCACATACATAATTGTCCCCAGAAGCAACTTGCTGACGGTATACAAGAGTGATCAGATAGACAGTCCTCAACCAAAGAACATGAATAACTACACCGTGTAAGTAGGTTCATGCTAGTATCCGCTTTGCTACTAGATCTAACGGTTAACATGTCAGTGTGATATCCTAACTCTCCAAATTATCACGATAGCTCGTCCTGTACTAGCTGTTGCCTTGATCGTTTACAACCTCCTTGCGTTCAGCACGGGCGTGAGTGCCAGGTGCGAGGCCTGCCCGAATTGCGGAACTGAATCATGTCTCGATAATTGGACATGCTCGGGCGATACCATCACATGCAACTACATACCTCTCTGTTGTATATCCGGGAATGTGGACAGCGTGCTCATATAGTCTGCCATAAGCAACTATTTCTCAAGCAAGTGCATGGCACTTACCGATCTTCCAGAGCTGGGCACTTACAGCTGGGCCTAACAATATTTGTTGCGGGAGTAAATTCCAAGTGCCAATCTTTGAATAACCCTTGCATCATTGACTACGGCTGCTCCGCTTCATATGGATACGTTGGTAAAGATACATGTTAGTGGATTGTTGGAAAGGGGATGAACCAATGAGATAAAGAGTCCTGTGTGTTGGTGTCGAATTAGAGAGCAGGAGGCATACAGGAAAACCTTTCTCTAGACAGGCGATTTGCACACGATTCACTCCTCGGAGATCTGAATCACAATTCGTCAGTCAGTGGTCATAGTCGTGATCTCTCGCGGCATGCTGTAAAAGATTTAGTTGCGCTAGCAGCAGCCCACACGTCATAGGCGCGAGGAGTGCACCGGTTACCACTTAATCGTGACAAGGATCTACTTTGAAACTGCATGTGAGTGTGACAAACAACATAGAGTGTATATAGACCTAGATGATGACCTAGCAAATGAAAGCCCGCCCTTGCAAAGTTCGAACTAACTGCGCCTTCAGGCTCCCATCGCCTCAATCAAATGAACCTAAGGTCGACGTCAACTATCATGTGTGTATCATAACTCGGCAGCCGATAACCTGAACTAGAGTTACGTACCCACAGTGTTGATTCCCAGTTTAGTGATTCAAAAGAACATGGCAGCAACGACAATCAAGGTGAGAACCCTTCTTCGCTGCCGCATTGCGGAGCCGATTGAAGGTCACAGGTGTCTAGTTGGACGTGAGCGTGGCATGCCAAACACTATATCTGAGGATGAACTCATCAGTCTGCACTTTCCCTCGACTTTGCGAACGTGGACTCGGATGTCAATCATGAGGGCCGCCCACTCACATCCACTCATAAGTCACATGTTACCAGAACACAAATTCTGTAGTGTCTTCACAAATTCAGGGGAAACAAGTTCGCCACGCGTTATCTGATTCCCGTCGAGAGCGTAGGGCAAGGAGTGGAAGACACCGAGTCGTACCCTGAACTGCCGGAGCAGTCTTCGCCACGAAGGAATAAGAGTGACTGACGCAGCCCATGAAGGAGCAAGCTCCCGTTCGTTTCGTGCCGCGGACATTCATGAGAAGGGGTTTTATCACTTGGTCTGAAATTGGCGGATGGGTAACCACGAGCCTGGATTTCTTTGAAATAAAACATCTTAATGTCATTCCAACAGACTCCGCGTACCATATGGCATGATGCAAAGGATCCCACCACATACCTAATAGTACCTGAAGCAGCTCGTTGACACTATATAAGAGCGAAGGCCAAAGATTACCGACCAACAGCATCTTCAAGTTGTACGGTTCCCTAACTGTGTTATCCGCTTTCCTAGTAAATATAACGGTCAAAATATCAGTACGGCATCCTGTTCAAACCATGACTCGTCCTGTGCTAGCCGCTGCCCTCATCATTTTCCACCTTCTTGTAGCCAGCACGGGGGTGAATGCCAACTGCGAGGCTTGCCCTAATTGCGATTGGGAGAATATCAGCTTAACGCAAGGGAATGCATGTCTCAATCACTGGACATGCTCAGGCAACACTATCACGTGCTATTACCCCTCCGTTGCAAACCCAGGAACATACACGGGGTGCTCATACAGTGCTTCGGCCGTAAGTAACTGTTTTTCACAGCGGTGCATGCACTCTGACAGGACTTTTCAGAGTTGGGCACTAACAGCTGGCCCCAGCAATGTCTGTAAATCGGTTGCGGGAGTTAATTCCAAGTGCCTGCCTGCAAATAACCCTTACAACCTTCTCATCCCAGCCTGCACTGCTTCATATGGGTACGTCGGTGGGGTCAACAGTGGACTGTTGTGAAGGAAATGAGAAAGAGCTGGAATGTCAGTGAACATAACAATGTACTGTTGAAATAAAATGAATCGAGGGGTCGAAGAGCATCAACTGCCGCTGGAATAGTATTTAAGAGGTCAACAAGCAGATAAAGGATTTTGCGTACTTTGAATAGACAAGAATCCTCTGAACTCAGATCGTCAGTCAGTACTAGGAATTATTTGCGATTTAGGTCAAGGTGGAATGTGTGACAGTCAAGCAGGCGTGATAGGTGCACCGAGGCACGCTACATGCGAGTGTATGCGATTACACGGACAGTGAGGACATGACAAAGACCGACGGCTTCAAACCATGGAGCTCCTTCAGGTTAAGCTTTTTACCGAGCGCCGATGAGCTCGTCTCGGTCTCTCCGCGGGCAATGACAACAACTGGGACCGGAATCGCAGTTTTTGCGGTCTTCGGCTTGTAGACAAGTGTTTTGATCAGCTCGAATGATTTGGGCGCAGATGAGGTCGCAAGTAACGTTTCTCGCCAAGACGCGGGGGAATTTGTTTCAGCATGCGTGATGCTGGCGGACGGGGTGATTGACAACCCAGCAAGGGCCTGGGCTACAAATTCTAGAGAGTTCATGGTTGTAGATGTGGTATATCGAGAAATGGTGGTTAAGGGTCTTTTGACCAAAGCGCGATTTCGGTATGACTCGATAAGATTGGGCCCATACGTTATCCGAGTCAGATGCAAGTCACCCCGGACAGCTTTTATTCTACAAGAAAGTTCGTGAATTCGCTGCACAGCGTGCAAGAGAGCTCGCATGCGACAAGCCAAAAAAAAATTGGAAGTAAGAAATGCACCTTACTCGCCTCTTCAACTTGAGCACTCTCAAGCGACTACGTAAATAATTAAATTACGTGTCAGTACTACGAACTTCAAAGTCTTCGACGGCCTTCGACAACTCATACACTGAACAAACGCTAACGGCAGTCGAATTAGGATCCGATCCTTATATGTCAGCTCATAGGATGACTTTGTAAGTTCAGAATAGAAAGTTACGTTACCGTACGCGTTTGGCTCGTCGGACTCGGGACTCCACTCAGAACGGATACCCAGTCACTGTGCCCGAAGGGAAGATCATAGGTCCTACGACTTCGTCGCGTTTTCCCTTGCCGCACAAGAGCTCAATCAGGGTGAATACGAAAGGGAACGCAGTTCCTATTCAGAGACAGTAAAGAGACAACGAACACGCAAAGCGGAATGCAACTCACCTGGTCCGCGACTGGAGATCGAAGTCAGCAGGGTCGCGGCTAACAAATCGCAATAACATTGACTCACCTTGTGACGAGCGTCGCCTTGCCTGGGACGGCATCCGACACGACCACATTTTGCTCCTTGTAGTCAAAATCTAGCACGACGAAGAAGCTACACCGATAATTCTCGTTAATTTCACCACGACTCACGGTCTGGGAACTCGCTCTGCACAGATGGGTGCGACGTGATTGGTTGGCCAGGAAGCTTTGCTGTGATCGCGACCTTGGAACCTTACAAAATGTACATACACTTCATAAATCATGATTACGATCAGATAAGAACATACCTGCGCATATCATGCCGATAATCCGCTTCTCTGGGTGGTTGTAGTAAGAACGAACAAGGTTTTGCACCTCTGTCGATCTTGCCATCGTCACGGCACCCCCCATGCCACCGGGGATGATGAGAGCATCGTACTTCTCCTGAAGAAGTAAGATACCATGAGCTTTGCCTCAGACACGCTTCAAAACAGATGGAAAATACTCACCGGACCGGCACCAAGGGGGTCGAGGGTGACATCAGGAAGGATCTTCACTTGCCTCGAGCAAACTGCAAGCGGAGGACTTGTATCAGAAGATCCGTATGGTGAGAGACTCCTAGGGATAAAAGCAGATGTGCATTCTATTCCTGCGCGGACGAGCGTATCATATGTGATCGTGCTACATGTGCACACGAGCGATCATTAATCATTATCGATCAGCTTTGATCAGGGGATGATGTAACTTACAACTCCATTTCTTCTGTTCCATCTGCAATGAGGATCAAAGCCTTGACCATGGTTGGTTGAAATTCTTTGGATAGATGTGGCAGTGGATAATTACTAGGTGCTGGGCTGTTTTATGGGGCGTAGCTATTTTGACGCGGTCCTACCGCGCCTGACACGGCCGTGACGCGGCGTGACGCGCATGTGACGCGGCACTGACGAACATTGACGCGCCAGTTCAAGCGAGCCTATGGGTCTACATTCGACTCCCAGATGACGTTGTATGGATACTTCATTATCATATTCATCATAGGGACACCCACTACCTACACCAACCACTGACTATTTTCGTTTCTTACCTCTCTCAGGCTGGACTCTCCGAGTCTGCGAAGCACTTCGACGTTTAGCGGGTGCACACTCTTCAGTCGGCAGCGAAGGGCAACGTTTCAACGGCCCAATTTCCTCTTCAGCCAGCAGCAAAGGAGCTGCAACTTCGCATACCTCATCTGAAGATGTGGCATGCCTTTCAAAATCCCCGTCTGGCCATTGATCCCACATATCATCTGTCAAGGTCTCGTCACCAGTGCCAAATGTGGGATGTCGAGAGTTGTATGGTTGATCTGGACCACGGCGTTGATTCGCTCGCGCTGCGGAAGGACTGGCACTTCGGGTACGCCGGCGTGGCGTAGATTTTGATCCTGTGGAGAGGTGGAATAGCTCCTGCGAGTGGTGTCTCATGAGTCGAGAGAGGGACGGAGCATCTGAGGTGGAGTTCGCAGTAATACCAGCTAGACGTGTAACAGGAGCTGTGGCAATGTGCGGAGCATCTATATTTGACCTAGTGTCAGAGAGGCAAGCAAAGAGCCATGGAAGCACTGCTCACCTAAAGCATGTGACAGCCGAGTGGTCTGCAAAGAGGCCGGAAGATAAGCAATTATATTACCTGTTCTGCTTGTCAAAACTGAGTTCGCAAAGAGCGTTAGTCGAACGCACCTAAGCGGTCATAGCAGGGGATGAGGTCTCCAACACCCAGTGGTTGATCTTGATGATTTTGATTCCCTCTCTCGTCAGGATAGAAAAAGTAGTATATATGTTTGCCTAGAAATGGTTAAAACTTGAAACATACCTAAGTGAAACTAACAGCTGAAGTGCTGATGGCGCAGGTTTGACGCGGCACTGACGAGGCGTAAGTGTGACGCGGCACAATTTGATTGACGCGCCTGTGACGCGGCAGTGACGCGGCATGTGCTATGTGGTGACGCGGCACTGGAGTGACATGTGCTATGCTTGACGCGACATGCAAGTCACTGAGCCTTGACGCGGGTGCAGGATAGGTCAGTGTAGAGGTTGACATTGGTACTGAAGCTGCAAATATAATGCTGAGAGAACTTGCCGAGTGTTGGGAGTCAGAATGAGGCTTGGTATAGTATGACTGGGGCTTGAGATGGTAGTGCAGTCTGTGCAGATTAAGTACCGAGGCTCCATTAGACCTGACAAGGCGAGGTCGTCGAAGGCTTGACCGGGACCGCACAGTGAGATGATGCTTTACGTCTGAAAACCAACATTAGATCAATGGTTAGAAATACGAGGTGTGACTTGAAACCACATGCCCGAGTAGTATGAGCGCGGAGGACAAGCAAGTACTCCAGGTCCTATACGCAGCATTCGTATATTGATCATAAATTTAACGAGGGTGGGACATGTTTGGAATGCATTGCGAGCGTCACATCTGCATCTTAGGATTTGTGACAGTGCCGCGTCACAGGCGCGTCACGACCGCGGCAGGACCGCGTCAATTTCTCCTGGCCCTGTTTTATGGCGTGAGCTTCATTTGGCGTATAAGATGCTCAAGTACTCAATATTCAATGTCGAGGATGTACCAAGGTGCCAGTTAAGCTCAAACAAGTGCAGGATATGGGACTGATAGAGTATTATCTAGAATAGTAGTCTATATATACGCAGTGTGTACTATCTTCGCCAATAATCTAATCCGCACGTCGAACAACATCCTCACAGCGGGAACATAAATTATGCTCCTCTTCACGAGTATACGTCCAGCACCGTGGGCACTTACTCGAAGATGCAGGTCTAACGCGAATCGCCAGCTCCAAGTCCGAGTCTACGCAGGTGAATGAATACCGGAAACGGCTTTCAAAAAAATAGAACGCACCGGGTATATCCATCGAAGAGACGTAGGACCACCCGAATGAACTAGTGCCGAGAGAGCCTTCGTCCGTGATGTTGGCATCAGAAACGATGAAAAGCGTCTTCAGGAATGTCTCTGCGCGCAACACCATTCAGTCGCGAACAAAGGGAAGAACGGACTGCTCACCTTCGCGTTCAATCAACTGTAGAAAATACGGTTGCACGGATACATCGTCGGGCAAGATAATATCGACCTCAGCTTCGAGAGAGCTCTTCAGATGCCTTCATCGAAACACGCTCAGACGATATGAACGCAAAAAGAATTGAGTACTCACTTGTCCCCTCGAGCCTTTTCCAAAAGAGATAGTACGACGCTGCGCATCCTCAGCAAACTAGCCATGTCTTGTTCGGCACGCGGATCACTCCACTCAGCGCTCTATGTGGTTCAAGAGAATATCAGGGAAAGTACATGCAACTGTGACATCAATACTCACGACGGGAGTCCACTTCTTCGCAAAGACAGATAGCTGGGACACAGCTTTATCACCCTCATGGAGAGTACTATGGATTTCCTCTGCTAGGTAAGGGAGCACTGGGGCCATTACGGAGGTCATAGAATCGAGGACCTGGTAGGAACGTTAGTCAACCGTATATTCTCACTGAATAGCGCTCACTTTGGTAAGGGTAGTCACAACCGCCCGTCTCTCGACACTTCGAATGCCATTGGCATAGAGACAGTCCTTCGTGATGTCAAAGTAGAGCGATGACAACGTGATGTTTGCAAAGTTGGTCAAGGAATTCATGACTAGCGCGGAGAATATAAGCTTGTACATTCCATGAATACGACGAGCTCTCACCTTTCGGGAAATTGTAGTTTGCATATCCCTCTGCAGCAGTTTGATCAAGCTTGTAAAGCTCGTTCATCACAAAGCGCTCCGCCTATCACAACAATCAAATTCGGCATTAGACATCAATTGAATGCGCAGACTGACCAAGCCCAGTTCGCTGCGTTCAACCGGAACGAAGTGCTTTCGTTGAGCAGTTGTACCGATATTTCCAAGAATAAATCGAGCAGAATTACGGATCCTCCTCATAGATTCCGCACACTGTGCAAGAACTGTGGGTCCAATGGACATATCTCGCCAGTATTCGACAGTTGCCACCCATAAGCGGAGGACATCGGCGCCGTACGCAGGTTCTTTCTTCTTATCCTGTCAACCGGAAAACTTCAGCGAACTATACATGCAAAATGGACGACGACCAACCTTGCCACCGTGGATAATGGTCATCGGGCTGACGATGTTTCCGAGGGATTTACTCATTTTCTTGCCCGCCTCATCAAGTACCATACCATGCGTAATCAGCGTTCCGTATGGGCTCACCGGCCTTGCAACACTTTGTCCGGAGCCAACGCCCACTGAGGTTAACAACTGGCTCTGGAACCACCCGCGATGCTGGTCTGTGCCCTCGAGACATACGTCCGCCCGATGTTTTCTCCCGCCTGTGGGGGCGCTCAGCGTACTCCAATTTGACCCACTGTCAAACCAGACGTCCATTGTGTCCGTGCCTTTGCGCCAAGCCTCAGGCCCACCTTCGAATCTGGCGAGCAGCTCTGGGGTAAGGAAGTCCTCGACTGGACCTTCCCACCAATGAGCCACGCCTCGCTCAGAAACAACACGTAAGATGTGAGTGAGTGATTCAGATGAGAGGACAGCGGTATCCGTTGGGGTGTGGTGTAGAGCCGGGATCGGGACGCCCCACACTCGCTGGCGAGAAATGCACCATTCGGAGCGCGAACGAACGAACGACTCTAGTCGATTGCGAGCTATTGTCAAACAAACTCAGAATATAATCCAAAGGACAACAGGGGAACATACATGAAGGCGGATAGAACTGTACATCCTTCAGCGCGTGAAGGGCATCATCCTTGATGCCGTCCAGGTTGGCAAACCATTGCGAGGTGGCCCTGTTAGACTATGTAAGCACCGAGATGGACATCTCGCACCAGGCGCAACTCACGTTACAATGATAGGTTCACCAGTCTTCCAATCGTACGGATAGCGATGCTTGATCCTCTGCACTTTTATAAGGGACCCTGTGGACTCGAGTATGTTGATAATAGCCTTGCTTCCACCCTTGAGTACCTCTTGTCCCACTAGTGTTTGCGCAGCTTCTTCGCCTACGACATGAGCAACATCAGGAGAAAATTTGCCGGCATCATCGACGTGACAAACAATATCCGTAGGGCCCTGCAGAAGACCTAGCGCTCGGAACGCCAGGTAATCCTCTGCGCCATGTGCAGGGGCACAGTGCACCAGACCAGATCCGGACTCTGATGTGACATGGGATGCCGCAATGATCTTCGCGCTTGTTGAACCAGACTGATGGATTGGAGAGAAGACGGAGCGGAATTGCGCGCCCACCAGATCTGCGCCCTTGATCTCAGCAATAACTTCGTAGGGTCCGATGATGTGCTCCAGCGCGACAAGACGATCTTTAGCAACAACGAGAGCCTCCTCCTTGACAGACGAGCGCACGAAACTGTAAGTCAATTCGGGATGAATGGCAATGCCCTAACGAAGGATATCGGTGAGGATGTTAAAATTGAGGAAACTCATCCATACCATGTTTGCCGTAAGAGTCCAAGGCGTAGTGGTCCATACTAGCAAACTTGCCGAAGGCTCCTTGGCTAAGACCTCTCTGAGAGCAGTGCTCGCGATTGCAGTCTGCGAGTCCAACAGAAAGGTCACATAGGCTGAATGTGAGACATGTTCGTCGTTATAGACGAGCTCCGCTTCCGCGAGAGCGGAATGCGACGAGGGAGAGTAATGTACTGGTCGGTAGTGCCGGTAAATAAGACCTACGTGGTATACGAAATAAATAACAAAGTTGGATGACAGGAGACAAGAAATCGCGTACCTTGCTCGACCATTCGTTGAAATACCTGAAGCTGACGAATTTCATAGTCATGGTCTTCAGGAAAAGGTCTGTAAGTCAAAATGTGGCTATAGTTAAAGTCGTACCAAGTGTGCGGAAGGTCGTTTTTGGGCTCCAATCGGCCATTATGCAAAACTGCTCGAATTCCTCCTGCTGCGTCTTAATTTCGCGCTCTGCCGTTGCTTTGGCTGCTGCGCGTATGACATTGGGGGGTAAGGAAAGAGCATCCTTCTAAGTTCATATTTATTCGACGCGACACCGCCAGCAGGAAAGAACTACGCGCCTTTAACTCCTGTAGAGCCTTGTTTTCAATAGGTAAACCATGGCAGTCCCAGCCCGGGTGGTAGCTTCGACGGATGAGCGGTACTAATGAATTGTAGGAAGTAAGAACTCACTGCACTTGATGACCTGTCAAGACTTGGTACCGGTTGATGATGTCCTTTATTATCTTATTTAAGGCATGTCCTGGAAATAATAAAATGTTGTTATTGCAGGATTTCGTGTATTGCTCTGTGACATACCCATGTGAAGGTGACCGTTCGCATAAGGAGGGCCGTCGAGCAGAACGAAGAGTGGTCCGTGTGCATTCTGAGCCTACATACTGCTGCGTCTAATGAGAAACATCGATGAGTTGGAGCAACGCACCTGCCATCGATACAGCTCTTCGCAAGTCTTCTTTTTAAACAACACCTCGGACTTTGGTGAGTCTACCCAGAGCGGAAATGAAGTCTTTGGCAAGAGAAGAGTCTTTGAATAGGTTTTCAAGTTGAGGTCTGTGCTATTAGCGTTCTTCAAAGATTGGGAAACATGGCAAGTAGAGAAATGGAGACTTTTAGATAACTTGAAGACATGCGGGCGAACTGGCCTCGTGGCGATTGCTCCAACCACTAGACACATGAAGCTAGAAACGCAGTCAACCCAAATGACCGAAAATGAGGGTAACCCTAACCCTACGACGAGTCTCTCAAAATGATTGTACGCCAAGTTTCCACTCCATTTGACAATGGAGCATTTAGCTCACACCTGTACACTCAAAATTCCAGGATCTCCTTCAACTGTGCGTCTGGTCCTGGTCCTCTCCTGGAATATCCATTACAGCCATCCCTACATCATACGGACCCTACTCCACTATCGCATACCATACTCTAGTCGAGCTCAAAATTCCTGCGCTACGGAAACTTATCCTGCGTGATAATATCATGCTCTGGTGCCAGTGTAACCATGATTGAAGATCTCACGCACCTAGACATCAGGAGTATCGCGATCAGGCCGAATTCATCAATGTCCACCAGGGATTGTCGTCCCTGCAAACTCTTGCACTGGTGCTTATTGGTATTTTGCTTTGCCGACGCCCACCATCAACCTGCCTCGTGTGTCGAGTATCAAGCTAAGGGAGGGATGTCAACCTTCCTGGTCTCCTTGCGGCCGTCTCTGCGCTGCTCGCGCAAAATGCGACAGAGAGCTGCAAAAACCACACCAACTCTTTATCAGCTTTCAACAGGCCACGGTGTTTTCATACCACTGCGCGACACCACTGCCATCACTAATCATACGACTGGTCACGATGGAGTCCTCCCAGATCATCGATACATATCGTGATGTATCTGACAACCCCCGCTGGGACCCAAACTGGCACATGGTCTTCCACTGCGACGCTTTAGGACGACGCCCAAACACGCAGGACCTGTCATCTGCAACGAACTTTGTCTTGACAGCGTAACAGATGCAACCATGCGTGAGATCCATCATTCTACAAACAGCTCCTTAGGCAGATGCCTGCGCTGCGTTCCTTGAGCCGCGCAACTCCGCACCCATGTCAATGTTCGAATTGTCTGCAGTATCCCAATTCGACGGAGATGACTAAAGCTGTTGGAACAGTGAATGAATTGTGCGTAAATCTGCACTGAGGAGGCGTTCTGGAGCACACAGATGATTTTTATATAATTCGCATGGACTACGTATTTCGATTCACAACATTCACTGGCATTTGGAAGGAATTTGCATTGGACTTGTATTCTAGTATCAGCAACTGGATACTTTCTGCAAATGTCCACCACTGCGATTTTTTGCTAATATGCATGTAGATACTCGTCAAACATCCTCACCAGCCGCTCAATCGGTTGTCTTACAGGCGTCGCACTATCCAAAATGCTGGAGCCTCCAAACATCCCAGCTCTTGCCCACCCATCCGCCATCACGTTCCCCCACAACACCAGCCAGCACATTGTCCACATCCATCCCATCCACCCACCTGTCCTATTCCCCGCAACGGCACGCTCGATAACCACCCCAGCGCCCATCATTCCAAATGGCAGCAGCATACGCCACATCTCCGAGGACGGGTCGATGGCGAGTAGTGCGAGGTGGTGAAAAAACCCAGAGGCGAGGAACGCGCCTATGACGCCCTCGACGCGCCCAAAGAGCAGAGACAGTGGGTATCCCCCAAGGAAAATGAATAACCGACGGAACCACTGATGCCAGCGTCGGCTCCAGAATTCTCTGAGAGAGGTGGCGCGCCAGGGAGAGTCGAACGAGGGGGGGCATTGATCTGGATGTTGCCTGAATAACAGTACGCAAAGAACTACGGTGAGCTCGTAACCGGCTTGGAGTACTGAGTAGATGCCGAATGCGCATAGCGTCGCTATTGTGCTCGATCGTAAATAACGGAGGTGCGGGGGAAGTGAGTCGTCGAAGATTGTACCACCATCAACAGAGCCAAATGTATGTGGTGAAAAAGACTGCACGGCAGAGTGAATCGCGCCGCAAAGAAATGAGTGCTTTAGACCAGAGACGAGGGCGGACGTAGCAAAGGCCAATCGTGAGGATGTAGAATGTGTCTCAGGCGGGACGTATAGTCCCTGCGACCAGTCCCAACCACAACCTCGAAGGTTGCATGCCAAATCAAGCGTGTCGAGCATAAAATTTCGCTTTGGTACGTCGGTTGACGATCGCTGAGCCACACGAATAAAAGGTTTTGTCTGCACTGTCCATTCGAAGGTGCGTGCTGCAATACAAAACATGGATAGCTGAAGGATAAGTAAGTTCAATGCTGTGGCAGTTAATGCGAATACGACGGGAACTCACTTGCAGGTCGATATTCAAAAAGTCAAGTTTCGGTTGCCCCATGCACATGTTTAGCGATGTTGCAGCGCGAAATGCGAGGATCGCCGTGATGGGCCATAGCGCAATGCGGGCTAGCTGTGTTCGGGGCAACAGGACAAGAAAAGCTGTGGCGAAGTAACATGCGACTGGTGGAAGGACACCAGAAGTGAAGTTCTCAGTTGTGACCGGTACCCTAGCTGTGGGGAAACGCAGGATGTCTGGCAAGGGCAACATTGTAACCGTTGATCGATGGAGTATGAGGCGGATGACTAGAACGCGTCTAGAGCCAAGGTTCAAACGTTCAAAGTTAACGTTCATTAAACTTTCCAGCCCAAAACTAGCTAGTACTGGTCAACGTACCTTCATCTCCGGTAACCCAAATCTCAACCTCGCTTTCGTTGCAAACTTCTTCGATGTCCTACTGTATAACGACGGATGCGGGATCCGCACTGAGTCTGAGATTCTCTGTCGTTATAGTTCGGCAAGCTGAAACACCAACTTGAGCTAATTCATTTTCAGGATAGGCGCTTATGTGACGATCCCTGAGAGCGCCTTAGAATGGGAGGTCTCGATAAGCTAGTGCCGCAGTAGTGTCCCATCAACAAAGCTAATCATTTTCTCGGTGCTCACTAATGATATCGCCAAACTGCGTCGAATGGGGGAGATGAAAGCTGGGTCGGCAGCACCTCGTGACCTGCTCGCGGCGCTTGCGCATTCTCCTGGGGAATTCACGACGTACCGTACTTTGATCACTGCCGTGGTTTGAAGTTCGAAGCAATGCCGAACTACGCATTGCTGAGGCAGCTGTTCAGCCAGACAATAGAGGTGGAAGGGTGGACGGGAGACACGACGACGGAGGTTTGACCTGCTGGATGGGGTTCCGGTAAAGGTACGCTGGTGCCGTCGCAAAATTTATTTAATTAGAAAGCGACTCTGATACTGTTATCAGTATTACATCGCACAATATAAGATACTATGGAGATGATTGACATTCAAACTCTCGATCATGTATTCACCAACTCAGACTCCGGCCTAATATCGCGTCTCTCAGCAAATTCCATCAATGTCATCTCGCTCGTCGGTGATTCACTCCACCCGCTGGCTGATTTCCAGAGGTCAATTTGCATCCGGGTAGCAAGTAACCCTTGCAGGACGATCTGTGTCCTGAGAGTAGCGCAGTAAGATGTGTGGTATACTCAACTTGAAAGAGCGCCTTACACTTCCATCATCGCATTATCCTAATGGTGATTTTGAATGATCATGTAGCACTGACCACTAGTTGATTGGAAAGACACTCACATGAGTTGCCACTCCAACCGCACTTATCATATTGATGCTATTCAATGCTAGAGAAGAATATTAGATCGTGTACATCAGAAGTGTCTTGTGCAAAGCTCACTAAGACAAGCAGCGAAATACCCAACGTTGTGCTGTACAAGCAAAACTAAAAGTACTCCCCGACTTGCACGATACAATTTGAATGCCCTATAAACAGAAAGCACGAGAACCTCTGAGGTCGCAAAGAAGATCGAGTGACTCGGATGATAGAATGCAGCGGACTTGCCTATCTCTAGTATGACCAGAAGTATGTACCCTGCTATCAGAGGCTGTTGTGAATCTGCTGGTAAATCACAGCCTCCGACTGTGAACGTTCAGTGGCGAGGCAATGTACGCTCGTGCTGAACTCACATTTACTAATAGCAACACTATATAGTGCGAGACAAGTAAATGCCCCCGCAAGAATTACCTGAGCCTATCTCAGCTGGACGAGCATGCAGACATTGGCAAACATACCAGGTAACTGCCAGCCAAAATGTATAGAATCCGTCTCATTTGACCCCACAACGCATATGTTCGAATGATAAAGATACCTAGCGCCCTCTGTGAGACACGATTAAATATGATGTAGCAGATGTCTCACACTCAACACACAAGAGCACCATCACAAGAATCCCTAGATATCAAGGTTTTAGAGGGACATACCTCCTGATCAGCGTCGGTCATGAGAACATGAGAGATAGGACACACAAAGATCAATAAGATCAATAATTGTGCATTCCTTAACGGATCAATTAGACATGAATGTAGTGCATCGTGACTGACTCACCGTTTTATTGAGCTTCTCCATGGTAGGTATGAACACAACTGCAGCATTGTTGTGAATACACTGCGGCCATGAAGAGATGACTTGACTTGCTCGGGATTCGGACAAAGCACGCAGTAAGAGAGAGTGCTTGGCATAACCCGTATGAAACTGTTGCGAGCGACGCTTTTTGGCTTGTCCAATAGGCAATCTGGACGTCATTGACAAGTCAGCATCCCGCACTTGTTCCAGATTAACACGGGAGCCTGCCTCGTAGTCAAGGTGAATCAAAAAATCATAAACCTGTGTCTGGTGATGAGAATATCGAGGAGATGTCGCGCAATATTACACGCACCAAGACCACCATCGTGGCAACTGCGTTGGCAGATCATGGGTCCATAATAACTGGCTCAGAAGTGATCTACTCACGAAAAATGTACTTCAAAACAAATGAATAAGTCCGTGATTTGGGTGCGTAATGATATAAACACCTACACTTCCATTGAGGAAATCTAAGTATGAAAGTTGGATCATGCTGGAAGTGTTGGTGATCATCCGAGTCGACGGTGAAGATTTATACATGTTTGATGACAGTCTCCGTGATAGTGGTGCTGAGGGTGCTAGGCGCCTAGATCCTAGATTCTATGTATAACATGGAGCTTGGGGGGATCATGACGAAGTTGATCGATTGATCTCCGAGCTTGGCAACGCTTGACCGCGTGACGAGTCAGCTTAGATTCTAATTCCTCTCTCTAGTCAATATTAATCTTTGTCGCAAAATTCATGCCAGAGCGGGAGATTTGACCATGTTACGGGACATACCACAAGTACTATGGCGCGGCCATACTATAATGATAGTGGGTGTAGAAAACCAAATTTGTAACGAAGAGCAAGAAATCAAGAAGATTATGTAATGCCTGCCTCCATGCCTCGGACAATAGTAGCTAGGCACAATGGCGGTGACATTCAGGCAGTGCTTCACAATATGCGAATTCTGTGGAACGCCCGCCTCCGACGCAGCCTCTTCGTTTCGGTATCAATCAATACCGCACCGCACAATATGCCCCTACCGTACAAATCCGATGCCCATTGTAAATGAGGCTATGGATGGCTCGATATCTTGTGAGTCGCTTCTGTCCATCCGCGCTGCACGGTATGGATGCCACATGCACGCTGTGTTTCCTTCACTTATAATACATCAGGACTTGAGTTACAGGCACTGCAGTGTTCCGTGACCTCTAGCACACCTCTAAGTTACTCTTAAGTGTTACTAAGTTTGCATCCATCCCTTGGCCATATGGCCCGTCGTCGACATGTCACCTTCGAGTCTTCAAGTTCATCAGAGTCAGACTCTGATTCAGCGTCATCGCGAAAAATATCCCTGACTTCTTCAGTGGAGAAATCTGCTCCCAGCATTGAGCCCTTGAAAGGCGGAAAACGTCAGCGTAAAACATCAGGCAACGATAACGACGACAAGATGAAGAGTTCAAAATGTCCACAATCGTAAGTCGTTGTGTTGTATAGCACATGCATGGACTTAATCTCGCGTTTGCAGGCAAAAAAAGGACAAGTAAGTATACAAAGCACTAATCATCTAAATGCTTGACAATGTGCGTATTGTTTAGTGAGGAGCCAAGCTACCCAGAATACACCCAGGACCTGGGAGAGTCACACCTCGGTGGAGTGCAGCAAGTCGTCATTACTGGTATGTGATATCTATCTCCGCTCAGCTAGTACTGACGATTTCCCTCAAGCCATTCGCGCAGCTGATCTCGCTCTCGGTCTCCGACGGATCCCCGCTGGCTTCCATGTGGTGGTCAAGGCTGACGGTGCTGAATACCAAACGAGCAATAAATCTATACACATAGACCAGGCCGTCGTAGAATGGCACGAGCGCATTCTTCTGTAAGTTGTTCTTAACCCCGTCTTTCCTGCAGGTATTGAGAAAGACCTTAGGCCGTGCAAGCCATCTTCTAATGTTCGGGTCAGCGTGTATGCCTCATTTGAATTGGGTCCTATGCTCTGTCACGGAGAACTCCTCCGCACATTCGAGATCTCCGTCGGAGAATTACTGGATCGCAGCGAAAAGTCGTATCGTTAGTATTGTCTATTGCAAATAACGCCTCACAGCTGTTAATGAGTATCACAGCCATAATCTTTCCTCCCAAGCAGGAGGAAGTCGTATCCGCGTGTACTTCACTGCTCATGACACTGGAGCAGCGACTTTCTGATGAAAACGACGCCGCAGTTCTTTGCCCCCTTAGTACTACCGTGCGTGATCAATACAATCTGATGTTCTGATGCTGAGGCCTTGTAATGCGTAGCTTATGTCTGACGATATGCGTGCATTACTACTAAGGACGGACGCCGGACATGGTCTTCTCGCACGATACCGCACGATGCAGAACCATAGGGATCTCGACCAATCCATAGATCACTTTGAATGCGCCTTGAGTCTCTGCTCCATGAACCATCCCTACCGCCCTGCAGCACTGTTCAATCTAGCCACAGCAAAGTTTGTTAGTTGTCAAGCTGACGGAAGACACCTCGACCTCGACATCCCTATCAATCTTTTCCAAGACGCCCCTCAATTTGCGTCCCACTGATCATCCGGACCGAACCGTCACCCAGCTCCATCTTGCCATTTCTCTGCTCTCTCGCTTCGCGAAACGGGGATTTCGAACGGATGCTGATGCAGCTCAACAGTTACTGAGCGAAGTCCTCGATGTCTGCCACGCCAACAGCCACATTTACAGAGCAGCTTTGATTGCAATCAAAAAATCCGCTCTGCATTCTGCTAGAAGCATTGATGCAAATGACCTTGGGCGGGAGCGGCCCACCGCATCCATGCTTACGTTATCGCCGAAACAACTTGCTGATCGAGTAGAGCGGTGTTTGCGCATAGATGATCCCCATGCCTTAGATGAAGTGATATTCCTTCATTACGACGCACTGGGATACTACAACGCCATGCATGCTTGTCGAGGGCAGTTGCTATGTAATCTGGGTGCAATACTGTACGCTCGCTTCAAGCGTCGAGGCAATGACGAAGACTTGGATCAGGCTATTTCAATTCAGGGGGAGGCGCTGGCTTTGCGCCCGGTCGGTCACACAGATCGGCCCTCGTTATTAAATAACCTCGCGAATCAACTCTCCTCCCGCTTTGACCACCGAGGCAATGATAAAGACTTGGATCAGGCTATCGCACTTCACAGGGAAGCGCTGGCTTTGCGCCCGGTCGGTCACACAGATCGGTCCAAGTCATTAAATAACCTTGCGAATCAACTGTCCACCCGCTTTCACCACCGAGGTAACGACAAAGACTTGGATCAGGCTATCGCACTTCACATGGAAGCGCTGGCTTTGCGCCCGGTCGGTCACACAGATCGGTCCAAGTCATTAAATAACCTTGCGAATCAACTCTCCACCCGCTTTGAGCACCAAGACAATAGAGAAGACCTCGACGAGTCACGAGAAAAACTATGTTGTGCATTGACTCTGTTGACACAACATGATCCTCGTCAATTAGCAGTCCATGGGTCGCTAGCTAAGGTCTATCTATCATTCCATCATTCAGGGCTTGACGGCACCGGCGCGGGCGAAGATACTGACAGTCTGAATGCTGCCATGCGTCATCTCAAGGCAGCAGCAAATGTTGTCTCTGGAGGCTTGCTATCTCGCCTGCGAGCAAGTCTACTCTGGGTTCGCCATGCTAGTCAACATTCACACGGTACTGAACTGGAGGCTCATGCAACTTCCATGCAACTTCTGGATGCTTATATGTCCACAACAGCTTCAGTGTCGTCTCGTCACAATATCATAAAGGACTTCCCAAGTACACTTGCCGTGGATGCTGCATCGTGTGCTCTTCGTAGTGGTGACGTGTGTCGCGCTGTTGATTTGTTGGAACAAGGCAGGACTATTATCTGGACCCAGATGACACGACTCCGCACGCCTCTTGACAGCCTCCAGACACGCGGCGACCACGCGGTGGCCCTGGTGAAGAGATTCAGAGACCTCAGCTCCCTCCTCGATAAACCTTCTGCGAACTATCCAGAAGCAACCCCAAAAGTCGATGTAGAAGCAGAAGAAACCCGGTACAGACGTCTAGTGGAGGACTGGAACAGAGCTGTAGAAGAGATCCGGAAGATCGAGGGCTTCTCTCGCTTCCTTCTTCCCCCCTTGTTCTCCGATCTTCAAGATGCAGCTCGTGATGGGCCTATCATCGTGCTCATTGCAAGCATCTCATCTTGCGATGCCATTATTATCCCGCACAAGCAACCTCCGACTAGCATTCAACTGCCTACCAATTTGGAGAAACTCGCCAGATTGGTGCTCGCACTCCAGAAGGCAATTAATAAAGAGGCCGGTCCTAAAGGGAACCAACCAGCGCTGACAAAAGCTTTGATGGAGTTGTGGGACGACGTCGTCCGCCCGGTGGTTGAGAATCTGGGCGGATTTGCACGACGAGGTTCTCGAATATGGTGGTGCCCGACGTCTGTCTTCAATTTCTTGCCGTTGCACGCTGCTGGCGGGTACAGGAAACATGGGCAGTTCCTTTCACAGCTCTACGTCTCTTCATACACGCCATCGCTTACCGCGCTGATAAAGGCTCGCAGAAGTCATGACAGGTCACTGTCTGCATCCTTCGCTGCCATTGGTCAAAATGGCCCCGCCGGCGCTTCATTCACTTTGGATGGTGTGGAGCCGGAGCTGGAATTGGTGCGGAGTCTTTTGCCTCATCCCCCAACCGTTTCCTTCACTAAGATAACGAGCGTTGATGCCACGAAATCGAGAGCACTGTGCGCATTGCGAGACAATACTTGGCTTCATTTCGCGTGTCACGGGACACAGAAATATCCTGAACCCTTCAAGTCGGCCTTTCTTATGCGCGACCAACCGCTTTCACTCCTTGATATCACCCAAATGGATCTGTCTCGGCATCAGTTTGTATTTCTTTCTGCCTGTGAAACCGCAGTCGGTGCTGTTAGTACGCCCGACGAAGTGATACACCTAGCGGCTGGTCTGCAATTCGCCGGGGTTAAGAGCGTCGTTGGGACATTATGGAAGGTTAACGATAGTACTGTGCAGCGCTTAGTCGAGGCATTCTATAAAAACTTTTGCGGGGATGGTACAATGAATTCAAAACGAGCTGCCCGAGCGCTGCACCGAGCGGTCCAGTCGTTGGCTTGTGACACGGACATACCCTTGGACCAGCGCATAGTATTCATACATATTGGCATATGATCAATTGCGTGCGTCCTCCCACCTTGTTGATTAAAGCATTATTGAGCCAATCTGACGATTTCGTGTGTAGCATCCATCCATAGCTACGCGCAACCTGTTGCCAAGGACTCCGATATTCCAGACTTTGAGACTGTATACCTCCACGATATGTACGCCCAGTTTCGACCTCAATTTGTATTTTCCAGTTTGTTGCCTCGGAGCCAGAGGTGATCGCTTTTAAGGTGCACTGATGATTTGTGGATAAGAATGAAGTTGCACAACACTGATCTGGCATAACACCTCATGTGGCAAGACAATTTGCGATGGACGTACATAATCAAGAAGGAACGACCGTCTTCCATCTATATGGTCTGACTAGGGAGACTAATATTTGGGCGTGATAGTCGAGTGTCTGAATTGCGTAATGGCGTTGAATGCACTCCCTCTCATCATGCAGCGCCGATGCTTATGAAGAGCTTGGCCCAGGCAGGATAGACAGACCATAGATCAATGAGAATAAGTAGTCATTCGCTCTCTTTTCGGAATAGATACTAAAAGCGTTTTGTGTAAAGCAGACAATACAATCAGATTAAGATCGCAAAACATCGAGTCACGGCGTAAATGATGTCTCTTATATCACACCCTCACCGGCACCCTTGCTATCTTCCGAATCGCCAAAAAGAGACTTGACTTCGCTACGCACAACTTGTCTATATGTAGACTACGTAGTGCCTTGGCAACGTTAATGATGTTACAAGTACTAGAACCTACTAGAACCCGTTCTTTGATGTCCCAAGTAATATGCGAGATGCAACATTAAGGGCACTTTGCGTAAAGACAGATGCATCTGGAATTAAGCACCTGAAACATAACAAGCTCCTTGCGGGAAGTTCAGAAGTTATCCTCGTGTGTTGTGCTATGCAGTCTACAAGTTTAGTTGTCGTCAAGCTTAGGAGGCCTTTGAGTTGACCAGGCATGCAATCCACACTTCCCTCCGACAAAATAAATCTAACAAAAATCAGTCCATGAAAGGATGTACGAATTATATACAACATTGTGTTGCAACGCCGCAACAGAAAATATGATGGTTGATCAACAGGATCTGCTTGTAATCTGCTTGAATTTTGCAGATTAACCATCGAGGCGTCCGAATCACAGGGGTTTGGCCAAGTTTGATAATATGAGTGGTAGCACATCAGTTGTACAGTTGTACAGTAGAGAATGAGCATGTACATGCTCGCCCCCACGAAGTAACTTTGAAACAGGTATGTCAAATGCGTGGTAACTATGGGGCAGCTCCGAAGGAGCCTTGAAAATCCAGAGAAGATGAGTGCAGTAGTTAACAAGGGACTAACCAATGGATAAACACGTAAATCGCGGGACAGAAATGGTGTAAGATGAGTAGATAGGACGATCTCCTGAACTATGTGCTACAGCTGTTGAAAAAAATAGATGCCGCTCCTTCTAGAGCGGAATGATCAATGGAGTGAGGAGATGATGTGAAGTCATGAATCATCGATGGCGTAAATGCCGGTACTGTTCGTTAACAAATGGGGATGACCATGGTGCGGCGAATCTAGGTGTTGGGATGGAATGTGCATGGTGCCGTGTTGAGCGTAGAGGCAGGTCGTAGATGGAGGACGCGGCAACGATTCCTTCAGGCAATTTTCTAGAGGCCCGGTCCTTAAACTCAAGCTCACGAGAGCTACTATAGTAGCCTGGATTGCTTGAGGTGTCTGCGTACGACCATATCTCGCACTACCATAATGTCAGCATCAGGATTGGAAACACCACATTGGACTTACCACTGGCGAGAATACCAGCAGTCGTAGTCGTGTCCTGCATTACAGAGCCAAATTCAGGAGCCGTTAATAGAACTGAGATGAATGAGCATACTGTAACAGTCGTGCAAAAACCATAAAATTTCCGTGGGAGCGGCGAGTATTCTCGATGTATCGCACTAAACTTGCTTCGGAAGTCTGCGACAAATATCAGCGGCTGAGCTAAGTAAAGACGGTCTGCTGACATTTTGAGGCCGTCTCCATATCATTAGGACGGTCTCCGTAGCTGCGAACATATTTCGACAACCTTATCCCCGACGTGAGTTTCGCATCAAGTATGTCGCACTTGTTTAGGAACAGAACAAGATCAACGTTTGCAAGCAGTTTGTTTGAGCAGACAGCTTTCCATAATAACACGCTGTCTTCCTGCACAGAAATAGTAAGCCCAAAGAAGAACGACAGCATGACAGGTGACTGACGAGGCGGTTCACGCTGCGATCCTCAGCGAGAACTTGATCAAAGCTGGATATTGGCGCGAGGAAGATAATTGCATCGACTAGGAGTTGTATGAGCGGACTGCACATGAAACAAATTGAGGACGGACCATCATCAAAGAAGGGTACCCATGTTGCTAAAAGGTGGGATTCAGTGTCTGCTGACACTGAGTACGAGTGAGCTTCTCACCTCTCTGCAATGATGGCACGTGTTGGAAAAGGCTGAGCGTGGGATGAGAGAAGCAAACAATACGTACCTGCGACCGGGAACCTCCAACATCAACTATCCTCCATTCAGTACCACTTTCACGTCCAGCCACGGCCTCCATTTCACACCGATATTCCGAAACGCCGACCGTCTTCAGGCGCGCTCGAAGTACATCGTCTATATCAACGGTTAACCCAGTTCCCTTCGTTGCCAGAACATAAGAGTATTTCACCATCGTTTGGGGTGTAATTTAGGGCGGTGACTCGATCCAAGTCGTTGAGGAAGCTATGAAACGACAATGTTTCAAGTACAACTAGACGTAGAATGAGACTGAATGCTTACAAGCCAGAGGATTCTTCGAGGCGAATTTTTCTCCTCCGTAAAACCTCCCGAACAAGCCTGTCATTCCAGAGAGCCATGATGTCATAGCTGCACGAATGTATAACTTCTTGTGCTTCGTCCCGGGTTTGCATTCCCGTATTGCCTAATGAAACTGGTCGAGTACGAGTACTCTTCGCGAGCGCTCCCTTCCACGTGGCTCCGGGGCGTACGAAAACTTCTTGAGCTCTCCATGAACGGTCACTACTTCGGCTGCGATGAGAGTGGTATGCGCTAATAGCACTGCTTCCGATCACAGAAGCCGCCTCATCTTCGCTCGGAGGTATCAGCTTTGCAATAAGTAGTGCCTCAATATGACGCAGTGGAGTGAGGCGCATCTGCAACATTTCAAGCTCCTGAGGTATACTGGTTCCACCGTCATCGCTGTCTTCGCCTCCACTATCAAGAGTAGGAAGTCGAAATTCGGACAAGGCGTCAAGGATTGTACGGACAGACCGCACGATGTTGAGTTGTATGACGCTGCGCCAGAGTATCCGCTCTTCATGAAAGGCAGTGGGGGTGTACAGTTTTTGGAAGTCTAAGCAGAATGACTCAATTTCACCCAGCCTAGTGGAGTTGTTCATACGCACGTCTTAGTGTCGTTGATTTACCTACCGTCCAATTATTAAAGTGAACGTAAATGATATTGAGTCGGACATACCTGATTCACTTTGACCCAACAATAACAGTCTGACGATACCCTTCTTCTTCTGCGCCTGCTTCTCCGCTCGTATTGAATCATCTATTGCTTGGCTCACTCTGCGTGCCTCTGCTTCCTGAGCTTGCCTGATAACACGATCCTCCTCAGTTTCATTTATTGGTGGCCTGAGAGCCTCGTCTAAAGGGTCGAAATCATGCGAAGATTTTGTGACTGCCCCAGACATGGCGAACTATGGGATGCCGGGCTACAAAAACCACAGAAAGTAAGTGATGGAAGATAGTAACAGAAAGTTCTCTGGGCAAAGCTGGGTCCGGCAGCAATGCAGTAATTTGCCAGGCACAAGACGTACTGCAAATTATAGCCCTTGGCGAAGGTTGACGCCGGACATGCTCCTTTTGCCAGCAATGGGTACCTTCTGTGGGTTCTTGGTTTGTTATTATAGTCTACCAATCGAGAAATCACCGGACCAGGCAAGCACCAAGTAGAACCTGGTGCCTGTTTCTCAGCTGGGCGTTACACGTGAACGACTTTCAGATTAGTACAAGTTCACTAATCGCGGCATTACCATCAACGCATCACGGCCATGCCTTTTCCTGCTTTTTCATATCCGAGTCTGACTAGTCACTTGCCACTAGCGTTATCAGCATCACGCTGCTCTCGCAGGCACTGCCAGGCAGGCAACCTCTTAAAGATATGCCATCTGATTGTGTGGCACACTTGCAAATCCTGGGCTCAACTGAATACGCAATGTCGTTTACATTCGTGAGTACTTTCTGACCGACGCGCGGCTTTGTAGGCGTTTTCAGACCTTTGCTTGGGTTTTGCTGTACCTGATTATCCTCCAGGAATAACTTGTCTCCCAACGCAAGACAGATACTCAAGGCACATATGCTGCACAAGGCAACCTGTGCTCTCTTGGGCCCCAAACTGGCATACCCTGGCATACTGCCCCTATTGGCACCTACTTCAAAGGCATCACGCCAAGGGGGCTTGTCGTGTGTGGCTGCCACGACGTCAAAGGGTGAAAGCTGAACGGCAATTTGACATAGTCCGCTCTGTAAGAACTTTACTCGATAAGTGAGGCTCCTCCTTTTCTCCGGTTCCTGGACGTGGGTAAAGCTGACTAGATCCTTCTCACTCTTTCGATAGCAGTCACCCCTGAAAGCTACCGCACGTCGTAAGAGCGTTTGAGGACTCCCTTTTTGGTCGGATTACCGCTCAAAGGTAAGGACACGAGATACGGATGGTAATGAACCATCCGGTGTCACTCATAAGGCGTGTCCTATACTTGTTATCCCTGTGAGTCCCGCAGCTTTAAACAGCCTATGCGCTCTTCATCTCCGCCGGCCCAGCCAGTGCAAGTGCAAAGTCATAGTATGATCATCGGGAAATTATCCACACGTTCCGGACCGAAGATGCCAAATCGAGACAGCCTTGGCTGCCCCATCCCCAAGGGGATCTCCACGTTCTCAGGGCGCAAGTCCTGATTGTCGTTGCTTTCGGTGGCGATCCATCGCTGGTCATGGAGTGATCAGTACGATTGTGCGCTCTGGCTTTCGAATCGTCGCCGCAAAACCCTCGCACCTCTGGATGTTATATGGACATGGCATCCAGGCCAGCCAATATATTTTTGTGAGTCCTACAATTGAATTGCTGCAGTCGTAGCGTCATTTTCAGGTACTCTGATGGTGACTTCAGTGATTCTACGACTCAAACTTAGATTGAGCGTCTCTCTTCGCCTCTCCCGCGATTGTACGTGTCGGTTATCTAATATCTTTCCCATCTTGGTAAAAATTCCGACGTTCCAGAAATGACTGATTAGAAATTGGCATTTCGTGTGGGCAGACTCCACAGGACTTCGTGCTGTTTTTGACTAGTAGCAAGAGACTGAAGCAATGTCGACCTATCTAGATCAAAAATACAGGTACCATGAAATACCCATCGAGTCGTTCTCTCTAAGCTTATCGCTGACCATCCTGCCAGGGACAGCATTTCATTATCTGCATACGTAACCATATGGTTCCTGGCGCCTCGGATTATGTGACACGTTGTATCGACTGCTCCGCCGTGCTCGCTGCGCCAGGCGGCTTATATGCGAGGCTTCATATTGGTGCACTGGGAAGATTGCACAACTGGCTTCGTTCGTTTTCTAGGATCTGAAAAAAGGAGTCCTGATCAAATCGATCTCCCGTCACGACGTACTCACGGCCTGGCAATGACATGGTGAAAGAGGATTGGCATGATAGATTCACATATTGATTTGAAGCAGTGAATTCAATATCAGCGACCTATTCAAGCCTATTCAATGCGCATAAGTATGTATTGCAACGTAGATTAAGTTTGCCGTTTTCATCGCTCACTTAGTACACTATATATATGGGTTGCATACAACTACTGCAAAGCAAGTTGAAAGACTTGCCGACCGGCACTTATAGCCTCTGGTGACAGGGGTCTCTTACCGCAGGTGAGTCATTGTCAAAGATCAAGTTAGCAAATTGTACATAACACAACGCTGGCAATCGTCCATATAACCAGGGTGTGGCCTTTCTTTTTCTGACATCTTCAGCTTGTTGTGTCTTGAGCTCTTGTGTTAGCACCGCGTGGCCATAGACTATCTCTCCAGAAGTTGACGTGAGATGTTGGGATCAAAATTAGATCTGATTACTCTGCCTTCCTCCTCTTCATCTACAAATCCGTTAGTGTTGCGTCAGAACAACACGGATCTAGAAGCAAAATGGATAGTCCAGAAGTATGGGGGTACTAGTGTAGGCAAATTTGCAGTCAATATTGCTCGTGATATTGTCTCGTAAGTCTTTAGTTATGATGCACTTTTGGGTGTGTTGACTTCGCCTTTTAGGAGCTATATTGGCCAGCACAAAATTGCTGTCGTCTGCTCTGCACGGTCTGGGTCCGCGAAGGCTCTGGGAACTACCAATCTCCTGCTCAAAGCTGCCTCCGAGGCACGGCGACGACACAAGTTATCCAATGGTTCCGGTACCATGACTCCGTTGACAAATGGTATCTTCAGGAGGTTATCAGAAACTTCCCCCAACTCCCCGATTCGTAGATCTTCGCCATCGCCATCGTCTCCGTCCACGGGTGCATTGACACCATTGATAACACCCCAGACTGGCCAGTCTCAACCGGAATTTAATGTTACCGTCGACCTTATACGGTCAGAGCACATGAATGCTGCCAAAGCATCTGTCAGAAATCCAGAGATTCTCCAAGAACTTGAGGCTGAGATAGATCGAGACTGCGACTGGCTTCGTAGTTTCTTGTTTGCTGCTCAGGTGCGTTCAATCCATTTGACTGCATTGCCACTCATCGTCTAACCTAACGTGAATGTGTCTCTGGTTACCAGGTAATCGATGAAATATCACCACGTTCGCGGGACAGCATCATAGGCTTCGGCGAGCGATTAGGCTGTAAATTGATGACAGCCGTTCTCCGTGACCAAGTAGGTTTTGGTATTAATAATTCCTTAATGAGACTAATATACAGTCTACAGGGCATCGACGCAGAGTACGTATCACTGGAAGACATCATCCCTGTATCCGAAGATAGCGATACCGTACCAGAAGGCTCGCTTAATCAGGCCTTTTATGATAGCGTGGCCGTGGCTGTCGGGGAACGCATTAAAGGATGTACACCTCGCGTACCCGTTGTCACCGGCTTCTTTGGCCACGTACCGGGTTCGCTTCTCCGGCAGGTCGGCCGAGGATACACAGATTTGCTCTCTGCTCTTCTGGCCGTCGGCCTCGAAGCATCAGAGCTGCAGATATGGAAGGAAGTTGACGGGATATTCACGGCGGATCCTCGAAAAGTGCCCACGGCACGATTGATACCTATCATATCGCCCGACGAAGCCGCTGAACTGACTTATTATGGGAGTGAAGTCGTACATCCATTCACGATGGAGCAGGTCAGAAGAGCCGTCATTGAATCACAACTTTTGCTCATACCTCAGATTGCAGGTCATCCGCCGAAAAATTCCAATAAGAATCAAAAACGTGGAGAGCCCCCTAGGCGGTGGCACAGTCATTCACCCCGACCCAGATATCGAAGCATCGCAAGACGATGGTCACTGTGAAGTGCCAGTCGCGATGCTACAAGGCCTCTCTCCGTCCAACGACGAATTGCGTAGGAACAAGCGACTACCAACCGCCGTGACGATAAAAGATCGCATTGTTGTACTCAACGTCAATTCGAATCGAAAGAGTGTGTCTCACGGCTTTCTGGCTGGGATATTTGGAACCCTTGATCGGTTTGGCGTGGTTGTAGACCTCATCAGCACCAGCGAAGTACATGTCAGCATGGCTATTGAGGACAACCTGTCCAGGACAACTATGGAGCGGCTGGTGGGGGAACTAAAGAAGAGTGGAACTGTGAGTACCCTTGATGACGCAACCCCTTACTTAACACGAGTCCCAGGTTTCCGTCCACCGTGAAATGGCTATTCTCTCCCTTGTTGGTCAACATATGCGCAACCTGGTTGGTATATCGGGACGCATGTTTACTTCTCTTGGCCAGGGTAATGTGAATATCGAGATGATTAGCCAAGGTGCCAGCGAGATCAACATATCGTGTGTTATCGAGGCCCGTGATGCTGTCAAGGCACTCAATCTCATACATCAAAGCTGTTTACAAATAAAGCCCGAGGGGCCCAGAGGGCGAGGTTGGTTTTTCGATTCTTGATGTTCGTTCTAAGGCTGACGTGATGTGATAGTCGGGCCGTGGCTTTTCTAGCACGGGACGTAGAAAGCTATAGACTCCTGCGTGATTCGGTTCAACACCGAGCTCAACCTAGAGTATATCTTTATACCGAGCGATATAAGCACGAGATTTTATTACCCTCAGCTTCGCACCTGCAAAGTTTAGGCAACGTGCTCGCCTTACTGCTGCTTATCATACCTCGTCTGGTAGTTCCTCCTGCTCATTCTGACTATTACAGACGCTTCTTCCTGAAGTAGATACTTACAAGGCTCTGTTTCACCACCTCTTTGGACTACAAAATCTCGGATTGCAAACCCCAGTCAGTCCTACTTATACAGAGCTGGTACATTAAGAATATTGCGAGGTAGGAATGAGCCTTATGGGCGAATTGACTGTCTCATAATTCAAGTCTCTCCGTCAAGACGGGACGACACTCTCCCCCTATACATATGGTCAAGAGTGTCCTCCGCCAAATAGAGCAAGGGAGTACTAGCAGTCTCATGATCTAAATCCTCCGACTTTCAGATTGTCCACTTTGACAAGCCTCCCGCCTCTTCCACGGACCACGACCCATTCGGGGAGTCTCCCGTCCTGTCTTGCTAAACAAGGCGGATGCTGACGGTCTAGTGGAAGAGTGCGACAGGTGCCAATGTGGTTACAATTCATCCCATGTGTACATCCTGGACTCCGAGCCTAATCAGATACTTATGTGATAACTTTCAAAATGTAATTTTCTGGGACAGCTTTCGGGTCTTTTGCGAACTGTGATATTCCATCAGCGCTTCAGCGCTCAGCGCCCAGCTAGCTTCTCCGGTTCTTATTTTCTCTTTCAAAAAGAGTTCTCATTGACTAATTGATCGCCGTCTGGAACCTCAAGCTCAAGGCCTGGCGCCACAAGAGAGTACTATCCAACGAGTGGTAAGCCCCGGCTGGGCTTGGCGTTCGTGAAGGCGCTGATGTACAAAATTGTTCTTGGAGTGCGCTCAGATTAAACAACCGCATCTGATAGGATAATTCTCTACACAGGAGAGCACTCTCTCTCTAGCCACTGAAGGGCGCGCCGGTCGTTACGGAGCAAGGGTCCTACCTTCTCCAGCGTCTCCGCATGATACGAATTGAGCCACTCCTTTTCCTGCGCGGTCAGAACTGAGAAATCGATCAGCTTCGTTTGGATAGGACACTACTTCAGCGTTAGCTTATCGAGACGCGACCCCTCTCATCCGAAGGCGCTCACCATCGTTACACGTTCAAAACAAAGGTACCCATTCCCAAAGTTATTTGGTGTCTTAGCTTCTCGAACGATGACGACGCTTTCAGTGCGGATCCCGTAGCGTCCGTCGGCGTAGTAGCCCGGTTCTGGCGCGAATGTTGGCTCGTTCTTTGCATTACTCAGTCCACTCACCATTCGAAACAGTCATGCCCGCTTTCAAAGAGGTACTGTTGTACGCTGGAGGTGCGGGTGAGCAGGAAGACTAAAAAGTGCAGTATGAAGCAAACCTATGCGGGTGCCGATGCCGTGCGGGCCTTCGTAGCATGTCAACATCCTATCCTGTCTAAAAGGAGCCTGACTTACCTTCATGAACGTTCAAGAAGTGACCAACGCCATGTCCAGTTCCGTGTCTATATTCGGGCGTTATGAAAGTGTAACGACTTTGAACGATGAGGAACTACCTGTAATCTGTAAATTCAATTAGGACATTGCAATAAGGCTCAAGAACGAATAACTTACCCCATCCCTCTTGCCATAGAGCTCGTCTTGCAAATGAGTCACTAAGGCGAAATCAACTTGAGCAATTTGGTCTGACGGTGTCAGAAGCAAATTATTCACATAATGTAACCTAAAGAAGATATCGTCAGGCTGAACCAAAGGAAAATGGGAAAGCGGACACACCTGACGTGCCAATTGGGAAAACAGCAGTGTCGATTGAAATATGGCCTTGCAAAACACGAGTGAAAGCTCGTTTCTCCTCATCAGTAGGGGTGCCAAAATGCTGTGAGGAAGTTTTGAGATAACCCCTTCTCATTACCCCGAAATTGCCTACCAATGTCCGGGTCACATCAGTCGTTCCGTCAAGATATTGTCCTGACGATGGTCTCGTGAAAAATGTATCATTGTGAACAGAAAGGACCCACCTCCAGAATCACATAAATATATCTAATATTCTTTGTGTAAGCATGGTTCACGTCGATCTAGACAACATACCTGATCCTTTCTGATGATCGCGCAGTCATTCGGGTCCGGTGAATAATGTATCACAGCTGTGCAATGATCAATGTGTGATTTATCTCACCCGAGTTCGCGCACCAGCATTAGGTCCAGTAGACGAGATTGTTGTGAACGACAGTCCACGGAACAAGTCCAGCTCACTGCTAGGAGGTGAGCTGCAGCAACATAAAATATCGTCTACACTGACGATCTGAATTCTTCGAGTTTAGCTGCGGCCTGGCTTTCGTTCAGCTCAGCACCTCCGTTAAGTTGTTCCTCCAACCAGGCAAAGTAACGGATTAGGGCAGCGCCATCGCGGATGTGACATTTTCGGAAGCCCTCGATCTCCGTCTTATTCTTTATTGCCTTCATAGCAGCCACTGGTGACGGAATGAGGACGGCATTCTCCTGGATTTAGTCAGAACATAGTTAGTGTTTATCATGGACCGTCATGAGGTATATACCTGTCCAATTGCTTCAACCACAGCTAGACTAGTTTTATCACCCAGTAACATGGGCTAACGCGGACAAAAATTAGAATTGATTTTAAACACGCATTAAGTGACTCACTTTCTCTTTGTTAGCTCCAAGGGTCGTAGTGAGCTGCCTCAAAGAAGGGATGAAAGACTCATATGGACGGATCTCCACATCAGAGCCCAGGAACGTCTTGATACTGTGCTGGGCCTGAGCGTCATTCATAAAAAGTATTGCCTCCTTTGGGGTCACAACAGCATACGCAAAGAAGACTAGAGAATATTCCTTGAGATACTAAATCAGCGTGACAGTGGTCTGCAATTACCAGGGTTGAAGTCAATATCTGTGCCACGAAGGTTGAAAAGCCACGCGACTTCGTCAAGAAGCGTAACGACCGAGGCGACAGCATTTTTCTTTGTGATCTCTTCCCGTAAACGCTGAAGTTTGTTTTGAAACGTCTCTCCTGCTCAAAACGTTAGTCTTAAACTATGCACGGTCATGCCATGCTGACCGGCGTATTTGATGTCCAAAGGAAAAACACTGTTATGAGGACATGGGGGTCGGTCCTTGCCCCAGACGATGTCGACGGGGTTTTGCTGGAGAGATACAAGCTCGGATCCCCTAGGTTCAAGAGATTTTTTGAGACTTTCAGCATCCGCTGCTATCGGTTAACTAAATAATGAGGAGAAGTGGTGACACCCGTACCAGCTGAAATAAGCGTAGGATCTATGCCAATCCGGGTCCCTTGCTCAAGGTGCTGTCAAATTATTCGATCAGCGCATGGTCCCAGCAGGACGGGAAGGACTGACTTTGGAAAGAAATTCCTGCCATGTGGGCACGTCTTCCACTCAAGTAAGTCAAACGACATGAACATGATGAACGAAGTACCATACCTGGTAAGCCCTGTTTCATGAGCTTCCAGTTGCTGAGGACATCTCTTGTGAGGAAGAATAGAATCAAATAATCTAGACAGTACCTGTCAAGCTGCTGGGAAGCTTGCAAGAAGTATCTCCCATCTGTGAAGAGGAAAGCATCCCTGAGGGTGATGATAGCACACCCTACATGACTTTCATATCAGATATCGTCAAATCGAGAACATGGCATCTTCTCACCAGCTGAGCCATTGAAACCTGAAATGAATGCCCTACGCTCATCCGAGTGTGCAGGATACTCGCTGAAATCTTCAGAATAGAGGAAGGTTCAGCAATACTTCTGCTGGGCATATTGTGTGCCTACGCTGATCCTCGCTAGGAACAAAGAAAGCCTTGACGTTATTCTCTGGTTTCTTCAACAGTTCTCGTAACTTGGCTAGCCGTTCGGTAGTGTCGACAGTGCGAGTCCCAATTGCGCCCATGTTCGTTGTTGTACCACAGGAGAATCGGACGGTCTGAGTAAATGCTGGAGTCAGGAGATACCGATGCGTATGCGCACGCAAGGCTCCGAAACTACATCGAGACCACATGTATTCTACAAGATCTTTCTACGCAAAGACACCTGAACCAGGAACTTGTTCTCACATCCCAGCGGCAGTCACCTGTTCGGCTCACTCAAATACTTAGCTCACACAAGCTTTGAGCAAGTTAGACAAGAAATTGATATCTATTATAGTAGTCCGTTAAGAGGGTATGACTATGTTAGTTTCATGAGGGTCGAGGAGAATTCCGCGCACTGCCCTGCAGCGCTGGGGAATTGCTATGACTTCGAGAGACGCTCGGTCGTATCCGATGCGCTGAATGTAATCGAGTCCGTTCATCTACATCACTATCATACTCGTACTCTTCTTCACTGACCCGCAACTGAGATAGCGGCATGTTATCAGCTGTCTCCTCCTCCTCAAAGGCGTTGAACAATGCGGTGCTTTGGGCACGATAGAGTGAAGAACGACGGCCGTGGCCAGAGGACTGCAGGGCGCCGTCTTGTTGTATTTCAGATACCCCACCCCACCCATCGAAAGACATGCGACCCTGGAGGCTGATGCGGGGATTCATGAGACCGCTTTCTAGGGTGGAGTGACCGTTGGGCATGTTTGGGAGATCAGATTTCCGTGAAAGATTCAAGAGGTGAACGCCGAGGAAAGTGACAATGAACCCAGCGAGGAGCGTAACGGTATTTGTGCCGTCAGTCGTATTAAATCCTTGGAACAGGATAAGGGACGCCACTATCGTCGCCGTAGAAAATCCAACGTAATACATGGGATTTACACTGTAAAATGGTGAATGTTACATTAGAAAGATGTGCGGATGGACGTACACATTGGTAGAGAACGTGTCCAATGCTTTATTGAAGAAGTTCATCTGCACAACAATACACACAATGACAACTATGCCGAACGCATATGTACTTGGATGAGTGAATTGGTTGTTCCCACCAAATGTGAGTTTGACGGCTACACCAAAACCCTTGATAGCCATGACGGACACGGAACCAACTAAGGAGCATATAGATATGTAAACAAGTGGGTTGGAGCGGCCATAGCGTGGGGCAACACCGAATATCATGACGAGCGAGAATACGAAAACCGTGAAACAATACAGCATGAATCCTGCAAACCGGTCAATGTTACAACAATAAAAGAAGATTTTGACCGACCGGGCTGTATAGCATATTGTAAAATTTCGTCCACAGTCTGAACCTCTTTGTCTGGTGGTGCGTGAAGAACGATGATCAAAGAACCAATAAGGCACAGGGCACACCCCGTCCGCCCTAGATGTCCCAGCTCCTCGTTGAGCAGTAAGGACGCCAGTATGGCACTGCAGAACATCAGCTGATGGAGTTGTAACACCTATAGCATGCTTACCCGATCAACACGCTAAGTGCGCCTAATGGTGTCACCAATATCGGGGGAGCAAAAGTGTAAGCAGCGAAGTTTGCGACTACGGACTTCATTATCAGCTGGACAAAAGGGTAAGAGATGATTATCACTTTCTCCAAGCACCACTATACAATCGTTGAGATGAAGTAACATATCGACGGCTCAATTGGTGAGACTCACAAGTTGAAATCCCAGCCCACCATATCGGATTCCGGAGGTAAGCATACTCGTCGGAGGCAGATGCATTTCGTGCTCCTGCATCAGTAAGTCCCTGCATCCAAGACCACTCAGTTTCCGGGGAATTCAACAAAGCTCAACATGCAGAACCTTCTTTGTAATGATGAAACTTGTTCCGATGGCTAATGAGCTGGAGACTGCCAGAGCCAATCCGATATACTTGTCCTCAACCATAATGCGACAGAAGAACGTGAACGTGAAAGCGAAAGAGAGGAGACAGGGTCCTGCCTAGCTGCACGAAAAAAGTGTTGAGGAATTTCAAGTTAAGTCCACGATTCAGACGACTTGCTTGTATCCCTAATTTGGACAAATGCAGTACCAACACGCGGCGCCCGTGAGACAGTATCAGAATCGAAGATCTAAGCACGCGAACTTGAAGAAATAAAGCATTGCAAGGAATATTACGGGTATTGAATATCGAACATAACACCACAGTAAGAAAGCCTACTCCAGTTCCCTCCACGGCCTGTCAAAGTTTGCATCGTCGTCGTCGTCATCTTCATTTGCCACGCCAGTCTGCACATTCTCTGCCACGACCTCCTCAATCCTCCGAGTAAGAAGATTCATATCCGTCATTGCAGCCGCTCGGATATGTTGATCGTATTCGCCGCTCTCATCTACTGTCTCTGTCGTGTCCCATGTCGGTCCAGGACCGGCCCACCCGCCATTCAAGTGTACATAGTTCAGGAACGAACGCCAGAGGGGATCTAGGGACAAGACATTTGGGTCTCCGATCACAATCAGCAGAGCTTGTGCTCGAGTCACAGCAACTGAGAGCGATATGAGTATTATTTTTGCCAAAAACGATGATTCACTAACCATTGAAGCGCCTCGGGTTCGCAACGAAGCCAAGGGTGTATTTGAGGTCAAACTCAACGAAGTCTCGACTACTCCTGACCGTTGATATAATGATGACTCGTCGCTCCTAGCAATTATAATTGGACACAGACCGACGCACACTTCGGGATTTGCTCACCTGGCCCTGGAACTCTTCTACACTGCCGACTTTGACCTCGTCAGCCACGCCACTGAGCATCTTGCGAATCTTGACACATTGAGCGTGATAGGGAGCGATCACGCCAATCTCGTTGTGAGCTGCAGTACCGTTGTAAATTGCGAACGACACTGAATGCGTGTATTCACTTACCAACTCTGATCTGTCGATCGCCTCGGAGAATTTCTATGTATTTGCGAACTTGAGTGACCTCATCAATATTGTAAAACGAGGGTGACGAGGCCTCGCGATCATCCTTCCCAGATATCGAGTGGAAGATAATCGGGAATTTCTTTGAAGGTAGCTTGCTCCAGCCTTCGAAAGCGCGTATGACATTCTTGTTGCCACAGGACTCCAGATCATTTGCGTAGAATCGTTCATTGGGAAACTTCAAAATTGCAGGATGCGACCGGAAGTTTTTTACAAGCTTGACGACGCTGCTCATAGATTGGTAAACTGAACGAATTCGAAGGAAATATATGAGCTATGATCACCTTAGGCCATGGCCACTCTGAGCTTGGTATGCATCCATCGACATCAGACGTTCGAGGTAGCTTTGCTCCAGCCCAAGCTGCCTTGCAATGTTAGATCGGATGATAGGCCCTAACTGTTTCGGATCTCCTGCCAAGACGATGTTCGTCGCATTGTCAGCCATCGTTTTGATGCCGATCATCACTTCAGGTTCAGTCGCTTGACCAGCTTCATCAACGAAAATATGCGTGAAATGTCCGCGGGGGATGCCAATACCATACGGGATAGATGCGGAGACGCATGTGCACACGATAACTTTGAAGCGCTTGAGGATCGGGATGGGCGGGACAGAGAAGCAGCTCTTGTTTTCCCCTTCCAGTCTCTTCTGGTGTGTGTAGCGTTGCAACTCATCTGGGACTTGCTCGAGATGTCTTGAGGGTGCGTAAAGTCTAAAAAGTTCGTCGGGTCCGAGAGTGGATGCCAGCCGGGATGCAATGATATCAGCAGCAGAGTTGCTGGGCGCGGTAGCAAGAATACGTGTATTTGGTTTATGCTCGAGCAGTTGTTTCATGGCTTCCACTATAGTTATAGTCTTGCCAGTGCCCGGGGGACCAAAAACGGCAAACGGTGCTGAACCAGGTTGCTGTAGAAGGATAGATGTGACAGCTTGAAGCTGAGGTGGGTTCGTGGCAATCAACGAATTAAATGGCATAATAGGGCCCACGCCGAGACGAGAGGCAAGCGGTAAAATGTGCGCCTTTCGAGGGAACAAAAACTTATCGGATGCGAATGCAGTGTCCAGCGCCTGGTGTTGACGGCGCATAGGAATGCGGTTGAGCTTGAATCGTACGGTATACCGCTGTTGCTGAGACCAACCACGAAATGACCCGTCGAATCGTAACCCGACGGACGCCTGCCGAACAAAATGGACATGGCCTTCGTACCAATGGCCTTCGACAGCCCCATGTTTTTGGACAAGAAATCGATCCCCTGAGAGCACAGTGAATGATAGCAAGAACAACATAAGTAGACACCCAAACCAATCAAAACACTTGGGCGTTTTTCCGCCAACCCGGGAACGAGCAAACTACAACACAATGAGCTCAAACCCTTGCAAATACCAATATGCTCACTGATAATACAGTCCGTGACGTTCTAGCTGAGCGTCCAGAATATCATAGTGTTCCAAATCGCGCCTTGAAAACTCGTAAGGATAGAGATAAATAGATATACAATATTACTCACTCCATGCGGTGCTCCTCTGTCCAAAGTAGTGTCTTGAAGTAGCGCGAATATGTTGCAGAATCTACAGCCTTCGGGAGGAAGACTCTCTTGAGGTGGTCCAGCGCCTTTCCAGATGACGTTTCTGATAATGCAGCTAAGAGTGACTCTGATGGCTGCGCCCTAGGCAAATTGATAGTGTACGGGATGATGTTTTTGGAAGGTGGAGGGACACCCGATACTACCTGCGTCTCAGGCTGCGCACGAGTTCGGCGGCGAGGTTGGAAAGGAGCGATTGGTTTCAATAATTCGTAATCGGCTTGGCTGCCCACAATGGCCTTCAGCGCCCTAGCGATGACGAAGGTTACACGCAGTGCTGTGTCTTCGAAGAGAATTTCAAGACGATCATCCATGCGCCCAGAGTGAGGTGTTGAAAACCGTACACTAATTGCAGTCGGACGACGATACGTCAATACTGCCCCTTCCACTGCAGTCGTAATAGCAAACCTACCAACGAAGTCAATTGGTTCGGTGATCAAATCGACAGAAAAAGAAAAGAGCTCACGGAGATTGCCCGCCCACGAACGAGGAGGACAAAGATACCTTCTTAATGGTAACTCGCGATGAGGGCACCGTGGACTCTATTGTCAAAGTTCGTAATGCCCCCCGCGCAGCATCAGCATTTTCCATAATCCCAAAATCTAGTCCTTCGGAGAGAACAATGCCATGCTTGTCCTTCTCAGCTTCCTCGAGGGCGGTTTTGAGCGCAGTGTAACCCTCCTTCCTGCGATGTTCGAGGGATCGAGGATGAGAAGACCACAAGCCTTCTGGGATCTGTTTGTCACAGACACCACAGAATACCTTGCCAGGGTACGCCTCAAGAATAGCGGGAGCTACTTCAGGCAATACACCTTTGTTCTCCGCGTTTCTGCGGTGTCGCTTTCCTTGGACATGTTGAGCCCAAGACTTGTGACCGGAAACGGGAGTGCCACAAATAGTACAGTGGTATTGGCTTCCATCATGGCCAGCCAATTTACGGCGATGTTTTTTGCTGGCTAGATGCGCTTCGTACCACTTAGTAGACGCGCAGAAAATACCACATAACTCGCAGAGGTGGACGTCATGGTACCCTGTGCACAGGGGATTGGTGCAAGCTCCATGGGCCTCCAACTGCGGGCAAATTATGACCATAGCAAACAGGGCTCAGGATAAGATGAGAGGGCGCTCCAAAAGTACTTATTCCTCGTCCGCTGGATAGCTTTCTTGTATCCTCTCCTATCGGAGCAACGTGTTTAACACGAGGCCAAGTAGTGCAAATTTAAGATGCTTCCATTCTTCGAACCTCCAAATTACGACTGACTCCAAGCAACTCGAAGCTTAATTCGACCGCAGAGACGCTGAGATAACAAGGAGTAAGTGCTTAGAAGAAAGTACAAGTTTCACGAGTCGGAATGATATTGAGTCCAATAGGATTGATGCGATGGTTCAGAGCTAGGTAAAGAACGTGTTGAAACTACTCTGCAAGGAAAGGTGTAGTATTGAACACTGACAAAAGAACCGAGCGGACAAATCACAGCCAAGACCAAGCCAAGACTGCCACGGAGACTTGACGTTTGAAATTGTGGAGATGGCAACGAGTGTGATATGTAGAAGATAATTGTGAATGACCAAAGGTGTGATCACGGTTCCGAGAATCCGAAGAAGGCAGTCCAGAAATCGAATTGTCGTCCTCACACCCTAGTCATCCAGATCTGAAGAGCTTGAAGCAAGTTACCTTTGATATGGTATTATGAGGACTAGTGGTGGTGCAGCGGAGGGTTGTTTCTTACGGTCCAGCGAAGACTTCAGCACCGTCAGCATGAATAATACTGTCTATCTTAACCGTCCTCGTTCCTTGCGAAAACACGACCCCCGAATGTAGACATGAAACTGGCCATGGCATTGGTCACTTTCTGAACGTTCGCGAACATCGGTCAGGCTCCTTTTTGATAGTGTGGGATGTTGACTTGCTGCAAAGGCCGGCACCTGCATAGGTTTGCTTCATGCTACGCTTACTAGTCATCCTACTCATCCACACCTCAAGCGTAACAGTACCTCTTTGAAAGCAGGCATGACTGCTTCGAATGGAGAGTGGACCGAACAACGTAAGGAATGAACAACATCCGCGCCAGAACCGGGATATCATGCCGACGGACGCTACGGGATCCACACTGACAGCGTCGTCGTCGTTCGAGAAACAAAGGCACCGAATCACTTTGGGAATGGATACCTTTGTTTTGAGCATGTAACGATGGTGAGCGCCTTTGGATGAGAGGGACCGCATCCCGATTAGCTAACATTTATGTAGTGTCCTATTCAAACGATTTCTCAGTTCTGACCGCGCAAGAAAAGGAATGGCTCGACTCGTATCATGCGGAGACCTTAGAGAAGGTGGGACCTTTGTTCTATAACGACCCGCGCGCTCTTCAGTGGCTGGGAAAGAGTGCTCTCCTGTGGAAAAAATGATCCTTTCGGATTGCAGTTACTCACTCTGAGAGTACCCCAAAAAACGGTGTGTCGATCAGCGCTTTTATGAAAGCGGAGCCGAGCCTGAACTTCTCACTGGCCAGGGGGAAAATGTATCCACGAGATAGAATGCGCAAGTGCAAACTATGCAACTTATTAATACAAGAATGAAACGAGTATCACATAGAACATCGAGAGACTCTCCCGGTGAGGACACTCGCCCAGCGGTTACACCCCCCCCCCCCCCCTAAAACCCAGTGCTCTTTCCAGCAAATGTTGAACATATATATGAAGGCCGTTATGGCCCAGAAGGACGGTTGTTGGCAAGCCCTAAAAACAATCATACTTCAGCTAGCCGCAATATCAAAAAAGGTGAAAGAACACACAATACTTCCACCATGCTTCCAGGGAATCGATTTGCACTTGATCAATGCTCAGACTATCTATCCGACGTAACTGTGCGCCCTTTATGGGTACCTCTTCTCCAGCATCTCCAGCCCATATGTAACTTGGCTTGTACTTAGGCGAGGATGGCAGTGCCATATGGGGGTCATGAGTGAGGGCGATTGGTTTACGCGGAACAGTAGCACCATCCGGGGGTATCTGGACGTCCCCATTTACAATGTACACAGGATGCCACCAGTTCTTGTCCATCTGTAAACAAAGGTTAATTATTTTTCGACTCTGGCATCTATCTCCGAAGCACCTGATTACGTCTTGTCCAACCAGCAGCTGTATGCTGTGCCCCACAAAGTGGGGCTAATGTGAATGATTGACGCTCCGCGTTGTAGTTGACTATGACGCATGGACGAGATTTAAATGCTGGTTTCCCCGTCCAGGAGCCTGTGGAAACCGCAAAGACGGGGCGCGTGGGTTTGTACATTACAACATTCCCGACACGTAAATCAGTCATCTCGCCTAGAGATGATAGGTCGAAAGAAAGTGACAGGGGACGAAGGCCAGCTTCGAGCCTTATATCTTAAAAATGGGACGCCAAGAATGAAGCTTTCCCACTGGATTACTGTACAGAAAGGACCCTAGAACTAGATTTTGGACATAAGTTCTTGGTATTTATGGTACGCTGTGAAAAAGTTTGTGAAAGTTAAGCCGTCGTGGGACAAGTGTTCGTTTCAACTCCGAGAGGTGCGTGATAGGCTGATAAGCCAAGTGTATGGAAAGCCGGAGCACCGTGCTCGTTTAGCCAGCGACTTTGCTCACGTGCAGCTGAGAGACCCCAAACACTGCGTGCAAATAATACTTTGATACAAGCTTGTCAAAAACAAAACGCGAATCTACAAGCCCCAAGATTATGACGACGTCACGACAAAGCAAGAAATTCAAACAACTTCTACTACTCCAAGGCATCTTGGGCAGAATCTGTCTCCGTCTCTGTCCCTCTCTTTGCTGCTTCGTAAATTTTTAACTTAAAGCCACTCCATTTACAATATTTATTGCAATTGTGCTCCTTCTCGAACGTGCTAACTGCACGTTCGATGTTGCCATCCCCGAAGACGTCCTTCCCATTGTTGACCAGGCTATAGTCCCCAGTTGAGTTATGAGTAATATTTCATTGTAAAGGAAAATTAAAATCACGTACGGATGTGTAAGAACTTGAGGGTCAGACAAAATCTCGAATCCACCTTGGTAATCGGAGATAAAAGCGAGACCGCCGGTTTTGGCATACTGTATGTGTTGCGTGCAAGCTAGAAATGCAGCGATTTCGTAGCCAACCTCGTATGGGTCAAGCATCGGGTTGCAATCCATATTATGGATATATTTGATGAAATCGTCGGTGATCAACTCTTCGACGAGGTACCCAGCCCGAGGCATGGTCATTGACTTTGATTTGTGGCCAGGTTGTGCATGATCATGTGACAATGTGAGACCGGCCTCAACAAAACGCAAGCGAGGGATGTGAAAGGGTGGAGTTTCGGATGAATTAGCAACACAATGGTCTATGTATTCATATGCAAATGTGAGCAATGCACGTGCCCAGTACAACACGTTTGCCTCTCTGAACAGCTTTGGAAGCTCGTCACTTATTGTATAGCGTCCAATCGAAAAATTGATCGGGTTTTTGCTGCTGCCTGGAGGGTACTTCTTGTAAAATGGTCGCTTGACGGCAACCTTCTGGCGTGGGCGTGAACCTAAAGGAGTTTCGGGGGCTGATAAAAGCGTCAAGAACCCAGGATGGGCCGTCTTGAAGCCTCCAACGCCAAGCATGTCGTTCGTCGAAGTCTGAACTGTAAGTTGGCCGCTGTGGCTCAATTCGGTATCTGTGCGGAAGGCAGCATGAAGCTGTGGGTCCTCTAAAATGACTGATAGCGGGCGCGTTGGGATGGGGAAGAATTCAATATTTTCGTGCTGTACAGTGAGCACTAGGAGGTGTGATGTCAGAGAAGGACTAAGAGTAACAGCACGTACTTACTTTGTTGGACATCTATGTCTGAACGATCTATTTGCCATTGACCAGCACGACAAATGGCTCAGGTTTGGGCTCGGTCTTCACACTGGAATCGAGCCATTTTCAGGGCGCATAATGTGGATTCGGGTTTGGCACTCTAACAGAAACCCACAGTTAATCCTCAACTACTATCTCGATACAATTGCAGAGCTTGGCCGTGAGTGATATACCATTTGTAAATACTTCACTGACACGAGTGCTAGATATGCCGCTGATCACTCAATCTGATTTAGGGACCGAAAATTATGGCATTGCAAACGCACAGACACTTCTTCGCCAGCGCTATGACCCAACCCTGCAAGGAACTCTGCAACATCGTTGGATGCGCACAAAGAAAAACATCATGCCGGAAATTACTTGGTCACAACTCCGGCGCAGGTTTACACCTGGCTTCGAGAATTTGCTGGACGAAGGTGTCATTGAAGGTTGGTACGACTCAGGGGATACTCTCCAAATGTTCGTAGTGCTTGTCTTATGGTTCATTCTATGCCCTCATAATGTCTTGTCGTCTTCTAGGATGGTCTTTCGTTGGGTTTTTATACCCTGGCTGCAGCGGGAGCTTGATGCTTATAGAGACCGAGTGAACAATTCCGCCAAGAGGCGTGACCGCAACAAGGTATCTACTTATTTCTGTCTCATTAAAATGTGCTTACAATCCCCCTAGGTACTCCCACATGGCGTCCCCAATCTCATCTACAATTCTCCTGAAGATTTCGGATCATTAGATTTCAAGGTATTTATTTGCACAAGTGACCACGCACAAAGGCTTACTTAACTATGCCAACTAGGTTTCTATAGATCGCGAGGGCATTGACTATGTTCGCAATGTCTATATTGATGCTTCCAATCCGGTATTTGACATCGTCCCACCTATGCTTGGCAACTTTATCGAGCATTGTTATGATGCAATGGGACGCCCCGCAGTGACTCGGACGTCAGTTTGGACTGTATATAGGAATGTGTTGTCTGCTGTACAGCTTGCAGGGAACCCACATCCCAACTTACTACTGACGGAAAATGAAGGTGCCGCCACTGCTGCATTGACATTGATCAGTGGCCATGCCAATTTACCTTTCAACGAGGAACCGGATGGCACGTACTATATGGGAGGTGTGCGTGGAGGATTGGGCCTAGGTACGACACAAATCTCCTTTAATCAATTATATACTGACGAGGCCAAAGGTGATTCTCACGTCCACAACTTAAATGCTCTAGCCGAGCTTGATGAACCTGATGTTCCATTGGATGGCGGTTCTGCGGGTGTTGAAGCCTTGATAGTTTGGCAATTTTCGAGTGATGAGTCAGAGAATGATGGCGCAGTGGATGAATGGTGATATTGTGTTAGTGTACTTCGTAGTTACTTGTTTTACTAGGTGCAAATACTTGGGGTTGGCTCCAAGGCGTGTCTGGAGTCCCGTCGAAGTGTTTTGCCTTGTTAGGCAATGCACGTGAGCACGGTGCTCTGGCAAACGAGCACGGTGCTCCGGCTTTCCATACAAGTGCCCATGAATCCTCATGCGAGAGGAAGTTACAGTTGTTTTCGCTAAATGCCTCACTCTTTCGTCATCGCAAAGTTTCTTCCCCAGCGTTCGGCTACTTGGACATCGTACTATGGCCTCGAAAAAGCCGCGTCCTTAGAATCTCACCCTTTCCTAGCGCTGCGTGTTTCACGAACCGACATTGGGATGCAAGACTTTGACCGTCAAGGACAATTTCTGTTTGCTATTTCCCCCAAGAAGCCATCGGGAGTGAATGATGGGTGCTACTTCGCCCTGGGATCATCATTGGACAAAGAGAAGAAAATATTACGCATTGAACCTCCTTTGGGTCTAGGGGACTGTACTCTCTACGTCCATACATTTCCGAGGCTTCTCGAGGACACAGAATTCAAGCTCTCGCCAGAAACTGTGCCTCATATCTCGCATCAACTTGACGAATCTAGCTACCGCACCTTCTGTCGTTCGGTCATGGAAGTTTACGAGACATTTGCTCGAGAAAAATGCGCAAAGGATGTACAGTCTTCTGGTGGAAGCGATGTGGTAGAGGACGGGTGGGATTCGTGGAGTGGCGAGTCACAGAGGGAGTATCTGAATAGACGGCCTGGTTATGTCTTTGAATATTTGGAACCACAAAGTTTCGATCTGTCTGTCGTCACAGTCGAACCGACATCCATACATCAAGATTTACTGCTGTATAACCAGTAAGTTGCCCCTGCTTGTTGGCTTCGTTGCTCTCACACATGTCAGGCTTGCTGCAGACTACTCATGGGTAGGTGTCACCGCTGCCGTGAAGTGGGCTATAAAGTCGAGAGCCGTAGGTCACAAAAGTATAATATAATACTCATGACTTCTGATGGAAAGTTGGATGTCATAGTCTTTTCGTGCGCATGGGGCCCAACGAAACGGCCATCTCGTCCCAGGTTCTTCATTTGTTGGAAATTTACCGACGTTCAATGAAAACCTCAAGGCACATGCTCTAACCCTCTGGTCAACGAGGATCCCCTTTGACGGAGACCCCCCTGTTGTTGACGATACTTCAGAAACGGAAGAAGCATTCGATTGGGATGATGAGCCTTGTGTCGACCTCGACTTCGTTCCGGACTACGTGCCTCCTATCTCTGCCCCATCCGCTAGCGTTATTGCCTTTGATCTTTTTGGTACCATCCTTGTAAGTTTCATATTCATCCGTCACAACACTTGAGTGGCTCACCCGCAACTAGGACCGTGACGGTGCTGTGAATGAAGCTATGCGCTTGTTATCCCCAACGCATGCCGACAGACGCCAACTGTCTGAAGTGTATCTCGAATGCGAACTTATGAGACACATAGACAACCCTGACGCACTCTACACCGACATCGTGCGGCATGCTTTGGGGGATGTCTGCACATTTCTAGGAGCGCCGCCAAGTGGAGTGTTACTCCATGAAGCTGTCCAGACTATCCTGCAACCTAGTTTATATGCCGATGCAGAAGCAGCTGTGAGGATGCTCGTGGATCAGGGTTATACAGTGGTCGGCCTTCCAATCCCGGATGCTCACTCATTTTCACTTCCTCAACTTCCATCTGGTCTTACTGTGGGCGATCAACCTGCGCCCCTTTCGGATCTCTTTATTCAAAATCCTTCTATGTTTTCGGACCTTTTGGAACACTGTCGCTTGGCATGCGGTACTGTCGAAAGGACCCAGGTTCTTGTAGTGACATCCAGTCGTTACCGAGTGATGGAACCGGCAAGTGTGGCGGGTTTCCCAACCATTTTGGTTCAACGTCCTGGATGTCTAGAATCTAAAGTGAAGCTCGGCACAAGCGACCCAACCCTAGCGGTCGGTGGACTACAAGCTTTACAAATGCAACTACAGACATCGTCGGGTCTTCATCCTTCACCAGTGGAGCGCACTCCGAGTCGCGTCAAGGAATTCCGCGTTTGCGGTATGTATCAGGTAACAAACTCGCTTGGAATGGGAAGCTTTGGTAAGTTTACGTGCATCTCCTTTTCTATATCAAACTGGCTGATGCGCTTTGTGGTAACAGGAAACGTGTCGAGCGCTTTTCATGTTCTCACCGGCTCGGAGGTTGCAGTCAAAATGGAGATTCCAGACGACGCACCGACCGCGCCCGTCGTACTGCCTTACGAAGCTCTGGTGTACAACCTGCTCCACGGATACCCAGGTGTGCCATCATGCAAATGGAGTGGTATGAAAGGAGGAGCACATTTCTTGGTTCTCGAACGAGTAGGTGCGAATCTCGAACAGCTCCGAAGAGTATGCAGGGGCGAACTCTCTTTGAAGACAGTAGTTATGCTCGCTGTCGAAATGGTAGGTGTGCTGATCACTTGCGCCGTGAGTCGGTACTGATTTGTGTGCGTTTTACTAGTTGGATAGAATTGAATTCGTGCATTCACGAGGACTTGTCCTGCGGGACATCAAGCCCGAGAACTTCGCGATGGGCGTTGGGGAGAAGTCTGATACGGTCTATCTGTTCGACTTTGGTTTGGCGAAGCTTTACATCGACCCATCCACAGGAACACATATACCGTTCCGTGAAGACCGCGTTGGACTTGGAACCCCACGATATGCAAGCTATAATGTACATTTCGGACGAGGTTCGTAGAGACCACTATCATTTCTACTTGGGGCTAACGAGCGAGGAGCAGAACAGGGACGGCGAGATGACCTTGAAGCACTAGGCAACGTCTTGTTATATCTCTTGCATGGACGCCTGCCTTGGCAAGGCATCTACGCACCAAGCATCGAGGCTAAACTCCTTCGAATAGGGGAGATGAAAGCTGGTTCACCATTCCGTGACTTGCTTGCGCGCTCGCCTGTGGAGTTTACTACCTTTTTTGATCACTGTCGTGGTCTGAAATTCGACGAAAAGCCGAACTACACACTACTGAGACAGTTGTTCAGCCAGATAATGGTCAGGGAAGGGTGGACGGAAAACACTAGGTTTGACTGGGAGGATGCAAGTTCCCGCAAAGGTATGCTGTCACCTGAGGAGTACAAGTTAGATGTCCGGTTCACAAAAGACGATGTGTCCACGCTACAGTACGTGGGCCCTTGTATGTAACGTGCAACGTGATTGAATGAATACTACACTCACCTCTCCCCACCTCTCGATTATTTGTGACGGAGGGTGGCCGACGGTGGTCAGACGTGAGGATTTGCGAAACCTGGCCGGATGAGACGGATTGTGATATAGAGTGAGAGGGATACGTAGACGAGAGAATAGGTTTGGTGGACGTTTGATTAGCGCGTATAGGGAATATAATGAGTGGAGAATTACGAGGACGCGCATCCGAGAAACAAGAGAGCACAGCATGCGACCAAGTCGGCAGGTTCGTTTCATTCCTTCTTGCTCGTCAAATGTCACGCACTCAAACAAGCACAGGTCCAGCATAGTCTCTGGCGCGTGCAAGTTTGGATCTATGAACCCTTCGCTGTCAGTCTATTGCAATTCGTACACGTATATCTATCGGAGGCCACATGCATGCATATGTGGCAGAATTCGAGTGGTCTCGAACTGACTACAAGGTGCTAGATAACTTCACAGATAACAAAACCTCCTTAAAATTGACGCTAGTGTGATCAACACACAAGCAATAAGGCTCGCGGACCAGCTGATAAGTAACAAACGCAGAATTTTTTTTTAAAAGTGAGTTACCTATTCCAAGATCAAATTTGTTCACGTCGATCGACTCAACAACCAATTACTACTAATGCACGCGTCAGTGCCATGGACTACACTGCACCGATGTGACACGACTCCGACTCACTAAGCACATAAAGGTGACCTTCCGTGCCAGTGAGTCATTTGGTTAAATCCAGGACACAAACCACTGAAACTCACGCACATCCCCAACGAGCAATCGTTGCACTGTGTATACCAATAGCAGAGAATGGGACAACTCTCGGCGGAGTCGGCGCTATCGTCAATGGGCGTGGCAGAGATTGATGATGCCAAAGCAGCAACGACAGCGAGGATAATTGTACGGGAGAAACGCATTGTGTGATATGGGATCAAATAAATCTGAAGGGTTAGTAGGAAGACACCTTGCTTTTATATTCTGAACAACGTTCTCCATGGTTATAGGCATACATTTTGGGAAGAACCTATTCGTCGTTCAAGTTGATCCAGCGGAATACCTTAATAGCCTCGCGTCAAGCCAATGATGTCCGAGCTTTGAAGATCTCCTGATATTCTTATTGGGTAGTTCTGCCGTATTCGAACAGATAACATAGCAGACTGCCACGTCAGGTCTGCTGGTACCTTGGTGTGGAACAAACAGTGTAGGGAACCAACCATTCCTGTTTGACTACAGGGTGCTAGAAATGACATGCAGGTTCGTTTCATTCTTTCTTGCTCGTCAAGTGTCTCGCAAGAAACCCAGTCACGCACTCAAACAAGCACGCTAACATCGCACAGGTCCAGCATAGCACATTCGCGCGCGCTCGTTGTGCAGTATTCGGAACTCGAAGTTTGGATCTAGGAACCCCCATATGCAGCGCTCTGTGCGCATATTCGGTGTCAGTCTATTGCAATTCATACAGGTATATCTATCGGAGGTCACATGCATATGTGGCAGAATTCGAGTCGCCAGAGTTCACTCTGTAGGGATTCTAGGGAACCGATCATGGCCACTGTCACTTGACTACGGGGTGCTAGAGATGACAAAACCTCCTACACTACGAGTCTCTAGTGTGATCAACACAAGACGTGCACGCTGTGCAATAAGGCTTGCGGACCAGCTGATAAGTAACAAACGCAGCAAAATTTTAAAAGTGAGTTGCCTATTCCAAATAAAAATTTGTTCTGAAGCCAACACGTCGATCGACTCAACAACCAACTACTACTAACTCACGCATCAGTGTCATGAACCACACTGCACCGATGTGATACGACTCCGACTCACTAAGCACATAAAGGCGAACTTCCGTTCCAGTGAGTCATGTGGTTAAATCCAGGACACAAACGACTGAAACTCACGCACAGCTGCCACGGGCAGTCGAGGCACTGATCATAGCTAGCGCAGAACCAGGGACAATGCGCGGCGCTATCGTCAATGGGCGTGGCAGAGATTGATGATGCCAAAGCAGCAACGACAGCGAGGACAGCTGCACAGGAGAAACGCATTGTGTACGAGGATGTGATATGGGATCAAATAAATCTGAATTCGGGTTAGTAGGAAGACACCTTGCTTTTATATTCTGAACAACGTTCTCCATGGTTGTAGGCATACGTTTTGGGAAGAGCCTATCCGTCGTTCAAGTCGATCCAACTGAATACCTTTTTCTTTTTTTTTTTTTTTAATTCCAATTATTGTCCTATATCAGAGTGAACTGAATACCTTGATAGCCTCGCGTCAAGCCAATGATGTCCGAGCTTTGAGGATCTCCTGATATTCTTATTGGGTAGTTCTGCCGTATTCGAACAGATATCATAGCAGACTGCCACGTCAGGTCTGTTGGTAACTTGGTGTGGAACAAGCGATGTAGGGAACCAACCATTCCTGTTTGACTACGGGGTGCTAGAGATGACAAAACTTCCTCCGCTACGAATCCCTAGTGTGATCAACACACACATATAAGATGAGTGCACACTGTGCAATAAGGCTTGCGGACCAGCTGATAAGTAACAATGCAGAAATTTCAAAAAGTGAGTTACCTATTCCAAGATAAATTTTGTTCACGTCGATCGACTCAACAACCAATTACTAATGCACGCGTCAGTGCCATGAACCACACTGCACCGATGTGACACGACTCCGACTCACAAAGCATATTAAGGCGAACTTCCGTGCCAGTGAGTCATGTGGTTAAATTTAGGACACGAAGCACTGAAACTCACGCATGTCGCCAACCACCAGCAGTCGCTGCACTCATGATAGTCATCGCAGAAGAAGGGACAATGCGCGGCGCTATCGTCAATGGGCGTGGCAGAGATTGATGATGCCAAAGCAGCAACGACAGCGAGGACAACTGCACAGGTGCACGAGGATGTGATATGGGATCAAATAAATCTGAAGTGCTAGTAGGAAGACACCTTGCTTTTATGTTCTGAACAACGTACTTGATGGTTATTGGCATGCGTTTTAGGAAGAACCTATCCATCGTTGAACGTTGAACGTTGATCCACCAGAATAGCTTAATAGCCTCGCGTCGAGCCAATGTCTGAGCTTTGAAGATCTCCTGATATTCATATTGCGTAGTTGTGTCGTGTTCGAACAGATAATATAGCAGACTGCCACGTCAGGTCTGTTGGCAACTTGGTGTGGAACGAGTGAACATCCCTCCGCCGATGACGTTCTGTTGACGAGTTGAACCCTTTCTGAAAAATAGAAAAATACTAGTAGTGGCTCTATGACGAAGCGACATACGAGTGAAGTCTTAGAGTTTGGTCTAAGTTGGCTGACGGAACAATCACAAAAATTGCTCAGCCCATATATAGGTACATGTACGGATACTCAGGCTGTCGTGACGTTTCAAACTGATCTACCAAGTGACGTCTCCCCTAATCGACCAATCAATGTCATACATGTACGTACATGTACACCGAAATCGAGGCGGGGGCTTTTTCGGTTCCGCCACTGATATATAAGCCTACTTCAGTTAGCAATAATGAACGTTTGAACCTTGGCTTCAGCGCCAGACGCGTTCTAGTCATCCACCTCATACTCCATTGATCAAGGGTTACAATGTTACCCTTGCCAGACGGCCTGCGTCTCCCTGCAGCTAAGGTACTGGTCACAACTGAGAACTTCGCTTCTGGTGTCCTTCCACCAGTCGCATGTTACTTCGCCACAGCTTTTCTTGTCCTGTTGCCCCGAACACAGCTAGCCCGCATTGCGTTATGGCCAATCACGGCGATCCTCGCATTTCGCGCTGCGACATCACTAGACATGTGCATGGGGCAACCGAAACTTGACTTTTTGAATATTGACCTGCAAGTGAGTTCCCGTCGTATTCGTATTAACTGCTACAGCATTGAACTTACTTATCCTTCAGCTATCCATGTTTTGTATTGCAGCACGCACCTTTGAATGGACGGTGCAGACAAAACCTTTTATTCGTGGGGCTCAGCGATCGTCAACCGACGTACCAAAGCGAAATTTTATGCTCGACACACTTGATTTGGCATGCAACCTTCGAGGTTGTGGCTGGGACTGGTCGCAGGGACTGTACGTCCCGCCTGAGACACATTCTACATCCTCACGATTGACCTTTGCTACGTCCGCCCTCGTCTCTGGTCTAAAGCACTCATTTCTTTGCGGCGCGATTCACTCTGCCGTGCAGTCCTTTTCACCACTTACTTTTGGCTCTGTTGATGGTGGTACCATCTTCGATGACTCACTTCCCCCGCACCTCCGTTATTTACGATCGAGCACCATAGCGACGCTATGCGCATTCGGCATCTATTCAGTCCTCCAAGCCGCTTACGAGCTCACCGTAGTTCTTTGCGTACTGTTATTCAGGCAACACCCAGATCAATGCCCCCCCGCGTTCGACTCTCCCTGGCGAGCCACCTCTCTCAGAGAATTCTGGAGCCGACGCTGGCATCAGTGGTTCCGTCGGTTATTCATTTTCCTTGGGGGAAACCCACTGTCTCTGCTCTTTGGGCGCGTCGGGGGCGTCATAGGCGTGTTCCTCGCCTCTGGGTTTTTTCACCACCTCGCACTACTCGCCATCCACCCGTCCTCAGAGATGTGGCGCATGTTGCTGCCATTTGGAATGATGGGCGCTGGGGTGGTTATCGAACGTGCTGTTGCGGGGAATAAGACAGGTGGGTGGATGGGATGGATGTGGACAATGTGCTGGCTGGTGTTGTGGGGGAACATGATGGTGGATGGGTGGGCAAGAGCTGGGATGCTTGGGGGTTCGAGCATTTTGGATAGTGCGACGCCTGTAAGACAACCGATTGAGCGGCTGGTGAGGACGTTTGACGAGTATCTACATGCATATTAGCAGAAAATCGCTGGGGTGGAAATTTGCAGAAATTGTCGAGTTGCTGATACTAGGATACAAAACCAAATTCCTGAATGCCAGTGAATGATGTGAATCAAAATACGTAGTCCATGTGAACTATCCAAAAATCATCTGTGTGCTCCAGCACGCCTCAGTGTCAAAGATAGCAGAATTACGCATGATTCATTCACTTTTCCAACAACTTTATCAGCGTAGAGTCATCTCCGTCGAATTGGAATACTGCAGACAATTCGAACATCAACATGGGTTCGGAGTTGCACGGCTCAAGGAACGCAGCGCAGGCCCATCTGCCTAAGGAGCTGTTTGTAGAATGATGAATCTCACGCATGATTGCATCTGTTACGCTGTCAAGACAAATTTCGTTACAGATGACAGGTTCTGCGTGTTTGGATGTCGTCCCGAAGCGTCGCATTAGTATGCAGTGGATAATCATGTGCCAGTTTAGGTCCCAGCGGAGGTTGTCAGATACATCACGAAATGTATCGATGTCCTGGGAGCACTCCATCGTGACCAGTCGTATGATTAGTGATGGCAGTGATATGAAAACACCTTAGCATGATAAAGAGTCGGTGTGATTTTTGCAACTGCGCTTTTATCTCTGGTGCATCTTGCGCAAGCAGCGCAGAGATAGCCGCAAGGAGATCAGGAAGGTTGACATCCCTCTCCGAATCGCACATGAGTACCCCTTAGCTTGATACTCGACACACGAGGCAGGTTGATGGTGGGCATCGGCAAAGCAAAAATACCAATAAGCTCCAGTGCAAGAGTTTGCAGGGACGACGATCCCTGGTGGACATTGATGAATCCATGAAGTATGGCCCTGATCGCGACACTCCTGATGTCTAGGTGCGTGAGATCTTCAATCATGATTACGCTGGCACCAGAGCATGATATTATCACGCAGGATGAGTTTCCGTAGCGCAGGAATTTTGAGCTCGACTAGAGTATGGCATGCGATAGCGGAGTAGGGTCCGTATGATGCAGGGATGGCTGTAATGGATTCCAGGAGATGAGCGGGACCAGACGCACAGTTGAAGAAGATCCTGGAATTTTGAGTGTACAGATGTGAGCTAAATGCTCCATTGCAAACGGATAGCATGGAGTGGAAACTTGGTGCAACCACGTATGTCAAGTATCAAGGGAGCACCCTTGGATCTGGCCAGCATTTCCCTTGTCTAATCATAGCCGAGCAGCAAGGGGGCCACGTAGGTCTACAAGGCAGGGCAACCAAGTGCGATGGCACGCCACTGGTAGCATACTTGGCTGATGGTTGGCTGTGAATAGTGTCACGTAGATCATATACGTCTGATGGGAGTTTCAGGATACAGAAGATGTGCGCCACAACTTCTACTAGCAAGGAGGTAGGATTGAACGAGTTCAGCTTGGAATGGGTCACAGCATGCAGCTCTGTCTGGACCAGCAACACTATCAATGAATCTGGATAGACTAACACTCGAGTTTGGGTGCAAGGTGACTTGGGGTTAGGAATACGCCCCTATTCAAAAACCGGTCACACACTGTCACATGCACGTGAACTCGGCGTCTCGTCCCTATGACCGGCCGACCTCCCAGAATATGATAGGCTCCAATATGTCAGCGCTTCGTCTTCAGGCCATACAAGTTCATGATCGACTCGTTGATCAATGAGGCCATGAATTGATCTGTGTCGTGGCAAGAACCAACGATCCGCTAGCAAATATAGCTGTACCGAGACGACACGATGGCTGGATGACCGGTTGATGGCAGCTGATAGCACGGCAATCGTCGATTACCAATCGACTCCAACCGCGTGCCGTTCTCAAATCTCAGAAGTCTGTCAAGCAGCACGTATGGGGAAAAAAAATTATGCAAATACCAAACGCAATACATTCATGAGAACAACTTATTGACCGACGTATTACCCTCCTGGTTCTTTTTGAGCACTTTCGCAATAGCGAACTCAAAGTCTTCCTGCGTAACATGCTGTCGCCGCTCCCGAAGCGCGTACATACCTGTGTCCCTGATCAATAAACGCGAATACAAAGACCATCAACGGACGCACCTGCTTCTGTACATATACCGCGCACTTCGGCGCCTGAACACTGGCCCATTTTCTCAGCGAGTGCTTTGAGGTCGATACCGCGTTGCAGTGACATCTAAGAATAACCATGTTTTGAAGACGCCTGCAAGATGCAGGATGCAGACAACCCACCTTGCGAGAGTGTATTTTAAGAATGCTGACGCGAGCTTCTGGGCCAGGGGGAGGGAATTCGATCTTCCGGTCAATACGTCCCGGACGAAGAAGTGCAGAATCCAATATATCTACGGCGGGCGCCTTCAGAAAGCCATCAATGCCTTAAAAGGACCCACAAACCTATACGATTCGTAGCCATGATAACCTTGATGTTCTTTGTAGCCTCGAAACCATCCAACTGATTGAGAAGTTCCAACATCGTGCGCTGTACTTCCGAATCACCACCTCCCGAACCACTGTCTCCTCGCGAACTGCCGATAGAATCGATCTCGTCCATAAATATGATACTAGGTGCATGCTCCCTGGCCATAACGAATAGCTCCCGAACCATTCTGCTTCCTTCACCGATGTATTTTTGAACAAGCTCAGAGCCTGAAACACGAATGAATTTGCAGTCGGTGTGGTGTGCAACGGCGCGAGCGAGGAGGGTCTTTCCTGTCCCAGGAGGACCATAGAGAAGGACACCCTTCGGCTGTGCAATACCAAGAGACTCGAAGAGCTCTGGGTGTTTGACGGGTAACTCGATAACTTCCTTGATTTCCTTGATTTGCTTATCCAGACCTCCCACCATTTCGTACGTGCTATCTGGTACTTTCTCCACCATCATGAGAGAGACAAGTGGGTCGACTTTGTTGGGCAGTATCTTGTGGATGGTATAAGAGTCAGAACGGAGAGCCACACGCAATGAAGCGGAAAGTTGGGACAGCTCAATTGACGGGTCGAAGTCAACAACTGCGCAGTGTGTGAGCGAATACAGAATGAAGCATCATTCAAGACCCAGCACATACTGTATTTGCCTTCAGGTTGTACCTTGACGAGGACTTTCTTCTTCCCCATAACCTTCACAATCTCTCCAACATAACTTCCAGGTTCGTGTAAGAGCTGAAGCTCCTCTCGTAGCAGGCGCACTGTGATTCCGTCCTATAAACGCTTCCATTGGAATCAGTGCAATCCAAACGCACCTCGTGCATTCAGTGCATTCCGTTGAGCCTCCAATCGACGCAGGTTCTGCGTTTTCTGATTAATCAAAAGTTCAGCAGCCTCAATCTTAGCCTGGTAGTACGATTGGATGCCTCCAGGCGTCTTAGTTTTCTGAATGGCGGCAGGCATTGTGAAGGAGAGCGACAAGGATCTCTACTAGCGAACGTATTACGCGTCTTGCGCGATACAGTCACGTCACGTTGGTGATACAGTCACGCTCTGAGTTTCTCACGATATCTCGCTGTCTTCCTTACACTTGAGGTGACAAGAAAATCTATATTCCCCGGCAATATTAATCAGGAATATTAATGATGGGAGGGAATCAGGATCATTACCGCTCAAAAGCCATGAGTAGTTTTGGACTCTTCGCACCCCTTCTTGTCAGACGTCAACAGTATGACATTACTCCAGCTTTCAGTCATTATCCCCTTTCTCACTTTTCTGATAGAACCACACGATCGAACACGGAGATCGGGTCTGGTCGGGCTCATCCCTTCTCCGTTCCAGGCTCACAAAAACTACATTGATTCCACAATACTGGTATCGGCTGATTGCGTGAGAGACAGACGATAACTCACAAAGTTCCAGACTAGACGTTCTTCGGCTTGGACAGGCTTGAATGGTGAAGCCCGATTACTGCTCCCTGGTGATCCATACTGTCGAAGACCCTTATATCTCCGTGATTTTGTTACATCACTATTGATATCATGGCAGATGGTGACACATCATGGTGTGTTGGGCTATCGGCCCTGGTCAATGCGCACTCTCCCGGAGATCGTCTATGATAACACGAGAAGCCAACAGCCTTGGCTGGTGGTGTGATCCATTGATTAGCTGCGATCCCCGACTTCAGCAACCACCAACGAGTAGAAATTCAAATGTTGCAGCGTGCGCAGAACCACTGGACAGACCTTGGAAGCGCAGAGCCTATACAGTTCTATCTCCTGAATATTTACACCGCTCCCCGAGGAATTCATAGGCGTTCTCTACCCTGAATTAGCAACGCCATTTCATGACTAGATTAGTCAAGACACGCTGCTGTCGCCAGCGGAAATTCCCATTACTTGCCGAGAGCCACCGTGCCACCATCATGGGCGTATGTCGTACGTATGATTCATAGTATAATATGACGTACGAACCAGTCGTACGAGAGCAAGATGCTCTGAAAATTGGGTAGCCGTGATATAATTGCCCAGACCAGAATGGACTCAGCGGCATAGCCGCGTGGAATTGTGCATCTGCAATTCCAAAGATACATTACAACATGCTACGCTTCTGAGTGGAAAGCCCCTACCCCTGTGGACCCATTTCACAATCAGTATTCATCTGATAGGCACCCACCCTGACCCATTCCCTTCAGCGCGTTCACAAACCATATTTTCTTTTCAGCGCTGCCCAGGATAGGGCCGCAGTGCGATGGGCAGTGACGAAGTGGTTCATATCTTGCTCAGGAACACGATTGATATCCAATCGATTCCAGTAGCGGCATAATGTGTAAATGATGTCTTGAGCATCACGGTCGGAGCCGCGTCTGGGGAGAATAAATTGATCTACCAGACTATTGGATAGTAGTTACTTACATTGTCCAAGCCTTTAGCTTTGCCCGAACAAACTCGGACAGTGTCAAAAATGGGATGCCTTTTAATTGCATGGTAGTAGAACTATCCAGTCGTCGGGGTCCATACTCGCCAGCGGGAAGGATCTCAATCTTCATGCCGGTGTCATTAATGACATCGTCAAAAATGTGTTCAGAGATGCTCACCTCAACGGCTGGGATGACCTGACGATACGTAGCATGCAAGCTAGGGAGACTCTGTTACAAGAGAGACCATACTAGTAGGAGACACCTCTACCGATTGCTCCATGGTGAGTGTGTGGTCGTGAAGTGCTCACTCCCTACAATGGCTTGTCTGACTCGACGGAAGGGGTGTGTGGAACCGCCTTCAACAATACAGAATATTTCCTGGAAACATGTCAGTATGAGTGCATGTGGGCACTAGAGACATAGTTTACGCACATCGCAACGTGGATTATCAGAGAGCACGGCAGTGAGAATGCTTCCATAGAAGGCGTGGGCAATGGAGTGTTGACGCAGAAGTTGAGAGAGCGCGTTTGCAGCCTCCAAAAGTCTGCGAGAATCAGACATAATGGTGTGGGTTGTGGAGGGGTGGGTGGAATGAAGTATCAGAGGAAGACCATGGTATAAAATAAAGAGGCGAAAACAGAGGTGAGGCAAGGCAAACCGAATGGGAATGTAATAGATCCGTGACCGAAGAGAGATCCTGAAAAAGAACTTGAAGAGATGGCGGCCTGATCTTCATCTGATTTGTGCTGCCTGAATCTTCAGGTAAGTATTACTGATTGTGGGTCTGTCGTCCGATCTGCTCAGAATGGCGCGAGCACATGCCGAGAATGAGTTTGGATGAAGACTTGAAGGCCACTAGTTAGGTCTGAAATCACCTGAAGCAGACTCAGAAACGTAAAAGCCTAGAGACGTCCAGTGGACGTGATAGATCGGTTAATTTTTTAAAAGGAGCTGATATACTAGTCAAAATTCGGAACGAAATGTTTGCGCATGCCAGATTGATGCGACGGTGCTGGCGCTAGCTCTATGGTCGGAACATGTACCGACCTGGGGGGAAGAATGCGGGGTCAAATATTGGGGTCAGATGGGGGCAAAATGGGGGGGACCAGGGGCACCGGACCTGACTAGTGAGCACAGCTTATTGTCACACCAAGCGTGACAGAATAAGGTTGGAGAATTTCAAATTATTATTAAAAGTATCGTACGAATTAATTTAATTATAACGGTTTTGTCCGAATCTATTTGGAGGGCACAAATCTGCACTTGTCTCCTCCAATTGTGTCTGTGAATGCATACAGCTCTCAGGCGCGTGCATACCAGCAATGTGATGCGATTGAGCCGAACATCTTCTGCTCCACAGCTCATTCCTCAATGCAGACGATATCAAAGTCACGCGCTCTCGACTTCTCCTTCTCTACAGCGGTCAATTCCTCACAATGCCTTACTTGTACCCGTCAGACATTTTCATCTAGCCTCATGGAAGAATTTCTTTCGGCCGAAAGATCATGAGTCGTCTGGAATGTCTGACACTCAGGAAGAAATAGCTAAAGCTGCTATCCTTGAGAAAGTCATGAAGGGCAGGCAACTTACAGACCTCATGCTACGCTGTACGTTCTTCCCAATATTCCATTATCTCTTTTTCGTTTTCTTTCTTGCAGCTTACAGAGGCACAGGCACTATCCTGGATCATGCGGGTACCTTGTTATTTTCTCAGCCTATCCTCTCGTTGCATGACCACACCTGTCGCTTTAGGCAATATCAAGAGCATATCTGGCCAATTTAAACGGTCTGACTTGTGCAACGAGCATCGCTTAAACGTAAGAGAGATTATGTCTGCTGTCCAGGATTTGGGCTGGACCCTTACTGAAACTCTAATGAAGCCTCGTGATTTACGGAAGATTGATTCACGAATACCCAACCTTGTCCCTACAATTCTTATTCGCAAAGGAGCCGTTCTAGTGCGTTGTTGTGTGTAAATATTTGTAGATTGGTTGTAACATTGACTTCTAGATTAACATACTTCACATACGGGCGTTAGTCAAAGCCGATACCGTGGTTTTGTTTGACTCTTATGGGTCCAACGATTCCCGTCTTCACTCTGTGTTCCTGTACCATCTCGAGGTCCTTTTTTCCATCAAATATTTTACGTGTGTTGACTGACCCCATTCAGCATAACCTTAAGGCCCGGGGTAGCGGCGCACCTTACGAATTCAGGTAGGTTTTCCCGCAACTTTATCATTTCCGCGCTGCATCGACATTTCATAGAGCAATCGAATCAATCCTTCTCTCCGTTCTCAGCGCGCTAGAAGCCGAGATGGTGTTCATCCGTAACCTCGTAGGTGGTCTCTTGGCGGAGCTCGAGGACGATATCAATCATGACAAATTCAAACGCCTGTTGCACTACTCAAGGCGTCTAGTAGCGTTCAAAAATCGCGCTAAACTGGTACGACTTGTTTCTATTTTTTTTCTTCTCTTCCCCATGGGGTCGTTTTTCATCCACATTCCAGGTCCAGGAGGCTCTGGAAGAAGTACTCGAACAAGGTTAGCATTGGCACTGTTGTAATAGTTTAAAGGTTCGAACGTGCTATATTCAAGATGATGATCTGGATGCTATGTATCTCACCGACAAGAAAAATGGCGTACTGCGCAACATGCATGAACACGAGGAACTTGAGGTACTTCTTGAGTTTTTCTCAAAGCAAGTAGAAGAAATTGCCAATGAAGCTGAAAACATCGAGGTGGATTTTTTGGCTTATATCGTTTTGCCGAAAGCCTTACCGTCTTCAACAGGCCAACGTTCAATCCACTCAGGAGATTGTAGAACTCATCTTAGACTCTAACCGCAATGCACTACTTGCGTTGGACCTTAAAGTGAGTATTTTCGTCCCACTTGAGTGAGGTACAGCTGAGATATGTCAGGTATCTATCGGAACTATGGGAATTGGCACGGGAGCTCTGATCGCAGGTTTATTCGGCATGAACGTCAGTCACTCGTCACAGGATTTCTGATGCCCGTATTGACGCTCTTCTCTGATCCAGTTGAAAAGCCACATGGAGGAGATGCCCTATGCCTTCATGGCGATGTCCACCCTCTCATCAGCTGTGGCACTCTTCGTAGCATGGGCTGGCCTAAGAAGGTATTGTATCCGATCGCTGTTACGGACCGTGATGTCTGACCTTCGTTCTCATCATAGACTCGCTCAGATACGAAAAGTCGGACTCTCTAATCCCAAACGAGTACAAGATTTGGAAGTGCGTCCACGAATACCACTGCCCTTGCGCCGGCGAAGTTCAAATGGATGGTCATGATGATCAACGAAACCCACGGAACGCTATCGCTGCCTCGCGCCCTACTTTACCATAGACGCATCAACCATAGCCGTTTGTGATGCTCGCATTTGAAGGATCAGGCCCTATATTAATCGATCTACATCGCGTCGCCCATCTCCGAACCTACGCCACATACCATAGACAACGTCATATATTTATGTCTTGTGATTAGATCATAGAACCCAAGGAAATTTCAGGGTACCAATCCTCTCGCCAAGTGAGTCCGATGCCTCAATGCAAGCCATTCCGGTGATCCTACAAGTTCTGTTGCCTGATTTCGCAAAGCTTATCGGTAATTCCCAGCCAAGTTCACATGAAACCCTGCGGATAGCAACAACCTGCTCTGCACGCGTCGAGGATAGCGAAATGCCCTCACCCCTTCCTCCCCGATACAGTGATGTCGAAGCAAACGTTCATAGGTAAGATTAGCACCATACGTCCCTACACTACAACCTGTGGATCGGGCAATTGAAATTAAAGATAACGACGCAATGTCCTACTCGAAGTGGCAAAACACAACTACAACGTCCGCCAGTTGTATGTATCCACGAAGTATCATACGCAACATGTGATAGATAGGCGATGCGGCCGCATCCGCAGTGCATATGCAAATTCTACATACACGGATCATGAAAAACTAATGCATGCCAATGGAAGTCGTTAGGGGAGGCACAGCCTATTCGTTGCTTGGCGGGAGCATGTCAGGGATCAGATAATGGATGCGGTTGTGAGACAGCCCTGGCATGGCATGCAGCGGGGATAGTGAATCTGTACCGTGCGAATGTGACGATTCACCGGCGGTATTCATTGACTGGTTATCTACCACGCTACGTAAGTCGTCAGGAAACTCTGAGGCATCGTAGTGCGGTACAGGTTTGCGAGAAGTGCGGCGACCGGACGCAGCACCTGCTGAGGGCGAGCGCCTAACCGATGTTGTCGCTTCAGGAGAAGGTGGGTACTCGTCCCGCCCTCGGCTAGGATATGTGGGTATGCGCGGAGTGGGGGCAGCTATGGCTGGCAATGAAAAGCGCTCGGTACGCAGGTACATGGAACTTTCCATGGATGAGCGTATTCGAGCTGCTTGCAGCTCGAGGCTTTGTTCCGAATAGCGCGCAGAGGTGACACGGATGCGAGCAGTGCCGCTGCGAGGTGATGGGTCTGGAAAAGGATATGAATCTTGAAGGGAATGAACAGATATGCGGTGATTATAACGCGACAAAGGATTGTCGATAGCGTCCACAGTGATCATTCCCCTGGGCGAGTGAAGGCGTGCTTCTTTCTCCTCCCCATGACTTCCGTGATAGTCGTCTGAACCCTGCGTTGTTGTGGTCTCTGAGGCTTTGCCACTATCGGCGACAATTAGCATTTCTCCCATCGACTCCGAATGACCGTGGGAGTGAGCAGAGCCATCTCCTGCCAGTGGCCTGGCAGCCGAGTCATTAGATTTCAACGAACTCCACCTCTTTCCCACACTCTGCTTAGGCTTGCTGCCACGGGTTGGAGGGCGACGTCGGCGGCAAAGGTAATATGGGATAATCAAGAAAAGAACAAACAGCCCTGCTAGACCACCGACCACGATCCCCACGATCTTGCCAACGCTGAGCGTCATTGATGAGGTTTCCACCGCGGTTGCAGTGCTAGTGGGTCTTGGCGATGAAGATGAGGACGAAAGCAAGCAAGCTGTGTCGGATCCGTTACTAATGAAAAAAGCAGCAGAAGAGGCGTTGAGCGAAGCTACAGAGCCCTGTATTATATACCAGCCCTGTGGCTGATCCACTCGAGGCCATGTCCAGGAATTTAAGATGGTACTAGTGTTCGTTAAAGTCACGGAGATCTGTCCAGCAGTATTTTTGCGGCGGGTGAGGTCACGTTGTGGATATGGATCAAGAACATTGATGTTCATGATAGAGATCAAAATGTTGGGTGATGAACCATTGTAAGTCCAGGTGATGATTCCTGGGGCGCATGTCGTCATATTCTTGATTGCATTGATCGAGAACTGGTTATTTGTTGATGATGGAGTTAGTACGCTGGCCGTTGATGTCATCACATGCGAAGAGGTAGATGAGGACGAGGTGGACGAGGAAGTAGGCGAGGAAGTCAAAATGACGCCTATAAAACTAGGATCCGGAGGTATAGGTGGCGAGGTATGGCCCACCTGCCGTTCGGCATGCTGAGCAGACTGAGCTAAAGCACCTACCCACTGACCTCCACCAAAGTAGAGCCAGCAGAGCACCACTAAAGTTGACAGCATTCTTACTCTTGTGAGAACATCCGAATATGAGATAGTCGGACCGAAGTACTCACGAGCTGATGATCCGCAGGCTTTTTATGCACCAGTGATGCTTGCACAAGATGATCAACAGGACAAGCTGAACGAACTCTTAACAACGGGTGAAGCCCTCGTCTGACTCTTGAGAGTGGCCGAATGAGCAAGAGAGTTAGTGGGAAAATTGCTGCTGAGTCCGGGGCCCAACAACAATTACCTGGGACAGATACGAATCCGTTACCAGGATTCCAGTGCAGTGGATCTTGTGTGGAACCCAATTTTCTCAAGCGGGTCTGTGCCTCCGTTCCGTTATCCTTGAACAAGTCTAACAGATGACGATGCCCCTGGACCTGTCGCATATGTGCACCGTCGTTCTTGTCAAGACAAGCTGCTAGTAATAGCCTAGTATTAGTAGCCTAGCTCATTTATCTAAGCCATGAAGGACATTATGCGGGGCTTCACAAAATGTTCGTCGGTTCAATGGTCTAGTGGTTATGATTTCTGTCTTACACACAGAAGGTCCTGAGTTCGACCCTCAGTTGAACCATCATTTTTGCATTGCATCCACATAATACAATTAATTGGGCGTGTCGACGTGGCCCAGGAATTTAAAGGCTCATTGTGGCGAAGAGCAAAGATGAACGCTATAAGCAAAACTCAGATGCGGGACCCCAATATCGTGGTCTCACAGCTTGTTCTTGAACTTGGTGTGTGATTTCTCTGCACAATCACGTATGACAGGATACATCATTGTGGTGGTCGGAATAATACAGGCAAGCCGAAAATGTCACACCCAGGTAACATTTCGCCTTCCGATTCCTCCCGCAAAACAGAAACACACCGCCATACTGAGATCGTCATTCTCATACTGTCTCATACTGTCTCGCATCAACTGTCGCCGTTCAGTTGGGACGTCGAAGTTTGACACTATTCATGGTGACATAACGAGATATGCTTATCCTGAACGAGAGTAGTGAATTATTTGTGATCTCGACAGGGATAACAGGATAGGGGAAGACAGAAATTTCACTATTCGCATGGCTCGGAGCCAAGCAGAACTTAACGTCAGGCAATGGCGCAATTGGCGATCTGTGATGGAATAGTATAAGGAAACTTAACGTATTCGTCGACGATATGGGCATGGTTGTCAGCTGGCAGACCTGTCGTTCATGGGACCGCGGAAGAAGCATTGTGAAACACGCGAATCTTCTAACGCCTACATTCCTCTCAGGAGAAAGGTGATCATGGGCACGGGTCGAGTTACAATGGGACGGAACTAAACAAGGCCTAGCCATTGCCAGACGGAGAGTAACGGCGTCTGGGGGATTTAAATTTGGTGCCAATACGAGAACACTGGAAACAGGTAAGTCAGTGGGGATTAACGGGGCCAACAGATGATCTGGCGTAGCACGTGCCTGAGACTAGCGCAAAATCGAGTACCGCAAATTGCAAATCGATGAACTGCATCTAAGTCTATTTGGGTTAGAAAGCCAAGTAAGGTCAGTCTTGAAGCTTGGAGATTAACCATCGGCATTCAATCCTTGCTAACATACTACCCAACCGAGAGTTTCCAGAGAAGGAACAGATGTCAAATCTTTAGCGCCCCCGCGGTATGATATATCACCGGGATCATCGCTTGAGGACTAACGAGGCCGTTATCATATCCTCAAGATGGTTTAGAGTTTCCAAAGTACGGCTACATAAAATTTCCACTTACGAAGCGTTATTCTAGTTATAGGTGATGTATTGCTTGAACCATACATCGCACAGACGAGTCATGTAGCCACGTTTTGCTAGGGTCTGACCTTTGCGCCCAATGCAGGGTTAGAATGGATTTGTAATTCCAGCGGAACAATGATACTCACTGCAAGATCATCCAGAAGGTAAAGCTACCAGAATTTGGTCAAACGAGGCTAAGAGTGGCGATTGGATTGCACTGATGAGTAGTTAAGAACACGGCGGTAGTTCGGAATCGTAGCTCAACCGGCCTCAGTGGTCACATTGTCACAATTGATACCGTAAAGCATGAGAGTCCCCGTTCGCATTTCAGTCGTGTGCGATCATATCCTATGACATCGCCGCTAGAGACGGAGACAAGATTCATCGCCACATGAAGGAGAAAGTTAAAATGCGTCTCGTGAGCTGACCTGCTGATTGGCTTGGTTACTGAAAAGCCTGGGCATGGCAGAAAGACTACTTTTCTTCCATAAACTAGACCAAATTTGCACATCCCCGAGGACGCATGCATCTTGTGACAGGTTAAATTCAGTTAGAATCGGCTGGGCGATGCTACACGTTCGCGGCGAGCTGTGACGGTTTAGTATGAGCACTGATAACATGATCTATGTAGTCTAAATTCAATGTCAGCTCGTAACCTCGCAGACGAAACGATGGACTGGCGCGGCTGGCAATGTACCTGCCTCTGGCAGAGAGAAGATGGTGTGGCCTCGGCCCTGGCCCCTCAACCTAATGATGAGCCCATCAGCAAAACCGCCCAGGTCTTGAAGCTTGACCGTCTGGCCTAACAAAGTCATACGATGTGGCTGTAGGCCTGGCCGATTGTGCGAGGCTCGCAGCGCCGTGAGCGGAAATACTCCGGTCGAGAAATGCAACGTGAGGCTCGTATGAAGGAGAAACTATTTATGACAGACATGCAAGGCTTGCGACTCGCGAGGGTTATCAATATATCATGCGTCACGGCTTGACTCTGGGGGTTGTGTGGGGAAAATGTCAAATAACAGTTGACTTTGTGGGGGCTATCGCGCAGCGGTTTCGGTGAGAGCATGAGAGAGAAATGTTTCCATTGACTGGATGCAGATAACTATTTGGGCGGAGCCCCGAGAGGGGCACCCATAGTGACGTTGTTGAATATTCAACAGGCGCCAGCACCATTACAATATAGTATGATGAGGTGAATAAGACACAAGAATTTTCAACTGAAACAAATGCGCGAGATGTAAGAGAATGAGACGCGTAGACCCCCAAAGACGCGTCCTAAGTCGCGCACTTCGCTTAGTAAGCACTTATTTGAGTCTCGTTCCCAGACAAACTCAAACGGAACCATACCATTACATGCATGTGTGGCAGAATTCGAGTCGATCAAGTGAAAAGTGAAAGTAGCCGGAATCGGGGTTCACTCTGTAGGGAACCAACCACTATCTTCATTCCATTCCCGATTGACTACGGGCTGCTTCACAGATGTGACAAAACCTCCTTTTTGGCGGGAAAACGATAAAATTTGATGCTACAAAGCCCAACACACATTCGCGTATATCTAAGATGTGCGCATTCAAAGCGTGCAATAAGGCTTGTGGACCGGCTGATAGCTACTAAGTAACAAACGCAGCCAAATTCTAAAAGTGAGCAAGATCTCCATTTCTCGAGTGGCAATAATATTTGTTCAGAAGCCAACACGTTGACCTCAACAACGAACTACTAGTAATAATGCACGCGTCAGTACTATGAACCATGCTGCACCGACGTGAAAGCAGAGAAACTCACCGTGCAAAAAAAAGCGACCTTGCATACCGGTGAGTCGTGTGGTTAAATCCAGGACACAAATCACAGAAACTCACGCATATCCCACCGCACTTTGCGCAACCATCAAAGTCACTGCAGAGGACGGGACACTTCCTGACGTGATGGAGGGTTGCGGCAGAGATTGATGATGCCAAAGTAGCAACGACGACGAAGACAATTACACACTGGTAGGAGAAACGCATCGTGTGTGAGGATGCGATGTGGGATCAAATAAATCTGAAGGGTTAGTAGGAAGACACCGTGCTTTTATATGCTGAACGACGTTCTTCATGTTTTAGGAAGAACCTATCCACCGGAATCCCTAACTATCTTCACGTCAAGTGAATGTCCGAGCTTTGAAGTTGTCCTGATATTCATGTTGCGTAATTGTGCCGCATTGAACAGATCATATAGCAGACTGCCACGTCAGGTCTGTTGGTGTGGCAAGCGAACATTTCTCCGCCGATGAAAATTTGTTGACGAGTTGAACCCTGGTAGTACTACCAGCTGGTTCGGAAAACTTTGTCCGGAGTCCCCAGTAGAGGTGGGGTGAAATCGACAGGCACCTGTATCATCGCGGCAACTTCTTTCCTTTTTCTCGTTCACTTGAGACAGCGCAGGAACGGCCTTCACACAGGTGCCGGCGGTTTGGCTATGCAAGATTGTTTCGAGTGCAATTCGAGTGACAAAGTTGGCATTCTTACTAGAAAAATGATTGAAATTGCATGGGGTGAGATTTGAGGAAAAATTTGAAGTGAAAAATTTGAACCACATTTTGCCTGTTGAAAAGGAGTTTCTAGGTACCCCAGGTGAGAGCGAGGATCGGACAAAGTATTCCGAACCAGCTGTACCATAGTACTACCAGGGTTCAACTTATCAACAGAATTTCATCTGCGGAGGGATTTTCGCTCCATCAGCAAATTCTCACATTCCTTTTTTTCACTTTCCGCTACTTTGCGCCACTTCATTTCCAAAAAAAGAATGGATAAGTGACTTCCCCGACTCTACGGAGTTTACGGAGTAGAGAGGGTTCTGTAGCACTCAAATGACATTTTCTCTACAAAGTCTCGTGTCCCGTTTTCCCACGATTCTGTCGCTTGTTCTCTCACGGTTCCTCCCGATGCATTTGGTAAATTTTCTGAGGCCCTTCGCCGCCCACCTCCCGGCTGTTACGTATGTGACTCTCTTGATTATTCATGTGTCCCGTGGTCTGCCCTTCCGATTGAAGCGCTTGTCCGTCGTCTCTGCACTCTATCGGTTGATGTGCTATCACAGTGCATACGCCGTTTACCTCTGGACGGGCGCCCTGTCTTAAATGCTCGCTCTCGTACCAAGACTGGCAATGGTCTGGCTTGTCATGTCCGTGAACATGCTATGTATTTGCAGGCCGTGGGTGCCAATGCCTTGAGTGAGGTGTGGATTGCGCACTTTCCTTTCGCACCTCCTTGTGATTTGTCGGACGCTCGTTGCATCTCGGTCATTCTTGAATTCGAGTATGGTGCGGATGTCCTTCGTTGTCTGTCCACTGAACCCTTGCCCGTAGATGAACGACGGAGGTTACAGTGACGTGAGGACAAAAGATTGAAGGTCATAGAGGACGAGCGTCTGTTGGATGAGTATTGCCGTGCATGGCCAGTCACCATCCCTCAGTCGACTGTTTACTCATGTCTCAATGACTATTACCAGGCTTCGAAGTATAGCGAACCTCCTGTCTGCGCCGCGTGTGCTCGACGTCAACGAGATTCTGAGGTTGTGACCATTTCCGCCGGTGGCACACCTGTTTACCATCTTGAAGCCCTCCGTCTCACCGACCAGTTCATCGTCCAGAAGTGCGTTGTTCAGGGTTTGACCACCGCGTTCTCTTTCGATTGCCCGATCATTGATGGGTTGATGCTTGATCGCACGGGTATTGTGGATTGCAACAACGACCGCGTGCGTCTGTTTCTGTGTGCTCCGTGTCGCGTGTCTCTGTTGAAGCCTGACAGTGTACCGCGGTTGGCATTGGCTAACAACCTGTATAGAGGACAACTCCCCTTACATTTGCAGGATATATCTTGGGTCGAGGAGAAGATATGTGCTGTCTATTGTGTTACGGCTCACGTGACACGTCTGTTTCAGTCGTCTGATGCCGCGCAGCCGAAGGTTTTTCATGGTAATACTTGTGCACACGACATGAACATTGTGTCTACGGCTTCGGTTCTTCCCCGCACGCCATCTGATGTCAATGGTCTGCTCAGCATTATTTTCATTGGTCCCGGGAAATTCAATCTTAATCAGCTCGGCACGGTCTTCCGTGTGCGTAAACGAAAGATCTGGTCTTTTCTTCTGTGGCTCAAGCATCACAACCGTCTGTACTCAATGATCCCTCTGGACTCAGATGTCATGTCCATGTACCCCAAGGACGACATTCTGCCGGGACTGTTGGACTGTGTCATTGAAGACCACGAACTCGATGCCCGCACAGTTTTCGAGCAAGAAACTGCCGGGTTTTCCGCTCATCCTGCTGAGTCGATGCGTGAAGATCCAGACCTCGGTGAAATCTCTGGTGTGGAGACTGAACGAGTCGTTATGTTGGAAAAAATGGGTGTTTCTGACCCCGAGAGTGACAAGATTAATGGGCGGACGTTCACTGCTGCTGCCCTCCGTAATTTATACTCACGTTCTGGCTCTCAACCTGGATCTTGTTATTCGCCGAGGGTCGCAAGCGGTTACAGAGTACCACAATCTGGATCTGCTTGTGGGTATGTATCCTACTTTGTTTCCCTGTGGCATAGGTGGTTTTGAGGATCCGCTGAGACCCACTGCTCTCTCGTTCGAGGCCCAAGCCCATTACTACTTGGAGTTGGCCGACCGGTCGTTCTGCTACCATCATTCTTACCTGTTCGTGGCTTTGAACATGACTCAACGCCGGGCCGCGCACTTGCAGACCTTCTTCACTGTTCGTAAATCGAATTTTGATGATGTCGCACGCAAACTCACTCAGGTCTCTGCTGCAGTTCTGGACAATCTCGCTTTTCGCTTGGAGCGGGAACACAACTATTCGCAGTTGAGTGGTGAGGAGCAATCGGCTTTGAAGTTGCTGAGGCAGGTGAAGACGATGTCGGCTCGAATACCTGGCTCGCAGGCTTCCAAGATTTATTTGCGTAATGAGATTCGTAGTTACTTTAGTTATTTCGGTCTACCACACTTATTCTTCACTTTCAACCCTAGCGCTGTTCACAGTCCCATCTTTCAGGTGATGTTTGGCGACCATACTGTAGATTTGTCTGCCCAGTTTCCTTGCCTTGTTTCGGCCCGCGACCGTGCCCTCCGGCTGGCCCAGGACCCTGTTGCAGGAGTGGATTTCTTTGAGTTTTCGTGGAGGTGTTGCTTCGAGCATCTTCTGGGATGGGACTTCAAAAGTAATCGCTCAAGTCCCGCGGGCGGTCTTTTCGGACGGTTGCGAGCATTTTACGGATCTTCCGAATACACGGAGCGCGGCTCTCTCCATGGCCACTACCTGCTTTGGCTTGTTGGTGGGGCTAACCCTTCTGAGATTCATCTGATGTTGCATGACGAAGCCTACCAGAAGCGGTTCTTTGCTTTCTTCGACGACATTATCCACCATCATCTGCCTGATGTAGAAGTCGAGATCGATCGCAAGTTTGACCCTCGTGTCGAGCGACCTCCCCTGCTGCCGTCAATTAGTAAGGACATTGTCTGTGGTAATCCATCCCTTGCCACCAACGAGGAATGGTCCTCCGTGTTTGCTAGCCAGGTCAAGCAGTGCGGCGAATCCTTGCAACGACACAGCTGTCGCCCGGTCTGTCACAAGTATGGTAATGATGATAAGTGTCATTTCCTCTTCCCGCATGAGGTTGTTGAGTCATCTCACTTCGAGCCGGATATGAATTCAGTCGTGTTCATGTGCTGGGATCCGTATGTCAACTATTTTAATCCTTAAATCCTCGTTTTCTGTCGATACAATCATGATATTAAGTGTATTCTATCAGGAAAAGGTGCGAAGGCGGCAATGTTCTACATCTCCGACTACATCACAAAGATGGATTCCAAAACCTATGAAATGCTGTCCCTGTTGTCTCGGGCAGTTGCTCGTGTGCCTTTGCACGAGCCTCAGACGAGCGTTGCCGATGGCGCTAAGCAGATGTTACACAAGTGCCTGTCTCAATTCAACGGTCAGCAGCAGATACATGCCCAGCAGGCAGCTCGTTACCTCCAAGGTCTTGGTGATGGCATCCCGTCCCACAACACCGTGCCCATGATGTCTTCTCTGTTGCTCTCTTATGTAAAGGGCACAATCGCAGGTGAAATGCAAGTGGATGTTCCTGATGACCGAGACTCGGATTCCGAAGACTGTGAACATGATATGACACATGAGCAGACGCGGATTCGCATCGCGACAGACAGGGAAGGTAGAATTGTCAAAACGAATCAGATACACCACTATATATGTCGTGCTGAGTCCTTGGTGAACATGTGTTTCTACAACTTTTGTCGGTGTGTTCGGATCCAGTCCAAAGCCAAGAGCAAACATTTGAAGAACTCTCATGAGTCATGACTTGGGGTCTTCCAGAGACACTCACTAAACTGCAAGCACCCGCTTAGTACCACCCACGAACTGTTGGAGCACACGAATGAAGAACGTGGTGAGGGGAGTCGTGAGTTGGTCCCAAGAGTGGTCGGCATGTCAATCCCTCGGTCGAACAATAGCAAGTTGTGGGCGCTCTTCATGCTTGCTCACTTCAAGCCGTTCAGCAATACTGCCCCCCTCATCCCGGATGGCATTACCGCCGAACATCTATATGAGACGTATCCATTCTCGCAACGTAGTAAGACGATCATGCACCACTGGGAAGCCGTGCATGAGTGTGAGGATGAACGCGATGCGGATAGACTATGCAAACAAGCTCGACTCACTAGCTCGAGTATGAAGTCAGTTGCACGGCCTCTCGGGGTTGATGTGGATGAGATCGACTTTGCACTGCCGGATTCTGCTGCGGGGGGGAGTCGAGAACGTTTCTGCATCAACCAGTTTGTGCTGCTTCTCACGCAGGCACGGTGGCTCGACAGCACTGGTACTGCCTCCTGCCAGGCCCCTCCCTCTACATTGTCTTCAGTGGGTGGGCTTCGAGACGAGCAGATGGTGGATTGCAGCCCTAAACGTCTGAAGGGATGGACCAATGAGGTCAAAAAACAGGAGGCCGCGGTTGCTGCTACGTGTCGAAATGCTTTGAATCCGAATGAGCAGGTTGACTGTTCTCGTGCCCCGCCGACAAGCACTTGGGATGGTGCAATGCTGGTTGATGACCCCCCATTTTCGGCCCCGAACAAAACTGAGTGTGTTGCGACCTTGGCCGATGGTCTGGATCCTGCTGGCGTGATAACAAAGATAGGTAATGACTATCACCTTAACAAAAAGCAGTGGGTGGCGTACTGGATAATTGCAGAGCATTTTGTGCACAGCTTCATTGAGAAACGCGATGATCCTCCTCCGGCTCCGATAATGTTGATGACAGGGCCAGGAGGTACTGGCAAGACCCATGTTGTCAAAGCCGTCCGAGCTGTCATGGAGTACTATGGCTACGACCACATCATTCGTTTCTTGGCACCCACAGGCTCGGCAGCAGCGCTCATTGATGGTATAACTGTGCACAAGGGTCTTGGCATCAAGATCAAGTCTAACACTAAAGGGAAGGGTAACCGTGAGCCTGGTCAAAGTAGCCAGGACTATTCAGTCGTTGTCAGTGTTCAAAGCAAGACACAGCTACGGGACGAATGGTGCAATGTGGAGTATCTGCTAGTTGATGAAACGTCCTTGCTGAGCCTCCAACTCTTTGCTGAAATCGATCACGCACTCCGGTATGCCAAGGAGAGGCCAGATCTGTGGTTTGGCGGAGTTGTCGTCATTTTTTCTGGGGATTTTTATCAATATCCGCCTGTAGGGGGGAGCGCCTTATATACTCCGATCTCCCGTTATGCTGGTCAGACTGACGACGAGATCCAAAAACGCTTGGGTCGCCTGGCATGGAAGACGGTAAATACTGTTGTCAGCCTCGATGAACAACAGCGGATGAAATCCAATCCTGAGTTTGGTGAGGCTGTCCATCGGCTGAGATTGCGGCAGTGCACCTTCGAAGACGTCGATCTGTTTAATTCCCAGCTGATAAGATCGGCCAACAACCCTGATTGTGTCGACCTGGGCGATGGAACTAACCAGTCAGCTGCTGCCATCGTAGCTACGAACGTGCTCCAGGAAGTTTTGAATACAAAAAAGGCTGAGGCGTCCTGCGCTCCCGAAGCTTTAGTTCGCGCAAATGCTTTGGACAAATGTTCGCACGAGACTCTGGACTTTGAGGATCGCCTACAACTGCTTAAAATGGATTTCAGCTCTGTCAAGGCATCACGGTCGTTACCCGGAGTAATCCCTCTGTATGTTGGAATGCCAGTGATCATGAGGGTGCGCAACATTTCTACTGACCTCGGCATCACCAACGGATCTCAGGGTGTCATACACTATATCTCAACAGCAGTCTGTCCTGTCGGGTTGATGTATGCGAGATGCGTTATAGTGGAGTTCCCTGGTTCTAAGGTGCATCTAAGTGACTTGCCTGGTTCGTGTTTCCCTGTTGTACCTGTCTCTTGGACGTTCACGACTCTCCTGAAGTGTAGAGATGGATCAGAGCGGAAACTTCGCGTAACTCGTCATCAGCTGCCTATCCAGCCTGCCTTCGCTGTGACGGGTCACTCAGCTCAAGGGAAGACCCTACCTAGGGTGCTAGTCAACTTACATGAAGGGGGTTTCGGGGCATATGTTGCTGCTTCGCACGCACAGTCCCGTGCCAGTCTGTGCATCACACAAACCGTAAGTCTCGACCAGCTAAACAAACTGTTACCTGCGGATCTGCTGCGTGAAGTCCGACATTTTGACGCTGTTGAGGTCAATACTTATGTCTGTCGCGGTCTGCGTGAAGGAGAACTCGTCCCGGTGCCCGATGCAGAATCGGACATGGCTATCGCACCCGTCTCTTACACGGCTAACTTTCTGCAGGATCCAGCTGAGTCTACGAAACGGCAGAGAGATGACGAGAGAACAGGCAGTGCGATTGTGTCGAGCGTACAGTCTGAATATGACTTCACTCACGGTCCCCGAAAGCGTTGTCACCGCGAGGTCACACCGATTGAGCTTACTGAAGATGATATCCCTTCCCGTTCGGACTGTAGCAACACATCCTCAGTGCTCAGTTCTGGGTGCACTTGGACAGAAGCTGATTGGTCGTGTGCATATGACGCAGTCTTCATGCTGCTGTATCACTTATATCAAGATGCTGCACCGTGTGACAGGTCAAACTGGTATAACCTCGGGGAACTGTCTGATGCACTCTTACAAGTGTATGCCAATATAGCCAGCGCAAAGTCTGATGAGTCATCACCTGTGGTCTTCAATAATGGAAGAGACTTTCTGCGAGACCTCTTGTACGAGATGGATGCCGTGCAGTTTCCCCGTCGCGGGCATGTGGGTACGTCTGTTTTAGCTATCTTGGAAGCTGTCATCCCTAATAGGCTCCGCGCACTTGGTCCTGTCACCTCCGAAGAATCTCGCTGATCGCGACAATGCCTACTAACCACGCATGTCTACCACTTGTGCAATACCGACGCCTACCCGATGCTTCCGCTACCACGTTGGCTGGCCGAGTGGGCATGGCATAAAGAGGTAGCAATGGAAGTTGGGGACGGGCTGGTGGCCTCGGATTTCGACGCATCGGAGGTTGCTTTGCCTTTGCATAATCAACCGCCCATCTTGTTCTTTGAGCAGAACAGTTCAAGCGAAAGGCGTCCTCCCGTGCACTTCCTGACTTTACTAATCCTACACACCACGCATGGTCGTGCGGTTTATATCTTAAAAGCGGTGGTGTACGTCGGCAGGTATCATTTCTGCACGTGCTTCGTCGCTATGGCCAAGGTGTGGAAGTACGATGGTAGACAAAACAATGGCACGCCCCTCCTCTTAGACCAGTACCAGCCATCCGACTTGTGTAACATCCAAATGATAGACGGCCGACTGGCATGTCATTTCATCTACGTACTGACAGCAACAGCAGAGACTGGCCATTCAGCAGTGTAAATTTTGATTTTGACATCAGTGAATGACCTACTTGTCTGGTCCGAACCCATACCGGAGCAGATGAATTCATTGCTGCCTTTGACTTGCAAATTCGGCGTGTTCTTTGTGCCAAACATAATATGTATTGGGCACTGTGATTACATCAATGTCGAGAGCTCACCCTACTACGACCTATAGTCCCTTCAGCTCAAGTGAACGTCTGTCTCACAAATATGACGAGGGATTTGTCTGATATGAACACGTCAATCTAAAGTCCCGCAGCCACAGCGCTGCGCCACGCACCCTGCTTTGCTTCGAGGCCCTGCAGTAGTTCATATAGCTGCTGTCAGATTTGTGGTTGATACATTTCTAGTGCAGCAGGGAAGGGTCTTCGCCTAGACACGTCTCAAGCACGGCACGTAGTCGTGCGGGAATTTGATGCAGATCTAGGTTTTGCTTTAGACATAGCCTCATTGATGACAGAAGGGGAGGAAGGACGCACAAAGTGTCAACCCCTGATCCTTCAAACGCACGCGTCGACCTACAAGACGTTAGGCTCCGCACGAAGGAGCGCGTTATACCAGTAATTCCAATCCATGGGAAAGGAAATGCAGGGTCGACAAAGTGTTCGGCCAGTTTGATGTGACCGCCAGGTTGGCCTGTCAATATGCATGCGAGCAGCGCGCAAGGTGTGCAGAGGTGGTGTGGATGATAAACTTAGGGTGGAAGCAAACCGAAAGAGGATTGGACGCCGCTCAGAAAATAAATGGGCTGAAGGATAAAGATTAATGAACACAATACTCAGTTTATGTAGGGATGATGTTGGAGGGCGAAGTTAAGTGAGAATATACAAAACGTACCATTGTTAGGCTTCATGAGGTTATGCATCCAATCCTCCTTCATACACAGCTCGCACCACTCGGCCACTTCCACCCAAGCAACCTTAACGAATAGACGGATAGGATCATCAGAACGAAGAGAATGTTATGTTCCCTAGTCGAGGGATGCGGATAATACTAGGACTTCCCAACCAGTTTGAACCGTTCTACACTGAGTAGTTGAAGATGGCAGACAAAGAGTCGAATTCATAATATCAAGTGACACATGACCCGTATTATTTGGTGTTAACCTAACCCTAGACTGTATGGAATAACCATGTACTTGCGCCTTCGCCTCGATCGCTCACGGATTCTATATTACTTGCACGGCATACAACAAGGTTCATAAAAAGGTTACCGTCATCGTCGATCTTGCCAGTAACCCAACGACCGAGGTAAGGATACATGTCTCGCATTGGAAAACATCTTATCCCTGATAGATTAGCAGTCTGACCAACTGTGACTGCGCTATGTCCGCGGGTATACTGGGCGATAGACTGCTGCCTATGAAGTAGAAGCTGAATGTCCTTCCTAGATTGCACGTCATTCAAAGTGTACATCACAAACTCGGACGAACCAACATCTCGCGAGAAAGCGGCAATGTTAGTCTACTCGGATGCTACATCGACCACAGCTTCGAGGTGAGGTTGAGTGACTGTGCAACAACCACTGGTATACCAGGCGGATGACTGCTTTTTGAGAAGTAGAGGCTGACCATTCGTCCTAGATCGCGGGTCATTCGAAGAGTACATCACAAACTCGGGCGAACCAAAATCATACGAGAAACCGGCGATTTTAGGCAGGTCCTTCTCGACTTCCTACTCGGATGCTACATCAACCACGGTGCTACATCAAACACGGCTTCGAGGCGAGGTCGTCTGGATTGCGCATCATTCGAGGAGTACATCACAAGTCTTTCTGGACTTCCTACTCAGATGCTACACAACCGGGCGAGGTTGAGTGACCATGCAACTTACGCTGCCATACTGGGCGAATGACTGCTGCTTGTGACCTTTGAGATACGGGTCGAAAGGGCTGCGGGCGAGGCTGCTCCGTTGGCTTTGCGGTTTCTTCAGGGGGGGTCGGCGAGCATTTCCATGTGATCGGACTCAGACCTGTCGACGGCTCAAAAAAATTTCCCCCCCCCCAGTAAATTTTCTCACACCGACAGTCCAATCATCTGCCCGTATCTCGGACCAATTTTCGACACCAGTGGTTTGTGAGGGAAGGTTAGTCTTTCGGTTGAGTTCCTGGTGGGTGATCGCCTATCTAATCGGTATTTAGGGAGATACTAAAAAGTTCGCCTGCTTCCTTAGGTCCTGCTCCGTCCCCTTCAGCTCACTGTCCTTCTATGGCATCCTCAAAACGATCCACTCAGCAGCGCAAAGCGGCTGTCGCCACAACGGATGTCGAGACCGGCCCTCCTGCGGTACCTTCTGATGACGAGGTCGAAGTGGCAAAGACTCCTCTGTATATTTCTCTGCTCGGATGTGCCCTTTCACATGGCGCATTGACTGTGGATGCTTGCAGCTACGATAATATCCCTGAGGAAAACAACCCGCGCCCCTTGCGGCGGCAGATGGGGGATAAGGCGGAATATTGGGTCAATGGGGTTGGCGAACTCTTGCATTTGAAGTTCATGGCGAGACTCGACTACCGCGGCCAATATAGTTGTCTCGGGCCATATTTCAACTTGTTTGACTCTGGGGTGAGCGCACTCCAACCCTAGATCAAGCACGTGGTAAGCAGGAGAGCAAACTGGGAATACCACATTTACGCGTATTCATCTTCAGTGATCTCGATCATCTGGAGTACTTGTTCTTGTAATTCAGATGACATGGCCCCGTACGGAGTGTTGCTTTGAAGGTGCTGAAGGGCTGACATAATGACCGAGTGCGTGGTTGTCAACTGATCTTCGGCACGAGTCTGTTGTACGATCAGATGTGCTGTCGGTAAACGATCCGGAGATGCAACTCCCACCTCCTTATGATGACACGGACATCCACAAGTGCGTGGATAGGGTGCTGTCACCAGGTTGGGCGAGTGTGGCCCGAGAGGTCTGGTCATCGTGGGGCCAGGCTCCGAGGGAGCCGGGCAAGCACAGACATCTAGACCACACGAGCAGAGCAGTGGGGGTTCATCAGCATGCAGTGCCTCTTGCGTGTTCAGGAAGATCGGGGTCGGGTGTGAAGAACCACCTCTGGCAACATCGGTCGCCCATGCTGTGATGCTCATGTGATGGAGCTCCGCCCGAAGGACATGTAAGTCATCGTGATACTCCTGGCGTTCTTCGTTCATGGTTGGTATAGACAGTCCTTGCAGCTATAATTTAATACTTATCCTGACGTGACTCATATGTCAGCGGTGGATTCACGTTTCGGACAGGATCAGGGCGATATGTATGTGAATTCCCGAGTCGATACGACTCATGCTCATGGAGGCAGATCGACACGACCAGACAAGATGGATTGCATCTGAGGGCGTCCATAGTGTCTACATTCAAATTCAGGTGTTCTTGACATCTCCAAGACCGCTTTCTCTCTCCAACCTGGCCTCGTGCATCTTCGTGGCCTCTGAAGCAAGGTGATCCGCCAACTGCATGCTCTCTGCATACACGGCGGTGATGTTGCTGTCATTTGCAATTGTTCGGATTGTACCTGTGATGTATCAGAGACAGATCGTACCTAGACTAGGTAGAGATACACACGAGTGAGTTGATATTCGTTGTCGTACAAGTCGTCCATGGCAAGCAACACAGTATTATGGTGACGTCTTGCGAATGATCGCCCAGAATCTCTAATATCTCTTGCGGTCACCACTTCGAAAGCCGGGCAGGGATGCCCTTGATGGTGTGCTGAAGAAGATCGACATCGGTACATAGACACAGCGGATGTAGGAGCCTACCCAAGATAAATGCGCCTCGTGCTTCGAACAGCTCCACTAAGTCTGTTAACGCATCGGTCATTGTGTTGAGTCTGACGTGACACCCTTGGAGAAGCAAGTTGAAAGACATACTGGCACTCAGGCAAGCGGTTCGCGTCATGTCTAACCTGGGGGACCTTATCCGTACTCCACCGTACATAAGCCCACAGAGTGCCAAGAGGTACTTCAGTCACGATAACGTCGCCCAGCACCCTGTGACTCGAAAATCGTTCGATCGTCATTACCGCACGGGAGAACCCTTCACCGTTCAGGTTCTGTGCGTTTGCACGGACGACAGCTCGGAGTCTCACTTTTTTTTGGCACCGCTCGGATGACTGTGTGCCTGCAAGCATCGGGGCCAGATATTTGTTATCATGTGCTGGAGAGGTTTTGTCGACGCGGATCGAGAACGCGAGAGATACGTCGGATCAGGTTTCATCCTGCGACGGAGAGCTCTAGTTGTCGACATTCAGGTTCTGTGCGTTGGCACGGATGACAGGTCAGAGTCTCACTTTTTGTTGGAATACGTCCAACAGTTCCATAAAGGCAATGGACATAGTGGTGTAGAAAGGAAGCAGGTGGAAAGAGACAGTAGCAAATAGATGAAGGATAGAGAAGTCACTGAGTATGGAGGGTATTCCAAGCCACGTACCTAAGCAGACGCCTGAAAGGCAAAGGTGAGACATGCCAACGGTGTGTGTCATGGCTGACATCGGATTGTGCCACGGATCGATATACAAGAGATTACACAGAGAAAGCGTGCCCCGACGAGAGGTAACCGAGGGAGGTGACGGTGGTCGAATACACTAGTGATCAACGATTTGCAACACAGATCGCCCCTAAGATAAAAATGGTGATTGAGAAACTTACTGGGGGCCGACGGCACAGGAACCAAGTAAAGTTGATTGTTGATGACTAAAGGACACCGCATGGGTCAAGTAACAGTAGCGAGTTTATCGTGTCAGCAGGAGTGCCAGGATAGGGAGAGGACAAAAAGATGTGTATGAACAGTAGATATGCAACTATGAACAGGGAAAGGACACAGCATGCTAAGAGATAATATTGCGGTCCATAAAGAGTCAGGCAGCACCCGATGGGCGGATCATGCTGTCCATCAAGCTTCCACTGGCGGAAATATATGGTGCATGAGGGATTTTCATGGCCTCCCCAACAAGATAGCGGGCGAGAGCGTCGCTGTCGGCATAAATAACGGACGCGGTAACGTCGTTGGCAATGGTCGTGATCATACCTGTGGGCCATGTGAGTAGATAGATGTGTGGAAGGAAACAACACACCTCGCAGCATGTCAGGCTTCTCACGCAAGATTGAGCCGGCATACAGGACAGAGGCGTCTGCCTTGGTAGGAAAATGGGATTTCGCTGTGAGAATCTCTTGGCAGGTCTGAATATGAAAGGTGGGCTTTTGGTCATCGCCGCGTTCGACTGAGATCTCATTAGAATAAACGAGAGAGGTTAGGGAGTTGACCATACCGAAGATAAATGATCCTACACCGTCGAAAATTTCGATAAAATCGACCACAGCGGGGGCGAGCATTGTTGGATGAGAGGGAACTGGCAACTCGAAGTGTAACGAAGAGGTGCGCCGAGTCTGCCTATGACAAGATAACAAATAAGTGTGACATGACCATCACAAATAGAGGGATCACCCGACACTTGACCGCTAGACACAACATTGCAAGACGAGAAAGCCATTGACATCACAGAACCATCAACCTCACACATAATGTTGGACGACCTACTGGTATCCGTTCGAGCACAGTTGATGGAATCCGTTCACGCTCTGACTACCAGCCCGTCCCAAATGTAGTGTATCATGATGTTTTTCGAATGTGAGCGGACCGGCAGATAGTCCTGCAATGGGTGCTGAGTCTCGGGGATATGAAGAACCAAGGATTATGCTGTATTGGTGGTCCAAATTGGCTGAGCGCATGGTGCTACGTCCGAGTACCTAATAAGGCCCAGTTTTTTCTACGAGTTTCAAGATTCAAGAACCTTCCTTTTCGTCGGTAGACCTACGGAGGGCGAGTCACATGCAATGACGTCAATTATCGTACTGCTACGACGTTTGGGTCAGCTTATCGAACACATTTCACAATGGATCAGACCCACGCAGCACATTTTTGGGGGTATAACACCCAGCAACATACTAAGTCCTCTACTATAATTCGTCATCGCACAAAGTATGTAACGGATGACATTGGGCTTCAGGTATTCGAACGAGAAGTCAAAACTTGTTGAGGTGTGAGAACAAAAGAAAAAAAGCAGGCAGAGTCGGAGACTGGCGCTGGCGCCGCTATGATACAAGAACGGTAACACCTACTTGTCACAAGCTGCTGCAAGTCGACAAAGTAGATGCCTCCTCTTGTTTTTTGCTTGTCCCGACTTGTTATGCACTTTTTTGGCACTTGTTCTACATTGCAAGTAGCTTCAAGCAGTGGCAAGTGGAGACAAGCGTGTCACTTATTTCACTTATTTTTCACTTGTCTGTAGCTTTTCGGACTTTGTCACACTTGTTATGAATGAAACTTTGCATTTCAAGAGTGGACAAGTAGAGTAGACATGAACAAGCAAGAAAAAAGGAAGAGACAAGTAGCATTAAGGAGATATTAAAAATGTGCGACCCGAAAATGTGAGCTACTGGCAGTGAGACAGTTGAATACACCGGGTGAATGACAAGCGAGTGCTAGGGAGCGGAGAGCCACAGCGAAACATGAATGAACAAATCATCAGTGAGACAGTAGTAGTACTATCAAAAATCATCAGTTGCCAGTGAGGTAAACACGGATGAAAGAACAAGGACAGTACCTACTAGTACTAAGACTAGAAGATGAGCGCGCGCTCATCCTCAGAGTCATCGTCCTGAATCTCTGGTGCACCACGCCTTTTCGCAGCAACTTCATGCGCATGCCCCCAGATTTTGCGGATGACAGGCTCTCGAAAGCGAGCAATGGAAGTCATGTAAGCCCTGGTCTTCGCCCCATAGTTGGCATCTGAAAATGCAAAAGAAACAGTGCTTTCCTTGCCCGTAGATTTGTTGGGCTTCTGGGGGACCTTGACGGCCCTCCTTCCGGAGACGACCTCGACGTCACCATTCTTGCCTTTGTCCATGATAAGATGGAGGGCACGCTCGACCTGAAACATGCAAAGTAAGCTGAGTATATATGAAGATAGTATAAAAAAACATGCCGCCGCAGTAGAAAGAGCGAGAGCGCCCCTCGAATATGCCAATGACACGGTTGTGGTCCCTGGCACATCTATAGCGCCCCAAGTGGAGCACCTGTGATGCACAAGGACCTGGATGATAAGGTCAGACTCAAAAGGATTCTCGCCCTTGCCCTCCTCGCTGATACTCCCATACAAGAATGCTAAACGATGAAGTAAAGTCTTTGCTAAACCTGTGCGATCTTCATCAGTCTCGACATCATCCTGTGAGGACATGAAATTTGCAAGTACAACGACGGCAGTGGAGGCAATTGTGTTGCGCCACTCTGATAACCGCTGGATAGCCTAAGAAAACAAAAATTAGCAAGATACAAATAATGTCAAAGGAAAAGACCTACTATGCCTATAACAGGTAGCCCAGACTTACCTGTTGAACCCTCGCTGAAGCAGCCGTCATGCCCTACAATACTGAGTCCATTGATGATGTTCAGAGCCTCGCATACTGTCCATACTACGTGGTGAATTCATTATTTAATAGGAACGGCACGACCGGTCACCGCATCAGGCCCAGGACAAGTTTGCACAGGGAAGAGAGCACGAGTTCATGATCACAGTTCAATCAATTTCCGATACCAAACGACCATATCAAGTTTACTATCCTATGTACATACTATATCACTTGGTGTCGGCGCAGACATGAGGTCTACTAGGCTAGTACCACTGGCAGTACTACTACATTTCCGACTTTCCGACTTTTTTTTAGTAATACAAACTTTCCCTCTTGTGTGTCTTGGTTCATTTTTCGGCACTTATGTGTCATGTGCTTACTTGTTGGCTTTCTGGAACAACGAAGCAAGTGAACAAAGTAACTTAAAGAGGAATTAAGTTTTAAATTTTCGAAGCAAGTAATTACAAGTGCAAAAAAGGAATGTGTGAATTTACTGATGTCGTTCCACACCAAGCTACCAACAGACCTGACGTGGCAGTCTGCTATGTTATCTGTTCGAATACGGCACAACTACACAACAAGAATATCAGGAGATCTTCAAAGCTCGGACATTGGCTTGATGCGATGCTGTTAAGGTCACGGTATTCCGGTGGATCAACTTGAATGATGGATAGGTTCTTCCCAAAACGCATGCCCATAACGTTGCTCAGAATATAAAAGTAAGGTGTTACCCTACTAACCCTTTCAGATTTATTTGATCCTATATCACATCCTCGCACACAATGCGTTTCTCCTGTGCAATTGTCCTTGCTGTCGTTGCTGCTTTGGCATCATCAATCTCTGCCACGCCCATTGACGATGGCGCCGACACCGCCGAGGGTTGTCCCTGGTTCTGCTATGAATATTACGCGTGCAGTGACTGCTGGTTGGGGCAGTGCGTGAGTTTCAGTGGTTTGTGTCCTGGATTCAACCAAATGACTCACTGGCACGGAAGTTCGCCTTTATGTGCATAGTGAGTCAGAGTTGTGTCACATTGGTGCAGTGTGGTTCATGACACTGACACGTGAGTTAGTAGTAGTTGGTTGTTGAGTCGATCAACGTGTTGGCTTCAGAACAAATTTTATCTTGTTATAGGTAACTCACTTTCCAGAACCGTTGAAATGGTGCGAAATATGACGAATTTGGAAGCAACATATTGCACTATAGGAGACTCGCTGTGGAGACTAATAGAATATTGCGCATCCGTTGTAATCTTCTCGAACATTGTAGGTTATGTTAACAATATGAATATCACTTTTCAACATATTTCAATTCCATTCCATTGGGGCGACAAATCATTTGCATTCACGACAATTATGCTATAATCTACTGATACAAATACTTCGACATTATAGACCTGCGGTCATAAAACACAATATTGGGCAATACGAGCGACAGAGCAGAATAGCAACAGCAGCGCGAAACATGGTAGCAGGGCAGCCATGCAACGGCAGGCACAAAGCCGTGATACTAAGGATGGCCAGTTGAAGGTAGGCAAAACAAGGATCCGATATCCAGTGGTGGGGTAAAGCAGCAAGGAAGACAGCGAGGAGAACGTAGGAGAGACTCCGAGTCCACGAGACGGCGACAAGGAAGATGATAACACACAAGTTCTTGTCCTGGTAATGCATTATACATTGTAGTGACAAGATACACGTATTGCATTAACATCTGTTACTACAAGTTTCAATGATGCATTAGGTCATGATAACTACAAGACACATAATGCATTATTGCATGATAACCACCACAAACATCCCTGCGCGCTGTTCGGGAGGCATGAAGCTCAGACCAACAGTTACGGTACCATTAAGAATCAATGTTTTTTGTACAAAATAAGCCGCCGGTAAGTGGTAAATTAAAATATCAAGGGTGAAGCACAGCATCTGGAAGGTGGAGATCTGGAAAGTGATCTTGACAAGCGCTACTTGAACTTGTCATGCTAGTAGAGGTAGCTGCAGGTAGGAGATGTATTGCCCATATCCTGTCAAAGCAGTCAGCCAGATCATGCCTGAGCTGGGCCTGGCGACAGGCGTATGCCACCAGACCTTCGTAGGTTATCAGACTCTCATTGTCACCGGCAATGATGAACACGCATTCTCCAACCTTATTTTTCCACCAGCCTGCATGCCACCTCAGAAAGCACACCACCCTGCGCATCTCCTCCTGAAGGAGCTCTACTTCTTCTACCCAGCGTGCAGCCCTAGCTCAAGCTTTGCACCATTCGAGCCTAAGACCTACCAACAAAGTCAGCCACATACCTTCTACAATTTGTGGTTCACATTGAACTTACTGTCTTGTATCGCCTCGTCTGCATCATCTCCGACACCTTCAACTAACCAGATCCATGACAGTTGCCTTCGACCTTCGCTCTCTCTATGCCTTGGAGCTGACATCCCACGTACATCGTTGTTCCTGTCAAGCACTTTGAATGTATTATCCCAGCCAATCTTACCGAGTACCAGTGCGAGAGACGAGAGAGCTGCATGAGCGGTGCAATATTTATCTGCTGCAGCTGCAGTCTTTGCTTCAACACGGCCGAGAGCATTCTGTGCGCGAGTTTTTGCACTCTGGCCTCGAATCCAATCCCGTTTGAATGAGTACATGTAGCCACGCATGCGGAGGCTCTGTCAGATTTCTTCAAGAGCATCACCAGCCTGAGCATACCGCAACTCCCACTCGGTTGAGATGAGTTGGGCATTAGGAACCATGGACTTGCTACAAAGAGCCGATGGGAGCCAGAGGTTAGCATCTTCCGGCGTGATTATATCGGACACATGGCGGGAAGGGGTATTGATTGTGGACTCGAGTAGCTGTACTTCGGGAGTGTAGAGCATTTGGATGCGCTTCCAGGCATCAATCTTCCGCTGTAAAGCATTCCGCAGCTGCTGAATTGCAGCCATTTGCGTATCTGTGGCATGCAGTCCTTGCTTGCTGATATTTGCTTTCAGACGTCGTCTTGGGGAAGAAATGAACATAATGAAAAAAGAATGATAGATACTAGTACTAGTACGCACTGTTCATTCTCGAGATCGATCCCCGATGCAAGAAATATGCTAGGGGACACTTCAGCATGCAGGGAAACATCAGTCCCTTCTTGGAGCTCATATGCCTCGAGCTGAGTGAGTTTGAGCCGAATAGCAGCTTGTGTAACAGCTTGTAATACTAGTTGTCAGTAGCTCCTGGCAATCAGATTTTGTTCGCGACTCACCAACGACTTTTGATTCAAATGGATTTGTGACCGAAGGATCATTTGGATTTTCCTCCCAGGATTCAACTTCGACTGTCCAGGCCTCTGTTGTCTCAGGTGCCAGCGCCTTGTGGAGTTCTGAAAATGCTGTTCGATGTGCCTCTTGTTCTTTCTTGGCCTCCGTCATTTTACGAAGGAGTGTTGCGCCTGTTGCAGATACAATGTCATAAGTGCCAGTACGGAGTATCAGTGGAAACCTACCAAGCCCTACAACCTTCTTCCAGTTCCAGTCGCCGAAATGGTCATCAAGTATGTCTCTCCATGAGCCTGGCCCCATTTCTTTGGTACTAGAGGCCATGGGGTTGATATTTGACCATCCGCATTCAGGTGCTTCACCGTCTGTTCATCCAACATTCTTCGAAAAATTGAATGAAAAATTGGTCTGGCATGTCAACACATGTGCGGGGAGGTGGAACTTTGGAACGAAAAACCTGACAAATATTGCCAGATGATCCAGATGGAGGTCGAGTGGCATTGTCGACATCCTCTGCCATAGATTCTTGTGCCACTGACAAGCGATGTCATATGAAATGTTGAGTGTGTCGATGCAACGTCCACAGAGTGCTGAGAAGAACAAAAAATCCATATTACTATATCTACATTCGGTCAGTATCAACAATCACCTGCCAGCTAGTCTAGTACATACCTTTCGCCTTTTTGTAAATCGCCAACACCGTTCGGCAGCTTCATGTTGTGCCGTGCACAATCAATAGTCCCAACTCCCGTGGTGGCTAGACCATGCGACACTTTCGAGTCCGCCATGTTCACGGCGTTATGGGATGAACATGTGCTTTTCTGCGTATATAGGTGGTCAGAGGCAATTGCATATGCAAATACAACAAAAGCTCACCTGCTGTGTGTTACCGCTGCAGGTTTGTAGATACGTTTTGTAGGCCGTCTCTTTGATGAAATAAGCCCAGCCACGACTGAGGCTAGGGTCCATGCTATCCTTCGACACTATGCGCCTTTTAAAGCGGAAGTTGGCATCAATTGCCACAAAGAGAGCATACATCCAACTATTCACTAGTCAGCCGAGCGAGTAAAGACATAAATCTAATGACTCGTACTGTTTTCCTTTTGGTGCATCGTGCCAGTTATCAGGTAGGTTTTTACCTGGTTGTGGACAAGCTGGGCATAGCACAGCGCATTCGCCCCTTCCAGTACTCTCTACACCGGCCGAATCATATCCACGGCCAGCCCGCTTCAACATCTTCAGGTGTCGCCATTCACGCACCATCCGCATAAACACTTCATAACAATCCTAATACTATGCGTGAGACGGATTATTGAACAAGATTCAAGAGGTTAAACACACCTTTCATGGGTAAAGTCCTGTATTATCCGAGAGTCGTGCAATAGTGTGATAAAACTCATAGCTTGAACATTTAGATTCGAACGATAAGATGTGATATTGTTCCAGGATTTGGAAAGTAGCAGCGGTACGAGGATCAGTAGTTGTCGCTGGGAACCAGGCAGTATGAAGCAGCTGCTTTGTATGCATCTGAGCGGTCTCACAACCACAGAAATCCAGGCCGATCTCGTGGATCCCATTGGTATCAATGAGAGTGAAGTCGTCATTAAAGGCCCTCTTAGGCAACAGACATTTAGCACCTCCTGGATGTCCAAGCTGCACACACAGCCCTAGCTTCTTGAGTGAGACAGTCATGAAGTAAGAACCTCTCCACTCCTATAAAGAAACATTCATAAGTAAATGCGATCCATATACATTTGATCCCCTCTCACTTGGATCCAATGCATTGGATTTTTAGTATGAGTCGCAACGATACAATCATGACAACACAGCTTGGTGCCAAAGCAGTCTTTACACTGAAATTGCGGAGTGCTGGAGTAACAGCTGCTGCAGATAGTGTCGTGTATGTAGTCCCCACAGCCATCGTATCATAGTAGTTCCTGCAAAAAAAGGTCGTGGTCCTTGATCCACATCAAGAGTGGGTGATCCTGGATACATGAGGGGTCAATGTTCAAATTACATGTAGTAGTTCTGCAAACTAAGTCATTGGAAAATACTTACTCCTATGTTGCGCTTCCGCCTATTGCTGTTGGTAACCTCAGGTTCGATCTCACAGTCAGGTTCCTGCCCGTCCAGAGAGTAGTTTCCGTCGTAGTCTAATGCAGCCCCTTGCATCAGAGAACTGACGAGTCCTTGATATGGTGGCCATGAGAACTGTAGGAGAACATAATTCTGCTCCTACTAAGGATGGCTATGTATACTGGGAGAAATTTGAGTTATCAGTACATAGCTATGGATGTCCGAAAATCTAGTTTACCATGGGAAGTTTGCGGGCTTGTTGCGATATTGCACCATTGTTGCTGGTGAGTTATAATAGCGTAGTTAGGTCCCATATGTCGAGCATTATAATATTCCCTTCTTTATGCTTCGAACTATAAGATTATTCATAACTTTATCCCGGAAACTGCTGTTAGCACTCCTCATCTAACCTAGATTCATATGAGCGCTTCTGACATGGTCACGACCTTTCACCATCCCGGCCGGCAATGTATAACAGTTTGAGTAGATCCCATTTGCTGAACAATCCAATACTCCATCATTGATGTTGTATTTACAAGGCATTATTGTAAGATTCAAATATTGTGTTGATTGCAATGTGATTCCAATATCACCCATTCACTTTGTTTGATGTCTATTCATGCCAAATTTCTTCAGGCGTGCGCATATACCACAAGCCATGGCACCATTTGCTACCGAGGAAAATTTCACGCAGTGAGTGAAGCTTATGCAGTGCTCGGGGGATGATCAGAAGCGGTACGTCTCAAAGCGCTCACCCGACATGCCGACCTGATGACTTGATGGCAGGCGGAAGTACGATCGTAGTATCCGCCACGCATCACCGTCTCAACTATCCTCTCAGCACCCTCAAGCAACCACAACACGTCCCTCTAATCAATCAGAGTCACGTAAAGCATGGCAAAATAATCCACATCAGCATCAGCACCGCGACCCCAAGTCCAGCCATGCGCATGACCCAAACACAATTTATGGGAGTGTGCGCGTACAGGGAAATACACGTATAATCAACCTCCCCCCGGTGCCCGTTCGCGTACGTCATATACATGGTCGCACACAGATCCATTTTCCAGCCCACACGTCCGAGTCCAACGAGCGACCAGTCGTTAAAGTGCACTGAGTCTTTTTCTTTCCAAGCACAGCATGAGCCTCCATAACCTTCCTGAAAATTTTGGGGGAACTTGGATCTTGTAAATATCACCTTGCATGCTGCCACTTGATGGTTCGTTGGAATGCTTACGCAAAGGCATGGTTCTTTCTCTTCCGACTCTCCTTCTTGCCTGCATTTCGAGCCAGTTTGCGTTTGGCAGCAGCTTCTGGGTTGGTGGTCGCCTGTTCGAAGTGATGAGCGCTAAGTGCAAGATGAATAGAACCCAACCCACTTTCATGGCTCGCGCCACTCGTCTTTCTTGCTGGATGCTCCCTGCCTGACGCGGTGTCTTCTTAGATAGATGATCTATAGATAAACACCTATAAAACCAAATATCTCCACGGTCAGCGAGGAAGGATTTCTATGAGTCGGGTAATACTTGATGAACAGTATAGGGTAACATTCTCGCACTTCTCCTAGTCAGTGGTGATCTGATATTGAGCACATAATTTGTTGAAATGATGAAGGAACTTCTTGACTTGGTTGTATCTGCCTCGGAACTTAGCAGGGGCATGCTTGGTTCCTGGCAAGGGTAAGATCAATGGCGTGTGCATGGGGTGAGCAGGCTGCATAGCAGGTTGTGCTCCTGTTGGGTTTGCTTGAGCTGTTTGTGAGCTCATTGTTATGTGTGGTGATGGATAAGGTTGTGTAGGATGTGTATGTCAGTGAGCGATGTAGATTGGTCTAGTTGTACTTGGATAGTTGATATGAAAATACCACCCCTCGCGGTGGGCTCCAGAAATGTCTTCTTAGATAGATGATCTATAGATAAACACCTATAAAACCAAATATCTCCACGGTCAGCGATTCAGACAAATACCAATGGCTGATAACGTGGTCGTTTGTGGGTGGCTGTTCAACGATATTCAAGCTACGGTCAGGAAAGGGTCTTCTGTGAGATCAGTGGTGAGCAAGCAAATCAAAGATTATGTGGAAAAGAAAAAGAAATAGAACACGGTCTGGTCTCGCAACAACAACACCACCAGCAAGTTGTGTGAAGCAGTAACGGCTGCTCCCAAAGCACAAGCAGGTAGGATCAAAGGTCAGGACTGATCAATGCTTCGAAGAACTTTACGAACTATTGAACCTGCTGCCAAGGAACTCACAATGAGTATTAAACAGGATCAGGAACGGACGTCCTTGGTGTTTCACACCAAGTCCCCTTTCAATAGCTAAAGTCTGATTGGCAAAGAAAACCCTGGCTCAGTATCACTACTCAGATGCATAAGGTCAAGCTCCAATTATCAACTCCCAAAGTCTCTCCACTAAAGCTGTATGGAGCTTCAGATGGACGAAAGAGACAACACAAAGAACCGGAATATGTCTGCTACAGAAACACGGAAAAATAAAACAACGACGTAGAAAACCGACAAATGAAACAGAACCAGGTGTGCTGGTTGCAGAGCACGGTCTACTCACACTTTCACTGAAGTCTCACAGATGGGTACCCTACCAATCTTGCAGTTGCTCACTGTTGCTGGTCTTGGTCACACCACACTGCTCTTTTCTTCTGGGTAAAACTGCTTCCATTTTAGGGAAAAACACGGGTCCTTATATAGACAAAATCAGTGGCTGTGCTACTATTTTCCCACGTCTATAGTGAGGGTACTGTAGCCAGGCATAGTGTAGGTATGAGTCATTTGTGATGAGTCAAATAAAATCATCATGAGTATGCATAGTGTATTGATGAGTAATGATTACTGATCAATGAGTCATGAGTAATGAGTCATAGGTCATAAGTCATGTGACTCCTCATGACAAAGCATAGGGCTCTGATCACATGATGTACCAGCCTATGTATTGTTTGTTTAATTTTTTATGTTTTATTGGTCAAGGCTGAGCTGGTGCGATATGTTGTATTTAGGGTTTCCTGCGTGTTCCCACAGGGTAACTTGTGTGGGAAATATTGTTCACAGCCACCTAACATATGCGGGGTATATGCTGAGTCATCCTCGGACCGTGGGAAATGAAACTGAATTCAAAACAAATGTCCAAAAATATTCAGTCTAGTAACACGAGTTTCTTGAATTTAAAAGAATTATTTTTCTGGGCCCCGTTTTGGCTTGGATAGAGGGAATTTTTCAATGATTATAGCTTCGAGGGTATCAGGCTTCACATGAGAGTGTCAGTCAGCCATGCACCAGACCAGTTTGGTGCAGGTCAGTGGTTGTACGTATTGGCAAAAATCGTTGTGCCAACTGTGTTCTGGAGCAAGTCGAGAAGTTCGGTGGCCGTAACTTTCAGTTCCTCTGCAATGATATGAATATATGACCAACTTAAGAAGCGATATGCATACCCATTCCGCCATCCCGGATTGTATCGTCCTCCGTTGTCCGATAGACAGGTGTAAGTATGTGTGACAAGAACCACTCAAGTTGAGTGCCCTCCATGTGAGACGCCATGGCAGCAAAGAAGCGCATAGTCGACAAGGGAGCCAACGACCAGGTTGATTGATTCTGAAATAGAACAATCAGAGGAGGTTAAATATATGGCATTAACCGAACTCACAGAGGTATTACCGCGATTCCGCCGTGCGATGTGGGCTGAGCGAGCTAGATATGACAGCTTGAAGAAGAGCCAAGGTAGAGGATCCTGAGAGTGTTTTCCTCGGCTCATTTGCGTAGATTTTGGTTCAGCGGAGTCATCGCTCTCACCACCATCCGAGTCCGTCTCAGCTGTATCATTGGTATTACTCCCGGAGGGCGGGGAAGAGGGGACAGTGCAAAACAGTTTTCCGACGAAGAAAAGGTTCTTTACAATCTGTAGACCAAGAGGTGCAACAAGATTAGAGCTCTTCAACTGTGTGCATAGCTTCTCTTTCATCAACAGCGTACCCAAGCATGTGGAAAAAGGAGACTGAATGCTGTCATCCAAGATCTGTTGAACATCGGCGAACAGGGCAGCGGCATGCGGGGAAGCTTCCTGTTATAAAGCGTCAATGATAAGCCCGTATACCTGCACCGCAACTGCCCTAAGTTTTGTTGTTGGGAAACGAGACTAAAGCCAAGAATTAGATGCCCTGATAAGAGTAGATTGTGAGTGAGAAATATACCTGTGCAAGGAACGCGTGTAAGACAGCAGATTGGTGTGGAGTCGTGAGTGTGCGTGTGCATTTCTTCTTGGGAGCTGGAGCAGAAAGAGCAGATGGTTCTAATTGATATTCTGGCTCTGTTTCATTGTCTGCCATACCGCTTTCTGATGAAGAGTCTGAAGCAGAAGAAGGACGCTCGACGGTCATGTTAGTGCTTGGTGGACGTTTGTGAGAAGGACGAATTGTGTCGCGTCCAATGAAGGGATTGGAGGGAATGTAATAGACTCGGATGTCCTGAGATATGGCACTTGTAGGTTTTGACTGGGCTTCAAGTGGCGCTCGCGTGAGTTACATCAGTAGGGTAGACGTCTGGAAATGATTTGGCCTCACCATTGAAATTGAGCACGTGATCACCTAATCAATTATCAGGATTTCATAAGGCTGTGACGCTGGCACAAAACACCAACTCGAAGCTTCACTCATAAAACCCTCATCCTATGATACCATGATCAAAATCAAGATCAATTTATCAATCCAAGTGATATGATACAGTATGGCTCCAGTACTTATGGTGAGTCCGCTCTTTGCTTGTCGATCATTGCCAAATGATCATCGAAATTATAGCGGCGTGCGCGATACGTTCAACGCCTTGAGCCACACACACCGGAAATGCATGGGAGGCGAGGGCGAAAGTGGCAGCCTGCGAATCAGCCAGAAGCCAAGATCGTTAATAATGCAGAGGTCCCGGTGCTTGGATGCTGGAAGCAGCTGAAGGGGAAATTTAGAGTGTGGCGGACTAGGGCAGAAGTCGTAATCAAGGTGAGATATTTGACGATTGACAAGCTACCTACTAACTAACCCATCCATAACACAATTGTAGATGTCATCTCCGGAGTGATGGATTTGGGTTCTCACTTTCCTATTGTCCCGTCTTCCTGTCATCCCGTCTTCCTGTCGTCTCGCATCCTGTTGTCCCATTTTGCTGTTGTCCCGTTTTGCTGTTGTCCCATTTTGTTGTCATCCCGTCTTCATTCTTCGGAAGTTCACCGCTTAGTATCTAGACCTATGCGTAATTTCAATCGACCTTTAGCAATGTGCACACGGACGAGGTTTAGGAACAAACCTGTTAACGTCACGCTGAGATGGGATTCCTATAGGCATAGAGGCCATGGAATGCAAGGATCCATTAGAACCCGAATGATCACGATATTCGGACTGTGCCATAGCCACAACATTCTCGGTAAGTGCATATGGGTCAGGGGCTGGAGAGGCCTGACGCGAATGATGGAAGATGGGAGATGAAATCCTCCCATACGTGACATGCGATCTGGGCTCATAGCTGTTTACCGCAGATAGAGTGTCAAGTTGAAGGCACTCTTAACAGACCCTGCATGGCTTGCAAACGAGTGAACAGAACTAGGAGATGTCGCTCTGTTGGATGCAGCATAGTGTAACGGTTCATCTGCAGACGCCGGATGGGGAAGACCAGGATACATATCTTGTTCAGTGGAATCGAAAGCATTGCGTAAGCCTCTTTACTGGACCACACAGGGATGACGCGATTGAACCATTAGATCCATCTCTGGAATGAGAAGGGGACCGCCGTAGCGCTGTGCCTCGTACCATCATTGTGTCTTTGTGTTGATGCCCCTTGCCTCTATGTGGGGAAGAAGGCAGGCTGCTATGTGGCTGTGTAGAACTATTCAAACCTCTGTGTTCTGCAGGAAGTGAAGGCGTGTAGGAATCTTGAATGGCATGGAAAGAAGAGGATGTCGCCTCGATAGCCTCAGTCTGCAAACTTTCTGGATCGTCCCAGGGCATATCATCAGATGTGTAAGCGTGACTCTCTGAGTGCAGATCATGACTTGGTGGCGAATATGTCTCAGTGGGAGGAGATCCAACTAGCATATGGTCCGTGAATGAGTTGGATGGATCTTGTTTGGGACTAGGTGCTTCATCAAGTGATTCCTGCCATATCAGAGTGTTGTGGATGTGCCGGGGGATTTGGGAGTAGAGGGGGGGCAGCCTATGGGGATGTGTGAGTGCCTACATGCAATAACCCATGTTGCGCATAATGATCGCCAACAGGTGCTTGAGAGAGCTGCTGTGGAAACTTTGATGGCGAGGTGATACCTAGGGCCCCTGTAAGCTGACATGTCACTTGCACTCATGGAGGTGCATGGGAAATTGGAGGTTGTGCCATGCTGCTGGAAAGGCTGCCGTATCGCGTACTATCAGAGGGGGGCGGAGGTGGAGTAGGGGGGACAGGAGGGACAGGAGGGACAGGAGGGACTGGCGAGGGCTGACCATACGAGGTATACTGTCCCAAGGCTGGTGCACGTGCACTCACAGCACGCTTTGACACCTTCGGAGGAGGAAGTGGGGGGTCATACACATTCAACTTCTGTGGACGATATGATCCAGCTGACATCGCAGGAGGGGGAGGGATGCTGGGAGAAGCTGGCTTGGGAGCTACAGCGTACACAGACGATGAATAAGGTTGAGAAACTGAACGTGTCATGGAATTATACAACTCGTATGCTGTCTAAAAGTCGGCAGGTGGAGCAGGTGGTTGTGATGCGCGAGTGGGTGCGGTGTTAACGGTGGGTTTGTAATGATCGTAGCTGCCATGTACCAGTACATACGGCTGGCTTAAATATTGGCTCCTGCCGGATTGCGTAAATTTTGCAGTTGAGTCTGGTGTGTTCTTGTGTGTACTGGTGATACGCACTCACCGCACCGCTGGCATCATGACTTCCTAATGCTGTAACAAATTAACACTACAGACGCAACACATTTACACAGGCGACACACCTGGTTGTTGGACATACGAGGCCGGTGGTTGAGTCGTGGAGTAATCAGGCGCAGAGGACCACCCTTGAGACTGTTCATGACCGGCAGTAGAGTGTTTACCAGGAACCTAATTTACTGCAACACTGGCATATAGGTCCATAGCAACTGACCAAGGATCTCGTTCAAAATGTTGAGCACCCTGGGGAATGTGGTCTTCAGCAAATAAGCTAGAAGCGCCCTGGCCCATGTTAGATGGATAAGAAGCAGAAGTGTGCTGTCCATGTTCATGTACCATCAAACCCGGCAGGTGGTGTCGTGTCAGTCTCCTTGCTGCCAATAACCGCAAACGGATCCGGGCCAGAATCGCCGTCTGAACCGAATAGGGAAGCCGCAGCTTCCACCGTCCTCATGTTTGCAATGTTTTTGTCCTGCAGGCTGGTAGATCTCGTAGTCTTGAGAAAAGCAGGATCTTGGGGTGGGTAAAGTGAAACGAAGGAGAACTGAAATGATCAGGAGTAACGTTGACGCCGCTCGTTGAGGTGTTTAGACCCTCGGCTATGTCATGATATGCATCAGTTTGCACCGTCTCATCGCCTTCTTCTGTTGTGGCGCTGTTGACTATATGGAGGGGTTAATTGAGATGGAGCTGATAAATTCATTGTTGTCTTCTTCGCGGCACTCACCATTGTCTCGGCCTTGATCAACATCCATACCTCCTGAGTTCACTGTTGTTGTTGACCGGAGGCCAAGACAGTCTCTGACAACCCTCCACAAAGCCACTGGGTGGCCCACACCTAAATGCATATGACGCAAGAACATGTCACGATCAGCAAAGCTAGCTCTAATATATCAGAGTCACCAATTCACAAGAAGACATGCTGCACTTACATGCCGACATAAAATGCTTCCCAGTCATCCAATTTGTCCTGGGCATGTCCTAATGATTTTCCATGGCGAAGTGAAGTCACACCGCGCTCAGAAGCGAACACAGGGATCAAATGGGCTCCTCGAATCACTTGCCCGGGATCAAGAAATCTGAATGTGTCGTAATCTGACTCCTCCACAAACACCACCTTGGGAAGGCGAGCACACTGTATGCCTGACTGATAGCCTGACGATATCAATGGCGCCAGCCACCTGACGTGCAAGACCTCGAGGTGCTGTTCACGGGCTGAACCATCACCTTTGGGCCACGTGTCCATGTGATAAATACCCAGTATGCGAGCGTACCAGTATGGGTGGGAAGGTGAGGTTTCTCCTGAAAGCACCATAACATCAGCGTGTGTTCTGGGGTTGATAGTGTCATATCCACGCCTCATATCGTAAGTCGTATAGTGTACCTGCATCGTCTGGACAGAGTAGATTGTATTATTAGGAATTATGACCAGGTTATGCTCCTTATCTGTGAATATATGGTCACAACGACTAACGTCCAACTTCTTCAACCTATATAAAATGTGGTCCTTCAGTTTTGGGATGAAGTTCTGAAAGCCATCATAAGTGAACCAGCAGTCAACTGGGCGAAAGTATTAGCGTTACCTTAGTAGCAGTATCGCCATCATGTTCCCGGAGAAATGCGAACAAAGGGACCGGCACATTTCGACTGATCACAATAAAATGATGATCTTGAGATATTGATGGAGCAGGAGAATCAGCTGGTGATTGGATATTTGAGGAGGGAACACCTGCTGCTTCTGCGACTCGCCGAAGTACACGCCACCTCCGTTCGTGCTTCGCTAGCTGTGCAGGAGTGTCCACCTTGCTAGTAAGTGGATAAAATGCTTTCAAGGCTCTGTGCACCAGCTCCCCCTAGTGAATATAGCTTCAGAACCATCCTTGAGATAAGAGACGATGCTTACAATTTGAGTGGTGAAAGAATCTGTCGTACCAAAGAGCTTGATGGTTCGTACATAATCACCCATGGCGTGAAACTTGTAGGTGCTCAAATTGAACCTTTTCACCCTTGGTCCGCTTGGTTCCGAAGCAATGCCATTAGGTCCAATACGCTGCACCAATTTTTGTTGGCGAGCTGCCCTTTCTCTTGGTAATTCCACTGTATTGAAAACAGCGCAGGTAAAGTCGCGGAAGTTCCACAACTGCTTAGAGAGTTTTTTGAATGTTTCCTCGAGGAAACACAGTGTCGAATCTGAATGAATTCTTAACTTGGCGAGTGCATGCCACTGAGCGAACCTATATAAAAGAGACTGTATGATCTTATCATGGCTAGCGGGAAATAGCCCTTCAAAGACAGGTATCACACACTGATAAGAGAGCGTCAGCAAACTGGGTATAGGAGTCAAATAAAGCGAGAAGAAACCTGTAGGATATCTTTGAAGTCTTGCGCCGCCAGTCTCTTCATCTCAGACGTGTTGTTTGCGAACATTCAAATTACCCCGTCACCGAAAGTAGGAACCAGACGAAATCTATAATGAGATAGACTTAGTGACTTGTCTCGGCTACTAGTACTACGTAAACTCTGCCTACCTTGCATCTAATGTTGCAATCAGCTGGTTCCCCCCCGGAAGTGCATAAAGGATCCGAACGAGGTGCTTGAATAATGCCTTCCAGGTACCCAACTCGCACTCATGCATAAAGTCCACTACCAGCATATGAAATGGGTCAAGGCCCAGTGCTCTCAGCTTCTCGACAAATGTATTCTGCAAGTCACTTGTCTGAGCAGGTACGCGAGAGCAACAGACAATTTGTGCTTACCAGAATAGGCACCCATGAACCTTCTCCCAGCGTCTCATCAACCTTCACACCATCCACGGTGTTACCCCAATTGTAGATATATTCCCGTGCCTTGATAATCTTAGCCAAGACGTAGATTCGAATATTGGTAACACGGCTCTTCATGTCTTTCAGGAGGCCTAGAGAAGAAAACATGTTTTTTGGTGTAAGACAACGGGGGCACGGGCATGAGCCCATGTCCTTGATGGTGGCAATTAAAACCCTAAAAGTCGTTGAGTAATCTGCCAATTTTTACAGACAAAACGCACTTTTCAGGGTAATCAGCTGAGTACGTGAATATACGCGGAAATATTCTCCGCAACACACCATCGGCACATTTCAACACAATACCGTGGCGGTATGCGTGAACAAAATCTTGGTCTAGTAAAGTATCCCAGCACGCATGAAATAATTCACGTCGACAGTGTGTTTGAAGGGCAGCCATGCCACTTTTGGACATGCGAGGTAAGCCACTGAGCACATCTTTGACTTTATCGGGCAGCTGATGAACAGTCATTTGAGATATCATTACAAGTATAGGAGGAGAACTCACCGATGGTAAAAATCCCACAAGGTGACAGGCGCCGGACTTTGGCGCCGAGCAAGCGTACTTTGTCAGATTTCCGAAGTACATATACAAGGGCCATGCCTTTGCCGTTCCGAAGTTTGCCAGATGCGTGGCATCCGAAAAAAACATGAGACCAGCAATCACACGTTCCAGTTTACATCCAGGCTCCCTTGGGAGCTTTTGCAGGTCGTCTTGGGCATCCAGCCAAGAGTCAGAAGTATACAACTCGTCAAACACTCGCTCTTGATGGTTGTCCAATGGATCCTTCCACAGACGTCTAAAAGGCGACAGGTGAAATGCACTCGCTTGGATGTCCGTGAAAGCTGACCAAATGACTTCAATGAGGGGGCGAAAATGAAATCCAGGAACGGAAAAAGATCTCGCATCGTCCTCCTTTGATTTTGTAGGGATCTTGATGGTGACACTGGCCTGGATCCAGTCATCTGGAAACTCAATTTTGCTTTTGCCAGGGTCATGATCTAACTCTCACAGACTGCTCCTCACTGAGAAGTCCTCTAAGTGCTTTAGATCAAAATCTTCCGCCAGCATCACCTCTTTGACAAGACGGGCAACTTCAGTCTCCAATTTCTTGTTGCTGCCGGAATTCATCCAAGCCATGAGTCGATAGACGGACATATTAGGGAAAGGATACGGAGGTGGGAGAATGCCTGAATCAGTCTCTTGCAGAGCCGTTGGGCACGTAGTTGAAAGTAGCGAGGACACGACAAATTTATCTGGCTCGAAGGATGGGCGACGAGGGTAGAGTCGGCAAAGTCCAAGAGAGTTGAAGGTAGTCTGGAATGTATCTCATAACGTCAATAGAACTCTCTGGATTCTAGATTGAGGTGGCTCTGGGTGCCGAGAAGGCAAAACATCGGTATTTTCCAAGTCATTGGTATCCTCGTCAGAAAGAGGGACATCCTCAAAACATCTGGGTATTTGTCCCAGAGGGTGCAAAGGTTCTTCTGACAAGCGAAAAGCAAAACAAGTTATCAGTCGACTCGGGTGACTGACTCGGAAGGGCCATGACACACCCAAAACATTGGTATTGAGTGCGTTGTTGTCAGTATCAGACTGCTGCCGCTCCAGGTCTGAGTTTGACTCGGGTTGCTTGCCATGCTCAGGACCCGCTGAGCCGACACTAGACATGCCAGCCTCAATCCAGTATCTGCTTGATGCTCTGCCAGGGCATGGAACGATGGGTTTAATGCGGATGCTCCCCATACCGAGCCGGATGGGCGATATGCTCTAGAAATGCAATGGAGTTGTCATTATGATAACTTCGACCTGCTGCTTCGAATTATATACAAAAGATTGCTCACCGAAGAGTTGCCTGAGCCTCGGTTTGTTGCTGCTGGCAACAGTCGTGCCAGAGTTATGGCTGCCTCTTTTGCCCTCTCGCGTCTTTTCTGGCTGCTCGTGACACTGGACAGGCGGTAGGGTTTGCACGTTGCACGGTGCCTACTAAGTCCTCGACTGTCGCTGGCTGTTTTCTCCCACGTGCATCCTGGAGCGTTGCAGGATATCACCATAAAGAGCAAAAGAAGAACAAGGCATAGAAGTTTTTTGTGCATCCGTCAGACCAGTGCTACCAGCTCTCAGTGACTCAGGTGCGTGCCAGGCTGACTCAATGATTGGCCCAGTGGTGGTGCTAGTAGTAGCTCTTGCCAACTCGCAGGCAAAGACTTGCCAAGTCAAAGTTGTGAAGCACGTGGTGCCAGGTCATACCGTACTAATTTATAATCTGAACCTTCCTTCTCAGTGCTTCCAAGTTCGTTGAAGTGAACTTGCGTGAAGCAGTGCATGAAGTCCAGTTACCAAAATATCAAATCATTATCGTGTTCTGCAGCACATTTAAGTTATCATTCATCAATATCAATCATCAAGGATACATGTGTTTCGATCATCGTTTATAGGCTATATTTGTGGCGGATACAAGAAATGAATGAATGACGGTCATCTGCCAGATAATGACGGTGCATGATTACAACAATCCAAAGGTCACCGCTGAGAATACACAACTCCTGCCTTGCCATGTTAGTAAGTATTACAATAAAGAACAGCCTGAGAATCGCACCTTAGCCATCAGACTCCATGACATCATAATCATCCACAGTATCTTCCTCTGGCAAAGACGACTTGACAGTGTTAACACTCTCAATGTGACTCAGGGTTAAGTTGGCAACAGTGAACAACCTGTAATTGTGACTATGTGCACCCACATTGAAGTCCTTGGCAACTTCGAGATCCTCCCTGCCACATCCAACCAGGAAACCCTGGAGAAAGGTAGCTTCCTTAGAGCTGATAGTATATCTTTCAACTTCTTCTTCAACAATCATTTCAAGAAGAGCCTGGTATCGGTCCTTCACCTCGACTGCCCAAGCTGTTCCCAGAACGGCCATGTGCTTAGACTCACAGTCAGCTTCCTTCGCGGCGACAGCTTGAGCGACAATTTTCTTAGACAAGCGTTTCAGGCAATCCTGAATGATTTCTTTGCCCTGGTTTTGGGATTGTCAATTTCTATGAAAAGATGTTATCAGGCTAACATACCTCTTGAATATCCGCCAGACTCATATCATTGTCACCAGATTCGAGGCACCTTCGAAAAAAACGGAGCTCTAATGCATTGGGCATGAAACCATGGGGCTTCCCATAAGGCCTAAACTTTCTTTGTGCACGCCCTGCTAAGCTAGGCAGGCGCTCCATAATATCAGAAGGAGGGCGTGGAAATGCGAAGAGCTCATATGAGTCTGAGTCAGGGGAAGTGTCGCTGGATGGTGGTGATTGTCGACAATTTCTACAGTGTATGGAACGTGCTACTGTATGGCTGCGTCTCTTGCTGCGGTGAAGTGTAGGGTCAGGTGGAGAGCTGGGTGGAGTCCGAACGATAATTTGAGGAGACTCGTCATTGCTATCTGGATCATGACTAGACTGTCCGACAGAGCTTGAAGGAGTGGAGAGCTGGGTGTGCACAGCAACAGCCTGAGTGCTACGCATCATAGTTAGTTTGACTTGACCGGGACTCAGAGAACGGTCACGACGAGGTTATGAACTCGGGCAACAAGGCTGCAGGGATTGAAAGACCGTGACAGTGAGAACTTTCCCTAGTGCCAACATAATTAGAATTTATCATGTGTCTGAGAAGTCCATATCTGGCGACCAAGTCGAAAATGTCCTACTGCCATGACCGTACTGAGTCAAAACTCTGAGTCAGGTGTGATTCGTTTGAATTGCCATCACAAATAGGGTTCTCGCTGATCTGGCTCCGGGCTTCCGAGTCTGATAGTGACTCCAGAGAACTCGAAGTTGTTTCACCGGGTTCACAGTGAATGAGCCGAGTCGTGCTGCGGCTTCAACTGACTTTCTAAATCAGGTCAGAGGTTCCGAGTCGTGTGACAGGCTACTGCTGCAATCATGGCCCACTGGCCGTCACTTACCATATTGATAAGTCAGTGTGGTACTGAATTGCAATTGCAAAGTTCAAGTCAAAACTTCATGCCGCTAGTAGTACAGATCTGCCATTGAGTCTGATGGTCACAATCATTTGGAATTTACTATGCCTCCATTTGCTGTTCGATAGATGGATAATGAGTGTCAATATTAACACTCGTTATCCATCTATTCCACTGGTGCCAACTCCCATCTAATGGATCACTTCAATGTCACGGTGGATCACGACCATGGTCTGCCTCACCAGCCTCTGCCTAGCCAGCCCACTTCTCAAGAACCATTTGACTGGGTGCTACACAATGCCTTTGATTTTGACAACCCTGTAATCGAGGGGGGACCACCGATTTCACAGTCTACAATCGATTTGCAGGCTTAGTACTCCCATCTCAGCTCTCCCCGGGTCCGTCACACACCCTATATCACATCACAATGGCACCATTGCCATGATAGGCCATTATCTCACCCTACTGCGGTAGAACAAGGTGAAGAAGGGCCGTCTCAAGGTGTGGCGTTCAATGGTCCATCTCCTGTGCTCCGGGGTGTGCCACCTCCCATGCTGGTAACAGCGTCTCCTGCACCATTCCCTGCACCACCTCCTGCACCATCCCCTCTGCCACCTCCTGCGCAATTTCTTGCATTTTCTGCACCATCTCCTGCACCAGGAGCTTCAACTCAGACCGTGCCAGCTGTTCCTTCAAATTTTTTCGGTCTTTCCAATTTAGATGAAGTGAAGGCACAGGCCTCATTTCAGATGAAATGTAAAATCTTTAACAGCTCCTTCCTGCTGAAAGACAGCTCAGATATAGCGAGCATGGCATAGGGGTGCATTACCGCCAGGTGTCCCACAGCCGTAGGTCTCTGGACTCGGCGTGGACTATCCATTGCTGACTTGGATCAACCACAGCTGAACTTACTGCATGATCCAACACGAAAGATGGCAAACTAGAGGCCACTGGACTGTGCGCTGCTCTGACGACACTTCGAAAAAATATACAATTTCTCGCTCGCAGCTCTGGGGGTACACCTTACATCAGTTGATGCATATGAAAAGCAAGCTTACGGTGGAGAATTTTGTAAAGAGACTCATACAAGGCAATTCCTACCTTAGAGGTATCATCAATGCTCGTTATTTTGTTCTCATTTCTTGTTGATGACAGCTCATGTTAATTTCTTCAGGTCAACAGAAAAAATGTTGACATTCCTTTTGCGAATGTAGCACTACTGTATTTCATCCGGCAGCTACTGTTCCATGATAGGCAGTACAAACAATTTATTGGCGAGGCACAGAATCTCCAACCGCTGTTTACCTACACAAGTGTTTTGTTCAAGTGGGTGTTAAGCGAAATGTCCTCCGGAGTTTTCAAAGATATAGGTTTCAAACTTAGCGAGGCTACTACGGAACATACTGCCATGGAAAATCTATTCAAGACATTGACACATGAGCAGATTGTTGCGCTCACCGCAAGCATTTATAACTAAGGTGAGCAGCCCTGGACAAATCATGCAATACGACTGAAACTGCGACTAGAGGACGTGTTCGCAATGCAACATATATCACAAGAATGAAGAAGTGAAGTGCGAATGAGATGTACAATACGAAACAGAGGCAATTCACCTAGGCTGCAGTAGTAGCGGTACTCGCCTGCAGGACTCATTACCATAGAGGCAGCGGCAATATTAATATGCAAGAAATGTGGAAAATGTACCAGGATTGAACTTTGACATACACAGCACTACAATAGCTCGTTAAAGATAAAAACACAATATCGGGAGTCGCAAACCCTGACACAGTCGCATAATCTGAGTAAGGACAACGACATAGTTGACAATAGCCGAAATGTAACTGCCCCCGCGCCTACCAGCTACTACCCACCCAAAGGTCAGCAAAAGTTGACATGTAATGAATGCAAAACCCACAGGAGATATCGGGATAATGATTAACGCAAAGTACAGTTGACATGCGCAGCAGCAGTAAACAAACCACCAAATCCAGATGAGTAAGTTTCTTAGAAAATTGTAGTGACACTCACCCATTGAGTACCGAGGGCTTATTTAACTCTATGTAGTACCACTGCCTCCAGTCCCTCTTCTGGCTCGAAGCACAGTGCCAAAAGTATCATCTTCGCAGAACAACATTCTGTGCTTAGCAGCGGCGGTATGTTCCACATCGGTAGCGTGTTTATTATCTTTGGCGGTCTTATTCATGGAAAATGCTCCCCAGGGGAAATACTTCTTCAAAGTATGGTGTGGCACAGAAGAGGTCAACGCTAATGCAGCGGTAAGTTACATGCGACGCAAAAACAACGGGATAGATAGAGCCTGAGAGAGAGCCGGACGTGGAGCAGTGCAATAAAAAATGTTGAGGTCCATGAGATATACCCACCAGAAGTATTGGCATGCAGTCGGCGATGACCAACATGCAATGTAAAAAACAATGGAGAAGATATAAATATAGCCTCAGTGAGAGTCAGATGCGTAGCAGTACAATCGACAATGTCGACGTCTGTGAGATGCAGTACCCGCCCGAAGAATTGGCATGCAGTCGGCGATGACCAACATGCAATGCAAAAAACAACGGAGAAGATATAGCCTCAGTGAGAGTCAGATGCGGAGCAGTACAATCGACAATGTCGACGTCTGTGAGATGCAGTACCCGCCCGAAGGATTGGCATGCAGTCGGCGATGACCAACATGCAATGCGAAAAAAACGGGGCAAGTATAGCCTCAGTGAGAGAGGAGATATGGAGCAGCGCATCAACAATGGTGAACTAGTGACAGATGCACATGTGAGTCTTGTGTGAGAAGGAATAGTCGGCGATGACCAACTGTTTATTTGTTGTTGATTGTTTGTCTGTTTGTTTGTTTGTTTATTTACATCACGGTGACCCCCAGTCTTTCATTTTGGTTCAAAGTTGACACTTCTTTGGCCTGTTTCGGTGTGTAATTGTGCCTGCAATGGACGTGACGTTCTCTACAATACATGACTGGCGTCCATCATGATGTCTTTCTGGAAGCATCGACTTTCTGGTCTACACTAATATTCTATCAGCCTCTGGTGACCCTGCAAGTGGAATATCCTTCCATAGAGAGACGGCGACTGGCGAGACACCTTCATTGTATGCCAATGCAAAGACAACATCCATATCTGGAAGAGATATTGAACCGATAGCAAAATACATCACAATCGTAGACTTACTTTCTAATGAACGACCCCCAGTCTCTGAGAAGAAGAAATAGACCACTGGAATGATGAAAGTGTTCAATGCAGCGAATACTGCTCAAACATTAGTCTCGTGGATGATGCGATAATTCATGACCTACCGATGTAGGTGCCCCATGATATATTGTTGAATGATGGACCAGTGACCATCACAACTACGAAATTGAATATCCAATTAGTGCATTGGCAGGCACACGAATTTCCAACCCAACAATTTCAGCAGGCTGCGCAGCGACATGTGAGTTTCATATAAATTCCAGCAAGCAAGCAGCTCTCGTACAGCCATGTCATGCCCAACACATCCAATGGCAAAGAACGAGTTAAACACAAAAAGTAGCACAGCGCTCACTACTTGTGCTCCAGCGCCCTGTACACTGCCAAGAACGGCAAGTAATATCATAGTAATGCACTGGCTGAAAGCGCCAAAAAGCATGAGCTTTCGTCGCCCAATACGGTCTATGATGAAGATAGCTATGATAAAGGTGAGGATAGGTTGGATATGCGACACCACAGATAAAAGTGGAGCATAATCTTGTGACTGAATGCCCATGTCTGATCTTGCGAACGTGACCACGGATGATCAATAAGGCGAAGGAAGTTCATCGAAGGCAGTGTTGGAAGTGTCGTTAGTGCAACTTGTACTCGGCATCCGCAAGTCGTGACGAATAGAAAACTGGAATCATGGACTAGTAGTTGAACCGTTGGAGTATTAGAGACAATTTTAAGTTAGTAGGCGGGTGCCGGCACTTTGGCGAATTCATTTCAGCTTCTGTCTCGTGTACCATACCATCTAGCTTACTCACCTGAATTTTCACTACCAGATCCAGAGCCAATGAAGCAAATGTGCTCCCTTCAAGAGCACCGCGATGAGTTGTCGAAGTGGCGCAAGTAATAGATATCGGAGGAGTAGACGGCACCGCAGACTCCTCATTAGCCGTAGCAGCTCCGATCTTGTCTTTCTTCCGACGCTGTGTCGACATCACATGTCCTTCCTTCTTGGCACGAGAATGGTGTAGCGTGAGCCACATCTGGTCAACGAAGCAGAAAACAAGTAAATATTAGTAAGTAGTCTCATCCCATGTTGTGGCTCACCCACGCATTACAGAGCTCCTTACTGCCACTAGGGCGCTTCCTCCATTCAGGACTAGATGTTACCTTGCAACTACTGCATCTGAGAACACTGAGAGGGAGATTGTTGGTGCTACGTGGCAGTGTGTCCTTATGTGTTCTTGGGCTCACTCGGTGCCTTGGAGGAGGTACAATGTTGGTGCCACAGGGCGGAGGCTGTACATTAGCCTCGAAGGCCTCGAAGGCGGGAGTGTGTACGAGCTTGCCGACAGGTCATAGGGGTGATGTTGGCTGTGTGCGGGCATGTAGGCGTCTGTCGACCTCGTGAACGGCTGGGACTGAGAATAAGAGACAGACAAGCTCCGCAAAGCAGGCTGTTGGACAGTGTGGCATGCAAACATTATTGAACCTATATCCGCTTGCTTAATAGAAGCACATGGACTTTCATCAAGGAAGCACTTACCATGAGGGACAAACACACTTTCTACTTCGCCTATTCCAGGCATAGTATCTTGAATTCTCCAATGTCTTGTGCAACTCATCTTCGCACTGTTATCTTGGGTGGATGTCTGTATGACCACCGCTCGCCTTGCAAAATCTTTTGCTCCTGGCATACCAGGATATTCATGACTGCTGTCCGACGGCCAGCTCAACAGAAGACGACAGTCCTGCTGGTTGTAATTTGAGTTGAACAAGATCTGAAATACTCTAGCCGTGGCGGCTGATTAAGGGAAGTAATCTAGCCGCTGTTGCAATAGCGTTATCTGTTCTGGGTGCATGGAGGTGTGCCACACCAATTTGTCCATGGGGTTCTGTGATGTTCATCGTTGTCACCAGGTTCAAGATCGACAACTGCGTGGATAAAGCACAACACGAGGCCCTCTGCAGCCCAGTTAATGACGATGTTGATGACCATGTAGTGGGCATCAACGGAAACCTTATCACTATCAGGCCATGATCGAGTAGGCCCTTGGTGACCGAGGATGCGACAGACGCGAGAGAGACGACAATACCTGACCCTGTAAAAATGGGATCAGGATAAATCTGTTTGCAATTGGAATCACTTACCTTGTAACACTACTATGCGCATTGTCCTTTGTTCAAGAGCTTCTCCAAGATCTGCTCACGCAGTAGCCTGCTCTTTGGGGTGAACAAAAAATAGGAGGGACTTGCCAATGATCAAGTCAGCCTCAGTTTCGAGATGGTTGGCCGAGATAATCAATTGCCGTGAGCTTTGATTTTATCAATACCTGTAAGGGACAACAGTTGGCCATCAGGAACAATGTAGACATTTGTATCTGTTTATTTGGTTTTGTTGGCGTGTCGATCAATCAATAGGCTAAGTCATTTTTTTACTCGTTACTCTCATCCCCGACTCATATGGTGTCATGGCGCGCACCAAGCAAACTCCTGCAAAAGCGACTGGTGGGATTGCTCCTCATGTCTCGAAGTCACTCAGGGGAAGTCGAAAGACCATCGTAAACTTGGAAGTCACCCAGACATTGGCAAGTTGGGTGGCAAAGGTTGAAGTACTGCCACATCTTTGGCGAGAAAGTTCGCACTCTCAGCACGCGCAGGCCCACCCAGGACTGCTGACGAATGAAGTGAGTGTCAAGCTTCACCGGCGATGATCTATTGATGTTTCTCCACAGTTCTGCATGCTCTGCCAGGATGGCGTGCGTGAAGGCGAAGGTTGTCTCTATGAATGCGACGAACATGACTGCCCACGTACCATATGCACCCAGTGCATTTCAATTCCGGATGGCTACGCGAAATATCTACAGGAGCCGGATGTCAAGTTTCGCTGTGTCCACTGCCATACGGTCTTGAGCAAGAAGTCAAATAAGGTCACACCATACTATGTGAGTTCACTTGTTCCTATTTCTGCTTTTCACTCGATGATGTATGTCTAGGGATTTTATAAGGATGCCCAACCTATTTTCCAGTCATTCTTACCCATCGTTGGAGAGTTGGCCATTTCTAAACGCTCCCAGATTTCTTCGAAGCCAGTCCTCATCCTTCATTTCAAGGTTGTTGGCTTTGAGAACACTGCAAGCCCAGTTGACGCAGTCTATTCCTACCTCAGGCCTTATTTTCCGAATGGCGGCCTCCGCCTCGCTGAGGTGGTTTTTGACCTCAGCACCAGTTGCAAAACTGACAAGTACTCTCAACTGTGCGAGGAGCTTATGAACGACATTATGCAAGATCGCGACTACCAAATAGTTTGTCTTGTCATCACCAATCACACGAACGACGAGAACGGCGACCCTTTCCTTGGTTATGCAGTGGGAAACAGTTATGTCACAGATACCATTCCCGAGGTGTGTATGCTGCTTGCTATTACTCATATCACCATCATTGTTAAACTTTATCCAGTTTATGAGTGCTTTACTTGATCCATGGAGCAAAGTGATTCGCGGCGCAGCGACCGCCACCTTATTCTTTTTGGGTTGTGGAGCTATCGTCAACAAAGTCGAAGGTTTCAGCGGTTTGCGTCTGGCTGTTGTCGATCACGCAATTTTGTCCACGATTGCATTTACTGCCAAACACTTCCATCCAGCATTCACCTGTCATCTTTTTATTGCATTCGCTCAGCTTGTTGTCGTTGAATGCTTCAAGCATTCCCCGCGATCATCGAGCAATCGGGATTGGGCATGCACACCGATATCATCTTGATGACCACAACATCTCAAGACGGTGGCTCAACGACGTCACTAGAATGCATTCGTTACTCCTGGGCTCATTCTACTTCTCGTCCATGGGGACAGATACTTCCTCTCCAATGTCTGCAGTGCGGGTGTCCCACCAATTGGAAGAGACTGAAGGCCAACTTCTCGGGCAAGTATATGATCTTCGAATGTTCATTCGCAGACTGTGGCCGTGCCAAGGACAAATCGGAAGCAAGCAAACTTCCCCAGAGATATATCTGCAAGGCTCCGAAGAATACGACGCTGCTACCAGGCAAAAGGAGAAATGCCTCCTGGATGGAGATTGTTCTTGACTTCTCCCAGTCTCCAACCAGCATGTTGGAATCAGATGTTAAGATGGACTAATATTGATTGCCTGTAAATACCCTGCGTGTTACCAATTGCTATATGTACATGTGATCTTGTCCGAATTTGTTAAGGTTCAAAAACTTGTTATCAAATTCTTTCGCAGGCAGAACTGCATCATTTGCTACTTACCGCCATTGTCATGGTTCTCGGCATCCGTACACTTTGCTTTTTGCCTTATCCATACAGATCTCAAAATCATCCCAATGAATGTATTCTTCTTGAAAAAGCTGACCAACTTGAGAAGTGATGTCTGCCATATCCGCCGCACCCGATCCTCTCCAGTTCTTACTGCATCATGATAGAACGACCAACTACTCGGGGAATGGCCAGGAGTCCAGGACACTTATGAAAGTGAGTCCGATTACTACTAGGCTGCTTTCAGACGAGTGATTGACGTAGACGCTAGGCTGCTTTCAGGTGAGTGAGTTGATGACGTAGATCGCAGGCATATAAGATGAGTTCGAATTTCATAGGCTCTTTCACCCTCACATTCACTTTTCACCCTCTTTGCACTTGCTCTCACAATCTTTCTTCCTTTGTTAGGTTTATCTGGTATGCCGGAATCTATGCATGCACTGGGCAGCCCCCAGCCTCCAGATGTCTCCCTGCATGTCCAGACTTCGCCTCGTGCTAGGGCGAAGCAACAAATTGCCTCCCTTACGTCGGAGGTTGAAATGTTGAAGCAGGACAAGGCGACGAAGAAAAGGTGTGCACATTTCAACCTTAGCTTGTAAAATCAGAACTAACTTATGCCTCATTGTAGGAACATAATTTATTATGTCTCGCAGGGACGGGCAATCTGTCATATGGTTGACCTTTATACCCCCATAGAGGATCTTATTGCCGAAAATGACCGGCGTTGTGAAGAAGAAAACAACAGAGATACCACTCCGGAGTAAGTAGATTTATGCAAGTTGCTGCGCTTGTTTACCAAAGTGAACAGACAAGACCGGCTTCAATGTGGCTATATCGAACTCGCTAAGGCACTGTCTTGGGTTCACGACAAGCTGGCAGGTTTCGACCATGAAAAAACAGAAGACATGTTAAGAAAGGTTCTTCAAAACATTTTGTTACACGTCTCGCTCATTTTACTCATTTAAATGTAGCTCAAGAGAGGTGTGGACTCAGCTCGTGGCGATGACACAGGAACTCTCAAAGACCTCATTGCATCATGGGTGAATATGGAGTGTTGTCCGACTCCACTCATCAGGACCGATGACAAGCACCACCGAGGTTTTACGAGTGATGCTTGCGGTAAACTGCTCTGCCCAGCAGAATTGCGCTGGGAGGACCCAGTGTATGTGGTGATCCAAGTCCATCACTTACATGATGTTGATATTTCTTCGAGCATTAAGGCTGGCATTCGTGACCGTACGACCACTTATATCGTTTCCAAGAACTCATGGCCGTCATTCATGTATGAAAATTATGAAGCTGACATCAAGAATTTAGAACATGGTCTTTTTAAGTCGAGGCTGCTGGTTATGGTGAGTGGTCTTAATTTTTTTGCTCTGGAACACTGATTCATAGTTCATTGTATCACAGGGATTAAAGGCCATTTTTACATCTCCCTCATCCGCCAATGAAGTGGATGGTGAGGGTGAGGGTGCCGACATTATCGAGAACAACCAGCGAGCCCAAAGACGATCTGATCAGGCTAAAGTGAAGACTTGCATTGCCTCCATCATAGGTATGAGAAAGGTAACTCCCCGCGCAATCGCCTATGCAACTTGCCAAGTAAGCATCAACACAAAGTCCCACCTATCTCTATTAGTTGTGAAGCTGAATGAATTCTGCAGATTCACTTTGCACTTTCCAACCTCACCTCCTGGCGCACAGTGGACGGAGATTTCAACTATCATATTTTCTGGAACAATATCGTAGATTTTTTTGAAGACGCCCCAGGTCCAGCTGCGCAAACCCAGGTGAACAAACTTCTCAAGTGGTGGACCAGGTAAGTCGTCGATGTCGTCGATTGAGTCACTCTGATCACTAACTTCTTGCACAGAAAGGTTTTCGGAAGAAACCATCGGCAGGACTTGACGCCGGACGTTATATCCCTCATGTCCGTCAATACTCTCGCTACCCAGAGATGGCAGATGGAGAACACCGAATTAGATTCTGACTGGTAGTTGTTCGAAAATGTTATTTGCTTGTCTCGCTTACTCTCTCTCTCTCTCTCTCTCTCTCTCTCTCTACTACATACATAGCCTTTTCTTTAATCCTTTTGCCTGGTGCATTCAGTCCAGTTCCCTATCATCTCCCTACTACTTGTTAGGATTTCATTGTAATCATGTTAATGAATGAATGAATAAATGAATGTGATCTCTCAATGTTGACAAGTTGGCCACTTTGTTGTTCAATATGACTGAATACTACATATGTGTAACAAGGTAAACACTACGTATGATTGGCAATTTCGGCAATTCCATTTACTTTGCTGATGACCGTTATGTTACAGGAAATGCACACTAATGCTTCTCAGCTCACCCAAGGCCTTCTTTGATAGTTTTGTATACGTGTGATGAGAATTACAAGTGAACGGGTCTGTGGTGATAGAGCAAAATGGTTGTGTTTTTCGGTTGCACATTAACTAGCTGTTATAATTATGACCAATCTCCAGCACACCACTCAAGCTCTAGTACTCAAACACCTCTGCTTGTTTTTGATAGGCTTGATTCAAGAAACAAACCACAACCTTCGGGATCTCTGCATTTTTTTAATTCCGTGCCGATAACTCATCACAAACACTCAACAGTGCCAAACAAAAACTTTGATGCCAAAATTCTGAGCAGGACACAACACTCGTTGAATGGTGAGTAGGTACCAAGATGAAGCTTTGACTCACTGATATGAACTCTTGAGCCAAGGTACTACATCACAAAGGCACAGTGTCCGCACGACGCTACCACCTATTTAGGACGCGTCGCAAGTAAATATAACTGTCGCGGTATGGGATATTCACAGAAGCTCACATGAAGATTTGAAGCAAGGTATGAATTGGTGCTCGTGTGCTTTGAGGCACCCATGAGGTAGCTGAGTAGTCTACAGGATCTTCAGAAGTTCTGGGCTAGGGAGGTCAGAAGGGTTCAGATTGTGAAGATGGTAATGATTGAATCATTTACAATTATATTGTTACGATCGTGAATTGTTTCAACTCAGATAAAATTGTATGCTCTGGATTTTAACCGAAGAAATGATCTATGAGAGACAAGTGTGGCATCAGGGTGAAACATCACTCACCGCTATAAAGTCTCGAGTGAAGTCCAACATCAAAAAGCATCCTGCAAAGTAGGACAAACACAATAGCAATCGAGCAGTGACGAAACACCTAAGGAGCTCGTTGATTGGCAAGTGAGACATCAGAGTTAAGCATCACCCACCGCTATGAACTCAAGGTGTTTGAGTAGTCCATGAGATCTTTCAGATGCTTCGGCTAGAAAGGCTGGAAGTATTCAAATAGTGAAGATGACAATAATTGTGTGAGATTACAATTTAGCACTGCCACGGCGCATGCTTGCAGCGTTACACCAAGGTTCGAATGATCGATAAACGCGGTCACAACCGCAAATTCTGTGCACTCGATCAAAAATGTATGCTTTTGATTTTGTCCCAAGGGATGATATGATGCAGTATTGTGTTCCAGTAAGTTTCCATTGCACAATAGTATTGCTTTTCAGCGACAGACTGGGAAATCTATGCATTGAGAAATCGTGTGTACTCTCACATACCTCGGAACTGTGTTTGCGCTCCCTATAATGCATGGTTCTGTGCAACAGTTTACCAACAAACATTTTGCGTGCGTGACTCAGGTGCTTCTATGTCATTGCAACTCGGTGTCCATCGAGCAGTGATACCTACTTTAACACAACTCAGGACATTGTCTCTACTCTATGCAATATACCACTCAAAGCGACACTCATCGAACATTCGGTCAATACAGACAAACTATTCGTTGAGAATTAATAAGGGAGCTCACAGTAGGTCGCTTCTGCTTCTGCGTCCATAATAAATCGATATTTTAACATATACAGCAAAATAAATAGAAACTAAATTGAATATACCATTTCTGGCCATCCCGCTCGGAGTGCACTAAGTCGCATTGTACTCTCGATTATACTCTCACATGGCTAAATCAGGCATGTATAGTTATGGGTTAGGGAGTTAACTGCTTACATAATACACCACTAACCCTTGTCCCTCACATGTCAGCAGAAGCAACCTACTGTGAGCTCCCCTGATGTCTACTGTTACTCACACTTTTTACCCAAGAAAGCTACTCGCCCATTCGGTAGTCATCCGCAGCAAGCAAAAATATATTGTGCAAAGACCAAATGACACCGTTCTCTTCACTGATGAGCATCGCCCGAGTGTCTCGTAGTTCTGCACGCTGCAACCTCCTTCCTTGTCCTTCTCAAACCAGGTTCATATTCCAATGCATGAACCTGTGCTTGCACGTTTCTTAGACCCGTCCAAGTGAAAAAGTCCTCAAAGCAAATAGAGCTACCAGGCCCATATGCTTGCAAATTAGTCTTTCCTCGACAATGCCAAACATTCCCATGTGAAAGTGGTTGGCAAATTTACGCTGATTGTTGCGATGCTTAACAATATATTACTTTAAATACCATTCTCATTTGTTCACAGGTTCTCTGATGCTTCCTCCACTCTCATACTGACCGGTTGTTCAGATGAGGCCGGCAAACTGACAACCTGCGAACTTTGCGCAGTAAAGCCTTGACTTCGTGAAACGAACGAGTATGCAGTGTGCACACTTGGGCCACCTGAGTTGGGAGGTGTGAATACATTGAGCCTCACTCATTTTTGCCGGTTAAAAGTCTTCAATGAAGGTGCAGGGAGTAAGCCAGCTTGATAATTACTTGAGTTTGTACTGCCCTCACTGGCACTCATAGTGCAGGCGTTGCAGGTGAGTTCAAGGTACGAAACAGCAAATAAGATTATGTAAGCTCACAAGCCCATAATGCATTACACCTGCTGCGCTACAAGGTACAGATACTGTGACTCGTGTAATTCTTGCTGCTAATGCATTACGAGTCTCTTGTGAATATGAGGCGTAATGCATTACACTACTTGTAAGCTCCATAGTCTACATGTATTTAAGGCTAAGCCATTTTTCTTTCGTCCTCTAGCTTCACATTGCCATCATTCCATCACCAACATCTGTTTACATTGTTCGATCTTTGCTGTGTCCACCGGCTACACCCAGTGCAGCAGATGACATCCATGACATTCGTGAGTCATCTCTTAATCCAATCATTTGTAGTCTCATTGATGTAGGGATCAGCTCTGAGTCATGTCTTCCCCCAGCTCCGGACTCGAGTCTCACATACACTGGCAACATCTTCTGAATCTTACCATATGGCTGTTGTCTGTCACAGTGAGGAAGATAATGATTTCCGCGTCAGTCGTGACTGCTCTCCTCTATCTCTTGATCGAATCATATGCGGTCTCATTTTGCATGATGACTAGGGATCAGGTCCCGTGTTCCCCCAGCTCTGACTTCATCTACAACAACTTCCAAATCTTACCGGGCATTCTGTCATGATTTGGATGGGGGTCTGAATGAGCTGTCGGAAGATATCTTTAGTATGTACTATCTTTTATTTCTGTATGAGTCTCACTCTGATTCAGGCATACTATCTAAGCCGTGTTTTCTTGGTGATATGTTAACACTACTAACATTGTGCAACAAGAACAGAGTGTACGTATCATTGGCGCCATCATATGCGCATGCTGAGGACCACGATGAGATTGTTTTCTATGAGGGCAAGTGAAGCTATGCAAAAGTTGCTGGTGCTATAGTGGATGATTGCGATGTCTTTTTCTACCGCGGCATACTATACAACATACCAGCAAACACCAATTCTACCCCACCCTTCACCTGCATCGCAAGTGGGCGTTACATTGGTGTTTTCAGCGGTGAGTAAGTTACAGATTATCTTAACATCTCAGCATTCACAATTGCTCTTTCCAGAGATTATGTGCCCATGGTGGAAGGAATCCCGGATGCTGTTTTTTTTGAGGTTGAGTCACTCGAGGTTGGAGAGAGAGCATTAAGGAATGCGATTGAAAGACCTCCTGGACAGATCCCTACGATAAGAACCGTCATTCGTTAGTACTTAGTAGCTGTCGTGCGATCGATGAGTCACTCGAGCCCATGCGTTGTTGGCCATATATCCTAGATCTGTTTTTGTTCGTTCTCACTGTGATAAGGAAGTTTTTGAGGGAATTGAATATGCGGGTCTTCAGCTCATTCAATGTTGCCATACTGCTATGAAGTTGCACACAGATTCACGCACGGACAGCTATACACTTCACTTGCGAGGATGTAGAGACATTTGAGCACATTTCCAAGAAGTACATGAAGAGACAACTGCTAATCATGTAGTGTATAAACATCTGTCAATATAAATCATTGTGCAACCGTCCAAAGGCGAACAGAACACTTGTACTAAAAGTTGTACAGAAGTCCCAGCCATAGCAGCAACGAAGATGCGTGCACAGATAGCCTTTCAGCATGTTGGGCAAGCCATGCATTTGATGTGCGATGTGAGAGGTGCCGAGCTCGAGTTTCCGTAGGTGCTAGTGTAGGTGGTGAATGCAGGGGTGCCCTGAACGCGGCATGATTGTGCATGAGTGTGAGTGTGAGAAGAGTGGGGTGGGTGCTGGTGAGCGTGGCAGGTGGGTGGTGCTGAGATTGAACACGAGTGTCGAAAGGACAGAAGTGACGAGTCGAATGAGAATGGGGGTGACAAACTGAACGAGTGTTGCCCTGAATGAGGCATGATTGTGCATGAGTGTGAGTGTGAGAAGAGTGGGGTAAGTGCTGGTGAGCGTGGCAGGTGGGTGGTGCTGAGACGGAACACGAGTATCGAAAGGACAGAAGTGACGAGTCGAATGAGAATGGGGTGACGAACTGAACGAGCGTTGCCCTGAACGAGGCATGATTGTGCATGAGTGTGAGTGTGAGAAGAGTGGGGTAAGTGCTGGTGAGCGTGGCAGGTGGGTGGTGCTGAGACGGAACACGAGTATCGAAAGGACAGAAGTGACGAGTCGAATGAGAATGGGGTGACGAACTGAACGAGCGTAGTTGTACCATATGATTTGGTACATCAAGAGTACTAGTTGGCCAGTTTTGATGGCAAGAATAGCAGCCAGAGATGAAATCGTCGCATCAAATAATCTAGATATAAAGTGAGCGAAGAACGATAGAGAAGATATGAAGTATTTACCTTTGCGTCAACACTATCTTCCCTGATACAAAGATCTTGACTAGACGTTTTGCAAAGTGGGTATGATGCCCTCAATAAGTATCAGTGTGAGTCTGCTATGAGTGTGACAGACTCACTGAGATATGTGAGCACGTTCAAAAGACTCCTACTAGGTGGGATAATTTTGAGTCTAATTAGTAGCACTACTAGTACGTCACGAGCGCCTCCAACCAAACCGTATTCCATACAGCCATCAACAATACTTACCTTTACAGTGATGGTCTTTACTGTCAGAGTCAGAAAGGGTGCTGGTTCATAACTTCTTGCCCTAAACCGCCATGTCCTGCAATGACCACGACAATGACTGCAGTGAATCTGACTCAGCTTGCTGCGTATGCTTCACACTGATAGAAGCAGTACTTTAAGCTTTAGGCTCAGTATGTTTCTTATGATATGATATCATACCGTGACTATATCACTGATTACAGTTCTTCCATTGCCCGCCCAACACCGTCTCTCTCATATGTGTTCTGTACACCAAGTTAATGTTCTTACCAGCATGTCGCACCACCATTGGTGATAAGAAGATGCTCAATGAAGTCATTTGCCTTGCAGCTGGTCTTGTTTTTGGGATTCAAGAGTGCTGTTGGTACACTATGGGAGGTCAGATACCGGTGTGTAGTTCTATGCAATATTACTGTCATCAGGCACTCATTCTGATTTCTCTGTACTCGGTCTTGCGACCTTAGCTTGATTCACATCTACTATATAGTTTGGGGCTACATCAATGTGTGCACCTCGAAGTATGGTGGCCTAGGTAAGTATTATGGTCATATTGTCTCTTGTTGTTTGTTTTTGTCTTTGAACTGAATGATATTCAGGTATAGTTTTAGCAGCTATGACTCAGGACCTGGCTGGTTCTCGAATCACGTCCCCCCGAGTGTTCTGGCAAGTGATTGAGGATCGGTTGTTTCGGGAATGCCTGAAGTTCAGCATCGACGGAATGGATTCAGTAAGTGTTTGACTTCTGTGCAGGTCTGAGCATGATTTTGGACTCGAACATGTTCTGCCCAATGCATGAGCAGAACCCGACCCCAGCACTACTAGCAGTAAAATAGAGCTTACTCTCTTTGATCCCACACACACTTTGTACATTAATGGAGCTTTCATTTTACTTTAGATTTCAAACTGGAGGCGAGTTTGTACTGAAGTTTCAACAGTATACTAATAAAGATTGCTTTTCACTCGAGGCCACAGTATCATGTGCAGGAAGGCACAACAGTCCTTTTGTCCTTAGTAGAATAAAATTGACATTAACTCCAGAACAGCCTTGAGTGCGAAGGAGTAAGTCTGTGGGCTTCAGCGCTGTGGGCGGGTTTAACATCATACCACTTGCAAGATTTCAATCAGAAGCAGGCCTGGACCTGGCTGGAGTATTCCAGACCTAGCCTAGAGGTTTTAGAGCACTATAGAATAGCTTCTGAATGTAATTTCACTGGCGGCAGTACGTGGTATCATGTCAGTCCATGATGCAATGACACAGGCCACAGTGACTACAGAGACCATGTGTTACTGAAATTTTAGTTGGGAAGCGAGCTATTGGTACACAAAAAAAATTAAAGATGTCCATTATACATCTTTCTCACTTCGTCAATACCTTGGGTCATTGTGGTCCAAAGCCTTGGACAACCACCGAACAGGAAGAATTTCTTATGGCATGACTCCCTGACTATATCAGATGTCAGCCGACAAGGCACTACAATGATTTTATAGTAAACACAAACCTTGCATTCTTGGCGAAGTGGCCAGAGCGTGCATGTCTACATGGACAGGGAATCCCTGCAGAAGGACTTCTTACCCCTCAACAGGATGCGATCATCAAAATAGCTACTGAAAAACGCAAGACTGTGAGTGACCTAAACACATGCAAGCAGCAAAGTGCGGACCTGACAAGTCAAATTCCACAGGCCATTGTGCGCTGGTACCGGTGGATTACAAATGCAGCGTGTTTGGCACGATCAGGCAACTCGAATGTTGCACTAGATTTGGCGGTGACAATGAGTGGGGGAGACGAGCTCAAGGGCACGAGGGCACCGCAAGAAGTTGAGGTGTACTCACAATGCCATTATGAGACACGCGTAAAAGATGCTGCAGATGCTGCAATCATAGCTGTGGGGGCCACTTTGCGTGGTGAAAAACTGTCCAAGAGAAAGGAAGTAACACGCATCAAGTATGCCTCAGAAAATACGGATGTAAGAATTGAAATCAAGAAAAAGCACCAAGACGCACTTGAAAAATGGAAGCAGGGCCGCGAGCTAGCCAAAGCGGGATTCATGGAAGAAGTCACCAATGACACAAAGATACAGTATGTACTCGCCGATTTTTGGTATCTAAAAGTCTTCGCCTAAATAATAGTTAACTTCAGGGCTTTCAACGAATTGGGACCGCACCTCGATCATGTCTTCCGTTATTTATCTCACAAGACTGGTGGGCTCAAATTTAGTTGCATCGCTGGGGGACGTAATCCAAGCACGGGTGAAATTGTTGTAATCGAGTAAGTCTATGTATTCTCAGTGCCTCGGATGTATTGTGACGAACCTTGCAGCTTCCATTTGGGAGAAACAGATACTGGCGCAGCCTTCTCAGCATGCTACCCAGGTTTCTCAGATGTTCAAGCTGCCTATGCTGATTTCTTGAAGCAAGCCATTGGTCAGTGTTTGTGTCATGAGTCGGACAACAGAATATTACTAACATAATTATTTATAGCACACGATGAAAATATGCTGGCGCTCGGTGAGAGTGCCGACTCGGATATGTCAGCCAAGACACCCATTGATAGTGAGCCTTCTGAGGAGACTGATAGAGAGGACCAAGACCAGGTGACACAGGATGAAGAGGACAAAGACCAAAATGACGAGGGAGAGAGGAATCTGGTTGGTGATTTTAGGATGGAGTGGTTGAACGACCTCTATCATATTGGGCCCCAGGAGGTGAGTGATGCATTATGTAATATAATGCATTTCGCGCTGTTTACTGACACATTGCCTTCTTAATGCATTACCTTCGTCCCCATCCGTCAGGACAACCAGACGGAACTGCTGAAAGACATTGGCCTGGATACCAATGTTCAGGCAATGAGCAGGACATCTCCAAGTCTATCTGATGAGGCTACTACCTTATCTTCATTTGAAAACTTCAACCTCTGGACCACGGACATGGAAGGCTTCGATAATCGACTCACTGTCTTCGAGAACTCATTCCACCCCAACCTTGTTGATACCAGCCTCGATACCAGCTTCCACCAGCCTCGACATAACTCCTTTCATTATGCTTCTCCTCATTTTGACTTTGGCAACTTCGCAGCTGAGCAAAACCCGGATTATCCAATTGAAAATTTCTTTTTCAACGCAAGCTATCCATATGGTGACCAAACATCCCTGCCAGTAGAGCCAGTCTTATCAGTTGTCGCACCTCACAATGCACCTTCGCCTTTGGCCTCAAACATTCCAACTCCTGACATTCCCTCCTCACCAGTAGTGACTTTACTGTCTGTGCCACCTGCAAATGTCCAATGTGAGTACACCAACGCAGTTATGTTATGTGAGGTGGGACTCGGAAGCCTGATTGTCTAGCAGGTCACCAGGCCAATAATGAACAAATGAACAACAATGCAGTGGGCAGACCTACAACTGGACTGACTGATGAGGGGCAGTCAGACGAGGCTCCACGTCATACAGCACGTCGACACGTCCCATCAAATCGTGCGCAGGTACTTAACGCCATCGGATCATCGAACGCTCGCGTCTGTGTGACAACTAGGGAGGCTAAAGAGAATGATGTACTTCTGCCGGTCACGCCAGCTGCGAAACGCAAGGCCAAGTCTATCAACCAATCCAACAAGTAAGGTCTTTCCGTCGAGTTTCAGCTACACATGAGAGGCTCACAATTCATAGGAAACAAAAATGCAGTTGAGTTTTGAACAATAACAATATTTTATATACCCGGTCAAGGTTTTCATAACAGCTGAGCTCGCTGCATGGAGAATGGAATGTGTTGAATGATTTTCATTTCAAGTAAGGATCTTTTGTGTCTACGATATAGTTTCTGTATGTCTAAAATATAAGTGCGAACTTGTTTCTTACACTGCACTCATTCTGCGCCCTATAAGAGGCTTCAGAAATTAGCTTAGGTTCATTTGTTCAATTTACGAGTTAAGAGGCAGCTGGGTGTAGATTGCATGGAAAGACGAAGTAGATAGTCAAGTCGTTGATATAATGCAGGCAATACTAGATGGGGTGGGCTGGAATACTGGACTTCGGGGTGAAGGTAGATGTGCCAATGGAACCGCTTCTCATACCCAGCACAAGCAGCTTGCCCTTGAGACGAGGACACTGTAAAATGGTCAAGATGTTAACATGATCTCGAAAGAAGACACAGATAACGCGTGATGCTCGCGATGTTCACGCCCGAGAAATCATTCAAGCAAAGCATATGTGCCTCCTTGGCGAAGAGTATGTTGTTGGCGAGGTTCTGCATGACCTCTGCTATTATCATTAGGCCCCGGCAGATGACCCCGCAGTCATCTCTGGGCACCGTAACATCAACAATCTTGGGAGCGACAATCGCGGAAGAAATGAATCTGCACAGAATTTAGCCCCGCTTGGCTTGCTGAAATGTATGAACTGACCGAAGAAATATGAATGCGCCAAGGGAAGGTAAAACCACTTACACTGATTTTGCAAGGTGAACGCAAACTTCTCGAGTCATTCTGAAAAGATTTAAGCAAACAGCGGACCCATAGTTGCATGGTCACGCACGGTGGTAGGGCATGGACCGAGGAAGTAATGATATCCAGGAAAGACAAGGCAACCAAACCGGCTCGACATTCTTCTATATTTGTTCCACCTTGTCTCGGTGAGCCTTGGCGGGGTCTAATGGTGCCCTGCTACCCAACACCTCAAGAAGCTCTACTGTTTAGAAAATGTGGAGCGAGCATCAAGTGGAAGGACTGCAAAGATGCAATAATGAGGCCCTGCCTGGGACCAGTGATATTTGTGAGTACTTTGGAAAGGTGAACACAAACGCACTTAGTCAGTCGTTGAATAACAAGAAACTAAATGACGAACAGTTGAAAAAGAAATCAGGCTTCAAATTGCTTGAACGGCCACAGGTGGAAGCAGGGCTGAACAAGTTTGGGAGATATGGTGGAAGGAAGACAATGTGATGCCGTGCGGGAACAAGTTGTGATATATTGTTGCAGATAAGTGCGGATGTTGCACGTCAATGTGAATCAATCTGCAAAGGAGCTGAATATAAAAATAAGCATGATAGGTAGTGGAAAGAACAAAAGACGGGGATAAATGGTCAAGGTACGAGTTGAAGGTACCCTATTATATATAGAAAAGGGTGATCTATTCTGGTGTCAGTAATTTAATGCATTACATGCGGAGCCAAAAGCCTGCAGGTAATGCATTACACTATCCATCATCATTAATGCAATACAACAGTCTTCTAACTACCCTATATTAATGCATTATAAGGACAGGATCACCTGGATAACAAGAGTGCAGGAGAGAGTCCGAGTCCAACAGACGACAACGAGAGTGCAGGAGATAGTCTGAGTCCACGAGACGATGACAAAGGGCTAGTGCATGGTACCATCGGCAATATCACCATTTTTCGTCCACAACCCGGCTTGTTCCTAGTAGATACTATTTATTAGACTAGAAGACAAAATAAACTGTTCCACTTACCAGGCGTACAGCTTCTGTGTCATACAACTGAAGAAATAATAGGTTTAGAGTTATTTGAGGAGAGCCGTTGAAACATTACCTTCATCTGCTCCACGCCCAACTGAGAGTAGTATACATTGAACTCTTTGGTGGAACCACCACCAACGCTAACTTGTTTAAGCCAGCGGAACGCACACAGATTGCTGTGTAACAAATAAGTGCTGATTGACTGAACAAAACTGTAAGTACTTACCGTCCATTTTTCTTAGGGCCTGGTCGCATTTTGACCACCTTCTTCGACGATACAGAGTTGTCGGGACCGTCGTCAGAAGACAGGAGCGCAGTTGATGCAGATTGGGATGTGATTGACTCGGGTGGGCCAGTCACGTTGGCGATAGAAGTTTGAGAGGAAGCTTCGGGTATTTGCTCAGTATTGGAGCTAGTAGCTGCAAGGGAGACAGTGGTAGGTGTCATAGTAGCATTTACTACTGTTGCTGTGTTAACCTGCGGACAGCGAATGGACCCAGCACTACAAATAATACAATTAAATTTGTGTCGCAGATGAGTAAAACACTTACAGTGGGTTGATAAGAAGAACCAATGGCCGTTTTGGAATGGAGGGGACAGAAACAGAGTTGGATATGCCCGCAGTGGATTCATTTTCTTTATTGCCCAAAAGTGCTGTATTGGTTACTGAATTAACAAGTGGGGAGAGTGGCTGGTCTTTATGGGCGTCAGGTGGAGACACAATGGCACAGGGACTGATGTCCACATCGGCAGTGGTAGGAGAGCTCCGAGTTGGTGTGGCAATGGGACAGTTCACAGACTCATCTAGTGACGAGTCTACTGATACACTGCGACGTGAGTATATGCATGACAAAGACAAAATAACAAACCTATGATGGCCGGAGAGCTCGTAGTTGTAGAAGCGGGAGAGTTTGCGGACTCGACTGATAAGATGGAGCTCACAGACTCGTCTAGTGATGAGTCTACTGATACACTGTGGCGTGAGTACATGCATGACAAAGTCAAAATAACAAACCTATGACGGCTGGAGAGCTCGTAGTTGTAGAAGCGGGAGAGTTTGCGGACTCGACTGATAATATGTGTGAGTATATGCGTCACAAACCAAAAAACACAATACCTTTCACCCGCTTTTTACTGAACTCGGACTCAGAGCTCCGCAATCGTTTCTTGCCCTGAGAGTCTAGTTCAATGTCAGTGTTGTCCTCTTGTTTGGCCTTCTTTGATTGCTTGATGTAGTCTCCATTAGCATTGATATCTGGATAATCATTCTTGCTGACAGGAGGTGATATCTGGATAGTTGAAGATGCACGTGGGGACTTGGATATACAAGCGGTAGTCCCTAAGAGAGTGGGATCTGGATTGACAAGCTGCACATTGCGTGCGAGCTCGTTGAATGCAGACCTCCAAGTCAAACACCATTAATACCAATATAATTCAAGAAATAGGGAAAGCAACTTACTCTAATGTCAAAAAAGCGGTTTTTGCTTGAACGAGTTCAATTTGCAACTGCTTAACCTGATGTTGCAAGGCAACAATGTGAGAGTTGCTGGGGCCCAGGCCGTGCATATATCCATTCTAAAGTTCAAATCAGTGTTTCCAAAGCAGATCTTCGTGTGTTAATCATTACTTACCTGAAAAAGAGCAGAGCTACAATCATTCGACTCTGATTGTCGAGGAGCATGATCCAGACCAGCTGAGGATAGACATTGATAAGAACCTGAAGAAAGCAGTGAAGGTGTGTTTAATACGGGACTCGGATTATCATGGGGGTGGTACTGGGAAAGAGGCTGTGGGGTATAAAACGACATGGTGGATATAGACAAAGACTTGGAGGAGCAGTACTAGGGGTTCATGTATTTTGACGTCTTTAGCTTAGTCATGGATTTCCTTCATTTCCAAGTCAATGTTTTTTCTAAGTTTTCTTCCACACTTGTATCTTATCTTATTGTACTACCTATCATGCCTGCTTTATCTGATATTGTCAACCAGATGGCTAATGTTACCTTACGTGACAATATCCTTGTGTTGGAAGTCGACAACTTACTCAACGGTTGGCCCACCTACAAGATTAATTTTACACCTGAAAAACCGGGACCACTGGTAAGTAGTTTCAATATCTACTAGCTCTACTATGATTATATGCTGACAATAACACTGCAGAAACTTATAATATGCCTTCATGATGCTGTCAAACTCATGGAACTAGAAGATTCCTCAGACTCCGAAGTCGAGGGATTGTTCTCAGGAAAACCAAAAGGGCGGAAGAGGTGATATTTTTGTGATTCCTCCTGAGCCTACACTCATGCATGTTCTAGTAGTAGACTCCAATTGCAAACTAAAGGCCTGGAGCATCCGGACGCACTAGTACAATCCAATGTCAGGGCCTTGGGGGATCCAGATGTGACTATGGTAGACTCGGGGACTTGTTCCAAGTACGTATTCTGGTCATTCACTTGCCTACTTAACTCATAACAAATTTATACCTAGTCATCACTTCAATGCGAAGCCTATACAACTCCTCGGACTTAGAGTTCTCAAAGAACCTGCTCTCGCAAAAGTCCCCTGCAAATGTCCATTCCATGATACTGAGTGGCCACCTCGCCGGCCTCGCAGATTGAGGCGCATCTCTCCTGATGAGAGGATCACTGAACTTCACACTTTTAGAACTCTCTCGGCTGCTGTTGCCCCAGCAAATGCCACGTAATGCGTTCTGTTGCCTCCGTCGTTGTACCATACCTTTTGCACTCAGATCCATTGCACTTTTGCCTCCATTGTACTTTTGCAGCTGTTGTACTTTTGCATCTGTCACGCTTTTGCATCTGTTGTACTTTTGCATCCGTCATGCTTTCGCATTCGTCGCACTCTGTTTTTGAAATCTTTGTGTGCATTCCAAATGAAACATGCTGGTCTGCAAAGTTTGGTGTAACGTTGTCTGAGTGTATGAGCGTATCATAAGCTATAACGACATCTAAGGGAAAGGACCATCCTCCTCCCCATCCTCTACTTCTGGTTCATCGAAAATTCCAAATGTCGCGACATCAAGCCCTGGTTTCTCTGCCATAAAATATTGATCTTCCTGGACTCCAGATGGTAGGTGAGGACATCATAAGTGCATGAGGCAACGGTATGAAATGACGATCGAAGAAGGTCCTTGTTCGGTAGGGAGTATAGCGCAACAACTGCGACATGAATAAATGTCCATCCATTTCCATCCTCGGCTTTGACTGCAAGTTGTGTGAAGTACCGAGCTTCACCGAAACATGTTATACCATCGACAGTAAACTAAAGATAATGTATCAGAATCAAATATAATAAAATGAATAAAAAAAACCTTGATGTTCCGAGAGACTCGAAGCTTATGTGGAGGTTTCAACGACTCTCGCCAATACGAACGTGCTATCTGACCATTAGGTAACTGGAGACGAGCCCACTTGAATATTTGTGGAGGGGGCCCATTGAGGAAAAGTGTGCATCAGGCTTTTGACCCAAATATGACAAAGGTTTAACTAGCTTTATCTAATGAAAAATATTGAAAATATATATCACAATTACAGATGATATGTCAAAGGAATAGAAAGTCAGATTACATTGGTGGAATCTCTCAAATCTATAATATTGCCAGACCCATCATATCATGTTGTGATCCACTATCACACTGTTGCATTGTTGTCAAATATATCTACCCATGTCTGGCTTTATATAGGCAGCCTCTGATGGCAGATGCTGCAATTGGCAACTGTGTGCTATGGGGCGATATTATGTTATCATGTCCGTCGAGCTGCTGATGGGTGATATTGCCTTATTATATCTATCAAATGTGTCTGGCTTTATATAGGCAGCCTCTGACGGCAGATGCTGCAATTGGCAACTGTGTGCTATGGGGCGATATTATGTTATCATGTCCATCGAGCTGCTGATGGGTGATATTGCCTTATCATGTCTATCCAATTTGTCTGACTTTATATAGGCAGCCTCTGATGGCAGAGGCTGCAATTGGCAACTGTGTGCTGTGGGGCAATATTGCCTTATCATGTCCACCAAACTGCTCATATTTGCCAAAGTCTACAATCAATATCAATGATTTAAGGTGTGACATTGGGTTGTCTCGCACACTAAATTCTGACATTTCATTATGTCAGGCATAGCCTTAAAGATAGGGGATTCTCATGCAGCATATTTTTCACACTTTTGGTGCTGTATTATAAATCATGGATGGAGCTTTCATTAATTGTATTAGGGGTTACAGGCTTTACAGATAGTGTGATTACTAAAACGATTAACTAATTGATGCCAGCAGTAGCTTGTAGGGCAGTGCATTTTTCCCGAATCTTCGACAGCACACTGTTTTTGCTGATACCGCGCTGTGCAGATGAAGAATTAGGAAAAACCCGACTGTGCAAGGTATTAACTTAGATATTAAGGTGAGGAAATACATTACGAACCGCGTCCACCATGTCATCAGCTCGACTACTTCCTCACTTTCATCGGGATCTTCCAATAGGTCAAGGATGCTATGATAGAAATTTTCTGAATCCATCACCGTGTCGGTACGGGAAAATATGGATGACGAGCTTAACAAAAACCGAACCTGTAAGGGAAGGAAAATCAGCAGGAGGGATGCATTAATAAATTTCCTGCGCACCTGTGTGACAATATAAGCCAGAGATCCTTTAGTCACAGACTTCATACCGTGCAGGTAAGCATTACCGGAGCGCGTAGCTTTTGGCTCCTTCTCTACCGAGCTTGGAGACGTGAAGACATGTTTGAAGCCCTACCAAGGAAATTGCTTTTATTGAGAATGTATTGCCAATAGAGTAAGCTTACAAAAATGAGTATTTTGCTCCTCAGTAAACCTTTCCAGGGATCTTTGGGATCATATACATATCCAGCATATAAAAACATGGGCCACTGGTCGCCACGAACTGCAGTTTCACCGCTCTTGAGACTCTGCTTAGTACTGAAGAGCGTGATGGTGGTTAGCTACTTGATGGTGGAAATACTAGTACTCACTCTGCATTTGACCAATCGAGGCCTGCGGGGCAGAGCAAAGCACCAGTTACTTCATGGTTAAACCCACGGTCAGACTTTATGTGTCGAGAGAGAGGTGGTATGACTGGCTGTCCCCTGGGAACAAGCCATTCGAGGACGGCGGATTTGAGGCTCTTAGTATTGTCACCTCGTGCACCAGACACTCCTTTACCTAGCTGAAAGATGGTGAGCATAGTAATAAACTTCCAGGATTGAAGGCTTGCCAATTCTCCTACGTGGATAATATCCTCCTCCTCGCCATTCGTCAGGCAATCCAAAAGACCAGGGTAGGAATCTATTAGTTCCATAAATACTCTATGTTCCCGGCGAACACTATCGTTGATAGTACTATTAATGTGGCGACATTTAATCATCATAATCGTACTCACTCCGCTGGAAAATCCTCTATGGGAGAATTCTGTAATTCTTCGAGCTGGAGGATACCCGAAGTCAGAAAAGCTGGATAATTGCATAACGCGAAGACCGTCTGACCAAAATGTCGTCCATGGATTTTTTCTTTTTTTTTTTATAGGATTTGACGAGGTCCTGGTCAGGACTCTAAGTCAGAAAGGACTCGCATTCAGCAAGGCTAAAAGTTCGCTTATGCCTTTTTTCGCGGCCCCATACAAAGCGCTGAACCACTATGCTTGCGCGAGGGATCGCCAGGAGGAGGGTGATTCTCATTGCTACTCATACTAATTGAACTGGGCTTTATTGAATCAGCAACAAATGAGGTACTTTATATGTGCAAAACCCACCAGGCACATTATCAAAAACAGCCTCGTCATCTGAGCGCCATCGATGTTGTAAAGAAAAATGTACCATCCGAGCGCCATAGATATCGTAACATATTACACACCCTTTGACACCTCTCTTGGATGCCCTGCGAGAATGCGTCCAAGTTTAGAGTGATGTCACCCTAAAGAATTTTAAAATGAGCTGTTCAGGATGAAACCTGGTACCAAAACTTGTGAACTTACTTCTGACAGACAGACTCGAGATATAGATGTGACAGAGATGGCACTTATTGCAATTTAGTAACGATGATAACTTAGTGTTACAGAGAGTGACTCAGAACAAGAGTCACTGTTGTTTCCTGAAAATCAATTGAAAGGGTAACGATGATGCAGGGGTTACAGAGAATAACCACACTAACTGTTTTTCCTGGGAATGAATCTAGGGGAGAGCATCTTCGAGTCTATATCATAGTATTAGAATGAATGAAAGATAGTGAACGACTTCATTGAAGTTGTGCTCACAATGACTCGGGCTCCGTATCATAATGGCGGCGGCGTGCAGTACTAGTGTCAACAAATCCTTTGAACTTCAAGTCCGACTATGCTATCTATCATTTCCGAGTTGATCAAGCCCAAAAAAATCTATGCCGCGCTCGATGAATAGTCTCAGGTTTTCACCCAAGAGTTTGGTGGGATCTTGTGGACTGATGCTTGGTTAGCAATAGAATATAGCGACGATTTCGTGACATGCGGCTCAAATACTTGCACTCCATCTGGAGCTATGTCTAGAAGGACAGGTATGCGCTCTCCTTTGTCATCCTTGTAGGGTCTTTCCAACGAGAGTTTAATTTTCTTCCAGGACGGTTGTTCCATCATGACAGCTACGTCCAAGTTGATTGGTGTTGTTGAGGACATATTGCAGTAAACAGACTATATTATATATGAGACAAGCAACGTGAATAGAGTCTCTGGTCCTGCATGTGCCTGACAGTGAGCCGCTCAATGGTAACCAGGGTTAAGCACTAATGCTCGCACATCATGCACGAATATTGACTGCCAGCAGTGCCACCTGCACATGCAGGTCGGACTCGGAGACGGAGTCACTGATCAGAATCTGCCTTCTCTTCATCTTTTTATTCAATTTCTATGATCATCATCTGCTCCCATCATTCATGGTCAAGATCACTTCTTCAGCTTCGGAAACCTCTAGTCTCAAGAGGAGGAAGACCGAGGATGATGATGGTGATCATATACATGCCAAGAAACCCAGATCTAGAGTCAGGTTTGTCATTTTTCATTTGCGCGCTTAAAGTGACCCAGAATCTTTTTGTCCGTAGTTTCTCCTGTGGTGAATGTCATCGTCGAGAGCAGAAGGTTTGTCTATACTCGACTCATCATTCAAATTACATTGCTAAAATATTCTCCATGGCAGTGCGACCGCAGGTACCGTGCTCTCATGTATGGCTCTCTCATGTTGTTTATTACCCGTTCATCTGACAGTCTTCCTATTGTATAGCACGAAAAGTACCTGAGCTTTGCAAAGCATTAACTCCTGGAAAAACAGACCAAGATCTGAGTGTCCGCTTAGCCAGGCTTGAGCACATCATTGAGCAGGCTCTGCCCCAATACTTCAATTCACCGTCTCAGTCTTCATATTAAGCTGCAGACAGACACCAAAGTTCTACATCTGACAGCCCAGATGACGATAATCATTCGATGACTGATGAGCAGGATCCAAGGGGCAGTACCTTCCATAGTGGAAAATGGTATGGCAATCATAGCGCCTCAGGAAGTGTAGCACCCGCCTCCGTTCTGGAGCAAGTGAATGCTTTGATGGTCATGCTAGTTCTATTCTCTGACATCCTTTTCACTAGCTGGCAAATGTCGTCATTGCCAGTTCAAATCAAGAACAGTGGGATTCGCCTCATTCCACCTCTAATGTCAATGCTGGGCCTTCCAGTCAGCACGGAACTGGTCACGGCGATCATAAATCAGCCTTAGCCACCCCATCGATAATCGAGTCCGTGCGACAAGACTCTGAACCTTCAGCAGCTGACAACCTCAAGAGCCTTGTACAAGAATGCGGCGTATCACCACACAAGATCTCGGAGCTCCTTCAGGAGCTCCCTCCACAACAGTTTTCCGACGTACTTATTGATCATTATTTCGCTGCAATGTTAGTTGTTGTTCTATTTGTTGTCCAGCCTTGATGATTTTCTTTCTTGATTGCAGCAATTGGATGAGATATCCCATTTGCAAGGCTGACTTTCGGACTGCTTACGCATCTCTTTGCGCCAATGGGTTGGGCGCCAATACTAACAATGCACGCTTCCTTCCACTATTGTTTGTGGTACTTGCTATTTCAGTGTGATTGGCACCCGAACATCTTGCTGGCGACACGCGAACAAGAAGAGTGACATCTTTGAGATATTACTGGTCTTGTACGTCATTCATTGAGTATAATGGTGTTTTATGCCCACTCATTTTCCGAATAGCTCGACGCTCTCTGCTTATCTCCACAGCTATCCAACCGGATTCACTGGATATCGTTCTCACTCGCTTACTCGCAAGTGTCGAAGGTTATCTACGTGGCACGGAGTTCTGACATAATCGCTAGAGCGCACGATTCTTGACTTTTGATTGTCGCATTACGGAATGTTGGAGTCAGTTGGGTGCTGCTGTACGAACAGCTCAAGCACTTGGATTCCATCATGATGCTGCTCCTACGGTAAGCTCGCAAATATCCTATTGGTATACCTGTTTTGATTTAGCTTGCACAGGGACTTGGCCCTGCTCAGGTTGAAAACTGACGCCGCGTATGGTAAGGATACCAATGTCCCCTCAAGGTCTAAACTTAGGGAATTTTGAAGGTCATACGCCGATCGGTCCTACGCACTTGTGCTTGGACGACCTCATGCTATTCAGGACGATTACACTTGCACCCTCCCGCCTTTGAACATCGATGTCGACTTTTCCCCTGCCACCATTCGCAATCCACCTCCCCTTTTAAGCCCCACACTGATGACCTTCGTTAACTAGCCTCTATTATTGGATGGATGGTACATCATTTTCAGAAGGTCAAGTCACCCAGTCATTATTCTGATGTCTTGGCGCTGGATGACGACCTTTTAAAATTCGTCTCCAACTTACCACCTCACTTTTCATTGGACCCCGACACATCCCTCGACAAGACGAAACAATTCATTCCAGTTCACCGCTTCCTCCTCATTACCGAGGTCTTGTTTGTTTGCGTCGGCCTCCATCATCCATATTTATTGCGGAAATTGAGTTGCGATCGTTACCTGCGTTCCCGAAGGGCATGCTTTGAGTCTTTGATCAAGGATTTCCAAGTTTGCAAGGCCTTCCACTGCGACTCAATGCCAAAAGAAACCCGTGATTCTCTGAGCAATGCCTACAGAGAGTTTCAAACAGCGATGATCAGTGGTATTTATCTAGTCTTGCATCCCAAAGGCAAAGACGCGGACATGATGCAGACTATTTTGGACGGCTTCCTGGCAGACCATGAGGGCGTGCGCGAGATGGACGAAACGACTTGGAGGGAGCTCAAGACTATTGAGTTCCTTAAGAGCCGCGCATCACAAGTGGCAGAAAGTGCATCGCATGGTGTGGATGGAGCAAGCTCACCTACAAATGGGCATACTGGGGAACAGCACTCCACAATTTTCTCCATGCCGACTTCTCATTCTGCTCTGCCTCCATCCATACGACAAGCTTTCACGATGGGTACAATGTCCTTGAGAACTTTGTCTCCCACGATGTCTTCGCCTGTAGTATATGCGCTATTGCCTCCTTACACACATTCCCCCGCTATGCAACATTTGCAGCACAATGGATCTAACGATGGTACGGGTACACTCGGTTCGCCCGCTGGCAGTGGCAGTCCGCGTGGGGAGGAAGAATCTGCTGCTCAGTCTCTCTTGGATCATTGGTGCAGCACTTTCGGTGGGGGTCCTGCAGTCGATGTGACAGCAGGCATGCCTGCTTTATCTTGGGGAGGGCCTGGTGGTGCTGAATTATCAGGCTGGATAGGACCTAACAACAATCCAATGGCTGGGGATCCTGGTTTGATGGAAGTAGATGGTTCGGACTGGAGTTACTGGGAAGCATTGGTCAATCAGATCAAGGCTGGGCCGCAGCTTTAATATGCGTGTATGTCGTATTATCATTCTGTTCATATTATTGTTTATAGTGCACTCTTACTTTTCACTGTAGATGTTTGATCTTTTTCTCTATTACTTATTTTGACAGGCAGGTAGTAGTACAAACTTGTAGTCGTATCTAGGTCCCTGATCTATAGGACCAACCACAACGTCGCTAGAGCACATAGGAGATGCACGCTAATACTCCTCCATGAAGCCATGCATGACCCTGATCTCAACTGCTACTCCACTATTATCATCGACGATGCCCACGAACGCACACTTGCTACTGACATCCTCATGGGGTTTCTAAAAACCCTTGCTCGCCGTCGCCCAGACCTCAAGCTCATCATCATGTCCGCCACTCTCGACGCCCTCAAGTTCCAGAAATACTTTGCTGGTTCGGATGACACCCTTGCCCCTCTTTTAAGGTCCCTGGCCATACCCACCCCATCGAGGTGTTCTATGCCCAGGAGCCAGAGCCAGACTATGTCGAGGCCGCCATCTGCACTGTGCTCATTATCCATTGCACAGAGGAACCAGGTGATATCTTGGTATTCCTGACCGGTGAAGAGGGAATCGATTGGTAAAGACTCCTATCACCACACATTCTTCGAGGTGCTCGGAAACTGATCATTTGGTGACTACTTCAAGGTTTGGTGCTTGTTTTCCGACTGCTCAGCCTAGCCGACATTTATTTTACAGAAAGAAACTATCAAATTTTCATGGGATTTATTGACTAATGTATGTGGGCTGCCCAAAGACCGATTATATGTTACCTACTATGCTGGAGACCCACAAAATGAAATACCCACTGACGAGGAAGCGAAACAACACTGGCTAAGCCAGGGTATCTCACCAGATCACGTTATCGCGTTGAAAGGAAACTTCTGGGGTAAGCCGTGTTTTATCATTCAATGAACATTGTGACTCATTCACATCTACAACAGAAATGGGTGCAACCGGACCCTGTGGGCCTTGTAGGTGTGTATCTCCCATTTCTCATCTTCCTCCATTGATCTTCCTCAGTGAAATACACTTCAACCGCATCGGTGGACGTAATCCTGCACACCTCGTCGATGGTGACGACCCAAATGTCCTTGAGATATGGAACAACGTCTTCATACAGTTCAACCACGACAATGACAGCTCACTCAAGTCACTCCCAAGCAAGCATGTCGACACTGGCATGGGTTTCAAACAACTTGTCTCAGTCCTCCAAAACAAGCTTTCAAACTATGACACTGATGTGTTCTCCCCGATCTTCACGTGTATCGAGAAAGTGTGCCATCGGAGATGCCCCCACAGAGCCCCACAGGTGCACAGGTGACGGTGGCAGACATCAGGCCACATGTCAAGAGATGTCAAGTACCCGCACAGGTCGAGTCTAATATTATCAATAATTGGTTGATCATGGCATCTGACGTTGCAACATTGCCACTCACTTGAAACGGCATTGAACTTGTGAAGCCGCAGTATCACCGTGACGGTGGTCGCATGCTGTCCAATTCTACATACTGATACCGATAGATGTCGATGCGACGTAGACCGAACTACTGACGTGATATCTCTTAACTCGACAGAACATGTGGTGTCGATGCGTCGTATTTATGTGGCTCTGTTGTACATCCATCACAAGATCTCAGCCCTCAGAGTGACATGATGTCACGGTATGTGCTACTAGTACTGGTCCAAAGACAGCACCCAAAATACAACTGTCAGCATGAACCGCAAACTCACATCAAGCACATGCTCATACCTCTCCGCATCCCTAACGCTCACCCCCACCGACACGACTGGTTCATCGTGACAATTGGCAGGATTGTGCGCATTCGGTGAGAACGATTATAATGTACATCTTCACTGGTATCTCTGGGAAGCTGGTATCATATCAACCGCCAGTGGCTGCAGAATCACTGGCAGTTGATGGTCTTGTGGTGTTGTTCTAGGATGTGAATACTGTAACAGATGGACAGCAGGTTTAAGAGAGAATCATTGGAGTCTGAGGTCGTCACTATAAATTACTGAATGTATAAAAAACCTGCGATTAAGAGGAACAAAACTTCATGTACATAGGTGGCAACTAAACAAATTGTCCGTCTATAGTCGTTGATACGCACCTGCAAAGCCCTGAGAATGCATACACTTGACTAATGGAGTAGCTCACCACTGGGACGGAAGACACGACAAAGAGAAACTAGGAGACGAGCAATTCATAATCAACAAACTCAAATGACAAGCACTATTCATGTGACCCACAAAATTCTTAGCAGGTCTAAGCTTGATCTGGCTGGCCAGCAGGTGTCTCCCTGCCTTCATAACACGCTTGTGACCCATCTTGAAGCGATTGCATTTCCGGCAGATTTGTCGATAAGTATGTGGGGAAGACCGGTTGCTCCCTATTCGCTTGCAGATTAAATAGTATTCGAGAAGCAAGAATGCTGTGCACAACAATCTGGGGTCTCAAATGAGGAATATGAGCTTTCGACAATATATATGATTGACTAGGCTAACGTGTTTAACATCTCGCTGTATGAGAGCTAAGGATCTGCTCAGTTCTTCGAGGTCAACATAAACAGGGAAGAACTCACAGTTAGCACAGTGATGACAATCACATTGACAGTAGATATCACTATAGAGATGTCAGCACGAAACTAATAATAACAAAAATTTGATGTATGGCTGATTTACATGCTACAACTCTGCAACCATGGTCAAAGTTACAGGGTCATTGCAGAAGTCTACGGAAACTATGCTATCCAACTCACTTGTCAAATTGCCCCAGATAAGTCAAGTGATATGGGAAATGAGCATTGAATTGACCAAGGTGTGCGATGTTTCACCATAGTGTTCCCTGACAATCTGACTTGTACCGCAGGCTGGGATCATGGAGGAAATACTTGAAGACACGTTACAAATGGACAAAGACGAAGAGATAGAAGAAGAGGCAGACGCTGAAGTTGACAAGGTTCTTTTCGACCTCACTAATGGGAAGCTCAGGCTAGCTGGCTCAGCCGGAACGGAACTACCAGTATGTGATGCTCTCCTCTTGAGTAGTTTCTACTCTAAATTTTGTGCCAGACACCACAAGATCAACTGGAGGACGATGAGGCGGAGAGGGTAATGGAGGAAGCCCGAAGACAGCTGAACGGTCTATTGAGCGGCTGCCAATTTCATGTTTGTACAAAGTAGACATTACCGGGCTGTGTGACTCGGATACCATTGTACTCGGGTGTTGCCGGCTGGGTCTGAACTGTATTAATCATTCACTATATCAACTGTGTCTCTCCCCAAGATAGGCTTCTTTTCGACCCACAACACACTGAGTCGGCCTTCTAAGAATCTAAGATCTAGATGTGAATATAATAGATAGCGCTCCTCTAGTATTGAAATTTGGCTGGCAGTGCATTATGATACCGCCATCATTGTCCTATATTATCCGTCTTAGAACTTTGTTCAATGCTGCCGCAGCCTTGCGGTCGAATTGGACTTTGAAAATTTCAGTCCGTGTGGTACTATCTATTACCGATTATCATGTTACATGCTAGCAGCTTAGGGGACCAATATACACTTTATTTACACCTAGTAATCCTTAAATTATGGAATTACTGCTATACCGAGTCACTGATGGTGCGGGTGGGATGATGTGCGCTAAGTGCACAAAACAAGGCTTGTGTAGTATTCACTGAGGCCAATTGATGTTCACAATTAATCCACAGTTCCGATTTGGTAAGTCTTCCACATTAGTCATTCACTATAAATTCTGATCATCAACATGATATGCAGGTTTTCTTTCTACCACCATACAATACATGAAACATAGATAGATAGCTTACATTTGAGTAGACTCCAACGCCAATATCATCAGTAGGATGTTATGTTTTGGAATCACTATAGACCATTAATCAAATAGACTACAGACAGGCCCATAATGTCCAAACGGCACACAACGTCAAGTGCCAGTGATGCTGATCAAGCTCCAAAGTGTGTCAGAAGTGATGGAGGTGAGTCACGACTTGTACGATACCATTAATATTGTTACTCATCACTTATGCAGGGAGTTGGGCAGCGACTACTAGTGTACGTGAATATTTAGTTCTGACTTAGTATTTTCTGATAATATCAAAGACTCGGAATCCATACATCGACACCGAAGCAGAAGAAGGTCATGGCGATGAGGACGCGGATGAAAACGAATTTCTTGACGATCAGGAGGAGAGTGATGGCAACCCATCTGTGCGGTCGGCGAGCATTACGTCCTTGCATCGACGACCCACTGCTAGGGTGAGTGAAACAGACAGTTCTAATGAAGCATTCTAAATAATAGTTATAGCCAAAGAATCCTTACATAGACGCTGAAGCAGGAGAAGGTTTTGAAGATGAGGACAGGGACGATCACGATTCCCTTTTTGACTCTGAGGAAGAGGACCGGCCGCCAAACATACTTTAGCTGCAGCTATCAATGATATCATGGACAGATACGAACTGAATGCATCCAGCTCGTCAGACAGCTGCCTGGTCCCCAGAGGAGATTCAAAGCAGGATGTATCTACTACTTGTCTACAGTATGTGCTCATTTTCAGTCCCGTCGCATGTCACTCATCGCATTTCAGGAACTTCCACCCGATACATTGCTGAACACCTTCGGAGCAAAGGGTTCCCTGTTATTGTGTCGCTTTGGGCACAAGGCCAGCTCTATGTGGTTTCGGATAGTCCCAGAACCATCTCGTTGTCTCTTCCAACCTCGCTTCGTCCCTCTGTAAAAGAGTATATTTACATCTCAGATGAAGAACGGGAAGCAGTCGAACGTGCACGATTGACCCTTCCTAGCCCCGCGTGGGTGAGAATCAAGACACGCACGCGCAACAAATATAGTGGCATCATAGGTTACGTCTTCAAGGAGTCCGAGGAAAACGACGATTTCGTGAAGGTATTAATCCCTCCATGAGACTTCCCCTATCCCATGCCACAGGGGTCTGTAGCGCTGTTCGACCTAGCTCGCCTTCCGACTGGCAAGTTCACCACTGACATCATTCGTGATGGGAAAGTGGTCGGATGGGCATACAAGGGAGAGCAGTATTACATGGGGCTGCTGCTGAAAAAATTCCACCGCTATCTTCTAGAGCTCATCGTCGCCCCTCATCCTGACGATATTCGACTGCACCTCCAAGCCAGATGGGACACTCACTTTGTCAAGAACACTGAGCTTGCATTTTCGATGCAGTTTCTGCGCGAAGGCGATGCAGCTAGGGTTCTTACAGGGGAGGTTTGTTCAGAGATAGGCCAAGTCATCTCAACGGACCATGTGTTTGGTTCCCTGAGGTTGAAAATCAATGTCAACGGATTACGAAGAGAAATAGACCTTCGAGTCCGGGACATAGAGCGCGTGCTTTGGGTCGGCGACGCGGTTAGAGTTGTAGCGGGCTCATACTTAGGGTTGGAAGGGCATATCATTGGAATGTCCGATGAGATATTTGATATTTGTCAAGAGAATACGAAGGAAGAGGTATGTTCTAGAAAATCCTACTTAAGTATCTAACGCAGTCCGTAGATTCAAGTATCGAAGTACTACCTGTATCGTCGTCCTTTGAGACACGCGCTGCAAGCACAGCTGCTGCTGCAACTACTTCAAGTTGTGGAGCCTCCCCCCAAACACGACCCTATTGAAGTTGGGGATCACGTAGAAGTATTTACAGGAGAACATCAGGGGAAATCCGGCATTGTGGAATGGTTTCCTGTAGGAAGTACCACCCTGTTCTTGCAGGATGCGAAGCTTGACGTGACTGCAGATGATATGGAAGGACCACTGCCTATTCAAGTTCCTGCAGCAATGGTTCAACGGACACGCCTTACCCCAACAATCAAATACACCAAGGACAGGGGTTTTGATGTAAAGCCTGGAGACTTTGTGAGCGTCGTTCGTGGACCCGAGTATCAGACGACAGGCCTTGTGCACAGTGTCGACTTTCCAGCAGCTCGCATTAAAATACGGTCTGCCAGTGATCACTCACTTGTAAGTCCAATTCAACTTGACTGGCGCATCTCTAACTTGTAACAGATCGAAGTTCCCATCAGATTTGCAATGATGTTATGCAAAGAAAGCACAGATGAGTTCAAGAGTGTCATCGGGCGGGAAGTCTTTATTATCGGAGGTGATCTCAAGGGCTACCGAGCCACTCTATACAGTGTTGGGAGCGACACCTGCACTGTTGCTGTTCATGGGCAGAGACGTCTCACACTCAAACGCCATGATGTTGCTACCAGGTGAGTGGTGCGTATGTTTTTGTGGTGAACTGACCGTTCACCACCATTAAGTTATGCAATGAGGTTGAATGGTGCAATAATTGAAGGGCACGACTTAATTTCTTTCTGCGAAATGCGGAAAAAATCCTTCGTGACGTCACAAAGAAGCATCACCCCCCCACCGAAAGCATCAGTTCCATCCAGCTCCAACACAGATCTGGGTCCTTCCTCTTTGTCTCCTTCCAACGTCCGGGGCTCTTGGTCCAGCAGCGTCGAGGACAACAATACGGCGCTTGACCATTCATCGAGTGTCAATACTTCATTGACATTCGACCCCTGGACTGCCAATAATTCTGATGACATTCGGGATTGCTTTGAGACCGAAATGGAGAAACTTGCAGACACGGGTGAGTCATCAACGAAGGCATCGCGACATGTAGCTCATGTAGCTTATTTAATTTAGGTTCACTACCCTTTGACCCCTGGACTGCAAATAATTCCGATGACATTTGTGATCGCATTGAGGCCGAAGCGGAGAAACTTGCAGACCCGGGTGAGTCCTCAATGAAGGCATCGCGACAAGGAGCTTATTTAATTTAGGTCCGCTACCCTGGTTGATGAATGAGGAGTTCTCTTTAATGTTGTCGACATATCACGTGTTGCTGAAAGTCTCAGCGAGCTTCATGGGGGGCCGCTTAATCGACCGATTCGTGTCGACGGCATGCCCTGACCCATTCTGCGGTGTTAATGATCCTGCACCCAAAGGCCATGTTGCAGCATTCTGCACATCCAACAGTTGAGGCGCCACCATAAAACACTCTCATATTCCTGCCACAGATCTCAGCCCAGCGCCTCCACGCCGAAAGAACCAACACTGCCTTGTTCTGAATGGGCAGTATCGCGGGTCCATTTTTACTGTGGCGAAGTGTAGCCTCAAATTGCAGATTGTTGAGCTGATGCTTATGGGTGGGGGTGATTTAACGTTCAAATTGCATTTTGACGAAGTATGTCTTGTTGAACTCACACAAAACAGATAGACTTTACTGTGTACTATACTATACTTTTTTGAGACACGTCCGCATTCCTACCTACTAGCCCTCATCCATACCCATACCATGTAGACTTACTATTTTGAGTTCAATCACTGAGCAATACCGAACGTTGTGGAAACTTCTACCCCAGCTGTCACGTGAACGGATCACGTGATGGTCTACAGACCCATATACCGCCGGACACATACTGCGAGATTCCAAGAACTTTCTCGTGTCCGGGTGCTGCCGGCGGAGTTTCATTTTCAAAAGTCAGTCACTATATAAACACTACTCGGTTCAAACTGCTTTTCTTTTCGCACTCTCACCTACATATGTTTGATTAGTTGCTTGTCTTAAGTCGGTCTATGTTAGTTTCATAGTGTACTTGTAGTAGTTAGACTTGTAAATGTGGATCGTGAGTGAATGTCGCGGTACTCTATGACCACATGATAAATTCATTACAGTAGCGATATGAAATCACGGATCAGTACACCTCTGCGGTGTGTCAGACAAGATGGTAAGATGTCCTCCCGCCCACATAGAGGATATGGAGATTGATGGGTGATAGTATAGGTCACAGCCATGCTTCATGGATTCTGCAGTAATTTCAAGAAAAAATTACGAGTTCATGATTATGAACACACCTCCGAGGATAATACACAGCTGGTACGTAGTCTCTCCCGACGAATGTCTCGATATTTACTAATAAATAAAAGATCAGCCAACCACCAATCTTGATTGTTGAAACTCAACCAACGCATGTAACCGCAGGTTTGGGTCATGCATTCGGCGACGTACTCCCCCCGACATATCCCTTCAGTTCGCTGGAATATCGCCACCTCGATGTATCGGTCACCTGTGCCGCAAAGGCAACATGGGTATCAGAAGGCATGCGCCTCACAATATTCAGCAAATGATGAGGGGTGGATTTTGTGACCATGTCGGGTGGCTGGCCTGCAGATCAGTTGTATGCATTATTTTAGTTAATATTTCCATACACACAACTAACTTGCCATTGAAATGTTGCCAGTTCTCTTGTTGGGCCATGGTAATGAAGTATACCATGGCGCGCAGTTATGATCCTCACTAAGATCTGCACTACCTTGGGGTCAGCTTGAAATCCTGTGTATTCCACGGTTGAGCATGCAGAAGAACATGTAGATGGCGCGGACATTCCTAGTTGCAGTCAGACATACCTGGCGCTCTCACACCTCGAAGTATATAGCCCCGCCTGCGGCCTATCATCCCAGCGCCATCGCGTTCCTGGCTATGTACGGCAGTAATGGCGCCCATTACAAATTTGAGCAGCTATCGATACACCATAGTGTCTTGCTATTTTTGATTGCTTTCGCTCGCAGACTCCTTGCTCGAGTCACCCATCTCACATGTCATCGTCCAGTTACAGTTGCATTTGCAAGCGCACTTTTACGGCGCAGAACTACTACATCCAACATCAACACTCATGCTTCATGACCAAAAAGCGTCTCTCATCGGCAATAACCTCTTTCAAAGAGTTTGTAAGCCGCAGGAAAAAGCCATGCACCTCCAAGGACAAAAATGTTGTGGTATCTTCACCCGCCAATCCCTCACCTGCAAGTGAAGCCAACACTTTACCAGTGTTTCAACGTCCCGAAGCTGTGGTGTCTCTGCCCAATACCTCGCAAAATTCTGGAGAAGAATTGGGTAACCATGCCTGCGACAGAGGGAATATGGAGGAAGGCGGGGACATGAGTCTGGCACAGCGCAGACCTAGGTGTCAGAACCGACAGTTGCCAAAGAGATTCAGAGATGTACTCCCTCAGCCCCCACCAACTGTTCCCTTGGAAGTGCGTGACCTTCTTCCGGAATCAGTTGGATCTGTCGTCAATGCAGAAGCCCATCCAGCCTTGCCAGTCCGTACGGTGTTTCGCACTCCCCCAAACATCTTCGGGCTAATTTGCCAATACGTATCCGGTAAACCAGCATCCCACGATCCGGAAGAGTACGTGACAAGCGCAGACCTCTCATTGATTTCTGGCACCCATCAAGTCAATGAATCATCCCAGGAACCTCCTGCTTCGAGCAATGATAATTCTATCTACCATCCCTATCCCAATTGTGCCTCCTTCCAGCTCGGTGATTGGTACTGGAACCAGGGGGTGCAAAAGTCACAGGCGGCTTATACCAAACTGATGGGGATCGTGGGCGACAGCTCCTTCAACGCTGCTGATGTGAGCTCTACGTCCTGGAAGAAGATCAACTCCAAGCTAGGCATAAACGAGTATAATGAGGGAGAAGGGGAAGAATGGGAAGACGAAGACGCTGGATGGAAAAAAACACCGGTCTCCATCAAGGTACCTTCGTCTCGCACCGCAGAAATACCAGGTTTTTGGGTTTATGATGCGACACACTTGTATCATTGTTCCCTTGTGGCTGTTTTGTGGGAGAAATTAGCCAATCCCCGAGATGATAAACTATTTCATTACAAGCCGTACAAGTTGCGTTGGGCTCCTCCCCACCTGGACGCTGAGGTCTCAATATATGGTGACCTATACACATCCCCGGCTTTCCACGAAGCCCACACCAAACTGCAAGATTCGCCGGCAGAACCTGGCTGTAATTTACCCCGTGCCGTAGCTGGCCTTATGTTTTGGTCTGACGCGACGCAACTGACTTCATTTGGCAACGCCAAACTCTGGCCTACTTACATGTACTTCGGCAACGAGTCCAAGTACCGCCGTTGCAAGCCCTCACTCAATTTGAGTAACCATGTGGCTTACTTCGAGATGGTATGCCTCCGCATTTGCCTCTAGTGCGTAGCTAATCTCGCCCTTCCAGCTCCCAGACTCGTTCAAAGATCTTACAACCGGGAAAGGTATGACTGCCGAGTGCGCGATGCACTGCCACAGGGAATTTTTTCATGAGCAGTGGAACATCCTACTCGATGACGAGTTTCTTGAAGCGTATGAGCATGGCATTGTCATTTGTTGCTGCGATGGCATCAAGCGCAGATTCTACCCAAGAATCTTCACTTATTCTGCAGACTATCCAGAAAAGTACGTGATGTCCTTTCATGCGTTGAAATAGCATTTAATTCTGTTTCAGAGTACTTATAGCCACAGTTCGAAACATGGGAGGGTGTCCATGTCCTCGGTGCCTGATACCTAAGGATCGGATTCAGAATATGGGAGTGCCTCAAGATCGACAACAACGGAAGACTCTGGAGCGCAATGATATGAAAAGACGCATGATGGTAACCACTGCGCGCTCACTAATTTATGACGATGACTTGGCGGTCGGTAGCACATCGATAGAACAAATTCTTAAACCGCAGTCCTGGGTGCCTACCTTCGTAAGACTTGAATTCCCATTGCTGATAACGGTCATATAATAATAGAATGCATTCTCAGACCGTCTTGGCCGTATGGGCTTCAATATCTTCCATGCACTCATAGTAGATCTATTGCATGAGTTTGAGATAGGGGTGTGGAAGATGCTTTTCGTGCATTTGCTATGCATCATTGTAGCATGGGACAAACATCTTATCCATGAATTGGACCGGAGGTATGGTTCATCCTTATGGACTCGCCTCATTCAATTGAGCTTTCCCATTAGATACAGGCAGATTCCGACATTTGGCCAGGCTACCATTCGGAAATTTTCGTCCAACTCTTCAGACATGAAATGGATGGCAGCTCGGGATTTTGAGGACCTCCTTCAGGTATGACCCCTTGACTCATTGAAGTCGGATAGAGAGCTGACGGAGTGTGCAGTGTTCTATCCCCGTCTTCGATGGCCTTCTTCCTGAACCACACAACACGACCATCCTCCAGTTGCTGTTTACCATGGCGCATTGGCATGGGCTGGCCAAGCTCCGAAGGCATTCGGACTTGACCCTTGACATCATGGATCAAGTGACTTCAGCAGTCGGCCAACGATTTCGCAATTTCAAAGCTAAAGTATGCGTTGCTTATGAGACTCATGAACTTCACCAGGAGGTTGAGGCTCGCACCCGACGAAATGCAAAGAAAGCAGCAAAGGATAAGGGCAAGCAACGTGCTCGCGTTATTGAGCAAGTGGAGGCAGTGGGATCAGATAATGCTGTGAAGAATGCACGGCAAAAAAGGTTTTCAATTTCCAGACTTACAAGTTCCACACCTTGGGGGATTATGTATCGACAATCTGTCGGTATGGCACGTCCGATTCTTACAGCACCGAACCAGTCAGTCCTTGTGCCGTTCATATTTGGACTTAACTGACTGACTTCCCAGGGCAAACTCGAACATCGTTCGCCCAAAGCCAGATATCGCCGCATCGATCGCAGGCTGTTTGTGAAACAGCTCACTCAGATCGAACGCCGTCAGGCTCGCATTCGTTGTATAGGCAACAAAATTGCTCATCATCCCCACCTCGAAATTGCAGAGTTAGCAAGAAGCCCAGACACCCACCACCACATTGGCCTGACACAGAAACATGCTGTACATATTGGAACCTTCTTGCGTGGTCATGAAGCTGACCCGGCGGTTAAGGTTAGCCCAATGATACTTGTGCAAATGACTTCTCACATCCCTTTGCAGAACTTTGTGACGAAACTCAAGAATCATCTCCTCCATCGAGTCACCCAGTCCAGAAATTTCCCAGAGTTAGGAGATGAGAATGACATCAACACAATTATTATCAAGGACGATCTAATGTATCAACATAACATCGCCAGATTCAACTACACTACGTATGATGTTCATCGAGCCCAAGATGTCGTCAATCCATGGACCTCCCACTGTAACATCATGGTCCTCAGCGGTGACAATGATATGGAGTCCCGAGGTCACAGATTTGTGTATGGTAAGGTACTTGGGGTATACCATGTCAATGTAATCGTGATTGGAAGGGGGATGATTGACTACACTCCACCCCAAATGGAGTTTTTATGGATTCGTTGGTACGAGCCCACAGATGAGGTCTCTGCGTGGGATACATCGACCCTAGATTGTGTTAGATTTCTGCCCATGGCAGACGAACATTCGTTCGACTTCCTGGATCCAACGGATGTCGTTAGGGGCTGCCACATTGTACCATCTTTCGCCAGCAAAAAGAAGCACTCTGGTGGATCGGGTGTGTCAGCGTGTGTGGGGGACAAAGATGATTGGCGGGAGTACTATGTTAATCGGTAAGTAAGGGTCTCATATCACTAGTATCGAGCTCATTATTTCAGTTTTGTGGACCGTGATATGCTAATGTGTTTTCACTTCGGCCTGGGAGTTGGACACATTTATTCCCATCACTGCACTTCGCAGTCTGAGCCTCCGCATGGAGCTAGTGTATGGCACGCAGTTGTTGCACATGATATTGACGTCCCCATAGACAACGTCGAGGTCGTTGAAGGCGATGATGAGTATGACAAAGATAATTCTGCATCTGAAGATGATGGAGCTCCAAGGTCGCAAGGTCTTGAGCAGCGGTTTGGCTCCAGCAATGAATCACTGTTATCTCAATTCGACGAAATGTATGACAGTCAACTAGAACTTGATTACGAGAACTAAATTTCAGGTGTTATCACAGTACTCATGTAATAATATACAAGGTTCTGCATATCGAAGTCTATGGGCGAGCGCTGTGATGTACAAGACCGAAATAAAGTCAGTGTACCAGCGCGATGCCGCACGTAATAAGGCATAAGGCATTCATCCTTTTGAGGAGAAAAGTGTATCAGTGTACCGCTACGATGGCGCGCGTAATAAGCCATTGATGGCACTGCGATGGTCCGTTGGCATTCTAAGCTGCATGTCATACAATTTCAAATAGGTATGTACATGTCTTGAATACCCTGTGACTCGCTCTAATGCCCTACATAGTCTCCTGTCTGTTGTCACTAGTTGCCATTTTCTGCCTAATGTCGAAAATAAAATTCAAAATCTGTATGTAATGCCCTGCTGTTTGTCTAACCCGAGTTCCTAGGAATTTTCTTCGATAGTGTTGTGATGGCCGGTTCAATTGTTCTATTACTCTTATTGACAATATAGCTGAAGCGAGGAATGCATTTTTAAGACTTCGACACCTCTCGGGCTAAGCCTAGGAGCCCTACATAAATACATGTCGTATCGCTCGGACTTTCCTCATCCAATATGTCTGCCCCATCTCACGCTCACCCTGAAGATATAATCGACACCAATAAGTTGATCACCTTGATCAATGACAATCATGATGTGATCGTCTTTGAACCCGTCTTCAACGTGTTTGTGTCGTTCTCGGTAAGTGACTTGCGCCTGGCAAAGACGGAAATCTTATTGACAGTTCCCTCAGGGCGCCCCCACCACCAGCGTGGAACTTGTTGGCTACATCCTGCACTACTCGAACCCAACTCAGCCAATCATATACCCTCTTTATGTAAGTATCTATTTGTCTTGCCAGTTTATTCCATATGTTTATTATGAGCGTAGTCTCCCCTTCTTGGTCTTGATGCTGTAGGGGATTTAATTCATTGGTCCCATACTATCCTGACTCAGCTCCTCCAGCTCCAGCGCCAGCTTTGCCTAGTTGCTTATCTAGAAACCCCCATGCTGCATGGGTCGGCACTTGAGGCCCCCGGATATGAGGTTCCTGTGTTCGCTATAATGGTAAGTTCAATCTTGTCTGATGATCACACTGGCACTGAATACACACGTAGCTGCAGGCTATGGAAACCCCTATTCCTTATTTGAATTTGCGGTGGGTGCGGGGCAGGACTGGCCTCGACACTGCGCTCCACGGTGTATATCACTATGTATGTCCACCTTGCACTTGTAGTATCTGTTCTCGTGCTGAATTATCATAGGATGATGTGGCCCGCGCCCACGAGCCTGAGGTCAAAGTGTACCTCGTGGCGTACCCTTTTGGAAACTATATTCCTGATGTTGACACTTCGATTAACGGCTCGGCAATCTTCCAGACGACGTGGATTGGCTTGTCAGTCACGACGTTCGACACTCCTTGCTCCAGTGTGGTACACCGGCAACCCCGCCCAAGAAAAAAGATCCTAGCGGAACACAGTCTACACCAAATTATGGAGACGTGTATGAACTGGCGCAAGGCTCTCGCATACTTGCATATGCTTCTGAGGGTTGCTATCTGTTATGGCCGCTCTGACAATCCCCATCTCCTCGTCAACGTGGAGTTTTCTACACGCCGATTGGAGCTCATTCGTAACATTTGGCCTGAATGCCTTTTGCATGCTAACGTCGCCTCTGGGAACTTGGAAACAGGTCAGGAGCTCAATATCTCTCTAATACCCACACATACTGAATCCTTCCTAGTGCTAACCAAAATCACCCAACTTCCGATGTCGCACAATGATGTCTTGGCGCTCGTGCATTGTCTTTTATTCATTTTTTCCAGGTCTCATTCCAGGCTAGGCTAGTCCATGGGTTACCCAGTTCATGTATGACAATCGTCGCATGGTGATCAACAGCATGGACAATGCTCGTGTCTTTGGCCTGGGCAATTTCTTTGGATTAGCACAAAGGGAAATTGTCATCCACCTGCTAACGATGTTCACGCGCCCCCATGCGCATTTGCTCCCAATCGAGGCGAATTTTGTCCGTTGAGCTTCACTTTCATTGTCTAACATTTATTTTGCCCCGCAGCTCAATGGTTTCGCCACATTCCTCAAGCACCAGGCTGCCAAAGAGCTTATTTATCATATGATCTTGAGGACCACGTCGACGAGCCGCATCCGATTTACCATTGCTGACTTAGAGCCTAATACATTCAGGAATGTCGCCAACCCGCCAGTGGACACATTGGCCTTGGCGGGATCCTCCATCAGTGCCTTCTACTCTGAGTCTCTGGACGTTCTGCTCACATTATTCCATTAGTGTTACAAAGCCCTTTTTGCAAGACTCCTGTCCCTCTTTGGGGCAAATGAAACGATGCCGGATTATCCCAGTGCGGCTCAAATACACAGCGAACTTCGCGAGACGGTTATCATGCTGCTCCAGCAGGAAAATGATCCACATATCGCACAATTCAAAGCTGAATTACAAAAGTTGTGCATCATAACGTGAGTTCAATAATAGGATATGATTGCTGTCACTACTACTGCTAATGAAATGGACATCCAGCGAAACAGATGTGTACCATATTGGGCAGTCAAACGGAGCTCAGGCTGCTGGGCCATCATCGAGTACTAACTGATATCTAAGCCTGTGCTCCGAGTCCATATGTAACATGTTTGAGCCTGTTTTGGAAATGTACAAGTTTGTGATCGTCGGCCTGCAAACCTTGGTTGTGATAGTACTAGTATGAAAGTTGCACATAACACCAGAATACATCTTCAGTTGGATTTTAGGATGTCTGGATACTGAGCTGCTATCATGACGTCACGTTCAACCTCCGGCGAGTGTGCATCGGCTTCAAGTTAATTCCACCGTAAGCGTAAGCATTGTTCCGAATTATTAGTCATTCATTATAAATACTGACCATGCACAATAGCAGGCCTTCTTTCCGCTATCACTACCTCGATATGGTTATCTAACATAGCTTAGAGCAATAAACTTTTGTTTTGCATAGATTTTTGATAGTGTCTTGTTTTAGGTTCGCTCTAGCCACGAAATTAATCGTGTAGACTACAGCTGTAATATTCCTCACGCCGAGTACAACTTATCCATGTGAATCCTAATCCCAAAAATCCTCGCAAGTCCTTCAAAATTAGCAGGACACTCGAATACGTCCGATCCCTGCTATGGCGGGGAAAGGAGAGGGGAGGGGGGGGGGTTGCTCTGCCCTGTGGTGTGTATGACATTCATTATTTGCATTCATGTGTTCATTCACTTCTGCCATTATTGTGCAGCGATTTATCACACCCATGAAGCAAGGCAACCAAGTCTTTCAAGACTGCGGCATGTTGTAAATTCGTTCATTAATTATTCTATTTATTGAGTCTCACCTGCTATCTTTTTAGAGTTTGATCGCCATCGGTTTGCGCCACTCACTTACATGCCATTTGACACCTCAAGATGACACATCGCTCACCAAATGCTACTACTGTATAGGTTATGCACAAGTGTTTATCGATCGTGAGAAAAACATCCCTCTAGCCTCCTCTCCAACTTGAACATGCCAAATATCAGTTCCACATGCGAAAGTGCTTACAAGACTAAATTTCTTGGAATTGAACAGAATGAGACAGCCCTAATAGCTTGGCTCCAGACAGCAGGACGTGACATGGTGAGCGCATTGGAAAATCTTCTCATGTACTTTTTCCAACTTCATCTCCAGCTTCCAGACTCCCTCTTGACCACGGCTTCCGTGCTATTTGGATGGGTCGACACCCATGATATTATGGCTCTCCTTGACGTGAGTCTCAGGGAGGTCAAGATGCAGACGCAGCTCCAGCAAGAAGAGGATATGAGTTACGCGGGATTCCGTTCGCAAGGGGCATGTTTAATGGAGGATAGGATGCTTCGAGCTCAGATGGAGATTTCCTTGTTTAGTAATGCTATTACAAACCTGTGTGAATACCTGGAAACTAGAAATTACCCAAGTGAGCTATGCTGTTCAACAGTATGTCCGACCCTCATGACTTGTTCCTAGTTGACGCAAAGAAGCCGCCCACAGTGAACACTATCGCATACGTGGGAGTATCCTCAGAGCTCAGCCCGGTCAAATTCGATTACTTTGAACCTTCAAAGGTCATTTGAGATAAATGTAATGCATGGCTTCATGCGCTATCGCATTTTCCAGACATTACGCAGGTTGATTCCAAAGCAACTGGAACACTTGGTTCCCCGAAAGCATTAGAAGTTCCTCTTGGGGTAAGTCCTATACATACTATGACAAACTGAGGTTCTGACACTACTAGCCAGCCCGACGATCGATTTCTTTCCCTCCCTCGTTCATTGAAAACTTGGGTTGATAATGTCACATATTGTGCATACATGAGCGCGACCTTTGCAGAAACCAAGCCCCTGTACATTAACGATAACGACAGCTTCAAAGCAAAGGAGCAGAAAACCATGGAGGTTCTTAAGTCCGACATCCATATTCTGGGCCTAAAGAAGCAATGCGCGCAGTCCGAAGTGGACATGCTTTCCGAAGCAATATCACGCATTTCTGAGTTTGGTGATGACGGTGGGCAGCAGCTTATACTCCCATTTTCTCATACTAAGATTCTTTCTGTAGTCACATCTTCTAGAAGCGCTGTGACATACGCATCACTTTCACCTGACAACTATGTCGAAGATAGGTTTGATGATTGGGTATCGACCTCTTGTGCCTCTTCCGATGTGGAATTTCGTGCTTGTACTCGCACTGCTGGTTTGTAGCATTTCCCTTCTACAGTTGAAGTCTTTGGTATTCATCCCCGTAGCTTTCACTGTTGTATGGTATTCTACATCAGTTGGTTGTAAGTTTTGGACTCCATCTATGTTATTCGTATTCCTTACTTGTGATAACATCTGCTATCGGTTGAGTGCGACATCTTGACAAAATTGACAAGATTTAAAGCCTTAAGTTCCTGTATGTAGTGAAACACACGCTCACCACCCTATAACTGATACTGCTCGCGTATGGTTATTTCATTTGTTTATGCTGAAGATAACTGATCATTTGTGTGCCAGATGCGAGCCAAGCGTCTTGCAAAGTTGCAGGCAGGATCTACGTCTAATCCAGCAACCCCTTCACCTGGGCCTTCAAGTTCAACCCCCGTAGCCCATCCAAAACAAAAACCTCCTCCTATTCCACCTCAATCAACAACCCCAGGGCCCCCTCAATGTAATGTCCCTTTGAAGAGGAAGTCCGCCCCACCTGTTCCCAAAGTCGATTACCAGACTTGGGAGAACAACACAATATCTACAGTCCTCAAGGTTACATTTAGCATATGCTCCTCACTTCTTTGCAGTAGTAATTGCACCTCATCGTCGAACAGAAATCAACTGCCGAGGCAACCGAGTATGATCTCGTGTGGCTCAAGCATCTCCAGGCCGAGCTTGAGTCTGAGGGTTACCATACGTCTTTTTTATAACCCACTCATTTCACTGATGTAGCTTTAATAGCTCATATGATTCTTACCAGTGATATCGTGGATAGACCCCTCATCACTCGCCTCGAGCTCGATGCTCAGGCCATGTCGTAAGTATCTTCCTTTGGTCGCCACTTAGTACCATTCACATTCATATCTCATTCATTGATCCTATTCAAATGTTTGCGCTCGATCACTGTCTGAGTCGTAAATGATCACTAACCAAGTTGTAAATGCAGCGATGACCCCGAATATGTATCAGTACTCGCCTCTCTCCCTCCTCAGTCTGTCTTCGAGTACCTTGTAGGCTGCTGGAAGTGTATCAACACTGCTAAATCAACTTTGCTCAAGAAGGTGCCCTCACTTCTTCTACACCTTAATAAACCATCTTACGAAACTCCAGAACCCCGTCTCTGAAACCCAACAAGCTACTGCACTCCTCGACAAGCTCAGAGACCTCATTATCAGTTACACAGGTCTTAACCTTCAGGAGCCGGAGATGTTTCCGCAACCCGCCGAGTGCATTCTCCCATATCTAATTGACGTGCCGCTGAATAGTTAGTTACCCTTGCTCTCTTCTGCCTGTCCCAACTTTGCCTTCTCTTGAATCTATAGTCGCCCACTATCAACCCTCGGTTCACACGAGCTACTCACACCCATGCTCTCCCTCTCTGCCCTATCTATGCCTCCTGTTATGCATCCACAACCACCCCTCAAACCACGTTGGCTCCCAAAGAGGTTCAGCCATTCTTGCAGGACCTTGCTGCTCGCTTCACAGACCAAGTACGTGTACTTTTACCTCACAACATTCTATCGTAAAACACATACATTCTTTGTCTGTTCCTCAAGCTCAAACTTATATATCCCTCTAGGATGAACTTTTAAATACACTGAGCACCCTCGTCTGCATCCTTGTCGTACACTCCCTTATCATACCATCAGAGGGCATCGGCAGAAGTGGTGGGGGCTCAACATGGTGCGGCGTCATAGGTGGCATGGAAGCCCTCGTCGGAGTAAAGCCCATTGCATAGATGATCACGAGAATGCCGCAATGGCTTGGCGAGGGTTTCGGGGTGGAAGTGATGGCTATGAACTTTGAGAGGTTGTCTCGCATGCGTCCGCTGCTGAGGCTGGGGACGTTCAGCAGGGAGTCGGTGAGTGTTACACGGTGAGGCGTGTGGATGATGGCGTGTCTAACATATGTCATGCACCAACAGCCAGGTATTGCGCAGACATACTTGAGCAACCCGACAAAATGTAGTTGTGCGGATGTTGACTCGTCGAATGCGAGTTTGAGAGGGACATTGAGGTTGCAGGCGAGTGATTCTGGCTCATGCTCCCTTGTATGGTTTTGCTCATTTTCACGTCCTTTTATTCGCACCCATGGTTCAGTCCTCCCTCTTCCAAATCTTTAACATCCTCATGGGAGGCACGTGAGCGGGTGTTAGAATACTTTGTGGCGGTAGTCTGTCTCAACGTAAAACGTGCAGAAATGCAGGTACATTTATTTTTCCTCCTGCACAGTGAGATGCTAATCAACACATGCGCAGGTTGAGCCCGACACCGTCGCGTTGGACAGCTTCATGGTCAATCTACAGAGCGTGCTGCTGAGATTCGCGGAGCCCTTTATGGATGCGAGTTATACAAAGGTTTGTTCGTTTACTCGATGAATTACAGACTCCCTCATGACTTGCTACTATCTCTCTATTCCTGTAAGTAAATGTCATTGTGTGGTCGCATGCATTTTGCGTACTGTTCTGTGAACACGGATGGACCGCATAGACCCCTATTATTTTTCAGTGTCTACCCGAATTGATCTGAAGGAGGAGATGAGGATCAAAGCAACGAGCAATGAAGCTGTGCAATGGGTCGAGGAGAGCAAGCCAAAGGGTGGGTTTTCCTTCACCTTCACACACGTTTCCTTATTGATGTATATCCTCCACAAAAAAATCTCAACATGCAATGCAACTATGTGTTACAGTCAGTGTTACCCCTATACATTTTCTCTTATCATTTACCATTGTACTATGTCATGGTCGCACACAGCCGCCACTAGACTCTTATTGTTCTATTGTCTTATGCGTTCTTCAGCTTACGCATCCTGTTTCCTTTCTTGGTTATCCTGAAACCCGTTGTACTTATATCGCTTACGTGTTCTCTTGGTCCGTGCACTCCATATGGACTATTTAAGCACATAGTTGTCATTGTATTTCTTCACTTTAATCTTACTAGGTTTTACCTGGAACTTCCTCGCTTAGAACCTCCAACTCTAAGTTGTCTGAATCTATCTCAAGTCTAAGACACTCTCTTAGTCTTGTCCTAGTTGAACATTGTGCTTATTGCACTTCATATCGAAACTCACTTGACGTTAAACTCTCATTGAGTTGTCTTGTGTTAGAACTATCCTAGTTCATAACACTATGTGCTTGCACACACATCGCACCCAAATCCCATTACCTCGACTGCCTCAGCTGCAACCCCCAACTTCATCTCCGACATTTTCTATCTCTGCAATGCACACTATGGATACATACACATGATTCAGGTGTACGAGGACTTGGGGAAGACTCTTGATGAATACCAGAGGCATCATGATATGGTTGCTGGGGATGGGTCATGGATGGGGATGCGACAACTCAGTGCATACTGTGTCCAGCTGCTCGACCCTGAGCTCGTGTTCCAGTATATAGGGTTCACAAGCTTTGCGTCAACTTGGTTGATCTGGAGCGTCGATCCGCGGGGGATGCATCCGAATCCTGTTGTTGAGTGCGTTTCCTGGCTTTGGGTGGGGGGTTTTGTTTGGCGTGGTGGCTGATGCGCGATGTTCTCTGGCAGGCTGCCTCTTCTGAAGGACGTTCCGATGACGTTCAGAGTCCTACCTAAGTTTATTATTGAGGATGTGGTAGAGTTCTTTTTGTTTGTCGTGCGGAATGTTTTTCGTCGCTTTTGTGAAATGTGCAAGGGAGCTGATGGGCTGGAAGGCACTCGCCAGAGAGTCTTGACTTGTCTGGGAAGGACGAGCTTGTGATCTTTGCCCTGACATTCCTTACTTCGACGTGGTACATCATGAACCCGTTCTTGAAAGCTAAGATCAACAAGGTGCGTTTCCCCGTTTCACTTGCCACCATGAAAATTCGCCAATGTTGGTAATGTGAGACAGGTGGTATTTTACGGTGTGTTGCTGTACGGGAACGACAGGCATGGGGTTTTGGGACACACGCTGAACACGCACCCTGTCGCGCTCAAGAACTTGATACCGGCGTTGACTTGTCGTCAAAAACTGGATAAGCATTGCTCATGGTGTTTTCTTCAGAGGTCGAGCAAACGGGTGCTAGTTCACAGCTTTGTGACAAATCCAGTGCGTGCGATTTTTCAATGAATGGATAGAATCTGAGGACATCGATACCTTAGATACAATGAGGAATATCACTTACATTTTGAAAGCGATTTGGGATAATCCCATTCACAGAGATGCTTTGAATAAGGAAGCTCAGTATGTTATTTTCCCTCATAATATTCACGCAAGACCAATGTTATCCTCCAGGAACGTCAACAAGTTTATCTGGTTCATCAACCTCATGATCAACAACGTCACCTATCTCATGGACAAGTCTCTCAGCGAACTCACGCAGATCCACAACATCCAGACTGAGATGTGTGACCAAACCGCTTAGAACACTCGTCCTCAGCAGTACCGACGTGAACACGAAGGCGCGCTCTGCGGCCTTGAGCGGCATGCATCTGGATACACCACACTGGGCAGGTCTACCGCCATTCTTTTGAAGGATTTTACAGCAGAAACAAAGGGGCCATTCATGATGCCCGAAATCATGGACAAACTCGCGGCTATGCTAGATTACAACCTCAATGCGCTCGTAACCCGTTGCCCACAATATTGACTGTGCTAACTTGACAATATCCTAAGCACGCTACCTTAGAATATTATACACTGTATTTCATATATTTGTCGCCTACTTGTAAGATGGTTATCAAAATGAGATGGGGGCCCCTAGCATAGCTATATATTTGTTCATATGTATGTTGCATACTTATGAGATGCATATCAAAATGATATGTCCCTAGCATAGTCATGTATTTTTTCATACATGTGTCACCTACTTATAAGATGCTTAACAACGTGATATGCCCTAGCATAGTTATTACACATGTCGTGCAAGGATAATAACTAAATCTAGACATATCATAATGGGTATTATTTGTCAGCTCTTATAATATGTGTGTCAAAATGAAATGCCCCTAGCATAGCTATATATTCTTTCATCGATATGTTGCATACTTATAAGATGCTTAACAACATGATATGTCCCTAGCATAGTCATATATTCCTTCATATACATGTTGCACAAAGATAATAATGTGTAATTCTAAATCTAGATGGTATCATGATGGGTTTTATTTGTCAGCTCTAACTGGTCATATCAATTCCGGGTTGATTTCCTGATGTGATGGCTTCTCTCTCGGCACCTTGTGGGTAAGCTGGTTCTGGATCTCGTTTGTGGAGAAGTGCGTAACCACCCCCAAGGTCAACTGCACCAGCAGGGAGCCCTTTGGTTGGTTCATTGAGTTCAGGGAGCATCGCCTTGAGGGTATTAACTTGTGCATGACGGATGCCCTCTCTAGAGAGGTTCTCGTAAGGTTCAGATGGCTGCCGAATTTCTTGTCCTAAATTGCCAATGGTCCTCTCCATTGTCCACTGGGCATAGCACACTGGAGGGCCCTTCTGCACAGCTTCAGCTACGAGGTGATTGACTTGATGAGCGCATGGACAGATGAAATGAATGGGATCCTCTCGGCGTTGATAGTACAATGTTTCAAACTCAAATTCCCACTCTGCCAGTATGTCGTTAGCAGCTCGCATTTCTGCAAAACTGATGCGGTGCTGGTATATTATGTGAAATCCTTGAACCAGCTTGCAATAGTTGTGCCAATAAGGCTCGGGGAGGATACCATACAGTAGTGCAGGACCAAGAGCAAAGAGATATAGCTGAAATTCCCATGTTTTGTAGCTCGTGTTGATTTTCTCGGCAATATTACGTGGTTTTCGGTCAAAGGATCCTGGAAGGTGTTGACCTGCAGCTGCAACAGCTGCACCGTGTGCTTCCCAAACATCACCATCACTTAGAACTGCCCAGTCCCATGACACGACATCATCTGTCAATGCACAGTCCATTGTGCCTCACCAGAGCGAGAGTAGGAGGTCGCTTAAAAGACCTGCAAGATGCATAATGTCTGTCGAGAAACAGACTGGCACCCTGAGTGTGTGAGATGGGTGGAGTCCAAGAAGAAGACTCGGCTTCGTGATTCCAGTCTCTGTCTTTCGCATCCCGTATTGGCGCTGGTTCGGTGACGACACAAGGCGATGTAGGTTTGCAATGTACTCATGTGATGCAGCTGGCGGGAGATTGAAGACATCAACATCAGGGTGATTACAACCTTCAACATGAAAATTATTCGGTCATAGGAGGACAGGGTAATAGTGGCTTCCCCGATGCTTTCTGCGACCAATGACACCACAGTATAGCCGACACCCGTTTTTTCCACAATGGCCGACCATTCAGTCAAAGTATACTAAGCCGGGGCCATCGGCAGTCGCTAGAAACAGATAAAGGAAGGAAATGTATGAAGCATCAGGTCATGCGTCCCAGATAGATAGCCCTTCATTTTGCAGGGCTGCGAGGTGGTGAAGTCTGGGAAATAAGAACGAGTCGACATTCTTTGGTTTATTTGGTCCTGGGATAAATCCACCTGGTAGAACATGTTTTTTCTTGTAGCGGATGTCGGGAGCGAGGTTCATTACCACCCATATGTAAATCCAGCAATCAGAAACCTTGCTCTCGTAGAGCTGTACCCCATCCATTGATATCATCAAGACAACATTGTTTTCGGAGATATCACCATTGATGACGGCGTGAAGGTAGTCACTACCCATGATGAAATCATCATAGGTATCAATGGTTCCCCCTGCTTCACAAATCTCGTGCAAAAGCCTTTCCGTGCGCTCATGTCGGTAATACATTTGCTTTGCACTATCCGCGTCGCGCCACAGAGCTTGAATTTGCGGTCCAATGGGAATTGTGTGAAATTGGCGAGCAACCTTGTTGCGACCAGCACTTGCTTGGAGTTTGATCTGGTCGTAGCGATCTTTATCACATATCGGACATTTCTCAAGGTCTGCGAAAGGGCCGGTAAATGCTAGACAGGTATCGGGGCACATATCATGCATAATCGACTCGACACCCATGAATTCAGCGATGATGCGTTCAATACGACGGAAGCTGGGCATGGCCTCGACATCAGGGTAAGCAATTGTTGTGGAAGCACGGATACGTTCATATGCACTTTGGGAAGAATGTTCGAGGGCATAATATGTTCTGATAGCATGGCGGACAATAGGATCTGCAATATCAGGTGGTTCGTGCGTAGGATTTCGAAGGATTCGTTTTACATCTGCATCTAGTTTTGCTACAGGATCATCTAATGAGGCTGATCGGAGGGCCAGAATGAATTCCATGGTGGTCTTCATATGAGGTAGAACGGCTAAGTCTGCGAGTTCATCGAGATCAACGAAAGCACGCTCTATATGAGCACCAACTTCAACTCCATGACCTGCTGGTGCATCGTCCTGATGGTGCTGATGTGTCTCGTCATTCGGTAGATTGTCCTGCTCGTTATTCTGCCCAGCGAAATCCATATCACCTGCATCTCCACCACGGTCTTCTTCATCTACGTTTTGCTCATCAAAAGCCATAGCACCCGCAGCTCCAAGTTTATCAGCGCCGCCTTCATCCGCTGACGAAGAGTTTGATGAATCTGCCTGTAAATGCTTCCGCCGGGCTTTGAGTAACTGTGGATTGCCAGGGTTCGAGTAAGCAGCAGGGGCATCCGAGCTGGTGAGATTACTGGGAGGCATAGGACATGAAGTCGATACAGCTTGGCCATTGACATGGGCTTGGATTCGAGTCTGCAAGTCAACAGAGATATTTCCGGCGCGTATGGCGTCCCTTTCTTGCTCTGTTTCAGCTGCCTGTAAGTGTTTATACCATTCCACGCGGGAAACAGCATGAGGGCGACCGTTATTGACTCTCTGGCAGACACAGATATGGTCTCTACCAGGCATGGGCACACTAATAGATACTGGATGAGTCGTCAATGAATAAAAGTCATGAGGAGAGCACGTACAATGTAGTTAGAGTTAGTATGTGCGTATGGCAATGCCCTGCCGGTGTACGTCGACGAAAATGCTATCAAGAAACATGCTAGATCAAGATAAAATGAGAACTTTGAATAAAAGATGATTGAATTGTACTTACCGGATCTTCGAACTGGATAGGTTTTGAGGCTGCGCGTGAATGAAAATGCGTTGTGTCAATTGAGTATGTGTGCGATCGATACGATCGATATGATCGATAGGAATTGCGCGCAAGACAGTGTTAAATCATGTGCATGAGACGATAGTAAAATGATGACTGCACGACGACGAAAAGATAACAATGTGCAGACGAAGGTGTCATTGCAGATTATGCAATATTATCCCATAATCAATATGTCTAAATAATATTCTACATGATTTCAACGGTTCTGGCCATAGGTAGAGTTCACTGGGCCCCAAAGACGCGTCCTAAGTCGCGCACTTCGCTTAGTAAGCACTTATTTCAGTCTCGTTCCCAGACAAACTCAAACGGAACCATACCATTACATGCATGTGTGGCAGAATTCGAGTCGATCAAGTGAAAAGTGAAAGTAGCCGGAATCGGGGTTCACTCTGTAGGGAACCAACCACTATCTTCATTCCATTCCCGATTGACTACGGGCTGCTTCACAGATGTGACAAAACCTCCTTTTTGGCAGGAAAACGATAAAATTTGATGCTACAAAGCCCAACACACATTCGCGTATATCTAAGATGTGCGCATTCAAAGCGTGCAATAAGGCTTGCGGACCGGCTGATAGCTACTAAGTAACAAATGCAGCCAAATTCTAAAAGTGAGCAAGATCTCCATTTCTCGAGTGGCAATAATATTTGTTCAGAAACCAACACGTTGACCTCAACAATGAACTACTAGTAATAATGCACGTGTCAGTACCATGAACCATGCTGCACCGACGTGAAAGCAGAGAAACTGACCGCGCAAAAAAAAGCGACCTTGCATACCGGTGAGTCGTGTGGTTAAATCCAGGACACAAATCACAGAAACTCACGCATAACCCATTGCACTTTGCGCAACCATACAAGTCTTTGCAGAAGACGGGACACTTCCTGATGTGATGGAGGGTTGCGGCAGAGATTGATGATGCCAAAGTAGCAACGACAATGAAGACAATTACACACTGGTAGGAGAAATGCATCGTGTGTGCGGATGCGATGTGGGATCAAATAAATCTGAAGGGTTAGTAGGAAGACACCGTGCTTTTATATGCTGAACGACGTTCTTCATGTTTTAGGAAGAACCTATCCACCAGAATCCCTAACTATCTTCACGTCAAGTGAATGTCCGAGCTTTGAAGTTGTCCTGATATTCTTGTTGCGTAATTGTGCCACATTGAACAGATCATATAGCAGACTGCCACGTCAGGTCTGTTGGTGTGGCAAGCGAACATTTCTCCGCCGATGAAAATTTGTTGATGAGTTGAACCCTGGTAGTACTACCAGCTGGTTCGGAAAACTTTGTCCGGAGTCCCCAGTAGAGGTGGGGTGAAATCGACAGGCACCTGTATCATCGCGGCAACTTCTTTCCTTTTTCTCGTTCACTTGAGACAGCGCAGGAACGGCCTTGATCGCTTCTTGGCTTCTCACCAAGTGGCACCCCGACTAGGACCCCGAAAACCAGCAACCAACATCGCGTCCACCGACGCCAAAGTCGCCCAACGGCGACCCGCCACCCCTTAGGCCCCCCTCAAAACCTCTGCAACAACAAACCCGCCTCTCAAATCAACCAGCAAAAGCTCACCTCAAAACATGGCTCCCAGCGACGCCATAATCCCGCCCCCACTCTCGACTAATGCTCCCGTGACATGTGGTTCCCGACTCTGAACCACAGCCAAAGCCCTCTTCACACCCAGCAAAACAATTGAAGAACATTTGGCTGGAACAAATACCCACACAGATATCGTCACCCTAGCATCCGCCAGAAAACAACTCAGCACGAATGGCATGATCATCTCCACTGCCGGCGGCACCATAAAGCACATAATTGGAGCCATTTTCGAGCTAAGCCTAACGCCAACCCTCGGTGCAACACACTCTGAATCACTGAGAGCCATCGCGATACTCCTGAGTGAAATCGAACAAACGATAGATACTAATAACATCATAGATAAGCTAAACGCATTGCTGGGAGGCCCGATTGCGACTTTAGACGAGAAAATTGACACCTTCGCAAATTTGGCCGACACACATGCAGTTGCACTAGAGAAAGTAGCATCAGAGGTAAGTAAACAATTAGCAGAATCAATCATGGGCATTGGAAAAGTGGTGGCGAACGCAACCCAACTGCCCCCCAACCAACAGAACGCACACAGCAATGGCGGATCTGAAGGACCATGCTCATATGCTACAGCCACCAAAACGGGCATCCCTGCCCCACTGACAAAACTTTTATCCCGCAGCGAAGCGCAATCCAGGCAAATCCTTATCGACAGAAGGTCGTATCAAGCAACCAATGACCTCAAAGACCTCACAGAAGTTCAGCTGGTCGCAAAGGCAGAGCTTGCACTGGAACTCATGTCAAAGGCAGGCACCAAGCTACCCGAGAATATCGCGATCCTATCAGCAAGAAAGCTACCATACAGAGGAATACTGTATGAGCTCAATGCGCCAACGTTGGCAGAATGGATCAACATCCCCGCAAATAGAAGTACATTCCTCAATCACTTTGGCACTGACATCGTTATCAAAGATCGCACGTTTCACCTACTCTTAGAGAATGTCCCCATTTCGTTTGACCCCAATTCACAGATCGCTCTAGCAGAAATGGAACACAAAGGAGGCTTAAGACGGGACGATGTAGTCAAGGCCCGTTACATCAAACCCATTGCAAGGCGCAACCCCAACCAACGCACAGCCCATGTCGTGCTAACTCTGAAATCCAAGAATGCCGCCAACCAGATCATAAGGTTCGAAATTTCAGTTGAGGGCAAGAAAGTCTATGGCCGCAAACTACTTCCAGAACCCACAAGATGCCTCAAATGCCAAGTATTCAACAGTGGCCACATTGCTGCAGACTGCCCCCAAGAGCACGACACCTGCGGAACGTGTGGCGCCAACCACCGAACAGCCAGTTGCGCCTTAGATACCCCGGAGCTGTACCATTGCGCCAACTGTGATGTAGAGGGTCATGCATCGTGGAGTCGAGAGTGCCCAACCTTTACCGCCAAATGGCAGACACACAGAGCCAGAAACGAGGAAGCTAAATACAAGTACTTCCCCACAGATGACCCTCTCACATGGGACACCATCGAAGGTAGGTCCAACGACAATTACGAAGCTGACATCTCTCCTCCGCAGAACCCGCATCAAGCCCCCAATAACGAGTGGAAGACTGATCACCAACGCCATCAACGCAACCAAGGTACACGAGAGAACACTAACCAAATACCTTTGGGCACGCAGATGAGGCTGACAGACAGATGGACGGCCACCCAAACCCAACCTCGACCAAATCCCGCGACATCAACCACCCCCACAGCGTCTACCAAACACCACAGCCCCCTTGATTGGACGTCCCCCCTTCTTCCACTTTCCCTTCTCCTGCTTACCATACTGCATCGCTGCCTGAAGGCACTGAAGATCACTCCGGTTGGGACTGATGTCGATCAGCGCACACCAATCCAACGATAGAAATGAGTGCAAGATCTGGCAACAGAACCTCCGGAAATCGCTCAACGCCTGGGAACATATGCTGCACAATCTCGACCCGAACATCTATGACCTTGCCTGCATCCAAGAACCCTACCTCAACCCCATCAATCTCGCCAATGCATCCACCCTGGGCCGCTTCTGGGATGTACTATACCCAACCAACCATCACTCTAACCCCGAACGGTCTCAAACGTTAATACTTGTCAATAAGCACTTATCTAAGAATAACTGGCACATAATACCCATCAACTCCTCGAACGTCATGGCCATAGAGCTCACAGGCCAGTTCGGTAAGGTACGTATATACAATATCTATAATTCCTGCGAGAACGACCGCACATTACACTTCTTGGAGCGGCACATGCACTCCGAGCAGATAGAATGTCGCCGACGAAACGAGAGGGTCGCTCAAGGCAACCAGCAGTCTAATGAACATATTGTATGGCTAGGGGACTTTAACTGTCACCATCCCATGTGGGAACTTGAACATAACACGCACTTATTTACTGCAGCGAACCTAGACGCTGCAGGTGTACTGATAAATCTCTTATCCCTGTACAATTTGACACAGATACTCCCAGCCGGCCTTGCCACCCTAGAAGCTTCCAACACGAAAAACCATACCAGACCAAACAATGTTTTCTGTTCAGAGGACCTTGAACAAGCCTTCTCACAATGCGACGTTAAGTACCATCTCCGCCCTATCATTACTGATCACTTCCCAATCATCAGCACCCTTGATCTCAACCCCGAGCGCATCAATGTTACCCCCCGCCTTAACTACCGCGACGTGGACTGGGACGAGTTTAACAAAGCACTAGCCAACAAACTCGATGTGATTGATGACCCTGCCGAACTAACAACCCCCGAACAGTTTGAAACCGCCCTCGCATCCCTTGCACAAGCCATAGCAGACACTGTCGAAGAGAACGTCCCCCGAGTCAAGCCATTGCCATATGCCAAACGTTGGTGGACGAAGGAGCTAGGGCGAGAGCAGAAGGCAGTACACAAACTGGGCAGGCAAGTCCGCAACAAAATCGCGCAACAGAATCACCCAGTACACGAGGAGTACCGACTGGCACGCAACAAATTCTCAGAGAGTATCAAAAAGGCTAAGGAATCTCATTGGATGGAATGGCTAGATACGCTGACGTCCACCAGAATTTGGAACTTCCACAGATACGCCACGAGCAACCCGGCAGATCAAATTCACTCGCGCATCAAGACACTCAAAGACCCACAGGACAATCAAGCTGGCAACTCAACTCAAGACAACAATCGAAAGAGCAAACTCCTATACCAAACCTTCTTCCACCCGCCACCTGAGAATGACTTCGTAGAACCTAACTATATTTACCAACCTCCCATCTGTGAATTTAGACTAATTAACGACCAACAGATAACTCGAGCTATAGCGAAACTTGCCCCACACAAGGCTCCCGGACCGAATGGAATCAGCAATATCGTCTTCGTGAAGAGCGCCTCCCTCCTCGTCCCATTCCTAGGCCCAGTTTTCCGCGCCACGTTCACCCTGGAAATATACCCGGAACACTGGAAGAAATCCTCAACAATAGTCCTAAGAAAGCCAGGACGCCCGGACTACAGTCTACCAAAGGCGTACAGACCCATCACCCTTCTCGATACCATGGCTAAGCTCCTTTCTTCATGTGTAGCAGACGATCTAACGTACATCGCAGAACAACACAACCTCCTCCCCCCGACGCACTTTAGAGGTCGCCCAGGAAGATCAACAACGGATTCACTACACCTACTAACAAAGTTCATCACAGATGCATGGGCATCAAAGGACCAGTTCGTATCTGTCCTCTTTCTCGACGTCAAAGCCGCATTCCCCAGTGTCATCATCAAACGCTTGATGCACAACCTCCGCAAAGCTAGAATCCCAGAAGAGTACATCAACTGGTATGAGAGAAGACTCGCCAATAGAACCACCACGCTATCCTTCGATGACTTCCAATCCACCATCTTCAATGTCCACAACGGCCTCGACCAAGGATGCCCCCTCTCCCCTTTAGCATTCATTTTCTACAACGCTGACACCCTACGAATTGCTGACCCAAGACCCAGCAAGGGCGAACTCAGTTTAGGATTCATCGACGATATAGCACTAGCCGCCAGAGCCCAATCGTATGAACGGGCCAATGAAAAACTCAGAGAAATGATGGTAAAGCCTGGGGGAGCGCTTGAGTGGAGCCACAAACACAATGCCGAATTCTAACTCGACAAAACGGCCCTCGTATGTCTGTCAAGAAAACGCATACCGGACGAGGAAAACCCCAGGAAGACAATCCCCATACCTCGACCACCCATCACGATAAGTGGACACGTTATTCAACCCTCGAGCTCACACAAGTTTCTAGGCGTAATCATCGACCAAGAATTGAGATTCAAGGAACAAGCAGCAAGCGCCCTGGCCAAGGGCACTAAGTACACGCTGGCCTGCAGCCGAATGATAAGAACAACCAAGGGAATCAAAGGCCGTTGGATGAGACGCCTATACGAAGGAGTAGTCTTACCGAAAATGTTATATGCTGCTGACATTTGGTGTGCAGGACTAATCTCCAAAGGAAGAGGAAAGAAATCCGGAGGCAGAGGTGCAAGAAGCTTCGCATCGCAAATGGCTAGAGTACAGAGAATGGCAGCTATCTTAATCACGGGCGCAATGTGTTCAACTCCCAATGATCTACTACTCGCACATGCTAACTTACTCCCATTTCAACAGACCCTCTGCTCGATCTGCCATCGCTCCACCCTACGTATGGCCACGCTCCACAAATCCCACCCGCTCCAGAAAGGTATCAATAGCGCATTCAACTTCCATGCAAAGCGCAAATTCGAGGGCTCAAAACGCCACCCTTCCCCTCTGCACAAGCTCTTCAATGAATTCAAGATCAACCCAATGACCACGGAGACCCTCGAGCCAGTTCGACACTACCCCAAATGGATCCCAGATGTTGAGTTAAGAATCGCGAGCAAACCGGAAGAAGCATACCTGGAGGACGTGGTAGCGGAGGAGGATCTGAGAGTGTACTCAGATGGATCTGCGATAGATGGAGGCATAGGAGGAGCGGCAGTACTCATGGAGGGCGATAGAATGGTGGAAGAGAGGAGGTTCTACCTAGGAAAGGTCGAGGAACACACAGTGTACGAGGGAGAGGTTGTGGGCATGATCCTGGCTGTAGAGCTGTTAAGAGAAAGGATAAGAAGAAGAGGAAGAACGAGACCAACGATGGCGCTCAGGGTAGACAACCAAGCGGCGATTCGCGCAACCGGGGGCTTCCAGTCGAAACCAGGCCATTATCTCATCGACAGATTCCCTGGCAACGAGGCAGCAGATGAGCAAGCGAAATGCGCCGCCCGAGGAGAGAGCTCAGAACCCCACACACTCCCTTCATCCCTCCGTAATGCAGACAATACACTTGTTACACTCCTGCGCAGCAAATCAGCGATAAAGCAATCCTTCCCATCAGGAAAACCTTCCCACATAAACTTAGAGCTATTTAGATAAATTTTAACAGCTGTCAAAATTAATGCTAGCTAGCTCTAAGCACTATAGTCTAGCACAACTTAATGACAATTGTCCACAACTAACACAATGTTACAAAAAATATCTGACATGTTATTGTGGTGTGCTACAGGTACATACAGCAAGTGAAGAAATGCAAAACTGAGTGAAAACATGTGCAGACATGCAGATAAATGAAAAAACAAGTCCATGTAATATTATAGAAACACTCACAAGTGCATTAGACAGTTGAAAATATAAATGGTAGCTGCAGGCTTGCAGCGCTGATCAAATCATAGCGAAACACTTCACTGATTCTGAACGGTCTGGAAAATGCCGAGTTTATTCTCACGGTTGAATTTTAAAAGTTTCGGACACCACTGAACGGTCTGGAAAATGCCGAATTTATTCTCACGGTTGAATTTTAAAAGTTTCGGACATGCACCATTCCCACTTGTCTTCATTCTTCGAATCCTGCCACATTCTCTCGCATCCACAACCCCCTTCCTAGCAACTACTGACTCCATCTTGTGTTCTCTATTGTAAGTTTTTCATCTCTTTCTCCTTTCCATACTTATTTACATGCCTGCAACTCTTGTTACAGTGCACCCCTCACACTCACTCCCCTCGCGCACTCCTGCAATGTCTCTTGCATATGTAAGTTTTTCTCTTGTTTCTTTGTCTTTTTATTTTACTGATTTCAATGCATTCATTCTAGTCACATTCCACATTCTTTCATTTCCTTCTTTCCTGTCTGTCTTGTCTCTCGCGCGCTCCCGCTGACATAAGCACGATGCAAAAATTAATCGACGCAATCCTTTACTCACATGTACTACATAAATACCCCATTTTAATGATCATTAATTTGTTCCTGTACTCTATAAGTGTGAATAAGTATTCTATCTAGTGTTGTCTAAGAATGTTGAAAAGGCTTTACCAGGGACACCTAAGCTCGTCTAGACCATTCTAATTTTTTTAAAATAGCAATAGCCTTTTGTAAATTTTTATTAATTGATTTGAGGTAAAATAGTTCCGGCTAGCCTTCTAATTTGGATAACTTTCTCTAACTGTTGAAAATTTATCTAAATAGCTCTAAGTTTGCGTGGGAAGGTTTTCCTGATGCCGAAGCACCATCGCGCTCGAATCCGCGTCAATCTACCAGACATCCCCAAGATACGCCAGGTTCAAAGAGATTGACCCCTCGTTCCCATCCAAACGATTCGCGAAAACAGCCGAGAAACTCCCTAGACGTCACGCATCTCTGCTAATCCAGCTGCGAACAGGACACATACCGCTGAACAAACATCTCCACCGCATCTCGAAAGCCCCCTCCCCAATATGCTCATCCTGCCAAGAGCGTGAAGAGACCGTCCATCACTACCTGTTTACATGCCCGACGTATGACAGACAAAGAAACATCATGCGAGCAGAACTCGGCCCCAAAGCGCACCAAATGAAGCACCTACTGAACGACGACAAATGTATCAAAGCCCTCTTCAAATTCATCGCTCGCACTCGTCGCCTGGTCAGCACATTCGGAGATGTCACCCCCCCAGAGAGAGAGAGAGGCGGCTAGCCAGAACGCCACTCGAAACCCATCCAATGCCCTCAGACGGCGCTCATCGTTCTCGCGAAAGCTGGGACCAATATCAAAGATCACATTCAGAAACCACTGCACATATTATTTTAGACACACACATACATAGTAGGTACTGTCCAGCATAGGGCCCCGCCCCACCGGACAATAAACAAGGAATCAAAAAAAAAAAAAAAAGGAACGGCCTTCACACAGGTGCCGGCGGTTTGGCTATGCAAGATTGTTTCGAGTGCAATTCGAGTGACAAAGTTGGCATTCTTACTAGAAAAATGATTGAAATTGCATGGGGTGAGATTTGAGGAAAATTTGAAGTGAAAGTTTTGAACCACATTTTGCCTGTTGAAAAGGAGTTTCTAGGTACCCCAGGTGAGAGCGAGGATCGGACAAAGTATTCCGAACCAGCTGTACCATAGTACTACCAGGGTTCAACTTGTCAACAGAATTTCATCTGCGGAGGGATTTTCGCTCGTTCCACACCAAGCTACCAACAGACCTGACGTGGCAGTCTGCTATGTTATCTGTTCGAATACGGCACAACTACGCAACAAGAATATCAGGAGATCTTCAAAGCTCGGACATTGGCTTGACGCGATGCTGTTAAGGTCACGGTATTCCGGTGGATCAACTTGAACGATGGATAGGTTCTTCCCAAAACGCATGCCCATAACGTTGCTCAGAATATAAAAGTAAGGTGTGATCCTACTAACCCTTTCAGATTTATTTGATCCTATATCACATCCTCGCACACAATGCGTTTCTCCTGTGCAATTGTCCTCGCTGTCGTTGCTGCTTTGGCGTCATCAATCTCTGCCACGCCCATTGACGATGGCGCCGACGCCGCCGAGGGTTGTCCCTGGTTCTGCTATGAATATTACGCGTGCAGCGACTGCTGGTTGGGGCAGTGCGTGAGTTTCAGTGGTTTGTGTCCTGGATTCAACCAAATGACTCACTGGCACGGAAGTTCGCCTTTATGTGCATAGTGAGTCAGAGTCGTGTCACATCGGTGCAGTGTGGTTCATGACACTGACGCGTGAGTTAGTAGTAGTTGGTTGTTGAGTCGATCGACGTGTTGGCTTCAGAACAAATTTTATCTTGGAATAGGTAACTCACTTTTTGAAAATTTCTGCGTTTGTTACTTATCAGCTGGTCCGCAAGCCTTATTGCACGGTGTGCACTCATCTTATATATGTGCGTTGATCACACTAGGGACTCGTAGCGTATGAAGTTTTGTCATTTCTAGCACCCCGTAGTCAAACAGGAATGGTTGGTTCCACACCAAGTTACCAACGGACCTGATGTGGCAGTCTGCTATGATATCTGTCCGAATACGGCAGAACTACCCAATAAGAATATCAGGATATCTTCAAAGCTCGAACATCATTGGCTTGACGCGAGGCTATTAAGGTATTCCGCTGGATCGACTTGAACGACGGATAGGTTCTTCCCAAAACGTATGCCTATAACTATGGAGAACGTTGTTCAGAATATAAAAGCAAGGTGTCTTCCTACTAACCCTTCAGATTTATTTGATCCCATATCACACAATGCGTTTCTCCTGTGCAATCGTCCTCGCTGTCGTTGCTGCTTTGGCATCATCAATCTCTGCCACGCCCATTGACGATGGCGCCGACGCCGCCGAGGGTTGTCCCTGGTTCTGCGTTAGCTATGATCAGTGCCTCGGCTGCTGGTTTCAGGAGTGCGTGAGTTTCAGTGGTTTGTGTCCTGGATTTAACCACATGACTCACTGGCACGGAAGTTCGCCTTTACGTGCTTCGTGAGTCGGAGTCGTGTCACATCGGTGCAGTGTGGTTCATGACACTGACGCGTGAGTTAGTAGTAGTTGGTTGTTGAGTCGATCGACGTGTTGGCTTCAGAACAAATTTTATCTTGGAATAGGTAACTCACTTTTAAAAATTTTGCTGCGTTTGTTACTTATCAGCTGGTCCGCGAGCCTTATCGCACAGCATGCACGTCTTGTGTTGATCACACTAGGGACTCGTAGCGTAGGAGGTGTTGTCATCTCTAGCACCCCGTAGTCAAGTAACAGTGGCAATAATTGGTTCCCTAGAATCCCTACAGAGTGAACTCTGGCGACTCGAATTCTGCCACATATGCATGTGACCTCCGATAGATACACCTGTACGAATTGCAATAGAGTGACAGCGAATATCCACACAGAGCGCTGCCGCATATGAGGGTTCCTAGATCCAAACTTCGAGTTCCGAATACTGCACAGTGAGCGCGCGCGAATGCGCTATGCTGGACCTGTGCGATGTTAGCGTGCTTGTTTGAGTGCGTGACTGGGTTTCTTGCTCGTCAAATGTCTCGCAAGAGCGAATGAGACGAACCTGCATGTCATTTCTAGCACCCCGTAGTCAAACAGGAATTGTTGGTTCCCTAGTACATCGCTTGTTCCACACCAAGTTACCAGCCGACCTGACGTGGCAGTCTGCTATGTTATCTGTTCAAATACGCATAGGATATCTTCAAAGCGCGGACATTGGCTTGACGCGAGGCTATTGGTAGATTAACGTTCAACGATGGATAGGTTCTTCCCAAAACGTATGCCTATAATCATGGAGAACGTTGTTCAGAATATAAAAGCAAGGTGTCCAGATTTATTTGATCCCATATCACACAATGCGTTTCTCCCGTACAATTATCCTCGCTGTCGTTGCTGCTTTGGCATCATCAATCTCTGCCACGCCCATTGACGATGGCGCCGACGCCGCCGAGGGTTGTCCCTGGTTCTGCGCTAGCTATGATCAGTGCCTCGACTGCCCGTTTCAGTTATGCGTGAGTTTCAGTGGTTTGTGTCCTGGATTTAATTAGCACCCCGTAGTCAAACAGGAATGGTTGGTTCCACACCAAGTTACCAACAGACCTGACGTGGCAGTCTGCTATGCTATCTGTCCGAATAAGGCAGAACTACCCAATAAGAATATCAGGAGATCTTCAAAGCTCGGACATCATTGGCTTGACGCGAGGTTATTAATGTATTCCGCTGGATCAACTTGAATGACGGATAGGTTCTTCCCCAAACGTATGCCTATAACCATCGAGAACGTGTCCAGAATATAAAAGCAAGGTATGATCCTACTAACCCTTCAGATTTGTTTGATCCCATATCACATCCTCGCACACAATGCGCTTCTCCTGTGCAATATTAGGATATCTTCAAAGCGCGGACATTGACTTGACGCGAGGCTATTGGTGGATCAACGTTCCACGATGGATAGGTTCTTCCCAAAATGTATGCCTATAACGTTGTTCAGAATATAAAAGCAAGGTGTCCAGATTTATTTGATCCCATATCACACAATGCGTTTCTCCCGTACAATTATCCTCGCTGTCGTTGCTGCTTTGGCATCATCAATCTCTGCCACGCCCATTGACGATAGCGCCGACTCCGCCGAGACTTGTCCCTTGTTCTGCTATTGGTATACACAGTGCAACGAGTGCACGTATGGGATGTGCGTGAGTTTGAGTGGTTTGTATCCTGGATTTAACCAAATGACTCACTGGCACGGAAGGTCACCTTTATGTGCATAGTGAGTCGGAGTCGTGTCACATCGGTGCAGTATGGTTCATGACACTGACGCGTGAGTTAGTAGTAGTTGGTTGTTGAGTCGATCGACGTGTTGGCTTCAGAACAAATTTTATCTTGGAATAGGTAACTCACTTTTAAAAAAATTCTGCGCATGTTACTTATCAGCTGGTCCGCAAGCCTTATTACACAGCGTGCACTCATCTTATATATGTGTTGATCACACACCAAGTTACCAATAGAACGTGGCAGTCTGTTATGATATCTGTCCGAATACGGCAGAACTACCCAATAAGAATATCAGGAGATCTTCAAAGCTCGGACATCATTGGCTTGACGCGAGGCTATTAAGGTATTCCGCTGGATCGACTTGAACGACGGATAGGTTCTTCCCAAAACGTGTGCCTATAACCATGGAGAACGTTGTTCAGAATATAAAAGCAAGGTGTCTTCCTACTAGCCCTTCAGATTTATTTGATCCCATATCACACAATGCGTTTCTCCCGTACAATTATCCTCGCTGTCGTTGCTGCTTTGGCATCATCAATCTCTGCCACGCCCAGTGACGATGGCGCCGACACCGCCGAGGGTTGTCCCTGGTTCTGCTATTGGTATACACAGTGCAGCGAGTGCCCGAATGGGATGTGCGTGAGTTTGAGTGGTTTGTGTCCTGGATTTAACCAAATGACTCACTGGCACGGAAGGTCACCTTTATGTGCTTAGTGAGTCGGAGTCGTGTCACATCGGAGCAGTGTGGTTCATGGCACTGACGCGTGCATTACTAGTAATTGGTTGATGAGTCGATGGCTTCTGAACAAATTTTATCATGGAATAGGTAACTCACTTTGAAAAATTTTGCTGCGTTTGTTACTTATCGGCTGGTCCGGAAGCCTTATTGTCTGTGTGTTGATCACAGTGGCGTCAATTTTAAGGAGGTTTTGTTATCTGTGAAGTTATCTAGCACCTCGTAGTCAGTTCGAGACGACTCGAATTCTGCCACATACAGTGCATGTGGCCTCCGATAGATATACCTGCAATATATTAGACAAGGGATCCTAGATCCAAATTTGCACGCTCCAGAGACTATGCTGGACCTGTGCTTGTTTGAGTGCGTGACTGGCGACGAGCAAGAAGGAATGAAACGAACCTGCCGACTTGGTCGCATGCTGTGCTCCGAGTCTCTTGTTTCTCGGATGCGCGTCCTCGTAATTCTCCACTCATTATATTCCCTATACGCTCTAATCAAACGTCCGCCAAACCTCTTCTCTCGTCTACGTATCCCTGTCACTCTCCCCGTCGACCGTATCCATGCGTTGTTATTATCAGAAGCTGGATTCGGAGCAGGAGCAGCAGTTGGTGGACTTGCAGTGCCCGTCCAAATGCCACCCGATCTCGAGCTTTTACTAAATCGACTCAAGACGGATGAATCGAGGGCGTGGTTCGTTCGGTGCGTCCCTACCCTACTTCCCATTTCCATTTTCATTTTCATGACCACCTACAGGTTTGGTCAAAGGGCGCTGCAGACATGCGCCCCATGCACCTCTGCAGGTGACTATGCCCTCTTTGTATTCACAGGCGCCCTTCTCGCATATGTCTGTACTGCTGCAATGCTGTTGTTGCTTACTTCCAGTGCGAATGGGAGGGATAGATGGAGGGGGTATGTTTTAGGCGTCTTAGTATGCGTAGCCCTTGCAGAATGCTACGTCCTAGTTTCCGTGAGCGCAGTTTCACTCCCTAAAGACGGAACCCGAGTCTTCATGGTACATACGTGTCTCTCACTTCCAAGCACCACCTACAGTCTAACTCGGTATTCACAGTGGCACGATAACATCCAATTCACACGTCAAGCGCTCTTCCTCCTCCTCCCAATTCTCACCCAGTTCCTCCCGGAGGTACAGCACCCAGGACCACCCAGCATGTCCCTAGCCCCAGCTCTCGCACACCTCGAGCGTTCCATCCCCCGCGCACATCTCTTGAAATACACACGTGCGGCTGTCATGCGCAACCCTGACCTGCGCGAACGCGCGGTAAGGTGGTGGGCAAGGAATAAGAGAGAAGGAGATGCTGGGAGAGAAGATGAGGCGGTGCAAAGGGCGGCGCTGAAGATGGGGCTTGGGTTTGCTAATGCTGAGGATGATGAGGGGAAGTTGAGGATGAGCGCAAGGATGGCGATCGAGTCTTTGAAGGGGTTGTTTGTTACCCCTGTGGGTCCTTGAGTGTCACCATCGTGAGGGTAGTGAGTCTTGTTCCTGTGGTGTTTTTATTCAGCTGATACGGTGATTCCAGGTAGATTAGCTACATCACTAGCGTGTACGTGGCTGCGCCACTTCACAAGGTATTGATATTGCTACTTGTTGCGGGTCGAATAAGGTTTTTTCATGGCAGGACATGTATATGATACCCGGTGCCCTCTGTCAGTGTCAGTTCCCCATGATGCAAACAGGTGTCAATCGAGTTCTAACAGGGTGATGGCGATGGTGATGCACTTGCTAGAGACAGCCCACTACCCAAGAAGCGGCGTTCCGTGCCAAGTTCTTGCGGTGCATCACGCGTTCCGAAGGAGTTGGTGGAGCATGCATGCCTATAGCAGGATTGCATGGAGGCGTTGCTGATTTAGAAGACTCCCTGTATGGTTACTAGTACTGCCATGCCTCGTACATGCTGGATTTGCGAATTGAGGATCTTTGTTGCCGTGCCAGTACTGTAAATAAGCGCCCATACAGTAATATCACGCACGTGTTTCCTTCTCTCATTGAACACCACACTACATCTTCGCGCGAGTGCTCTCAGCACAAATTCGCATAATTCTTTTTCTTCTTTCCCTCTTCCTCTCATCCACAACACCCAAGAACGACAACAGGTCATCCTCAACAATGGCCGACGAAACAATCACTACCAGAGAAGTCCTAGAAGACGACGAAGCCCCAGGCCCTACCATCTCCCTCCCTGACTCAGGCGACACAGGCGAAGGCGGAAAACTGAGCATGATCGTTCAGCTCGTCAAGAAATGTCTGGGGGTCAAGGATATCGCTGCAATGTCCGTTCTCTCTCTCTCTGCCTGAACGATGCCACTGATTCCGAACTTCAATCATCGGTCAGGCGCCTATCATTACCTGCGAGTCTCCTAGAGCCGCTTCCAAATCTCGAGTATTGGCATTATCTCGATAGACCTGATTTGTTCGCTGCGTGAGTACTACTTCTACTTCTTACTCAGTCATTTCCCTTTGTGGGTGCCTGTGGGCGTTCGCTATACTGACGGGCGTGCTAAATTAGAATCAACGATTCCAACGATCCCTTCGACCGCATCCTAGCAGTTGTGCGTTTCATATTCACAAAGGACCTCAAATTCGTCGTACGTCCAAATCAATCGTCCTCCACCTCCACCTCCAGCTGATTCCTCACACAGCACGGCAAAGTCTGCAAACCCTACAACAGCGTCCTAGGCGAGCACTTCCGTGGGCACTGGGATGTCCCTCCCGTCTCCTACAGCTCTGATCCGACTCAACCCCCCATCCTCCGCGTCCATACGACCGTCCCCCCTCCCCCGGCTGCTCTAGCACAAGGAAGCGAGACAACGAGCGTGAAGAGTAATCGCAGCGGAAAGAGCTCCAAGAGCACACGTAGCGGCCTCAGCCTCACTTCTACGTCCAAAGGCAAGGCATCCCCCACCATAAGCACAGCTCCTACATCCCTCGGCGACGCTGGTCTTTCAAAACTCTCGTTGTATCCGCTAAACGGAAACGGAAACGGAGGCGGAAGAAACGACGATAAGGATAAGGACAGAGACCGAGACAATATCCGAGTCGTATACGTAACAGAGCAAGTATCGCACCACCCACCCGTAAGCGCATACTACGCCTCATGTCCCTCGCGTGGGGTGGAAATGGCAGGCATCGACCAGATCAGCGCAAAAGTGAGCGGTACGGCCGTGCGCGTCGCCCCGGGGTCGTTCAACAAGGGCATCTACATCGATCTTACTTCGGGTCCGGGCATGGGCGAGAAATACCACATCACGCACCCGGTGGCTAATGTGAATGGGATCTTGAGGGGGAGCTTTTATATCACTGTGGGGGATAGCACGATCGTTACTTGTGTGGGGGCGCAGGGGGTGGCGTATCGGGCTGTGATTGAGTATAAAGAAGAGGTGCGTTTCTCCCCTCAGTAATAGGGCATTGTGATGGGATGGGTGCTGATGATGGGCCAAGTCCTGGCTAGGCCGCGCACACTTCCTACTCGAGGGGGTGATACACACTTATGACGAAGAATCCACAGAACACGAGGAATGGACGAAAGTGAAGCATGTCCCTACGGCTCGGGTCGTAGCTGTTTTTGATGGATGTTGGCGGAATCATATACGATGGCGGCGGACTGCTGCATCGCCCCCTGTTCCATCCACATCCACATCCACGACATCATCTTCATCGACGCCAAGTTTTTCGACTCCCTCGTTATCAGAGACGGAATACGCGACGCTCATAGATCTCTCGACGTTATTCGTCGTCCCGAAGAAGGTGCGCCCGCTAGAGAGGCAGCTTCCGAATGAGAGCAGGAAGTTGTGGGATGCTGTGACGACGAAGCTGCTTGCGAAGGAGTATGGGGAGGCTACGAAGGCGAAACTTGCGATTGAGCAGAAGCAGAGGGATGAGGCGGGTGAGAGGAAGAAGAAGGGCGTTCAGTGAGTTTTTTCTTCTCCCTGGTCCTGGTACTGGATTGACCGCTGAAACGCAACGTAGGTTTATACCCCAGTATTTCGAAGAAGATATCAGTTCTGGAGTTCCTGTTCTTACAGCTGCAGGCCGGAAAGCTGTGGAAGAAGAGCTTAGGGAGTGTTCTGAGACTTGGCCATCGTCCTCATAGAATCGGAGATTTCCGAGTTGACGCCGCTTGACCTAGGTGCGGTTTGGAGTACCCATGTAGAGGTCATGTGTAGAAGCTTTGGATAGAGGTGGGGTGCATGACCGACCGATCTGGGCTTTGGACGTTGGGTAGAGGATATGAATTAGGTTCAGGTGCGGGCCACGATATCATGCAATGGATGGTTAATGCTTCTTTGGAGTGTTTCATGTTTTTTGCTTTTTGCTTTTGCTTTCTTCTTAGTAGCTGATGATTTTGTCCATTAATTTTTGTGTTTTGGCGCAATTCATGGACTTTCTTATGATGAGTGCCAGTGGCCATGCTCGGTGTGGTGGTCGGCCACCCTCAACTCATCACTAGCACTAGTCACTCGGGATCTGGAAGAGACCGTCTCCGAGTCGCGCGCGCTTGTCCAAAGTTGCAACGTCACGTTACAACAGCTTAACTTGAAGTGCATCTTGAGCTCCGAACTCGTCCATCCACCATCCGCTCCGAACTATGAATCATGATATAGCAGTTCCTCCCCTGCCCCATCTCTTACAGCATGGTAAGCACTTCTTCACCACTCCTAGATCTGACTTCTCATCTGTTCAAGTTGCGCCAAAAATCCACGACCGGCTGCTGCGTCATCGTAAAGTACGAATGCAGCAGCTCCATTGAGTTGTACACGCGCGATGTGTAAATCACGGGGTTCACTCTGTAGGGAACCAACCACTATCTTCATTCCATTCCCGATTGACTACGGGGTGCTTCACAGATGTGACAAAACTTCCTTTTTGGCGGGAAAACGATAGAATTTGATGCTACAAAGTCCAACACACATTCGCGTATATCTAAGATGTGCGCATTCAAAGCGTGCAACAAGGCTTGCGGACCGGCTGATAGCTACTAAGTAACAAACGCAGCCAAATTCTAAAAGTGACCAAGATCTCCATCTCTCGAGGGGCAATAAAATTTGTTCAGAAGCCAACACGTTGATCGACTCAACAACGAACTACGGGTACTACTCAAGCGTCAGTGCCATGAACCACAGTGCACCGACGTGAAAGCAGAGACGCTCACCGCGCAAAAAAAAACGACCTTGCATGCCGGTGAGTCATGTGGTTAAATGCAGGACACAAATCACTGAAACTCACGCATATCCCATTGCACTCTCCGCAATCATCAAAGTCACTGCAGAAGGTGGAACACCTCTTGACGCGATCGTTAAGGGCCGCGGCAGAGATTGATGATGCCAAAGTAGCAACGACGACGAGGACAATTACACACTGGCAGGAGAAATGCATTGTGTGTGTGGATGCGATATGGGATCAAATAAATCTGAAAGGTTAGTAGGAAGACACCGTGCTTTTATATGCTGAATAACGTTCTCCATGGTCGTGGGCATGTGTTTTAGGAAGAACCTATTCACCGGAATCCCTTGCTGTCTTCACGTCAAGTGAATGTCTGAGCTTTGAAGTGGTCCTGATATTCTTGTTGCGTAGTTGTGCCGCATTGAACAGATCATATAGACTGCCACGTCAGGTCTGTTGGTGTGGAACAAGCGAACTTCCCTCCGCCGATGAAAATTTATTGACGAGTTGAACCCAGGCTGGTAGTACTACCAGCTGGTTTGGAAAACTTTGTCCGGAGTTACCCAATCCCCAGGTGAGATCGACAGGCACCTGTATCAGCGCGGCAACTTCTTTCCTTTTTCTCGTTCACTTCAGACAGCGCAGGAACGGCCTTCACACAGGTGCCGGCGGTTTGGCTATGCAAGATTGTTTCGAGTAACAAAGTTGGCATTCTTACTATTGCATGGGGTGAGATTTGAGGAAAATTTGAAGTGAAAGTTTTGAACCACATTTTGCCTGTTGAAAAGGAGTTTCTAGGTACCCCAGGTGAGAGCGAGGATCGGACAAAGTATTCCGAACCAGCTGTACCATAGTACTACCAGGGTTCAACTTGTCAACAGAATTTCATCTGCGGAGGGATTTTCGCTCGTTCCACACCAAGCTACCAACAGACCTGACGATCGGACAAAGTATTCCGAACCAGCTGTACCATAGTACTACCAGGGTTCAACTTGTCAACAGAATTTCATCTGCGGAGGGATTTTCGCTCGTTCCACACCAAGCTACCAACAGACCTGACGTGGCAGTCTGCTATGTTATCTGTTCGAATACGGCACAACTACGCAACAAGAATATCAGGAGATCTTCAAAGCTCGGACATTGGCTTGACGCGATGCTGTTAAGGTCACGGTATTCCGGTGGATCAACTTGAACGATGGATAGGTTCTTCCCAAAACGCATGCCCATAACTATGAAGAACGTTGCTCAGAATATAAAAGCAAGGTGTGATCCTACTAACCCTTCAGATTTATTTGATCCCATATCACATCCTCGCACACAATGCGTTTCTCCTATGTAATTGTCCTCGCTGTCGTTGCTGCTTTGGCGTCATCAATCTCTGCCACGCCCATTGACGATAGCGCCGCGCATTGTCCCTTCTTCTGCGATGACTATCATCACTGTGGATAGTAGTTCCGATGAAAATCAGTAGAAAATGCTCTGGTGCTGAATGTTTCAGAGTGGCGGAGGCCTTCGCGTCGCCGAAAAAATAATCCTGGGGATTAATACGACGAGGGGGATATGGGCTATCAGGGTTGCAGATACCACGTAAATCAGCGGTAGTGATGGATAACCAAGTTCTCCAAACAAGCAGAACCATGGACTGAACCATCAGTTCAGTTTGATGATGGCCCAACTCCGGATCAACCAGGGCCTGAAAACCAAACAAAAAAGATAAAAAAAATGATTGACGCACTGGAGGGATAGATGTAGGTAACCTTGAGAATATAGTAGATGGAGGCAGACTCAACTACAGCCCAACAGCAAACCACAGCCTTTGAAAGTGAAGTGAGTTATTTCGAGCTGTGGTGGGTGGCGAGAGGCAGAAACGGAGAAGGTATTTGAGCTGCGCTATGGACTGCATGCTCGGACGACGGAATGTGGTGAGTCCCAAAATCTGTGAATTTGATGCAGTCACTATAAAAGTCATGCCTAGAATGATGAAGATATGGGCAGTCTCCGCGCTGCAGCAACTGCAAATATGAGCTCAACGAGCGTGCCACCTTATTGCTATATAAATAACATTCGGTTTTGCATGGTTCGATGGTCTAATGGTTATGATTTCTGTCTCACATTATCTTGTCCACAGAAGGTTCCCAGTTCGATCCTGGGTCGAGCCACATTTTTCTCTTTTTCATTCAATAGAAAGTCCCTCGGCACTCATGCAGAACCTTTCGCTCGATTGTCGCCACGAAATGAAGCATGAGCCTCTCGCCATTGCGTATGTATTCTGTATTGAGGGAAGCATGTTCTAAATGCTACACCATTCAGGATGATATCTGATTTCTTCCACCCAAACGTGGGAGGAGTAGAAAACCACATATTCATGCTCAGTGCAAATCTCATCCGTCGTGGTCACAAGGCATGATTTTTCAAACTTCCTTTGACATCCTCTACAATGTCGTTTATATTGCATCCAACATTCGCAGGTGATCGTAATCACACACAGCCATCCCCCAGACAGAGTGGGCGTTCGCTGGCTTCTGCCAGGCTTGAAGGTATACTACATACCATTTCCTACCATCGCCTCCTCCGCCACTCTTCCGAATTATTTTACGTTTTTGCCATATTTCCGCGTCATCATTGCACGCGAGCATATTCACCTGATTCATGCGCACGCGAGTTTATCGTCTCTGGGCCAGGAGGCTATTCTACACGCGCACCATCTTGGCGTCCGCACGGTGTTCACCGATCACAGTCTTTTTGGGTTTGAAGATGCAGCGAGCATATTAACCAACAAACTCCTTGCGGCTGCTCTCAAAAATGTCGATGCTGTGATTTGTGTCTCGCATACTGGGTAGGTGGTCAACCCTTACGATCGTTATTGTCCTTATTCTCTCGTAACCGTGAATCAGAAGGGAAAATACAGTCCTTCGTGGACAGTTGTTTGAGAAATCTGAAGATTCCTCTGCGCTTGTCGTCCGGCCAAATGTTTATGTGATTCCAAATGCTTTGGTTGCGGAGCAGTTTACTCCAGCTACCGAGCCGGTCTCGTCAGAAACCAGTAAGTACTTCCATGTCGTTGTGGTCGAAGGGGACAACTGATTTTTCTCCAGTCTATATCGTGGTGTTGTCTCGTCTGGCGTATCGTAAAGGCATTGACTTATTGGTCGCCACTGCCCCCCGAATATGCTCCGCCTTTCCTAACGTCAATTTCATCGTAGGTAAGTCGCTCCATCCCTAGTATCATCTAACCCTAATTCGCTGTCCTAGGGGGCGATGGACCCAAGCTGAACGACCTGTTACAAGTAAGAGAACGACATCTCCTCCAAGACCGCATAGAGCTCCTCGGTCCAGTTCGACATCGCGACGTGCGAGACGTGAGTAGACAGGAACGAATTCGACTCTCATGATCATGGTTCATACACGTCTCTGCAGGTTCTCGTCCGAGGATCTATATTTCTGAATACATCACTGACGGAATCGTTTGGGATCGCCATTTTGGAAGCTGCGTGCGCGGGTCTTTATGTGGTCTCGACACGAGTGGGCGGAGTCCCGGAGATTCTTCCTCATGACATGATCTCGTTTGCAAAGCCGGAGGAGGATGGTACGTGTGGGACGCTGCGCAAGTCACACATCATTCTGGACCGCTTTTCATCGTGATTTTTTTCAGATTTGATCCGTGCGCTATCCGAGGCAGTTGCGATTGTTTCGAAAGGCCAGCATGACCCCATAGACGCTCACCAAAGGGTAAAAAACTTCTACAACTGGGGAGAAGTTGCAGAGCGAACCGAGATTGTATACTGATGCTGTCGTCAAGTCTGAGCAGAAGGATCTCTGGGCTCGGATGCAAAGGTAACTTTGCACACATTCGTGCTGATCGCCCCTGGCTAAGATGTCATAGAACTATGGAACTGGGGCCATTTGCAGGACCGATCTACACAATCATTCTTGTGGTGGATTGCCTGTTCTTCCTATTTCTAGAATGGTTGATGCCGCAACGCGATCTGGACTTTGTTCACATGCACTGGGAACACAATAATTTTAGACAGGTACAGTAGCTTCATATCGACCTACTAACATATCTCATCTCTCGAGGATAGCTTGCAAAGGATGCCGAACCAAGAGACGATTAACCATAATCACTAGACATGACAAGATGAGATTGTAATGCTAATACTTTGTCCAACGGAAATGCATCATCGAAAGCAGACCAAAAGGTTGAACAAAAAGAACAAGATTGGATACTAGGATATCATGCCACACGCCTCGGCTTCTTGAGCTTTCCCCCTCGCCTCCTGCTCCGCTTAGAGCCATCTTGCCCATCGTCTACATCCATCAACGCGTCATCCATAGGAAGGTCATCCGAAGGTCGCTTCATAGGGACCTTCACGCGATCTCTCAATGAAAAGGACGATTGTCCGCCGTCGACACCCAACCGATCAATTAAAGAGCTTCCGTGGTTGTTAGAAGGTCGATCGAAGCGATCTCCAGGGAAGGAAGTCTCCTCAAGGTGCTGATTGGATCGTGAACTGGGGGGTGCCCAAGGCGTAGAGTCATGACGGGGACGAGTTGAACGAGGACGTCTTGGTTCTGTGTCGGGGCGAGGAGGCAGAGAGTGCGGAAGTTTATTCTGCAGGAGTCGTGCACGCTCCGGATGCATAGCGAGCGGAAGAGATTGGTGCGACCCTTCACCATTTGCGGCATGCTGGCCGGAGGGCAATGACTCCACATCGGCATGGCGCGAGGACTCGTGCGGAGGCAAATCTCGTGATCTAGACCACTTCGAATTTTTTGAGTCATCTACACGCCATTCCTTAGCATGATCCAGTGAAGAGGGACCATAGTCATGACGATCATTGCGACCGCTGCTACGTGGGTATTCAGGAAGATCTTTTGCCTCCTTTCTCTCAGGGGCATGTGACCGCGGTTCAGGTACCCGGTGACCGCGAAGAGAGACGTCCCCATCATGCTTGGATTGTTGTGACGGATGAGCGGCATCGCGTGCTGACGTCATGGAAGAGTCCCGGGAAAGCGGAGGAGGGGTAGCGTGATCATCATGATGATGGGAACGAGGACTTTCAGGCGTCTGATCACGTCTGCTGTCGAGATGTGGTTTCCCCTCAGGTTCCGGAACTGGAGGTCCAAAGCGAGTCTACAGTGCTAGAGTCAGTCAAGCTCCAACGACTATCCTCAGAAGACCCACTCTTGCCGCACGTGCGCCTAGCCGTGATGGTGAATCTGTATTTATAGGCACATTCGCAGGTGGGTCAGGCACAGAGAGAGGCTTGCGCGGAAGGAGCTGTAACATAAACTTGTGAGGCCTCAATTTATTTCCACACAAAAGAGAACGTACAGGTGAAACTACGCGCTCTGTTTGCCGACGTTGATCAGCAGAAATCTTGACTGGACGCTCTCTGTCATAAACAACATCCAATCGGGACTACGAGTGTAATTAAAAAACAGCGGTCACAATGATATGAATGTAAAACATACTGGTCGATCGTGGTTGTCCTTCATACCACTAGGGGGACGAACAGGGCGGGAAACCACAGGCTGCGCGTTACTTCCAGACAGATGAGAGCCCCGTCGTGAAGCAGAACTCGCTGGAGGTAAGAAAGGCGCAGACGGGAGTGGTGGATGCGGTGAAATTGACGCAGAACCACCAAAGCGGTTGCCTCTGCCACCAATTGGCATGCTGTTTGTTCCCGAAAGTTTGGGCGTTGGAGCACTAGGAGGCGGCCTTGACATATCAACATGACGACGAGAAGTGTCGCGCTATATAAATCTAAATTTAAAAACTCAACAGAAAACATCGAAAAGGTACTAACCGAAGTCCGGGTTGATGATTCAATAGGCGCACGCCTGTCATCCCGCGAGGGGGCAGCTCGAGAGACATCTTCATACGCTGTGCGATGAGGCTCTTTCCATTCAGAACGCGATGGTTTGGGAGAGCGATCTGTGTCCAGTTTATTTCACGTATATGAATGAAGTAGTGCGAATACCTACCTGGAGATCTCCGTCGTGAAGACATCTCAACATCGTCCATCATTGCCCGAGGGCGTTTAGGAGCGGAGCCGTCGCGATCCTCTCGATAGCGCTGACTGTTCACAAGCTGTCGAGAAGTTTCAGTGGACTTGACAATACTAGTTGGAGGAGAGTCATCAACATCCATCTGATCTTTGCCTCGTTTGTCCCTAGACTCATTATGAGCATGGGTGTCTGTCTGGGAGTTCTGATAAGGCGCAGAACTGAAATGCGCTTGCCGAGCGCCTCTGGCATCAGAGGATCTGATGTCTCTTGAGGTCTCCAAAGGAGACTGGCGTGGGCCCGAAGGAATGCGTGCATCATTGGTGATCAACCGAGAAGCCGGGGCACTGTCACGAGTGCCAGACGGTGGCGAGCGGTACCCGACATCCGCTTTGCCACGTGAGCCTTCCTGGAAACTGTCGCGTTGCGGTGGCAAAGGCACCCGTTTTCGAGATCCTGAACAAGCGAGAGATGCACGCGAATGGCAGACGACGTTGGCATGAGGAAGGAAGAGTGGATGGGTGAAGAATACGTACGTTCGATTGGGGGGGATGGAGTGGGGGGTACCAAACGCTCCTGCGGAGCTTGGGGCAACGTCTGAGGTGCCATGTCCGGGCTTTCGTGAGCTCTTGCATCAGCTTTATGGCGATCACTTGTTCGATGACGAGGCCGAGTCTCATCTGCGCTAAGCGACCTGGTTTGAGGGCGCGGTTGTCGCGGGGGCTTGTCGGGTAAATCTTGAATTCGTTGGTCTATCTCAGCAGAAGGCGCTTGAATGAAGCGACTTTGCTGCCTCGCTGCGGACGACAACTCATTGCGCGAGACGTCGGTATCGTTCGAAGGCGGCAATGTGGGCGGATACTGAACGTCACGACTGTGACTGACAGGCGATCTGGGTCCTAGAGAATAACAAAGGAGAAAAGAAAAAAGAGGAGGATAGATATAAGGATAGGGGGAAAAGGAGGAAGAAGATAGGGATCCATGATGAGCGTCCGTGTGTCCATGCGAGGAAGAAGTCGAATACAAAAGAACGAAATATGGTACTGCGCAGCTCAACTCTCGAGGTTGTGCGGGACGCAGCAAAGGCATTGCACCCTGTACCCCAGGAGGAGCAGATACGCCGACGAGGGATGAGGATAGGGGATGATGTAGATAACGTACTTGTTGTCGACATTCTGTCGGCATCGCGAGGGGTCTCGCGACGCTCATGTTCTTTGTGAGGAGGTTGCTCGGCTTCACGATGTTTCCCTTCGCGTGACGCTGGCCGATGGACAGGCGACGGAACTCGAGGTGCAACCCAAACGCGGTCTACATCTGCTATAGGTGAGCCGGGACGCACTATGTCCTTTGTGGATGCTCTGCCCCTATTCTGGTCCCCATTGGTTGAAAGCGACCGCTGGCGACGAGAAGACGAAACGCGGTCATCTGCGCGGTGGCGTGAAGGCGGCGAAACGGACCGTTCTCCATTGGCTCTGTTGGATGCCAAGAAAGAATCATTTTGACTACCATAGGATTGCATTGGCAGTCGTTCATCCCGCCGAGCACTTTCTCCAGGACGGTAATGGCGATCATCATAGGACAAAATGGCACCAGCATCTGACCGACCTATACGGGAGGTCAAGGAATCATCAGTCTTGCTGATAACAACTATATCCCGTGTTTCGTCTGCAACGCGCCGATCACGAGCAGGCGGGGAGCTGCCAGGACGCGTCCAGGTCGATTCCTTGGTGCGAGAATTATAATAATAGACACCGCGGCCATTCCTCGGGTGTCTAACCTCCCAATCTGAGGGAAGTATATCCCCTGATTCAAATGTCGTGGGCTTGGAGACGACGACAGTGCCATTTTTCTTGTCCCGGTCGACGCGAGCCGCCATAGCTGTAGCTTCAATTATGGACGGATGAGAAGGATGCATAAATGGAACTGAAGACACTATTGGTTTGGGAGGAAGAGCATGAGTAAGTTTCCCAAACGACAGCTGGCGATTGAGGGCTGGAGATGGTTCGGGAACCGTCTGTGTTTCTTGAAGAGGCCTTGCTGGCGTTTGGGGCTTATCATGCTCAGGAGCCTTGCCCCGAACGTTGGTGCCAACAACTGACATCTCCTGATTTTTTTCAGGGTGATTAACAGTCTTTGAAGGAGACTGTGTGCGCTGAGCGGCGCCCTGTGAAACGCGAGGCTGGTAGGTCAGAAATTCGTCGTCCTCGTCGCCTCCAAGCGACACAGCATCTTCTGCGTCCTCGGCGGCAAGACTTGGATCTTGCTCCGAAGTTTCCCGGTCTTCCTCCTCATTACCCCAGTCTAGAACTTCTGTTTCATCTTCCACCATGGTGCGGACGAGAGAGTAGTGGTGAACTGACGACAGAAATGCGTTCCCAAGTTGGCCGAGGAGAACCTCCTAGCTCCGACCCAAATTTCGATTCCCGCCCGCTCCCCGCCGAGATCTGAGACCCCCGTCTTGCACAAAGCTGCACATGTACATCACCGATTCGGTGGTAAACAAGGAGATCAAGATCAATAATCTGAATTTCTATCATGATCACAGGTGTCGTGGCACATGGGTATATTGTCCGAGCACCTGGAGAGGTCACGGAGACTTGCCACAGAAGTTGTTTCATTGACAAATATTGTTGATGTCAAGACAGGTCAAGACTCGACGATCACAATTAATTCTGACATGACATGTGGTATATAACTGGTATGGATTCATTTGAAGCTCGGAGATCTGATGGCTCTTATACATAGAGTTAGTTCGCCTTGTCCAGGTCTGGGGTGGGCACAATTTATCACGTCTTTGGACACTCGATTCATGGAATGCTACAGCATCTCATGACATGGCGGTTATTCGCTAACTAGAAGTTGGAAGACTACGACTGCTTTTGACTCTGCTTCTGCATCAGAATCACCGGTGCAATGCAACTCATCAGAGCTGTGCCGCACTCCCGATCAATATACGGCTCTGGAGGACTCGCAATGTCCTGCAACAATAAATGGCATCATCCTGCCCATACAAAACGCAAGAAGTAAAGGTACCGGATACGAGGGCCTTGTTGTTGATGTTGAATCCTTTTGGATGTTCGTTGCCATCAACGAACTTGGTTGCAATCTTGGAATCCGCCCTTGGCGAGGATTGGCGCTGCCGAGTGCTAAGGACCGGTAACTTGATCCGAAGCCATTCTTGAAAGGCATAGTTCTGTTCCACGAGCCCTCGTTTTGTTCGGCTGCTCGAGGTGTTTGATCCAACGCAAGGTGCTTTGACCCTTCCATTCAGCGTTTTGCTGTTGGATCAGCGTCTAGGCACATCGACCTCATCAGGCTAGAAGCAACCAAATAACGTCCTCTCAAAGGGACCCCTTCCCGTGCGCAACATCCGTCCCTGTAACGCCGATCCCAACTACCAGCTATGGAGACTTTGATATCTATGTTGAAGCTGCTGAGACGGTAGCAGATTCACTGTCTTGGAATAGATGCAAGATAGCATTTTGTTACTAGATACGCTAGTATGTCAAAAAGTAAACATGACCCTTGGAAACTTTTGCCTGAGCGCAGACACTGTCGTGCTTACAAATCATCAACTAGTTGTTCCGAACCCGATTCCGATCAGCCCTCTACTTTGTTGGTCATCCGCCATTCATCAAATTTCTGTCCAAAGTGTCTTCATCTCGCACTCTTTTCAGACGCCCTCGAGTCGGTACAGACATGCCTATCCTTCCTTTAACATCTCCTGCATCGTACCCTAATCACAATTTACCTGGAACTCCCATGTCTGTCTCCAATCGCGTGCCATTAATGTTTCGACGGTTGCATAGGTTCCAGCAAATGGTGTGAAGTGCATGCTGTTAAGCTGTGGGTAGACGTGCTGAGATAGATTGGCTGTGCAGGACTTTGAACTGGCCTTTTGGCAGTTGTCTTATCTCTGCTTGGCACCCAAGAGAGTGTGAGCCAAATCCTGAAATATCAACACAATTATGGTCCGTTGACGCCTGACTATCAGTTATCGAAACGTGTACTACCACAAGCGTACGTCAATAGATCTTGGTCTGAAGCCAACGTTTATGCGTTTACTGTAGAGACCAAGAACACCTGGGCAAGAGATGACCCAGCAATCTTAATTCTGCTATTTGCAAGCCTCTTTGGTGAGATCCATCAGGCTATGCAACCTATATTCAGAAGTTATTCACAACGTATCCGATGTCGTTCAGTTGCTGCAGTAGCATGGTCTATTGTGTATTCGTATTCCCCACTGCAAGCCATGCGATTAGCCTTTGTGATGATACTGCGAGACTACCTCCTTGTCGGTGTACTGAGTGCGACTCTTCTTTGGTTCGTCACTTTCCTCTTCTAAGGCGTGATGCTAACTCATCATTTTCCTTCATAGGTTTTTCGCCAACCGGGTGTTGGTATCACCTTCCTCTCATTCATCACCTACAGACTCTTCAGTCGAATGGGCATATGCTTTCGACGTTCATACGAACGCATTTTTCCCCTTGTATCTGACACTTTATTTAGCGCAACTGTTTCTCCTTCCTGTAGTGTTAAAGGAAAACTGGGTTTGCCTCCTTGTTGGCAACACCTTATATCTTGCAGGGCAAGTCTTGGAGTTCACGTCACTTGAATTATCCTTTCAATATTTATTTCACCAACAGGTTTGCCCAGTATATCTACGGAGTGTACCTCGGACTAAGTGGTATGCAAACCTTCTCTTCCATCTCGCCGCTAATTTTTCTCTTCACATTCAGCTCTGCCATTCTTGATACGCTCCGAAATATTGCTGGCCCCACTGTTACCGCTATTTGCGAGCTATGTTGTCTCGTTATTAGGTTTCCACGTTGCAAAACATGTTCTGAGCGTGTACTTCGGTTCATAATACACTGCATTGTACAGGAGATAGACAATTGGCATGGCTTCCGTTGATTACTCCAGCTATTTCCGCAGTAGTGTGCTGTAGCATGATCGCAATGATAATAGACACTTTGTGTTAAAACTTTGAAGCTGTGGGCCCAGGGGTATTTTTACCGCCACTAGTTGCCAAGCGTCTCTTGTACTGCCTTCCATCCGTGTGCGACCGATATCTTCTTCAATTCCTGTCATCATGCACATCGCACAAGCTCATGTCGACCGTGCAATTGAGCAGATCCAGCACAAGAAGCCGCCGCCCGATATCGACTTCACTCAGCACGTACTTGAAGATGGCACTACAATCAGCACACAAGAGCGGGTCGTCAAAGATGTACGCTCGCGTCACCGGTTCTTCATTTTAACCGCCCGCTGAGGCTCTCATTGCAGGTGCAAGCACCAGCTATGAACGTCCCGACAGATGCCCAGTTTTTCTCCAGACAAGATCCCACCAAACCTGACATAGCGTTCCTCAAGAACCACTTTTACCGCGAAGGCCGTGTCACCGAGGATCAGGCGATATGGATTTTGGAAAGGGCAACTGCGCTCCTTCGTTCGGAGCCTAACGTTTTGCAGGTCGACGCGCCAATCACAGGTAAGTGTGCTTGCCGTCTACCGTGGTCACCATGCCAAACGACCTTCTCACTAGTTTGTGGCGATATCCATGGCCAATATGTATGCGCTCTCCATTGTTCGTCAGGCTGATGCATTACTGATCTTCTCTCCAGTACGACCTTATGAAACTGTTCGAAGTTGGCGGGAGTCCAGCAGACACACGGTATCTTTTCCTCGGGGATTACGTTGATCGGGGATACTTCAGCATAGAGGTGTGTTCCGCATTAACACTCCGCCTTCTCCAACTCATTTCATCATACAGTGCGTTCTGTATCTATGGTCCCTCAAGATCTGGTATCCCGATACTCTCTTCCTCCTCCGTGGCAATCATGAATGCCGGCATCTCACAGACTATTTCACTTTCAAGCTTGAATGTATGTTCAGTCACTGTATCTCTAAACGAATCCGCCACTGATGTCACTCAGGCAAGCACAAATACTCGGAGCGCATCTATGACGCTTGCATGGAATCCTTTTGTACACTTCCCCTTGCTGCCGTCATGAACAAGCAATTCCTATGCATCCACGGCGGTCTTTCACCAGAACTGAACACTTTGGATGATATCAGAGCAGTACGTCCATTCGCGGATCTTCTATGACGCACCGTTCATTTCTATCGCTTTAGATCGACCGGTTCCGCGAGCCTCCGACACACGGGCTGATGTGCGATATTCTGTGGTCGGATCCTGTCGAAGACTTCGGGCAAGAGAAGATGAATGAAAACTTTGTTCATAATCACGTTCGGGGTTGTTCCTACTTCTTCACGTGAGCCATCTCATGTACCCAATGTGTTGTTATTAATCGCCGACGTGCAGTTACCAAGCTGCCTGTCAGTTCTTAGAGCGAAATAATCTTCTTTCGATCATTCGCGCGCACGAAGCGCAAGATGCCGGGTATGTTTTGATTGTACAGCCGTTCATTTTACTCATGTAGTCGCTCAACAGATATCGCATGTACCGGAAGACGAAAACCACAGGCTTTCCTTCTGTCATGACGATCTTTTCTGCTCCCAACTACCTCGACGTGTACAACAACAAAGCTGCCGTCTTGAAGTACGAGAGCAACGTGATGAACATTCGGCAGTTTAACTGCACGCCTCATCCATACTGGCTACCTAACTTCATGGATGTGTTTACTTGGAGTATGCCCTTTGTGGGAGAGAAAAGTACGTTCACGGAGCTTATTTAAAATGATATTCAGAACTGAGCGGCGCATTTAGTCACAGACATGCTTGTCGCTGTGCTCAACACTTGCAGCAAAGAAGAGCTTGAGGAGTCTGATGAGGAACATGTAGTTTCACAAGTAGCCCACCCCGAAGACGCGAGGCGAAAGATCATCAAAAGCAAGATCCTTGCCGTTGGACGGATGGCGCGTGTGTTTGCTCTGCTCCGGTATGGGATCCTTGTCTACACGTTGCGCTAGTCTGACGAATCTGGTGCAGAGAGGAGTCGGAGAAGGTTTCGGAGCTCAAGAGCATATCTGGTTCTGGCAAGTTGCCATACGGCACGCTAGTCCTGGGTACAGAGGGCATTAAAGATGCCATTTCCGGCTTCGAGGACGCGTACGTACAATTTTTTTCCCTGCATACGCTCTCGGTGTTCATTACATCTTCCTACAGACGGAAGTCAGACATCGAAAACGAGCGCCTCCCTCCAGAACTTTTCGACGCCGAAGAGGCAAAAGCCTACCTTGCTCAAGCACAATCTGGGTCGTTACCAACGACTCCAGCAGACACCATCGAGTCCCCTGTGTCTCCGAGTGGAGTTGGCGTTGGAGTGGACACTTCCATGCCGCCGGGATCGCCGACGTCCTTACCCAGTCCGGGCGGTGGACAGATGGGCCCTCCGCGCACCCCGTTCAAGGGCAGACATGGCCGACAGGCTTCGCTTGGGACGACGATGACGAGTCCCTCGACGAGGCGCCGGAGTTTGGAGAGCACGATTTCGATGATCCAGGAAGCGCTCGATGGGAAGGACTTGGAGACTCATGGGCTTCCTGGAAATGGTTCGTCTTATGGAGGTGGGGGTGGTAGCTCTTCCCATAGTTGATTGGGATCGAAGCGATACTGTATATCCATAGTCTTTGTTCTAGTCGCTTTGATGGATCACAACCTTGTGATGAAAGGAACAAGTATGAGTATGATTATTAATGGGCAACTTTATTGATGGTTGGCAGACTGAACGCCTCATCCACCGACCTGCTGCAAAGCTCTCACGATTGATTAGTAGGCTCAGAGGCAATCGTAGTAGTGGCAAGTACTAGCAGCGGATAACAAGTTCGAAGTCCGTTAGCGTCAGACCTGGTTATATTAGATCTTCTTGCTAGACCAGCGTTCAGCAAACCTTTGTAGTCGAGCAATCTCATGATAGAGGGCCGCATCGGTTTCGAGACCCCTGTAAGACATGGAAGGTAAGAATGAGTGCAACTGTATGGATTAAATCATGATAACAAGCTTTCATATGGCATGCTGCCCGTATCCAAGGCAAGACTTCTATATCTCTCCTATGGTTCGAATCTTCAATAACGCAGTGTCACCTTAATGAAGCTGAACATCCGAAAGTCTTGTCGACAGCTGCATGCCGGAACCAAAAACAAACATTCGTTGCCGACGGGTATAAATTTTATCTATAGTGAACAAGTATCCGGGCTTACTGAGTAATATAGACAGAGGTCTGGACTATAATATCAGGGATTGGCGTCCCCCCCCCTGCGTTATTTATATTCATATCAGATCGAGCAACCGTGACGGTTTCCGCAGGTGATACTGTAAGAACACTATATTGATTTCCCCTGATAGGCTCGCGATGATCCAGCATAGCTTCACCAGGCCGGTGACCGAATTATACGGATTAGAGGGGACCCTGAGTTTTATCGGGTTTGCTCCGACACCACACCACATCATCCTAAAAAATCAGTAAAAATCAGATCCATGTAGAGGAGATATGAATATATGGCGTGGCAAATTTGTGAAAGAACATGTGATGTGGTCGAGGAGCTACAAAAGATTTGCTGCAATCCCGAATCGCCCGATTGCAGGCTCCTTCCTATATTTCAAATTTGGCCATTATTAATGAAGTTTTCAAACCCCGCCAGAACGAAAAAGGCAATGTGTGATATCTGTGGGATACACCTCCACCCGGGCCTGCTGCGATAATGCGATTGTTTGAAAGATATAATTCACCTAGTTCACAGCTTCATCCGCCACTCCTTTATAACCGAATTTCCCTGTTCTCAGTATGGTCCTCAGTCCATCTTCACTCTTTCATTTGATTCCATGGCCTCATTCTATTTGACTGAGGTGCACTTTGAAAACTTGGGAATCCATGCCGTATGACTGATCTACGCTTACCTTTCAAGTTATATGTGACTGCTGACCCAAGAGCACTTGCCGAAGAACAACCCCTCCCTGAAGCCCTTCGTCGTACATCTCTCTCAATGAGGGTACTCTGCTTTCTAGCACTGGGACGCCCAGATCTTGATGATCATTGGAAGTCGCTGCAATCCGAGCAAGCCTTCGAGACCGTTAGAAGTAGGTTGTGCTCTATCCTGACCGGCACCATCACCGCGGTAAGCTGTCCAACTCCGCGCGAGCTCAAGCCGATGCTGACATACTTCCGCAAAGGCAAGTATCCTGCTCGCTATAAGTGGTGTTTTCGTCAGTACGGGTTCTCCTGTGCCATACTTTGATTATACATCACCCGTTCCCTATTGTCTGCTCTTGATGTCGCTCATGCTCGCCATGATCGCGATGTTGACATCTGGCTCGAGCATGATACGTTGGCTACACACCGATCGGTACTGGACTCAAGAAGTAAGTTTTATTCTCGCCATACTGATGACGCCGGCTGACCTAAATATAATTATAATCAGCAACTCAAGCCAGGCGGCTACTTTGTCTTGTCCTACCTGTTGTCAATAGTCACGCCCATATTCTTCGTTGCCTGGTCCCTGAATTGTTTCATATTTGGTTAGTTGCCCCATCATTTGGTACATCCCTTGGTCCCTCACGCATTTCACCGTTAGCGATGTTAATAACGGGCTTTTCCTCCCGAAGCACGATCTGTCGCGCCGTCACTGCGCTCTGGCTGGTCACGTACGTCGTCAATATTGGGACAATATCGGTGGACGTTATATGGAAGTATGCGAAGAGCCTCAGATCACGCTAGACATCGTCAGCGGTTTCCACTTTGCGTCTTGTTTTGCCCACAGTTTGTACATAGCCTGGATCCGTGATGTGGCGCACAGGTGTGCTAAAAATGTAGACGAGTATATGTATGCAGTCCGTGACTTTCAGTTATGCTAGAACGCTTTATACCACCTCGAATCGTGTCAATATGAAAACCTCAAGTGGAGATGTACACACGCCTTTCACAAAAAGCAAACGGCAATCAGGAAGCACGACACCATATTTCAATTGGCTCCACGAAGTAAACCTCCGATTTTTGCGAAGAAACAATACAGAAAGTGCCACTTCAATAGCCCAAAGTGACTGCACCTACGACTCTAGCAGACACCATCGAGTCCCCTGTGTCTCCAAGTGGAGTTAGCGTTGGAGTGGACACTTCCATGTTGCCGGGATCGCCGACATCCTTACCCAGTCCGGGCGGTGGATAGATGGGCCCTCCGCACACCCCGTTCAAGGGCAGACATGCCCGGCAGGCTTCGCTTGGGACGACGATGACGAGTCCCTCGACGAGGCGCCGGAGTTTGGAGAGTATGATTTCGATGATCCAGGAAGCGCTCGATGGGAAGGACTTGGAGACTCATGGGCTTCCTGGAAATGGTTCGTCTTATGGAGGTGGGGGTGGTAGCTCTTCCCATAGTTGATTGGGATCGAAGCGATACTGTATATTCATAGTCTTTTTTCTAGTCGCTTTGATGGATCACAATTAATCAACCTTGTGATGAAAGGAACAAGTATGAGTATGATTATTAATGGGCAACTTTATTGATCCTCCCAAGAATGACTTGGCACGCGCTTTGGACGCTCTTAGTAGCATGCGCGCTTGCTCTGTGCGAGTGAAGATGGACTGAGGCACATACTGAAAAATTCAACCGATTATAAATGAACGGCGAAGGCCCACTGGCTGTAGACTGCAAGAGGTAGGTACTGCCCAAATATCACGACCAGTGACACTAGGTAGGTTGTGATATTTGTTTTCACACGCATACAGCCATCACACATCCGGATGTTTTCACACGATCATGTGTTCAACAGCCGCATCACTTTACGAGATTTGCTTTGACTGCTTAGTTACTTCACTAGTTGAGCCATCGAGGTACTTGGGTACCTGAGCTTTATAAGCGTAGATGGCCAAATATAAAATTCATATTCATATACACATCCGGATGTATGTTGTCATGTGTTCAACAGCCACCCGGATGTAAGTGTGATGGCTGTATGCGTGTGAAAACAAATATCACAACCTACCTAGTGTCACTGGTTGTGATATTTGGGCAGTACCTACCTCTTGCAGTCTACAGCCAGTGGGCCTTAATAATACATTGTACTTGTTTTTAATGCTACCCCAAGCGCAGACAACCATTCGGCAGGGGTGTTATCGGTGCACTTTGAGTCACAGTTTGTCCAATTCAATTTCCGAAACTTTAATGCTGAATTTCATTCTCGTCCATGCCGCCGCCATCTGCTCAATACTACTGATTTCACCTTTTCTGACATAAAATTCAATTCATAAAGGTTCCCTCGAGCTGCTCAGATGTTGTACTCGTTGCTCGAAAATGGAGTCCGTGGCTCGTCTCAGCATTAAAGTTTCGGAAGTTGAATTGGACAAGCTGTCAAAGTGCACCGATAACACCCCTGCCGAATGGTTGGTGGTTGGAGTCTGCGCTTGGGGTAGCATTAAAAACAAGTACAATGTATTATTAAGCTGTACTAGGATTCGTAGGAAAACACCCTGCCAAATGGTTGGAGTCAGCTAGTTTTCCCACTCAGACGAATCTGATCAATCCAAGTCAGATCGGCCAGATAAGTATACAGGACTGTGATTACGTAAATTGACGGAGGTGAACTGTGGCTCTCGACCACTGCTCAATTGATTGTGGCTGCATCCATTCCTTTATAACTGGTTGAATTTCCCTGTTCTCAGTATGGGCCTCAGTCCATCTTCACTCTTTCATTTGACTTCATGCCCTCATTCTATCTGACTGAGGTGCACTTTGAAAACTTGCGAATCCTTGCTGCATGACTGATCTACTACGCTTACCTTTCAAGTTATACGTGACTGCTGACCCAAGAGCACTTGCCGAAGAACAACCCCTCCCTGAACCCCTTCATCGCACGTCTCTCTCAATGAGGGTACTCTGCTTTTTAGCACTGGGACGCCCAGATCTTGATGATCATTGGAAGTCGCTGCAATCCGAGAAAGCCTTCGAGACCGTTAGAAGTAGGTTGTGTTCTATCCTGGCCAGCACCATCACCGCGGTAAGCTGTCCAACTCCGCGCGAGCTCGAGCCGATGCTGACATACTCCCACAAAGGCAAGTATCCTGCTCGCTATAAGTGGTGTTTTCGTCAGTACGGGTTCTCCTGTGCCATACTTTGATTATACATCACCCGTTCCCTATTGTCTGCTCTTGATGTCGCTCATGCTCGCCATGATCGCGATGTTGACATCTGGCTCGAGCATGATACGTTGGCTACACACCGATCGGTACTGGACTCAAGCAGTAAGTTTTATTCTCGCCATACTGATGACACCGGCTGATCTAAATATAATCAGCAACTCAAGCCAGGCGGCTACTTTGTCTTGTCCTACCTGTTGTCAATAGTCACGCCCATATTCTTCGTCGCCTGGTCCCTGAATTGCTTCATATTTGGTGAGTTGACCCATCATTTGGTACTTCCCTTGGTCCCTCATGCATTTCACCGTTAGCGATGTTAATAACGGGCTTTTCCTCCCAAAGCACGATCTGTCGCGCCGTCACTGCGCTCTGGCTGGTCACGTACGTCGTCAATGTTGGGACAATATCGGTGGACGTTATATGGAAGTATGCGAAGAGCCTCAGATCGTGCTAGATATCGTCAGCAGCTTTGCTTCTTGTTTTACCCACTTTGTATATAAACTCCGTGATGTGGCGCACAGGTGTTGTAGACGAGTATATGTATGCAGTCCGTGGCTTTCAGTTATGCTAGAACCCTTTATACCACATCGAATCGCATCAATATGAAAACTTCAAGTGGAGATGTACACACGCCTTTCGCAAAAGCAAGCGGCAATCAGGAAGCACGACACGATATTTCAATTGGTTCCGCGAAGTAAACTTGAGCAATATCATACAATTTTTGTGAAGCAACAATACGGATAGTACCACTTCAATAGCCCAAAGCAACTGCACCTAGAAAATGAGATGTCAGATAAGAATTGACAACGATGGGATGCGTTCCCTCAGACAGAACAACTTGTCCATCATAAAAAATCGGACATATGCTTGTATGTTATAGAGCATCTCGGGGAGAAAGAGGGGATGATGGCGGAATACTCACCAGTACTACATTATTATGCATCCATCACACGACAATCTGTAAAGAGGAAAGGAAAAGTAAGTAAGTGATGCAGATGAAATGGAAAATGAAGATGAGAATCAGTTGGTGATGCATGTTACGAGTGATGGCTCATTGGAGACCGTCGCCGACTCGAGGATGGAAAGTATCGTCATCTAAAAAGAGAGGTCGTGAGGCTTACCTTGGCCGGTATACATGATACGCCGTGTGCACGATGATGAAGGTTCATAAAAAATAATCTCGCTTGCCAGCTTGATCTTGAAGCGGAGTCTGGCGGAGACTCAAAAATACCTATACAGTTCCTGCTCGCGATTTTCTTGTGCCATGTTCATGGTTCGCCCCGTCTCCCAGTCGTATGGTTCAAACGGATCAAGGTGAGCAAAAGAATTCTCTTGATGCTGGTGCTCTCAAGCACCTTTTTGTGATGATACAATCAGTTCTGCTTCCGAAAGAGACACAATCTCTTGTGGACAACCTTTTACCAATAACTCTCAATCCTGACCTGCCTTTCTCTCGATTTACGGAGAGGACAACATGCTGACTACTGCTTTTACAGGTAAACACATTGTCCCTTCGTCTGGGACGCGTTGGTTGTGAGAGGGTGAGTATTCGTAATAATCGCGTGCATACCTTTTTGTTATAAGACGAAACCAAGTTCATCCATTCTTTGAGTCTCCCGTAGTTGCGCGTTCGTTCGACCGCTCTTGTTCGCAAGAGATGCGTCTATGCGTCGTTTTGATTCATTTGCGTTGGTCCAGCGGGCGTTGCCTTGCGGGGGACAAGAAAACATCGGCTTTTCTGATTCATGTTGTGATGTCCTGTTGAGCACCTTACTTACTGTTATGTTTTAGGTTGACTGTAACTCTGGATCTCGTGAGGACTGTACTGGTACACGATATATGTTTATTTTGCCAATGGAATGTTATGTTTTACATATAACTGAGTTATGCTTACCGCGTTCTATGATATGTAGAAGGTAAGTATACAGGTACACTTGGAATTACAACGTATAAGTTCTATTCGAAAGAGTAGAGTCCATATCTGCGAAGAGCCAATTCAGAATAGCTGCAAGCCTAATACCACCCTGAGACATCAACTTCTCAACAATCCATGCATCCTCGATGACCCCAGAATACTCGGGCGTGTCGAGTTCGAGGTAGGGGTTCTTCCTCGGCCTAGAAAGCCAGTGGACTTCAAGAGCTTTATTGGATGAGTTGCAGGCGTGGTCGTCAGTTCCAGAGAAGGAAACATGACTGTATGGTGGTTTATCTAAGGCCTTCGGGAACACGATCAGGCAGTTCAGAGCGTGAATGGGAGTTGCCCAATGGTATGGACACAAGGTTTCATCGTCGGTGTTCAAGCCTCCATCTGTAAGACGTGACCCCATAATCCAAGACCCTATCCGACGTCCAAAAGTCCAAGATAGCAATTGCTCCCAGTGAGTTTGGAGGGGCTGGACGGAGAGTTCGGCGGGACACGTAAGCCACGAGTCGAGCTCGTCCTCATACTTGCCCATGATGCCTTCCCAGACGACACGACGGATGTAAGGGTCGTAAATGGTTCCCCGAAGGTGACTCTCAACTTCGGGAAGTGGCAGAGGGCGGGTGTAATTGGAGGGTATTGTGCGGATTCTTTTGGCAATGAGGAGGCCATCCCACAGAGAGTGAAGGTCTACCGCAGCAGATGGTAAGAACAAGGAAAGATAAGAGCGGGAATAACTGACTTGTTACACGACTGTCAAATGAGACTTTGATTCCGTTCCCTCCTCTGTCACGTCCTGTGAGGTGCAAGGGCATATGCATATCCCCGACGAAATGAATGAGAAACTTAAGTGCAACCTGCGCTGCATCTTCATCGCTCTCAGTGGTCAAGCCTGCTTTACGCAGCTCCATGTAATCCTCCAGAACACTTGTGGTGTTCCTTATGCCGCTAAGTACGTTGATATTCTTTCTACCCTCCCAGCCTTTCTCTCCTGGAAAAGCGCAAGTCTCGCTAGGATAGTCATCCGTTGCACCGATGTAGTGCAGGGGGCCTGTCCACCTGTACTGTGGCAGACCACGGACTCTGTCTGCCCAGGCAGCGACTGGAGCGAGATGGCAGTCGCCTTTGTAATTCAAGATATCACACAGGATGGGCATGACTGAAGGATGCAGATGCATCTGAGCAACTGTCGCGACGACTTCATGACCTAGAGGAGGATTAGACTCTTCAGAAACGCGACGCTCCACTACACTCACCTACTGCTCCCCATGCACTAACGTATGGTATGATAGTAGACCCTGCGGCAAGAATGAGCGAGACCTGCGAAAAGCGCATCGTGGTGGTTTAAAGCAAACCGATACTGGATGCGACAATTCTTATACCGCGAAAGACGCCGTCAGAGGGGAACCAAATGGGCCTCCACAGATAAGGTGACAGCGGTAGTGAGGGCGTAGTTGGAGACAAGAGGTTGGAGGATAAGGAAATACAATAATAGTCTGACACACCGTGACAAGCTGCAGCAACGTTTGAACCTTATTATATAGATCTCATTTTAAAATGTTCAAGTTTAACTTCGACGTGGAGAACGATACTGAACAAAGTACAGATGTAAATCACACAACAAAAAACCATGGGCCCGCTTCTGCACCGACAATCGGCCCAGACGCATTCACAGAGCTTTCTCTCGCCAACGCGGTACGTTTAATTACTGTTCCTCTTCCTGTAAAAATTGATCTTGGGGGCAAGGATTAGCTAAACAGCCTACCATCCAAAATATCTTACTCTCCAATTACGATCCAACTTGCCAGCGGAAGTGGACTTTCACTTCCACGCCGTGATCTGTTCGATGCAAGGTTTCAACTGATCTCACAAAATACCGATGACACGGATGCATTGGAGCAACCGTCCATCAACGCACGGTCTGCACTGCACTTTTTAGATGCACCTTCTGACCTTGTGCCTCTCGTCTATGAGGGCGGCTTGAAGACTTGGGAATGCAGCCTTGATCTTGCTAGCTATCTGGACGGCATAAGCTCACAGTTTGATGTAAGCGGCAACCGCGTGCTAGAGGTGAGCATCTATTTTTCTGCGCTCTGATGGTATACTGTAGCTCATCAATCGCTTCGCAGATCGGATGTGGCACATCGATACCGTCGCTGTACATTCTCCATCGAATATTTTCCTCCCCGCCTTCTCAGAATCAGACGCATATCCACCTCCAGGACTATAACGCCTCCGTTTTGGAGTTGGTGACCATTCCCAATATTATTCTGACCTGGTGTTCGTAAAATTCGGATCTTTTCTTTCTTCACGTCTCACCCGATATACAGATCTGTCAGAGGCAGCAGAGACATACCGCAAGTCGGAGGAGCGGGCAGACTCTCCTTTGGAGTTGAACATCTCGGAAGGTCTCAAAGACGCATTTCATCAGTCCTTGATGACTTACGGAGTCCATTTGCGTTTCTTCTCTGGCTCATGGGATACATTCGACCTTCGAACCTCAGGTGGGAGCTACAACCTGGTGCTAACATCCGAGACCATATACCGGATGGAGTCGCTTCCGAGCCTTACTGCTATTATGCACGGTGCTTGCAACACTGAAGGCCCAAAAGGTGTAGATAATTACCTCTGTCTTGTAGCTGCCAAAGTGCTCTACTTCGGCGTGGGCGGCGGAGTAGCAGAGTTTGTGCGATGTGTACGAGATTTGGATACAGGAGGGGCAGTTGAGACTGTATGGGAGAAAACACAAGGTGTCGAAAGGAGAGTAATGAGTGTCAGATGGAATTGACGATGCTATTTGATCCTTACCCGCGAGATGAACCGAAGCATGATCATGTCATTGTCAATGAGGATATTATTATGACTAGGAAGCAACTAGGAAGACCAACGACAATAAAATATCGATATTAATGTTGTTATGAACAGCAAAAAATGTGGACAAATCCGGACTCGAACCGGAGACCCCCCGCAGTCAGCGCCATGCTAAGCGGATGTGATAACCAGCTACACCATATGCCCGACGTACTAAGCTCAATCATGCGCGCCTATTACAGTGACCTAGATTAAATGCTAAAACCGCATTATTCCAATTCCAACATCTGACAATTCATAACCAACATCCGGCTGTTCATAATTCAAAAGGAACGATTGTCTAAATTCTTCATTCTATCAGGGCCTGACTAGTGCGAGAGACCTATAGTACGTTCTTTATTGTTACGTGCAAAGGCTTACATCGTCCCCCCCTTCCAGGATGGTATTCAAAATAGCCGGCTGGGTGTTCAGCTTCGAGCAGGTGCGCGCGTGGTTAGAGAAGCAAGGACAGCAACACCAGCACTTGCCGGACGAGTTCCTTGCCACCGATCTCAATTACTGGTTCAAAGAGAGAAATATCGATTATCTGTGGGCCGTCGGCACTGACTATCCTCGAGGGAGCTTACAGCCAGTCATCGTGTTAGTCCGAAGGCGCAGAGAAGATCCCAAGTCGACGGTGTTCCGTTTTTATTGTGTCAGGGAGTTGGATGCGGACCGTGAAGTGAAGAAGCAGGTGTTGGAAGAGAGTGGGCTCAATGATGAGGATTTGCCTTGGGTCACTGTTGCAGATCCATTTTTCCGATGCTGATTTAAATGTCGAAGTTGTCGCGGTTTGAATGCAATCGAAAGGGCGGAAAGTTTGGTGGATTCATTTATTGCGTAAATGCCTTGGACAGTGCAAGGGTCTGCAGTCTTGTCTCGCAGTGTTATACTATGAGGGACAGCAACTTGTAAAGGTGTGTTTTTCCAATGCTTTCCGGGACTCCACACCTGACTTGTGCGTATAGGAACTTCTCTTCTAAGTTCCAGAATCGACTCAAGGAAGGGTCTGAGGTTGTCAATTCGATGGTTGTCAATTCGATGGTTGTCTTGTTATCACACAACGACATCCTAAAGACAGAAATATCGATTATCTATGGGCTGTTGGGACCGACTACCCTCGAGGGAGCCTGCAGCCAGTCATTGTCTTGGTTCGAAGGCGCAGGGAAGATCCCAAGTCGACGGTGTCCCACTACTATCGTGTCAGAGAGTTGGATGCAGACCGTGAAGTGAAGAGGCAGGTGATGGAGAAGACTGGACCGAGTGACGAGGATTTGCCTTGGGTGACTGTTGTGGACCCGTTCTTCATGAATTGATGTTGATTGTACATCGTTGTATATGTCGCTATTCGAACTTGGCAAGCAGCTCTTACTACGAGTCACCATCGAATTCACTTTCCCGGACAGTCTGTCATTTCACCAATTTTACAACTTGTCCGAGCTCCCAAGATCCAGATTACAGTTTAGACTTATCAACTCTTTGTACATTGCCCCAAAGATAGCTATACAAGTGCCTGGACGTTTGGAGCTTCGTAGAGTCGGGGAACACCAAAATGCTTGCCGCTACAATATCTCTAGCGTCCTGTGAAAATTTATATATAAGTGCAATAATAGTGGCGAGCCACCATACTCTGAAGACAAAGTGGTAACTGTCACGGTACAGAGATCTCTACTTCCAAAAATGCATACCGCTACAATATCTCTAGCGTCTTGACCATGTCCGGAATAATAGAAGAAAGGTTATTGACTCGTGCAATAATATCATGATCTGACGCGATTCTCTTGTATTCTCCGCCACGCTGTTGCGCTAGTAAAAATGCGCCAAAAGGCTGTGTAAGGCGAGCAGTCAATCGCAACGCTCGATCGCTCAGTTTCGAATCAACCGACTCCTGTGCTTCAGGGAACCTGCCAGGCGAATCCTGTAATGGAGACCCAGGCGCAGACCAAGAACCTTCCTTGCTCTGCGTGTCGTCAGGCAACTCTGCTAAGCCAGACAGCTCCGCGAAGTCAGGAAGGTCGAGATAACGATTGCACGGACGAACAAGCAAGAATGTATGCATAGTGGGTCGTGGTGGTGAGAACTGGATCAGCTTGTCCTTTGTGGTGATCAGCAGATCGTGAAGCCCATCGGCCTTGGCTTCATATACCTCCTGGTCTTGAGCGCGACGTCGTTTAACTGCTGTGACACGAAATGCGATGCAAGGCAGATGCAGTCTGCGGTCTGCGAAACGAGGCGCTTTTAGGTTTTCAAGCAGGGAGTAAAGGTTCAATGCCAAATCCATAGCGGTTTGTCGGAGCAAGGAGATCGACGTCTGAATGTCATGTTCGGACAGAGATGGAGGGGTGTATGGGGGAGCTTTGTATGAAGTAATGTCGGCCGGCAGACAACTATTGAATTTGGATGATTGCCCCAGCAGTCCAGGGCGCTGATGTCACCCAACTCAGCTACGACCTTCTCCAAGAACCTCCCGAGCGCTTTTTCTTTCTTTTCGCCGTACATGAGATGGATTTGAACATCAAAGATGCCAAATAATGAGTACGCGATGTCTTCCTGCTCTGTAGTGACACGGGTAGATGCCCATTGCAGTTTCTGACGGGCGTTTATCTTTCTACAACTGAAGTCGGCAAGGGCTTCGGCATCTATCTCCGTCGCATCCTTCAACTCCTGCACGATCGCCTCAGACCGCTTGTGGTTGTCAGAGTGGTCGTTGAGATATGGGGTCCAGTCATTTTGGTAGAAGCGGATGACTTCGGGGCGAGGAGTTCCGGTAAGGTCCATGCTCGCGTGTTCCATTCGCTCCTTGCCAGTGCGCGCGGCTTCGACGAACGCGAAACATCCGATAGGTAGACCATTGTGAGCGCTGAGGTGCTATACCACTCGAACATGGAATTGAGCGATTTTTGGACTTCGGTGGGGTCAGCCTGGTTGATGCAACATGTATCAATCCACCCCCAGCGATACTTCACAGCACGAGCAGTTTTGCAGAAAGACTGCAACTTCACGATCCCGACAACTGAATTCAGACAACCACCTTGTCCTGAATGTCGTTCAGCCGTGGTTCCTTTTCTTCCCACCGATGCGATAGCGTGACATAACGGAAGTACTTCTCCACGACATCTTTGATGCGCTCCATTCGGAGATCTACGTGCACCAATGTTGATGACAAAAGCTCTTTGTACTCTGCGCTCGTTTTGAAGGCATTGATCTGTGCCACTCGATCGCACAACCGCCCAGTAAAGGTATTAAGCAGACGACGCGGGGCGTTGTCGAGTTGAGTATTGATGGTCACTCGAATGTCTCTTTCGGCTTCGGATGGATTGATGTATTGTTGGCGCAGCTCTGGAGAAAGAATCAGGCATGTTTAAGGATGTGGTTATTTGGGGGCGTACTCCGTGTTTGCGTGTCAGGAGCATTTTCCAACCTGGAGAGCATGATTTTGAACGCCTCGATAGCTTCATCATAACGTTGTGCGCCATGAAGCGCTGCATGCTGTAACTGGTATCCAATGTGAGACAAAGGGGTCAGTTTGATGACCTACGTATTCACAAAATGAGCATGGACTATGAAATAGCGACGGGACAGTGCATCTCACCTTAAGTGCCTCATCAAGCGCGCGGTCCCAGTCGGCTTTTCTCGCCATAACAAACGAGCGATTCGCGTAAGAATTGTAGTCGTTGCTATCAGTCTTGACCTCTTGTGTGAGCAGCCTGTCAGCAGTAGCCAAGTCCCCGGTTATGCATGCATCGCGGGCTGTCGTGTTGATGGTAAGGATCTGCATCACGCATAGTTAGCTTACGTGGTACAAGTGAAGGCTGAAAACAAGCCTCGCAACCAGACTGTTGAGCCTTTGCATCAAGATCGAGGATCTATATACAAGAAGACGTGCAAAGAATGGGAACTCACATTATCTGCCACTTGTTCCTTCGGGGTGTCCTCCCGTAACGCATCCTTGAAGAAAATAAAATGAAGAAGGGACGGAAAATGAACAGGATCTTACATCTGATGCCTGGTCCTTGGGAATGTCCTCCAGCAAAGGTACTGCCCACTTTGAGATCATGTTATCTTTTCCTCCACTCAGGATGTGCTTGCCATCCGTGGAGAAGGTGGCACAATACACCTCATTGGTGTGCTTGAATATGGCGATGGTTTGTCGATCCGAAAGCCGCCAAAGGCGAACCTGGTTATCTCCAGATGACACGAGAAGAGTGCCAGTAGGGTTCCAGGCAATCGTGTAGACATACCCAGTATGGCCCTTGCAGGGTTCACCGACTTGCATCCAAGTCGATGTGTCCCACTCCCGTATTGTGGGATCTTTAGTACTACCCGACGAGAGAAGCCGTGTGCCATCGGGCATCCACGCGAGTGACACATTAAATGCTCCTTTGACCACAGAGTGACCCTGGAACTTTGCGATGCATTGATTCTTGCCTGGATTCCATATTTGAATGTTTGTTCTTGTTGCGATGGCAAGAAGTTCACCGGACGGTATGGAAAGCCGGAGCACCGTGCTCGTTTAGCCAGCGACTTTGCTCACGTGCAGCTGAGAGACCCCATACACTGCGTGCAAATAATACTTTGATACAAGCTTGTCAAAAACAAAACGCGAATCTACAAGCCCCAAGATTATGACGACGTCACGACAAAGCAAGAAATTCAAACAACTTCTACTACTCCAAGGCATCTTGGGCAGAATCTGTCTCCGTCTCTGTCCCTCTCTTTGCTGCTTCGTAAATTTTTAACTTAAAGCCACTCCATTTACAATATTTATTGCAATTGTGCTCCTTCTCGAACGTGCTAACTGCACGTTCGATGTTGCCATCCCCGAAGACGTCCTTCCCATTGTTGACCAGGCTATAGTCCCCAGTTGAGTTATGAGTAATATTTCATTGTAAAGGAAAATTAAAATCACGTACGGATGTGTAAGAACTTGAGGGTCAGACAAAATCTCGAATCCACCTTGGTAATCGGAGATAAAAGCGAGACCGCCGGTTTTGGCATACTGTATGTGTTGCGTGCAAGCTAGAAATGCAGCGATTTCGTAGCCAACCTCGTATGGGTCAAGCATCGGGTTGCAATCCATATTATGGATATATTTGATGAAATCGTCGGTGATCAACTCTTCGACGAGGTACCCAGCCCGAGGCATGGTCATTGACTTTGATTTGTGGCCAGGTTGTGCATGATCGTGTGACAATGCGAGACCGGCCTCAACAAAACGCAAGCGAGGGATGTGAAAGGGTGGAGTTTCGGATGAATTAGCAACACAATGGTCTATGTATTCATATGCAAATGTGAGCAATGCACGTGCCCAGTACAACACGTTTGCCTCTCTGAACAGCTTTGGAAGCTCGTCACTTATTGTATAGCGTCCAATCGAAAAATTGATCGGGTTTTTGCTGCTGCCTGGAGGGTACTTCTTGTAAAATGGTCGCTTGACGGCAACCTTCTGGCGTGGGCGTGAACCTAAAGGAGTTTTGGGGGCTGATAAAAGCGTCAAGAACCCAGGATGGGCCGTCTTGAAGCCTCCAACGCCAAGCATGTCGTTCGTCGAAGTCTGAACTGTAAGTCGGCCGCTGTGGCTCAATTCGGTATCTGTGCGGAAGGCAGCATGAAGCTGTGGGTCCTCTAAAATGACTGATAGCGGGCGCGTTGGGATGGGGAAGAATTCGATATTTTCGTGCTGTACAGTGAGCACTAGGAGGTGTGATGTCAGAGAAGGACTAAGAGTAACAGCACGTACTTACTTTGTTGGACATCTATGTCTGCAGTCCCACCAGACTGCAAAACTTCCTGCAGCTGTTCTCGATCTGGAGAACGGAAACCAACATTGGCAGATGCCACTTTCTTGAGGGGAGGCGAGGATGGGACACTCGCAATCTCACGGTGAAACGGCCGCTTGACTGGCGCTTTGGACAGTGCCGCTGTGGATGGTTCTTCTTCAGATGGTGCTTCAACTGATGCGATAGTCAATGAATCAGCCTGAGCGCCAGCTCCAGCCAGTGTGCTCGAATGGGCGCTCGAATGAATGCTCCTTGTTGCAGAAGGTAGAAAGAGTGGCTCAGATCGTGAACACATGCTGAATCGTTCCTAAGGGTAAAGATTTTTTGGTAAGTATGTACTGGCATCGTATAATTAAAAATACAAACCTCTTGAACTTTATCAAGCCACGTTTCATATTCTTCCCATTGAGCCGTGGGCACAACGACATACAATACAAACTGTTTCGACTTAAATGTCATAGCGCGCAAGCCTTTGCGAGTTGCCTGCATGCATTCAAGGTAAAAATAAGGCTGACGTGGCGGATGGGTTGATAAATCAACCCATCTGCCATCCCGAACGATGAATTGGTCCTGGCGCCACGGAAAGCCTGCCGCAAAAGCTCGGATCTTCGGCAAGACGGTATCCAGCGAAAGTGTGATGAGTCCGGGTGCATCAATGCGTGCATCAACGTCTTTTCGGCCCTCGCATATGTTCTGAAATTGAGAGTTGTCAGTATGTGATAGATGTAGCAGAATCCATCTACGTACTCCAAATGGTATCCCACGAGCGCCCTTCCTCCTATTTCCGCCTTCCCCCGCAACAAGGTATCTACTTATTTCTGTCTCATTAAAATGTGTGCTTACAATCCCCCTAGGTACTCCCACATGGCGTCCCCAATCTCATCTACAATTCTCCTGAAGATTTCGGATCATTAGATTTCAAGGTATTTATTTGCACAAGTGACCACGCACAAAGGCTTACTTAACTATGCCAACTAGGTTTCTATAGATCGCGAGGGCATTGACTACGTTCGCAATGTCTATATTGATGCTTCCAATCCGGTATTTGACATCGTCCCACCTATGCTTGGCAACTTTATCGAGCATTGTTATGATGCAATGGGACGCCCCGCAGTGACTCGGACGTCAGTTTGGACTGTATATAGGAATGTGTTGTCTGCTGTACAGCTTGCAGGGAACCCACATCCCAACTTACTACTGACGGAAAATGAAGGTGCCGCCACTGCTGCATTGACATTGATCAGTGGCCATGCCAATTTACCTTTCAACGAGGAACCGGATGGCACGTACTATATGGGAGGTGTGCGTGGAGGATTGGGCCTAGGTACGACACAAATCTCCTTTAATCAATTATATACTGACGAGGCCAAAGGTGATTCTCACGTCCACAACTTAAATGCTCTAGCCGAGCTTGATGAACCTGATGTTCCATTGGATGGCGGTTCTGCGGGTGTTGAAGCCTTGATAGTTTGGTAATTTTCGAGTGATGAGTCAGAGAATGATGGCGCAGTGGATGAATGGTGATATTGTGTTAGTGTACTTCGTAGTTACTTGTTTTACTAGGTGCAAATACTTGGGTTGGCTCCAAGGCGTGTCTGGAGTCCCGTCGAAGTTTTTTGCCTTGTTAGGCAATGCACGTGAGCACGGTGCTCTGGCAAACGAGCACGGTGCTCCGGCTTTCCATAGGACGGTGAATACCGAATGCAGGTGATTCCAGCGCATTTGATTGGATCTCCTTGCACCTTCCATGTTTTTGTGTTCCAGAGTGTTGTGGTGTCATCTGAGCCACTTGCAATTGCCAGGAATGTGCTGTCTGGGGAAAAATCAAGCGACGATATCCATTTGGAGTGGACTTTGACGGGTTTGATGAGAGGCTCGCCGTCTCTGTTCCAGGCGATGAGCTCTCCACCATCATCACCACTTGCTATGAATTGCCCGTCTCTTGATACTGCAATTCCTCGTATTTGGTTTTGATGTCCCTTCATTATCTTCAATACAACGCCGTCTTCGAGGTCCCACAGACGAAGCGTCTTGTCGTACGAGGCCGTCACCATACGGCGTCTATCGGGGAAGACTGCGACTCCCTCGACAATGTCTTTATGACCTTCAAATATTTGACTAGCCGTGGTGATTGGAATGGCGGACTGTTCTGTTTCCGTCATTCTGCTCGAGGTGGATGGTGTTGAGCACAACTCAGTGGAGAGCTTGTGGGCGCCTTGATCTAAGTTTCAGAGGTGCGTGTACCGGGCCTTTTGTGCTTGTTCACACCTGCTTCCTGTATCATTAGACGCTCAGGAGTCGACACGAGGCCCGAAATCTATATTTACGTAACTGCAACCATGTAACTATAAATCCAGGGCCAGCCTCGCTCTCAGAGTCTCTTCATCTAGCTAGTCCGCCATGTTCATCCCTCCATTCGATTCCACCACTCCTGCTGGAACAGACTGGATCGCAGGCGAATCCGCAGGGTGGAAAATTTAAAACATAGCAGAAGCAGACAAGGCGTACGTACTCTTCGACCTGTCGCTCAGCCGTAATCATCGACAGGTGACTTGCTCTTGATTTCAGGCATCGCACCACGCCACATCACATTCGTGTCCACGATCAGGTGCAGAATCGGATCAAATTGCCAACACCCAACTACACCTCTCCCTATGAATCGCTGGTAGTCCTCTTGCTCACTCTTCATCGATTCTGACCCTTGCCTACATCTACTGCGTTCCACTACCGTAGACTCGCTATCCTCGCTGCCATCACAGTTCCATTGTGCTGTCACGTCCTCTCCTGTGACCTTTCAAACACAGATACGTCTTCTCGCACCTCCCACGATGGTGACAGTGCTCTCGTCGATCACGTTGTGTGAGACACCGTGGGGCTGGCTCAGAAAGAACGTGGGATATGGATCTTCCACATGGGTAGTGCTATATGCGAAGATGCATAGTGAGTGTTTCCCTTGTCCCTACAATTCAAAAACTGATTTGACAGGACACGTATCAAACGCGCGCGCTTTTGCGCAGATTCGCCCGTCTGGTCGCACCTGGCATATTCATTACAAGTGCTGGCAGGTTGGTCTGCAACATCGTCTGACGAACATACGATGCAACAGCTCAACTTACCAGCATCAGAATGGCAGGCGCACATAACCGCTCAGATCTCAGGTACGTGTGTAGCTATAATATGGATGTCTCGCATTAGACAAACTCTGGGCTCATTTGTCGATTCACTTCGCTGCATTCCTGGAGACCACGAGGGGGTTTCTTCTGAGTCTCACTTACAAGCGTTACGACTGATCGTGCACTTTGGACAGCTTTTCAGTGCATTTTTACTAGCTCAGCAAAGCAACCTGATGGAGGATCGCCTCAGATCGTCATATCGTTGCACGATCAAAGATATCGCTTCTGTTCGCAGCATGTTGGCGACAGGACACTCGAGATATGCAGCATTTTGCAGAGCAGAGGTCGCCAAGTTCTCATTGTATCTGTGGCTCGATACTTATCCAGTTGTACTGCTATCGTGCGTGGGCTCACAGAAGGATAATAGTGGTAGTATCGAGCCCGGCCAGCCAACCGATTTCAAGGACACATGACACCTGACACATAGGAGGTCATGGGGTTGTCCCGTCTTAAGATAATCGTGCTCCGCACTTGAAATTTGAATTGGGACATGCGAGTCTTCAATCTTGGGACGCCGACACTGGATTGTGGAGAGACACCGAGAATCGCGTGGGATGCCATGTAGCTCAAAAGGCTGGAAGTGTTCTGTTGAGGCCCATAATATTAATGACCTGGATATGTGCAGGGTTACTGGGATATCGCATCTGGATGATCGAACGCAATGTCTCTGGAGCTTACACTACGATGTGGACCCGTTCTTCATGAATTGACCTTGATTGTACGTCGATATATATGTCGTCTCAACTGAAATTGTAGTGGAGCGTAAAATTTGCAGGTTGTCTTATCAGACACCAACTCCCCAAGTATGTGTAAACGCCTACTCGTTCTGGAATCTGCAGCTATTCGAACTTGGCAAGCAGCTCTTACTACGAGTTCATGTTCGTCACCATCGAATTCACTTTCCCGGATAGTCTGTCGTTTCACCAATTTTACAACTTGTCCGAGCTCACAAGATCCAGATTACAGTTTAGACTTATCAACGTCTTTGTGTTTCCCCAAAGATAACTATCGCCCGTATAATTTCTCATCACACTGTCGAACCCAACAGTAACTACTATATAGGACTTCCCTGAGTTGTCTCGGGCTCATTCCATTATACAATCTGTGTCACAACTTTTATCATCAACCTCTGTCAATGACTCGGAGTGACTGGGAACAATGTCATTCTCTTAACCCACGTCTTGCTGTCCGACCTCATTCACAGTATCTCAGTCGTCTGAAGGAACTTGGGGGGAGTTATCCCAGGTCGCTTTGAAGGATGCTGAAACATGAAACCCCTGAACGACTGCCGCCACATCCGAAATGTTTGGACGGTACTTTGGAGACCCTCCTCAACCACATTCGTGAATTACTGGTTGGCTGCATGGTATGGCGGGTATCGGAAGGTCTGCTGTCGCATTCACTTTAGCCGAAAGGATGAGAGGTCTGTCTGAAAGTGACAGAACAGACCAATATCGAGAAACGGCCGCAGGAACCTTTTTTTCTCGCGCAAACACACGAAACGTCGCATGACCGGCCACTTCTTTGCGACCCTTGCCAATCAGCAATTTTCCCAGTGTCCGGAAGGACTAAACAGAGTTGTCGAGAATCTTGCCCTTCTAGACCTGCACAGGTCTCTTCGTGACCAGATGAGGCCCTGTATCTCCGACCTCTCCGGAGGCTTCAGTTCAAACTATCCTAGTGTCCGCCTTTGACGTCTGTTGTCGATCCCCTTGATGCATGCGAAACTATTACTATCCTCGTTCCCTGTTTGGCCAAGCTCTCCGTGAGCCTGATCTTCCGTCGTCCACATCTCGCTCAAGAGTTGCTCAGAAGAGCACATTCGTAAAACCGCACAGACAGAAGAGATGCGCCCGATCGTATGTGAGATACCTCTGGGGCGGGTGTTGCTGCCGCCATCTCGTTAGACGGCGCAGATGTTGACGATGTCATCTACTTTGTTGCAGCGAGAGCTGCAAAATCGCCATCCCGACCGATTTCCCACAGCCATTGAGGGATCAGCTGGCGAGACGAGCGGGCAGACGTTTCATCGTGACGACCACGATGATCCCCACGAGCCAGATATTTAAGATTTTCCGGAAACGTAATATCTTCTCCTGGCTCGAAGCACAATGGTGTTTAAAGGGTCTCGCAGTGTTATCTGAAGGTCAGACACTTGCAAAGGTGTTTTTTTCGACATTCCGATGCTTCTTGCAACTCAGCATCTCACCTGCGCATATAGGAACATCTCTTGCAAGCCCAAGAGGCATCTCGGTCGTGGGTTTGAATTTGTCGATTCATGGCTGCTTTGGAATCGCACGTGTATATGGCGTTCATGCCAGGCAGCTTCAATTTCCTATGGTTGCAGGATATGTCATGTCATCGAATCACTCACTTGAAATAATAGAATTTCGGGACGATTTGTCTGTGCGAACCCTACATAAAGATGTATGTAGCACACTCATATACACACCACATATAGGAGCGCACGAAGGAATGTCGACACCAGCAGCACCTGCACATCTAGGGGCGAGTTATACGGTGCCGAGCAGGATACATTGCCCATCGAGTAGTGTGTCAAAATGCGAGACGACAGTTGAGCAGAAATGGTGTACGCAATGAATTAATGTTGGGAGCGATTGTGAGGTACCCCTGGTTTCGCGAACTTGCCTTGAGTGATGGTCAAAAGCCTTGATAGAATGAAGTGAGTATGATTGTGATTTAAGGTATACTTACAAGGGCATGTATGGGTGCGTCCGCCCATCAAATGTGATATGATTGTCGAAGCAAGAAGGTCGCATAGCCACAGGCGTTGTTTGGCAACAGCTTTAGGAACAAACATGGCGCGTCTTCAACATCGTCCTTGATATTGCGCAGGTGGCAGGCACGCCAATTGACAGCATAACTCACTTTGAATAGACGTCGATCATCATGGCGGACGCAACAGCGTCCTTCAAAGACGTCCCAGAGTTATTCGAGGTTGGCGTAGTTCTCACGGCTGCGGACCAATGTCAGGCTCACTCTGTTTCAGGTTGAACTTGGAGAAGCTTTAACAGCAAGGACCGAAAGCCTTGGTCAGTCAAGCATGTTTCGACCTTACTCATTGAAACATTGACGATGCATCTTAGCAACATTCCGCGAACTTGGCCCTCCAGACCTCTGTCACATTGTGAAGAGTACAGGACGTACTGGACAACGCGATGTAAGTTGTAATATCTGGAATATGCGGCGCGCATATTAACCATGGCCAGATCGGCTCATATCATTTCGTGTCCGGAGTGGATGCGTCCTCTTCAGCATCCCTTGCCGCGTACATCAATTCTCTCACATACTCCATCGAGGACAACTCTGCTTGGTTTTCGAAGAGTACAGCATGGAAAGTCAGGAATGGTTGTTATTGGTCTGTTCTCATTGCCTTTATACCGCCATATATGCTGACTACTTGGTTAAAGCTGCTTCAACGCGTTCTCTCGCGTCGATATCCGTGTAGATGTGAAGATCCCAGGAGGTGTCATCGCCTATGTCGTAGATCTTCGCGGCGAGCGGTGCGTATTCCCTTATGGCACGTATCGAGTTATTGATCATGGGCTCTAGACACGAAGCAACTCCAGAAATATGGCAAGAAACATATCTCTCTGCGCTGCTTCGGGCTATCCTCTACTCCGACGACCCAACTTACTGGTTGGAAGCTTACCGCAAGCTCGATCCTATCACTACAATTGAAGGCGAACTCCGCTTTTTGCAGGCGGCCGAGGCCTTGTTTATGAAGGGTGAGCACTTCACCTTTCGGCCTTGCTTGTTCAAGAAGCTGATCGCCACGTAGGATGGCAGGTCGGGTCAGATCCCGAGATACAGGTTGCTACTGTGGTTTCTAACCACTTGACTGCGGGTGTAATGAAGTACTTCGGTGACAGCGGTCGCTGTCAGCCAGCAGCGAACTTATTTGAGAAACTGGCTGCACGAGAGCCGGAGATCGCCTCGCTCCTAGCAAGAAGTTACATTGGAATGAGTACGCTGGTTTCTTTCTCTTTCCAAGACACCGTCTCGTCTGACATTTTTATGACAAGATGAGGAAGTAAAGGCAGTTCAGATCATGTCTGCTGCCATGAAGCATACTCCGCACTCTTACACCCTTCTTCACGTACAAAGTGATTTCCTTCGGTCCAAGGGCAGGCCAGACTGGGCATTAAAACTCGCGAAAGAGGCTGTGAACTGTGCACCGAGTGAATTTGTTACTTGGGAGAAGCTCACCGAGCTATACATCGATTCAAAAGACTACGAATCAGTATGTAGTTCTCTTGAGTGCAGTCAATTTCACTGACCGCCACCACAGGCGCTTTTAACGCTGAACTCATGTCCAATGTTCACTTTCAATGGGCGTGATGCTCACCGTGCTCTTGTACCTGCAAAGGTCCACTTGCCCTTCCAGCGCCAGATTGGCGACATCCTCCCCGAAAAAACGAAAAGTGAAGATGATGCGGTTCGTGGGATTATTATATCGCTATTCCCATCTCATGTCTCTTCAGGCCGATCCTGCCCTCCTTCGCCTTCCTGCGCCTGGCCTTCGTGGAACGTGGGCGAGGGCCTATTCCTTGCTTACACGTCTTGTCTCTGATATAGGCTGGGACGAGTTGCTGAAGACGCGGAGTGTAGTGTTTGTTATGGAAGAAGAGTACCGGATGCAGAAGGCCCAGGCAGACATCCAAAAAGTCGTAACCAGCAACGGTGCACGAGATGTGAACGAGAATGTCGCAGTGATCCACGAGGATGGCTCCGTGACCATGGGGAGTGCAACGCTCGCAGACGATGACGCGTCTACACGAGGGATGACCAGCCCTCTCTCGGAATCAGAGAGCAAGACTGAAATTGAGAATGGGCTGAATGTTTCCGCCATTCCAATCATCCGTGTTTCCTCAGAATCTGACACGGAACGCGAAATTGCAGAGTCCATTCGTAATGGCATTGCGGAACAGGACGAGGCAACAGAGTCGGCAAGCGTGCAAAGCATGACACTCGAGAAGCCAGTGCAAGCTGCTGCCGGGGAGGAGCCTGAGCTATCGCAGCCGTCAAACTCCAATCAGGAGGCGTTCTCGTTCACAAACAAGCGTCTGTGTGAGCGTTGGCTAGATAATCTGTTTATGGTCCTTTACGAGGTAAGGATCATTCCACAACTGGCAAGTCGCTCTTTGAATGTAATGTATTTTCCCAGGACTTGCGGGTGTGGACCATCTTCCGAGCAGAAGTCGCGCATTTCAAAACACAACACGTTGCATATCGGAAAACTGGCCTCGAATGGGAGATCCTCGGAGACCTAGGCATACGCTTACACCACAAAGAGGAGGCTAAAGAGGCTTATCAGCGATGCCTCGACACTTCGCGTTACTCCCAAAAGCCATGGGCGAAGCTTTTAGAAATGTATGCCGAGGAAGGAGACATCACGCGCACAATTCAGGCTGCGATACGGGTAGCAGCATACCAATATGCTGATTACACGGAGATGACCGTACGTGACGTTCACCGTTGCATAGGGAAATAGCTCACCTTAGCCACAGTATCCAACGCTGATTGCGCGGTGTTTCTTCAAGCTGGGCCAGATTCATGGTCATGCCAAGATCTCGTTTACTCTTCTGAGCATGGGTTTACCCGACCCGATCCTGAAGATCATGGATAGCTACCTTCAATATGGGAAGACGTTCAAGGTGGAGGGATATGACTTTTAATCACTAGTCTTCTTGTTCTTTGTCTGTACTGGTCTGATACCTACATTGTGATTCATGTGAATACTTCGCTTCGCTTAAGATTAATGACGTGGGGGGCGAAAAATGGCGTTCCACGGTGCACCAGGTTCATGATTGCCTTTCTAAGTCATCCGGAGGATACGGTTCCGTTTTGGCTGTCAGTCCACAACTTTTCTTTCCATTTCCTTAGTCAACACCCACCATCTCATCGTATTTGAAAAGGCGTAGCATCTGAGACCTCAGTGGTTAGGTATCAGATGTACAGTGAGCTCGACATCATGGCGGACTCTCCTATCCGGCGACTGTCCGCCACCAGCTCAAACAACAGCCTCAAGCGAGAAGAGAATCTCATCAATGCCTACGAAGCAGAGGAAGAACGTATCATTAATGTCTTGTCTCGCAAACTCGAGCAGGTATGTAAGGAAATACTATTCTCTTTGAAAGTGACTTATTCCACGTTGTGCACAGCTTCGCGAGGAGAAAATTCAACTCGAAAACGCGCTCGAGGCAGAATCGGAATCTCATGTGAATAGGCTTAGTCGGGAATTGTCTGCACTTCGGCTTCAGCAGCAGCAACAGCAACAGCAGCAATCTGGGACAAATGGGATCACCGCTTCTCCAGACCACAGTGTGGGAGTTCCGATGTTCATGTCTGGTAGAGACCCTATGATCCCAAGTGCAGAAGTCATGCTGGAAGCCATGAGACGGGAAAACGAGCAATTGCGCAACCGCCTAGTTGACACAGAAAGAGATTATGTGCGAGTATCACGGTTAAATGAAGTGTATCGTGAAGAGCTCCTTGAACATAGGAGACGGGTGAGCAGCGGCTCTTGAACTGTGTTGTCTTTATTTAACCCTGCCCTTTTATATTCAAGCTCGGTTTGTCAGTCGACAACCTTGTTGGCCTGTCCTCGGCAGACCCGTATTCGCAGCCTACGCATCGACGATCTGTGTCCAATCTATCATCGCCCAGTACATCTGTGACGCAGCCGTCGCAAGCAATCCATGGTGTCCCTATCCCCCGACCTTCCTCCTCGATACGGCGCCCAACGAACAATATGTCAGAAAGTAATACACCGTTATCACATTCTCCTTCCTCGACAGAGTCACCATTCCCATTCTCGCCTATTGTCGGAACAAATCCTGCAAGTTATGTCAGTAATGGGACGCATATGACGACGCCACCATCATCTACTTCGTTGATGTCAAATCTTCCATCAACATACACTATCCCTCACATGTTGTCCTATCCCTCGGTGCCACCACCATCGTTGTCTTCTTCGTATGGGTCGCCTGTGGTGTCGTACATACCGCATCGCGACCACTCATTGTCTCCTGTGGTTCCTCTGAGTAGGCGCAGTTCGAACGCACGAGGAAACATTGAGCGTCGCTTCGCAGATCCAGTGGGCATCAGGCATAACAGGAGTCAGAGCGTTGAGAGGGGCGCACGCGTCGCGGAGACAGGGCAATTGATTCCTCGCTCTCGCCGTGAGAGTCAAAGCGTTTCAGCCACGCCATTGGAAGTATCTGCGGCAGTGGAGGGCTGACAGCCCAGATGAAAGTTTGTAGCTTCGTTTTCTGGTTTTTCTAACGCTACCATACATCACTTTATGTTATCTTTGCTACTGGAAAACCCATGTATGTATGATATAATGCTCAGCGCTCAGCAGCCTTTGTCGTTCCGTCCCAACCGTATGAGTCGAACAATGTGCTACCAAATATGGAACTACGCTGCACCTCGTGGTACATAGGACCCTGTGCACCGACGGAGACGAGCAGCGTTTACGAACACCTTCAGAGCTGTATTCGTTCCTCAACGACCTAATTTCTCCCAATGACCTTGTCTCAATCATTCTAATGGCTGGAGGACTAGGTAGGCGGCAGAGGCCTATCTTCGTTACAACTGATAAGCATTTTATTATGAAACATTGTCTATAGATGTTCGGGGTCCTCCCGACAATGTACATAATTCGGATCCGCGGGAGCTTTTGAGTCACGCTTCGGCGCGGTATAAAAGCGCGTCGGGGGAGCATCGCCCCTTTTTTTCAATGTCTCACCAGTACCCATACACCCAAGGAAATATGTCAATGCCCCCAACGCCCCCAACACCGTATTCATGGGAGACGACAGAGCTCAATAACAACATCCCAGAGCAACTTGATCATCATCAGCCTGCTCAACACGCTTTGAATCCACAGCAACAGCCTCAACATGTATATGCCACGTCGCCGCCTGTGATTGAGCTTCAAGAGCACGTTCCCATTGTTCCAAGTCAACGCCGAAGTGAGGTCCCACAGCACCTGTATCATGTGTCATCAGCGCCAGGGACTTCTTCAAGAAGACAAAATGTCATGTCCCAAGATATGAGACCTCATATACACGTTGATACGACGCGTCATATGGCAACTAGCACTAGTACTAGTCCGCCTTCTGGCCCACCATCTGCTAGTGGTGTGCATTCAGTGGGACCAGTACGAGCGAAATTATCGCCCGCACACAATACAGTCCATCCATATCGTCGCCCCCAGAGTGCGAATCCAAGACGAGAGAATGAATCATATCCACCTGTGAGACATTCAAGTAGCAGTTACGCACCAGGTCCATCAATGCTAGCAGCACAAACGCCCGTTCCTACCTCATTACACAGGTGAGTGGTCGTGCATTGACATCCACTCAAGGGATGTATTTCTAATCTTATTGTAGGACCGCTATCATCAGCCCATCCCACATCATCCCATCCATACCATCCAATGCGACTTTTATACCAAGAGCCGATTACTTCTTTTGCAACGAGAGTAGAGTGACAACAGCAATGTTTGAACTTCCAGGATTGAAGAAGAGCGACCTGAAGATCGAATTATCAAGAAGCCAGAATGGTGTGAAACAAGTGTCAATCACAGGAGAATCCCGGCAACCACTTCCAGACGGTCTGATATTACTCAAAGAACGCAAGTATGGCAAGTTTCGCAGGATACTTCCCGTTCGTCATGATACCAAGGCGAGTAGGCTAAATTCCCCTACAATATTGCGGCTCAAGCGCGCATTTTCTTCAGAAGGAAGACATCTCCGCCGCTTTAGAGGACGGTGTTCTCATTCTTCGCATACATCTAGGGCCACTCGAGCCTGAGCAGGAGTCAGAAATGATCCCTATACCATGAGTGAGCCTGACTTCAAGCCTTTCTCTCCAAAGTCGTCCATTGTGCACCATCTGCTCCGGCAAGAACATTAATATGACGTCTGATACCTTGTTCTTTCTGCTTCGCTAACACATCTAGCTTCTAAAAAATATGCACACGCTTGCACTGTCGACTTGCTTTGATCGTTTCGCTGTCACCATTCGGCCTTGGAGCCTTAACAATTGTTGCATCCTGACTTCCATAGTCTAGTATAATATACATACACTGTGATACACATACATATTCCACACCCACTGTAGCACCGTAGTAGTAAATACTATGTTCTTTGTGATACCCTACAATCATATCTTGATATCAATGTTTTATATACCTCTCGATGGTCAATTGACCGGTCAGCGCTGTAGCGCTAGCACTTGCCTACACGAGTAATTTGCGGGTAATCGGAAAAGGCATAGAACTTATTTTGTAATGTGCATGTTGGTCTGATCTTCGCCCAGCAAAAAAAGTTGTACCCTGCGGCCTGCCCCATTTGCGCTGCTGAGTTTATTTTCGGCTATTAGAAGGATCGACTAGCTTTCATGGCTACAAGGTTTCTTGCGCGTTGGGCCGTCGGTTACTACCCTAGTACCACTTACTCCATTATCTTATTTTCGGACCCGGGGCCATGGATCATGGATGACAGCGCAACAAGAAAAGTGAGCTGGAAGGGTGTCTGACGCACATATGAGTGCTGAGTACCATCATCTTCCCTTCCCTTCCCTTCACTTTTTTTCCCTTAGGTTTAATATCTTCAGGCTATACAATCAACGCTGGGCTACTCGCACTATATAATGTCACGATACAACCCCGCACCATATTACAATAGCGTCTTGTCCTGACACAGATCTCCTGCACACCTTGTCCGCTGAACTCTCTCAGCGGCTCAAGGATCTCCTGGATCAAGCCCTGCTCGGGTTTATACGGCCAAATTCTATGTCTCAGTTTGTTCAGCATGCTTCGGAATTGGCAAACTTCCGCGAGGTTGTAGTACAGAGAAATTCGAATGATGATGTAGAATTTATGCGCAGCTTCCGAGAATTCGTTCCCACCACAAACTACGAACCTTACAGGCCGTTCATAGCAAAGTTTTTTTGCGACCCCTTGTAAGGAGTCTGACGTAAAGAATATGTTCGCCCCAGGACTGCCCTACTGCTTAGCCGTTTCCAGTACGACATCTGGAAAAGCACCAAAGACATTCCCGGTATATCGACCTGCACCGCGCCTTTTGCGTCATCCATTATATTTGTCGCTTCGTCACTCAGAAGGTAGTACCTTATCACCATCTTCTTTGGGTTGGGGCAAGCCCTGAAAATGGATTTCGAGGACGACCATAGCTCTAAGGTGTTGCCAGTCTGCTCGGCGACCGTCGGTTTTCTGCGAATGCAAATGAACTGGCGAGTCGAGCACGACAAGGACAGAATTGATTTATGGGGTAAGCCCATCGCTCTGCCTTCGCACGTGCATGCTAGACCATTCGCGCGAGCCTTTAGAGGTTATATTTGCGTTTGATTGTTAAATTTCGTTTAGCTCACAATTTCTTGCAGAAACATTTCACTCCAAACCCTCTCCGTGCTGCCGAACTTCGCAAAATTGGGCCCCCTGGAGTCCAGGGCTGGGCAGTCCGTGTGTGGCCTGACTTGAAAAAGTTCATTGGGATCACTGGAGGTCCCGCTGCTGCATCCGTTCCAAAGGTAGGTCAAGTGTGGAAGGTTTACTATGCAACTAACTGTTAGCGACACAAGGTTACTCACATCCTCGGGCCTTCTGTCCCAATGCAGGCTCCGTGTTATGGCAGCTCAGAATGTTATATCGCCATACCACATTTCAACGGCGACCCTAATACCGACTTCAAGGTAGTACCCGTAGATGGGGTCACCGAGTATCTGGACGTGCGTTCCAACAAGCCTTTCGAGCGTGTATTGTCCGCTGTAAGGACCGTTCGCTGCATCCCGCTTGTGTCTGCTCATCCGTGCCGCAGTGGGAACTTGTGACTGGAGGGCATTACGAGCCCGTCTTGACGACCCGCAATGGCTTATAGAGATACCGCATTGGCGACGTCGTCACCGTTAAAGGCTTTGCGCCAGATGATGGATTACCTGTCATCAATTACCTTCATAGGCGAGAGTGAGTTGCGATTTCATCGATTCCAGGCTTAGCAGCTGAGATTCCCGCCGAGGAAGTGGCTCACTTGGGCTGGCGTATGGATCAACGTGCACAGAGTCGCAATTGACGAACGCGATCCTATCTGCCTCTCAACGATGGATCGGCCAAATCATAGATTTCACTATTGTGGCCGACGACCGAGACACGCCAGTCACTTATGGGTACTTGGTAGAAATTGGAGGGGATATAGGTTCGTGCTTCCTTCTGAGCTCTTCCGTGTGGCTGCGCCAATTGATATTCACAGGAAAGGACGCGAAAATGGCGACACGGCAAACTTTTGAAAACCTCATGACAAATGATGAATATCATATGGCTTTTTGGCAAGGGAGAGCAAGAAAGCCAAGCATCCGTATTGTGGAGAGAGGAACGTTTACGGAATATCGCAGGCAGAAATGTGACAAGACAAACGTCTCGATGGGCCAGGTGAAGGTTCCCATCGTCCTATCCGACGCGACATTTAGGGAATGGCTCCTGCAGAGAGCCATCATGGAGCTGTAAGATACCACACAAGAATCTGATCGAATTCTTGAAGAGGGCAAGACGATTTTGTTGAGATTACGTTGCCGTCTTGGGAATTGTTGTCAAGATGTTGGGGATCTCTTGTACTAACAGGCGTGCATGTTTTGATCCAAATCATGTAATAAAAAGTGATGTCTTTGTTGTTCTTTGCGGAGCTTAATAAAGAGAAGAGTGGCTGTCATCCGACACAAGCCAATGTTCAACGTTCAACGTTCAGTCCCAGGGAAGTTTCAAGAAACAGGAAAGTGACAGTGATAGTACACCAGGTGATGCGATTTATAAATATAACAGTGGTACAAATGGTCAAGGATATGCATGTCAGACTGAGAAACCCATCTGTGCTAGGTTTGTACGTGATCCACAATGATGACAATCCCGAAAGGATTCTAATTGGTACTTAGCTGACCAGAGCAAGCGTAGCAATTACAACAAAACTGCGATGAGCTCCAATGGCAGATGCCGGATAGTATGTAGCAGTGCGACATTTAAGAGGATCGCTCTGGCTCAGACATCATATCCCAGTCGCTGCCATCTGGGGCGTCGTCGCTGGCAGACTCTGCGTCAGACCAGGACTCGGACTCAGAACTCCCACTGGCACTCCCAGACCGACTGATAGGGATCAGGGGGCGCGATAGCTGACTGCTCGAGGAACTTGCGCCTGAGGTAGGGATTCTGCGTAGCGCTTGCCATGAAGGCGCTACGTCACTCTCATCCTCCGAGTCAGATTCAAATTCAGAGACGCTCGAAGGAACTGAAGGTGAACGAGGCGGATCAGGGATTGGTGTCGAAGGGATGGAAAAATTATAGGGGGAAGGCGAAGACTGTCGTGAGGCATCATCTACCTCCTCTTGCAATGAGCTCCATCTCGGGCGACTCTCCCCGAAATCAAGATATTCTTGCATAGCTTTGGAGATATCTGCAGCGCCAGGGTTTGGCGAAGGCGGCACCGAACCATAGGAGGAGGATTGGCACGAGGAAGACGACATATCTGAAGACCATGGGTCAATGATCGTCACGGTGTGGCGTGGAGCTTCCCCATGGCGCAGGGTTTCCGTGCTCGAAACCTTCCTGATCCTATTGTGCTTCTCATCCCATTTCACCATATCCTCTCTCTCCCTTGTGTGTCGCGCGAACATTTCATCCCACAAGGTAGGTGCTGTGCCCCCGCCAATGTCACGGTGCTTCAACATGTTCCTAACCGCCCACTCCGTATCAAGCATTGCCAGGTATGTGACATCTTTCCACACACCGACCACACCTCCTCTCTCCGGCTTCAATATCGAACGTCGCCGGGTACCTTCGTGTGTGAAACCCTGTCCCACGAAAAGCCGCATTGCGCGGTCTTTCTTGGCATCATTCATGAACGCTGCTTGAATACGATGGAACTTGAGGTCTTCAAATGCCCATTTCAGCGCAAGCTCCATGGCTTCGCGAGCGAAGCCCTTGCGTTGATGGCACTCAGAGATGATGATCCCAACATTTGCTTCTTGTGCTGCATTCTGCGCAGGGGCAGCGGTGACATACACGATGCCAATCGGTTCTTCTTCATGGAAAACTTCTTCTTCTAAAGGGATGGTGAAATCGCCGGATACTTGGTCCTCGTACTTCTTCTTCAACATCACGATGGCGCAAAGCAAGCAGTCTTCCGCGAAATTGATCAAGTATGGCACCGGCGCTTGCATTGGCTCTACTGCGCTCTCCGTGAGTTCGCTCCACAGAACGTCGAGAAGAGCATTCTGGCAGTTGCTGAAGTCGAGCGGCGAGAGAGCCACGTTTTGTGAGTGAGTCAACATGACAGCGAGCGATGGGACAAGGAGTGGAGCTGCTGCGGCTATGTCGTGTATTTCAAAAGATATATATTGACTTCCAAGGCGCCCACAGCAAAAAAACGACGTTGCACAGCTAGCACAGATCACTGCTAAATTTGGTCTGTGAAGATGAAACCAACTTCGTATTTAGACTTGGGCGCAGCGAAGTATTCTCGAAGGTTTATCGGTTGTTCGAGTCTGTACGTGTTGAAGACAGGGGTTGGTTCTCACGACTGAAACTGGAGCAGGTTAATGATGTTCTAGACGAACATTCATGTAATACACGTGACACGGCGATGCAGTGAGAAGGGCCACCGCCTCCGTTCGTCCAATTAGGCTCTAGTGTCAAGTGCACATAAGTAAGTGCGATAAGGCCCATCATCTAATAATACAAGGCGTATCAGGTTGTCTGTGAGATGAACGTTCGATTTATATCCCTCCGAAGGGCACGAAAGGTGCTGCCTTGGTGATATCGAGCGTGAGTGGGATGTCCATGATCCACCTCGTCATCATGTCCTGCATCTGGTATGAGCGAATGAACCTGAACACTTGGACTCTACCACTCACCAAGGCTGCTTCAGGCTGGTCATAAGGAACCATGTGCCTGAAAAGATAAGTGGTTAGTTATCTAAACGTAAAATAAGGTATGGGTTTCCTGACCCAGATTCGTAAACGGTGACGAAGGTGACGTTTCCAGCGCCAGAACCACCGCCACCGGCAGACCGGACAGTACCAGCAACCTTTCCAGAACGTATTGTTACCCACTGCTCAGTCGTGGCCGCGGAGAACTCGTCCAAGAAGATGGTGTCAAGTTGTTCGACCCAACGTTCGTTGCCCTGAAATATACGTGAGTTACGGTAAACAAACCTGAATGATGACATATATACCATATAATTGCACATCATATCTGAGAAAGGCATCAGAAATACGCTGTCACAATAGAAGGTTTAGCCTCACCCGCGTTACCAGCATAGATCAACAGCCTGACACCATCATTAATCATATCTGTCAGCAACAGCGGTGTATCGCGCATCGAATCACCCTGAAGCATGAACGCCTGATTGACAGCCATATTGCAGGACTCGAACTTGCGCTGCGGGTTCACACCGAGGGCAGCTTTGACCTCAGGATCGTTCATGTAAGTCTCAATCCAACCCATCTGACGGTAACATAGAGGGCCGTCTTTCTCACGATCACACTTGATACGCGCATCGTAAGGGTTGAGGCCGGATTCTGAAGGGCGAGTTCAGGTGTGAATAGATCTCGTAACAGTGGCACATACGTTGGATGGGAGCGTAAAGCTGAGAGTTGCAATACAATGCAGCAGGTACGCAGGTTAAACGGGAGTTAAAATTGCGACAAGATTTGATCAGCCTCTGGCAGGTCGGCACTTTGCTCCTCAAGGCAGCGCATTCCGCACCATTGGGGTCATCATAGATCGGGTACGGTCCTTCGCAGAGATAGTCGGGTATCGATGCCATTTGGACGTAGTTGTCGGTCATTCCATTGCCCATCATAACAGAGGCAAGGTTGATCTTGATAAGTCCGGCATCGGGCGAAAGAGGAAGCTGTTGATTTTCGGTGTAGATGACGTTCGCAATGTGCGGAACATAGGTACCGCCATAACTCTCTGCAGCGAGATGGAAAGGTTGAGTGGAGTATTCGGGAAAGCGGCCGAGGAAGAGTTCCATGAATGCATAAACGTCCTTTCCAGCAACAGGGCTCGAGTCGACGGTACTGCCATCTTCAGAGTACGAATATCCAACGTTAATGGGCTGATCAAGGAAGATCATGTTCGCGTGGGCATTCCAGCTGTGGGGGTTAAACGTCGTGTTGGTGCCTTCGTCGGCGATATTACAGGGACCAAGCTCGAAAAAAAGGCCGGTGGACGAGCTACATCCTGGGCCGCCGTTGAGCCACATTACAAGGGGCGCATCTTTGGGAGAGGTGCGTGACTCAAAGAACCTAAAAAAACAAACAAGATTGAATTTTAAAATGACAGAAGAAAAAGATGGCATCACTGACCAGAAGAACAGATGCTTGTCATCGGTGATATCAAGGTAACCGGAGTACTGTTTCACCGAGGGGTCACATAGCTTGGGCTCCGTGACCCTGAGCTTGTAGTCACCAAAATGAGAGTGTTGAACCAGCTCATCTACGACATTTATTTCAGTAAGAAGGTAAACCGGATCAGGCATACGGACTTACAGGTTAAGCCGTGTTGCTTGATGAATTCCTTCCCATCTTCAAACCATCGATGCACTCTCTCCTCACCCTTGTCGATGATACCTTCCACGGTGTCCGGGAGGTGGAAGGGACCACTCGGAATATGGCCAGTCCCACCAAGAACGACTTGTGCATCCTCGGTTGGCGCTGCGAGGATTGCCGGTATGACAAGGGCTAGAGGAAGGAGACTGAGGACCTTCTTCATGTTGAAGGTAATATCAAAATCGAAGAGCCTCAAGTTGGAACGACTGTCTTCCTTCTTTCAAGGTCTGACTACAGATATTATCAAGGCGAACTTGTGGGATTGCAGTTACGAGGCCACACGCTACCCTCAACACCGTGTAATTATTAAAGGGTTGTTTGGCAGCTGGAACAAACAACCATGTACCACGCCTTTCTAGCTAGCTGCCAATGCGTGTGACCTCGTTGGTGGCTAGCCTCTAAGAAAACAGCCGCTCCGGATAAATAATCTCGACCTGCCACAAGCTTGCATTGTGTCGCATGTAGCTGGGTGCGATGATAATCAATGAGTCCTGTGCTTGTGCAGCATAATGCCATCAGAAAGTCCACGCGGCGATCGACGATATCAATTCTGAAATCTGAATCATATGATTGAAACGAGTTCGGAACGTTTGATTCAGCACTGCCGAGGAATATTTAGTACCGCCATAATCATGAGCTGTTCTACGTAGGACGTGGAACTTATTTCAATATTAAAATCCATGCACCAATTAAGTATATTCAGATTATTCGTAAGTATCTTGCAGTAAACGCCCATAACAGATGTTACGATATGACACATGCTTATGGACAGCTTTATGTATGTATAACAAGTGCCTCGAGAGTGGTGTACAGCGTCCTGCGCTAATATCCCCTGCACCATGTCACCATGACCCCAGAAGAAAGAGAGAACTACAGGCTGCGCAGAGCAAGCGCAGAGGAGCGGGTAGGAGGGGGTGGGCTGCGGGAGGTCGCGGGAGTTCTGTGCAGGTATCTCAGGTTTTGAATGTAGGAATGCACGAACAGAAGGGTATAAGATATTAGGTTACAAGTGCACTTCTCCTCAGGTTGTCGCGGACGAGAACATCTTGCACTGGCAATATAAATCAAGTCAGCTGCAGTTTCCAATGGAAAATTGAAGCAAAGACATGTACATACCGTTCTCGAGGATGTATGTTGTCGATTTTGTGTCCTGTAAGATAAGCTCGGTTACCAGGGGTGCCTATGGATAATCGCTAAAGATCTTACAGTTACAGATGTAAGATGGAAGTAGTACAGTCGCTCAGGAGAATGCTCTTTTAACAGGCCAGCGAATTTCTTCTTTAGGTCTGACAAGACGACACGTCAGAAAGTAACTTGACAACAGAGGACATGACTTACATTGACTAGCACTTTCAAAGTCATTTGGCCGGCTCCCGTAGCTGACAATGTAATCAGCTAACCGAATGCCTGACGCGAGCTTCGCACGAAGGATATCGCATTTATTTAGAAACAGTATCAACTCTGTCTTCTTCAACAGGGGATTAGACACGATAGCCTTCCAGAGAAGGAAAGAATCAGCCTGCCACAAAGAATGAGCATAAAAAAACAGGGGAGGAGATAAGGCGTACCAATCTATTTACAGATGGGTCTTCTTGGAGAACCTGGTCAAAGCAACTTATGGGTGCCAGGAAAATGATGGCGTTCATGTCATCGAAGTATGGAACCCATGCGGCTCTCTACAAAAAAGGCAGCTGAGTGGGGACCTCGTTGACACGACATAACACTAGTACTCACCAGTGATCTCTGGCCGCCAACATCGAACACGCGCCAGTCATGGCTCATAGGTGATCCCATGGGACCTAGTCCATAATCAATCAAAATCCATTAGAAATGTTATCGTAGCGCAAACCCGTTTTCATAGAAAATCGATGTTCTGATACTCCAAGTGTTTTTAGCCGCGCTCGCAGAACATCATCTGAATTTCAAATATGCGTCAATTACGTGCTATCGAAGACCATTTTAGCATACCATCAGTGGGTATGTACCGCGGTGAAGTCACGCGATCCAGTGCATCAAGGAAGCTGGAAAGTCATGAGAGCGAGATACGAAACCATTATTCAAAAACGTACAACCCAGCCATCTCTTCCGGTCTCATCTTCTCGACCTCCATCAATTTCCGAACGATAGGATCTGTCCAAAGCCGTTTCATGTCTTCTGCGCAAGCGTTCAGAACTACGCCAGGGTCATCCGGGTCGGACCAGTCGATAAGATCTGCACTGTCACAACTATTTCGACCCATCAACCGACTGAACGTGTTCTTCCAGCCTGCGGAAGAGTTGACACTGATTTCTTGCTGAATAGGAAGGGATTGGCCAGGATTAGCTAATTTGGAGAGCTGGGCGTGGCCATTTGGGAGGAGCTTCTTCACTAACACAGCCTCGACTTGTAGCAACGGAGCTAGGCGCATCTTGAGCTTCAAATGTTCTGGGGTGAGCGCAGGATATTCCTTGGGCGGTGTATTCGGTGGAGGAGAGGGGTTTGTTGTATGACTTAGTGAGGTCGAAGGGTTATGCGCTGAGGAATGTGCCTTGGACATCAGGTCCAAGATGGCGTGGATAGATTGAACAACATTGAGTTGAATGACCGCTCTCCAGGAAGCACGCTCTGAGCGAAAGGCCTAAACAGATGAGGACGATTAGTATTGCGGTTCCCTGAGCAAAGGATGCCCTGGAGATTAATGCGCACTTTAGGAGAGTTCATGAGTTGGAAGTCTGCAATGTACCCAAATGAAGGTAAATTATAGTCTGACCATAAATAGAATTTGCCCTTACTTTTCAGCGTTGTCGATTTGCCTGCAAGCCACGGGATGAGCTGAGAGCTGAGAGAAAGCTTCATGAGACTCGCCTGATTCGCTCTGACCTGGTGTTCATTGTACCGCATGATGAATGGCATATCTCGAGTTGAAGGCTATGAACGCACCTAGGAGTAGTATCTTGATTGCTTTAGGACCTTTCTTCTCTGAGATACGTTGTCTATTGAGCTCCTCGTCAATTGCGTCAGAAACACGCTTTGCTTCTTGTTCCGCAGCAAGTCGCTCCTCCTGCTCTGCAGGTGTTTCGTAAGAAGGAGGTGCGATTGCTCGGGTAAGGGGATCATCCTCCGAGACTCTCGCTCGTTTGGAAGTTGTCATCGTTGTAGATAGCGAAATTTGAGTGGAAGGAGAAGATGTGGTTTAGGTCGAAAGGTGGTTGATAAGAAGGGAATTAGCAGAACTTTGCTGCAGAAGGAGTCTTAATGGTACACCAGTGAAGCTTGGCGGGTTGAGACAGAAAGAGACTCAGGCTGTAGCTGATTGGGGGTCTGACGTGATATTTGATGAAAGTAGTCACACTAAAAGGTACAGACCTACGGTATTAGGGATCGGCGGTTGTCCTGAGAGCACCCCCCATGTTCCGGAGCCATGGACTTGTGACTTGGTCCCATCCTGCCTGTCAAAAATTGACTATCCATGCCATTGACTGCCATCAACTCAGATGCTCTTCTTAGTACTTCGTGCCTCAGTCTGCACGCATTTCCGTTTCTATCTTCAGCGCCTACACTAATTCGTTACCCTGACTCCTTCTTGCAAATATTAATTGCAACCAATCCCGTGAGCTATTACTCACCCATTGACGGCCGTGTGAGGTGGGTCTGGCGAGGCCTTGACGCCTACTAGGTTTAGCATGAAATGGCCCCGTCCGGCCCTATCAAATTTTTCAAGGTGATGGCCAAAACAAAACTTGAACTCTTCTGGTACGTAGCAGCACGCACAGAATCTGCGATAGAGGAAGAATAGTATGTCCTTATTTAAGGAGCAGCGGCATGGAATACGTCTTCACTAGTCACTTTTCAATTCCGCGATTCTGTTTCGATCTGCCTCCGTTATGCCAAGCAGGGTCCAAGCCTTCATGCACATTGACTTTGCGCCCTTTGCCCCATGGTATCTGCCGAAATCTCGTTCCCCGCCGATAGGATAGGTTATCTGGGGCGCAGTAACTTGAACTTCCGTTCCCCTGGCGCCTACTCTACGAAATGCAAATCAAGAGTGGAGTCAGTACATATCTCCTAAATGACCTCGGCCGGCCCAATTCGCCATGGGCACAACATCAAAACTTGTATCCAAGACCGGAGTCGGTTCCGATAAACTTCCAAGCTATGATGATCCAAACATTTAGTGCATCCTATTTTTTGACCGTTTGTCTCTTCTGCCATCAACGGGGTATATGAATTACTTCTTTGGGCCCTGTGTACAAGAAACGACTCATGAAACGGTTATGGACTTGTCAAGAAATGACTCCCTACCTCCGCTCTTCCAAGAGTCTAGAATTCCTGGTTACTTGACAATTATGTGGCCCAGCCTAGACTCAATGGCAATATTGATCAACCTCTTCCTCAAAAGACAGACTTCCTGATCCATAACGACGGAGATCGCATGCCAATCACAGGGGCAGTAGCACCCGAGAACACCCTCTCGTCCTACTTTTTTGCCTAATCGATCTACCACCGCGCCTGCATGCCATTTGGGGCCACAAAATGTCCCACAGACTCAAACGCTTGAAGTACGACAGAAGCGGCGTTAGTGAGCCTTGTTGTTGGGAGGCTATCTCACTAATGCTCTCTTGTGCTGTGCTCACAACGTCAGTTGCCGTGCCCGCCGGCGTCCTTAGAAAAACGCTTCACTTCAACGGCTACAGTCCTCCGTAGACCCGTTCAAATTTTTTCATTAATATGGGTCAGCGGCAGCCGTTCTCCTTCATCCGCACTAGTCTCGTTTGGTTTGATGAGCAGTACGATGGAAGTATTGGAATGCTTGGCCAGGCCGCCGAACCCATCTTTGGCCCTCGGAGGGCAACAATGTACGATCGGACAGTGACCGCCGCCCACATAAATTCGTTCTTGACTCCTTGGCTGGCAGATTCAGAGGAATAGAATCGACCTTCTTTTTCACCTCAACAGACGGGTGGCAACTCGTCAAGCTTCAAGGCTTCAAAGTTGGCAGCAACACGATCATCGTCATGTATACATATGCCAGGAACAGTGTCCGGACTTTGCAAAGAACGAAGACGTATTCCGAAGCTTCTAATCCCTTCTGCCTCTCCATTCGAGTCTAACGTACAGAACGGGTCCCGTGGTGTGCATCCTGGTGCCTATCCTATATCATTGTGTTTGTCAGCAGACCCTTTCAGAAAGCCGCGGGACCTGTCGCTGGTGTATTGCCTCAGCAGCGCTCCCGCCGCTAAGCTTAGAATGCTGCTGCGCTGGCACTTTCTCAAACTTGTCATGCACTACTTAGTCTACAAAAACAGAATCATTCTTGTTCTGTCGCCCTTCGTTCAGCTTGTCTCGCCACCTCTCGATTCCTCCATTTCGATCACTTTCTGGCAGTACTGAAACTTTGTTGACACTGATCATGACAGAAAGTTCGTCACTGGTCATGGTCCCTAAATTACACCCTTACTCGCCTGGACCCTCTTTTAATCTCAATGCCGTTGCAGCGGTCACCTGCCCTCAACAATGATGTGACCAACATCCATTATGATCAAATGGCATCCTGCGCAGGGCCTTATCTATCACCACTAGGGGACGACAGCGCAGATCATCGATTGCCACCTACAGGAGACTGTCTAGTTGGGTTTGAAGACAACTGGTTCCGCGCCTCACATCATACCGAGTGGAAGAAGACAGTCCGTCAGTATATGGCAAAAGCTGATATATGTCGAGCCCCTCGATTCGTTCCTTGGCCTGTTTTCAGCCTAATTGTGTTTCCATTCTCATATGCATTATCAGATGGAAGTGTATATATAAACACATGCAATCGTCATCTTCCAGTCTTGTATTGTATCGGCGTCAATAGATAGTCACATGGTATGGATGCATGATTACAGGCCTGATCATGAGCCTCCGAAGCTTAGATGGATATGACATCATGACATCGGTTGTCTGCTAACAGTCTGCAGCGATGTACTAGTACATGGAAGATAAGTAGATACCGATCTCACGAAACAGAATCCACTGATGAAGCATTCATTAGCGGCAGTCAGCTAGTGGGTGGTTCTGGATGTGATTCAGAAACCGATTTTGGACGTTTTGACGCTGGATCGCGACTGGTGTGGTCCTGAGTCCCTTCAAATTAGCTGGTATAGGTCGAACGCTCTGTTGCAGAGCACCTGTCAAGAAGCACTGGGCAAGTCAGTCCCCAATATGACGTCTGATGTTTGATGGGTTCTAATTATATCGGAAATTCCAATATTCGCGTGCACGGTGCAGCTAGCGACGAGGTGATAATAGGTAGGATATGCCGAGCGATAGACTTGTTTTGACACTGTATATATGTCAACGTGGCGTGTACTTTTGAAACAGCCACATACTAATGATTGAGGAAGCTGGAGAAAGATCATTAACCCCTAGTTCTCCTAGCGAATGCGGAAATAGCGCTAAGTTACTCACTGATAGGCATATCTAGCTAAAAATTTGCCGGTGTTCCCCCGAGGGGGCCTGTCGGAGTCTAAGCCTACTCCATTATCTCACAGGGGAATGACAGCGATACTAACGTCTCCATTGCACTGCACCGCCTGGGCTCGGTGTCATGATCATTCTGACGTGGCAACCACTCGAGGTAGTTACGACATGCTGAAATGAGCCTACACAGTTGTTTGGTGTTCAAATCCCCAAAGATGTGAGTTTGTATAGTCTGAGTCTGTGTGAGTACTATGACCAGGAATAAACCATGATAGGCGGGTCGACGCGTGGTCCGTCGAAACTGCGCAAGGCTAAAAAAAATGGGGCAGTGAAGTTCACGCGCACGGAAGCAAAGTTCGAAGCTTAAAGGATATAACTTGTATGCCGCATGCGATAGTAACTTGAAAGTCCTTTCGTTGACTCTGTCATGGGAGAGCCAAGGAAGTTCAGAACGCTGGGATTCTGTTTATGTGCTTTTTGATGAAAATATTAATTTCACCTAATTTTGGTCCGAAGTTGGGGTGACAAATATTTGGGCTACCCCCAAAGAGTTGCCTCATGGCGCGTCGAATGATGGCAATTCCTGCAGAGCTTTAGGGCTCAGCGCTCATCATTCTGATGGTGACCTGGGTTTCGGTGTCGTTGTGTCCTCTGTTCGTCTTGGCAATATCAAAGTTGCTGTTGTGGGAGAAAATAACATACCTTTTAGGTTTATTCGTGGATGATTAATATTAATATTTTAGCGCTGCGGTTGTGTTACGAAATCCAACCCCAAAGAATTTGCTCCAAATAAATGTTCGCTGGTCGTTCCGTCTTTTTCTTCTTGACCACCTTCCTTCATGTCGTCCGTCCCTCTAGTTCGCTCGACGCCTCCGTCGATGGAGACTCTCACTCCCCCTATAACTCCGAAGCTCAATGGCGATACTAACTTACAGCCCTCAAAGAAGTTCATTGAGGATCCCGAGCACGTCCCTGCCGACGCTAACATTCCTGATAACTACGTGACGTACACTCTTAAACACCAAAAGTCTCTTCCTCCAATCACTTGGGACAACTGGTACAAGGAGTTGAACTGGCTGCACGTTGCAATTCTCGCCGGCGCACCTGTCGTAGGTCTCGTCGGCGCGTACTATACTCCCCTTCGATGGGAGACTGGCGTTTGGTCAGTGGTATACTACTACATGACTGGCCTCGGTAAGCCTTGACATTTACCTTGAAAAGCGCCATCTTATCATAATTTCAGGCATCACTGCTGGTTACCACCGCCTATGGGCTCACCGTTCATACAACGCGTCGAAGCCCCTTCAGTACATTCTTGCATTCTTTGGTGCAGGTGCAGTTGAAGGCTCTATTAAATGGTGGTCACGAGGACACCGTGCTCACCATCGTTACACTGATACCGACCTTGACCCGTACAACGCACACCGCGGTCTCTTATGGTCACACATTGGATGGATGGTTGTCAAGCCCCGTCGCAAGCCTGGCGTCGCTGATGTTAGCGACTTGACAAAGAACGAGATTGTAAGGTGGCAGCACAAATACTACCTGACCCTTGTTGTGGTTATGGGCTTCCTCTTCCCCACTGTGGTGGCTGGCTTTGGCTGGGGCGACTGGCAGGGTGGCTACATATACGCCGCTCTTCTGCGTCTTTGCTTTGTTCACCATGTACGTTTTTTCCATCTTTGACTCCGATAAATAGTTGACCTTGCGCATATAGTCTACATTCTGCGTTAATTCACTCGCTCATTGGTTGGGTGAAACACCATTCGATGACAAGCACAGTCCTCGCGACCACCTTATCACTGCCCTCGTCACAATTGGTGAAGGATACCATAACTTCCACCACCAGTTCCCCATGGACTACCGCAATGCCATCAAGTGGTACCAATATGACCCTACAAAGTGGTTCATTTGGTCGTGTCAGAAACTTGGGTTCGCAAGCCATCTGAAGGTGTGTCTGTTGCAAATACGCTAGGGTGCTTGACTTATGCAGGTCTACTAGTCCTTCCCTGACAATGAGGTTCGCAAGGGTCAGCTTACCATGCAACTTAAGCGTCTTCGCGAGACCCAGGAGACTCTGTCATGGCCTTCTGATAACAGCGACTTGCCCGTCATTTCCTGGGAGAGTTGTGCGTATTTCTCCGCGTTTTCCCATGTATTCTCTAATGCATTATGTGCAGACCTTGAACAAGCCAAGAGTCGTCCGGTCATCTGCATTGCTGGCTTCATCCACGATGTTTCAGACTTCCTTGACGATCACCCAGGAGGCCGTCACTTGTTGACGAAGCACATTGGCCGGGATGCCACTACAGCATTCTTCGGAGGTGTTTATGACCATAGTAATGCCGCACACAACGTAAGGCATATTTTACTTGTCGCACGGCCATGTCTTCACTCAATACCTTCTGCAGCTCCTTGCCATGAAACGTGTCGGTGTTCTTCATGGTGGAGCTCCACATGGCCTTGAAGACAGGACCATCCCCCCAAGCCAACGCCTTCGCATTGCACGATACAACGAGATCGGCGGCAGCGGCTACAGCTCCGCAGCCCACTCTGATGGCGAGGGTCTTCTCGGATAATACCCTTCCCGGCCCTAGATGCGCGTCCATTGACAGGATAGAATTTTCAGACTTTTATTACATTCAGCACCTCCCACAATATTGACTCTGCATATAGTCGCTTGCTTGCAATACCGGCTGTGCCTTAAAAAAGCATGTTGACCCTTTTCTCCCTATTTCTCTTCATACGATACGCACGCCCGCTGTTACGCCTTGTCATGTTTGCGATGGTAATAAGAAGAGAAAATGTACGATATACATACTTTGGTGTTATGCCTTTATGGTTGGAACTGGGTTGTTGTCAGGCATACGGGGCATGATTTTGAGTTGGATGCGTGTTTGGAGTGGTAGGGCATTGCTGACTAGGCTACAGCACCGTTGTTAAACTCGTCCAGATTCCATATATGCTTTGCGATCATTTCCTCACCTGAAAAGTTGATACCATGTAATAAGTCGAGTTATAGTCCCAACGTCTATGTGCGGCAGACTCACAAAACAAAAGCATGGTCCCTGAAGTTTTGTTTTCTGACTCTGTCACATAGACTAGGCTACGAACAGTACTAGTCTGACGACATCCTCAATTGTAATTGTTTTGACGAAGTCCCCCTCAACTTCAATGTCCATGGATCCGGAGTATAAGCCAGCTGGTCACGATCGACTACCTATAGGTTAGACATTGATTGTTGTATGTGCTGTGGCTGTATGCAGGCTCCCCCGGCCCAACCGTTGATGGTGCACAAGACCATGTGACTATCTTCCTGGTCTGCCTAGTACGAGAGACTGATATGATGGTGTACAGTGTCATGCGACTATCTTCCCGGCCTGCCTACGGGAGAATACGGCTGAGTATATGCAGCAGCACACTAAACTGGCCTGCTGAGAACGAACCACACCGAACCCACAACTATATACAAACGATGCAATGGAGCGGCAGCTCTCCACTGGAGTCAACCCCCCGAGTATCACGGAGGAGAAAACAATGTATGATCCATGTCAGACTCTCCGACCGCCAAGGATTGCATGCGTTGAAGAGTGATAATTTTGGTTGAACCGCCAGACCGCATGCACCGTAGTTGTGTCAAATTTTAACCCATGTGACCATCAATCAGGCTGTCGTCACTCGTGCAAAACCACACTGATTGATAAAAAGCGTACTACCACGACGTAGCTTAGCATGAAGTTAGCACAATCAAATATACGCATTTTAGTCTTACAGCAAACAGTGGCACTAGCAGTTTGCACTCGAGTCTGGACGTCGCCAGAACAGCAATCTACGCCGGACTGCTGGAAGGTGGCCTGAAGAAATGATGAGCCAGGCTATTTTCATAGGAGTAGGCAGGAACTGACCAAACACTATCGACGGTCCCCATCCCACCAGTACTAACGCTACATGCTGCGTCCCAAAAGGCGTTGGGTGTGGGCGATGTGTTGCTACATCAATGATAGTCGAAAGCGCAGCCAGAAATTGTGTGATAAAGAACGCCCTAAGAATTTACATTAGCACCTCTCGGAGGGTACCAACCTATACTTCAACGGGCGTACATTTGGAAGAGAATGAGCCTCCATATTGCGGGTGCAAGACTCTGTCTAGACTGTTCATGACCATGATGGCCTTGAGGGTAAAGTAAATATGTACTCTGGGGTACCAGGTACTGCCAGAATGACTCACTCGATATCGGAAGAGTAGTTGTGCATTCTTCAATGGGTACAATGCAAACTTGTTCGTCGCGTATCTGAGATTCGTCCCATTGCGATGTCTTGGAAGAGGGTTTTGGCGAAGGTGGTGAAGATACGGAGGAGGGAAAATTTTCAGCCCGCGGGGAACAGATCTCATTTGACATGGCCGCGGCATTATCCATGTCGTCAGCACGAGGCATAATATCTTTCCTCGGTGTCGCTGCGATGTTTCGATCATGGTCGTCCATGAAATGGTTCTCAAACTCCGCGGGCTTACGACCCACATCCGGGTCGAGTATAGGTGGCAAAGGCGGGTTTATTGAGGGTTCGATGATGTTGACCTCCATTTCAGCCGACAGGGAATGTGAATGTGGGGCTGTGAGATTGAAAAGCTCTCGATGCACCGTGTGCACTTTGAATACGCAGTGGGCTGCCGTTGCAGACAGGAAGAAACATGGAATCGTGAGGATCATAGAGATGCCTGCATAGCCTAAGAATCGTCCCCTGCATATGTGAGCTTCATCATAAAGTTGGTAATGCAAGTGATGCACCATATGGGATGACTAGCGTCGCAGTGAAGATCATCTGTAGGTTGAACTGCGTGAAGGGATAGTAGAACGGGAACGGCGACCCCAAGTGCACCGAGCGGAAACACGACGATGGGCAAGAGATAATGGTTTCGCCATACCAATGTCCTGCTCACATATAAGTACTCAAAAGAAAATTGGTGCGGCAATTGTGTAAACCACGGACGACGAAGCGGTCATTATCACAGAGGACGGCCACACCACAGCGCTTGTCGTCGCCATCGTGAACGCCGCACATACTCCCGTTACGGAGTGAGCGGAGTAGTATATGATGAACGTCTGAGCTGCTCGAGATATTAGGGAAACAGAACAACATCGCACATTATGAAGGCCTGCCTTTGCAAAATACCGGTGGCATATCAAACGGGTTCATGTTATATATCATGCCTTCAAGGAGTCAGTGAAGCTTCCCCGACCCTCACCTGTTCGGCACGGGAACACGGACGCACCCAGGCAAAAAATTCCCTGGAGTATCGTCGCAAAGACGCAGTACAACATTGGACCCCAGTAGCTCCCAATCGAGCGAGCGAACACTATTAGGACTATCCAGCATGCAAAGATACCTGTACCATTGTGGCGTCAATCCTGGAAGTTTCTGATGTCCGAATCTGCGGCTTACCAGAAAACGACAGTGCAAACCACACAACTTTCAGTGCGAATGGTAGCATGGGGGCTAGCTTCAACAGACGATATGTGACCCAGGCCAACTCTTGACGGTTCACTGTCACAGTACTGGGATGAGATGCATGACCCCCACTGGCAGGCTATGCCTAGTAGTTGTAAATAGTCCGAAAACAATTCGCTTATAGATCTCATCTTTTCTCACTGTCAAGGTTCGGGGCCGCTTCAGCGTGTGCAGTGAGGATGATTGCCATCTGATACACTGATGAAACCTATAAGGCTAGCACTGGTTAACATATAAAAGTTGCGCATGCCATCCTTTCCGCGTGACCCGTAGCGCTGATGCCCTACTCATTTCAGGACAACCGACGTCATGGCGAAGGAAAATCGGATAAGTAGCACATGAAAAAGGCATATATATATTAGCCTACACTATCCTATATTATACCGTCCGTCATAGTATGATGGCAGTTGGCGCGAGGATAATCAGGACCTTAGCATGCGACGAAGGAAATTGTCAACTTGATGAAGAGAAAGTACTGTGACAATGAAAACTACTTAGTCCAGGAGGACCCCAGAATCCAGATCTACCGAGAGCAAGTCGGCCGCCACTGACGTTTAAAGTGCCGTATGCTTAGTCGAACTCCTTATCTTTCGACAGCTTAGCACGACACCAGCGAGGATTTGAGGAAAATTTGAAGTAAAAATTCTGAACCGCATTTTGCCTGTTGAAAAGGAGTTTTTACCCCAGGTGCAGCGGGGATCAGACTTAAAGTATTCCGAACCAGCTGGCTGCTGTACCTTAGTACTACCAGGGTTCAACTCGTCAACAGAATTTCATCGGCGGAGGGATGTTCGCTTGTTCCACACCAAGTTACCAACAGACCTGACGTGGCAGTCTGCTATGTCATCTGTTCGAATACGCACAACTACGCAACAAGAATATCAGGAGATCTTCAGAGCTCGGACATTGGGAATTTCCGGTGGATCAACTTGAACGATGGATAGGTTCTTCCCAAAACGCACATATGCCCATAACGTTGCTCAGAATATAAAAGTAAAGTGTGATCCTACTAACCCTTCAGATTTATTTGATCCTATATCACATCCTCGCACACAATGCGTTTCTCCTGTGCAATTGTCCTCGCTGTCGTTGCTGCTTTGGCGTCATCAATCTCTGCCACGCCCATTGACGATGGCGCCGACGCCGCCGAGGGTTGTCCCTCGTTCTGCGTTAGATATGATCAGTGCACCAACTGCTGGTTGCAGGAGTGCGTGAGTTTCAGTCGTTTGTGTCCTGGATTTAACCACATGACTTACTGGCACGGAAGCTCGCCTTTATGTGCTTCGTGAGTCGGAGTCGTGTCACATCGGTGCAGTGTGGTTCATGGCACTGACGCGTGAGTTAGTAGTAGTTGGTTGTTGAGTCGATCGACGTGTTGGCTTCAGAACAAATTTTATCTTGGAATAGGTAACTCACTTTTTTAAATTTTGCTGCGTTTGTTACTTATCAGCTGGTCCGCAAGCCTTATTGCGCAGTGGGCACGTCTTGTGTTGATCACACTAGGGACTCGTAGTGTAGGAGGTTTTGTCATCTCTAGCACCCCATAGTGAAACAGGAATGGCTGGTTCCCTACATCGCTTGTTCCACACCAAGTTACCAGCAGACCTGACGTGGCAGTCTGTTATGATATCTGTTCGAATACGGCAGAACTACCCAATAAGAATATCAGGATATCTTCAAAGCTCGGACATCATTGGCTTGACGCGAGGCTATTAAGGTATTCCGCTGGATCGACTTGAACGACGGATAGGTTCTTCCCAAAATGTATGCCTATAACCATGGAGAACGTTGTTCAGAACATAAAAGCAAGGTATCTTCCTACTAGCCCTTCAGATATAGTATTTGATCCCATATCACATCCTTGCACACGATGCGTTTCTCCTGTGCAATCGTCCTCGCTGTCGTTGCTGTTTTGGCATCATCAATCTCTGCCACGCCCGTTGATGATAGCGCCGACTCCGCCGAAGCATGTCCCTGGTTCTGCTATTGGTTTGGACAGTGCGACAACTGCTGCAAAGTGAGTTTCAGTGGTTTGTGTCCTAGATTTAACCAAATAACTGACTGGCACGGAAGAACGCCTTTATGTGCTAAGTGAGTCGGAGTCGTGTCACATCGGTGCAGTGTGGTTCATGGCACTGACACGTGAGTTAGTAGTAGTTGGTTGTTGAGTCGATCGACGTGTTGGCTTCTGAACAAATTTTATTGCCTGGAGAACTCGGAATAGGTAACTCACTTTTAACATTTTGCTGCGTTTGTTACTTATCAGCTGGTCCGCAAACCTCCCACTAGCGTCAATTTTAAGGAGCATCTGTGAAGTTATCTAGCACCTCGTAGCCAAACAGGAATTTGGTTCGAGTGAAGCGTCAATTTTTATGCCAAAAAGGAGGTTTTGTCATCTCTAGCACCCCGTAGTCAAACAGGAATGGTCGGTTCCCTACAGAGTGAACTCTGATTCCACTTGATCGACTCAAACTCTGCCACATATGCAAGTGGCCTCCGATAGATATACCTGTAATGAATTGCAATAGACTGACAGCGAATATCCACACAGAGCGCTGCATATGGTGGTTCCTTCCGTCCTTTCCGTGATCCATTAACAAGCTGGCTGCACGAACGAGACCCGCTTTAATTCCAAAGAGCTCACACAGTCGAAGCGAAATTTCGGTGATGAGCACTTTCCTCCGGAGAAACAATGGTGAGTTGGAGCCATCGTGCAAGCCCGATTTCACGTCTGACAGTCCCCACATGCCAGGTGGACCCTGGTCAACAAGAAGTTGCGACAAGTATAAAAGCCAGCGCCGTTGACTAGGAATACCAACACCTGCTCTTGGCTTCACGCTTGATGTGTTCGTTGAAATGGACGACGCTTTCATGCGACGCAAGGTATGCAAATCGAATACCTGTTGTAACGTAGACGCAAGGGGTTTGGAGGGCATACTTTGACTTTCATCCTGGGACTCCAGGAATCTTTCTTCCACAATGGATGATGCAGAGGAGACAGCTGTTTCCCCTAGTTCTTCCAGGACAGCATCATTGGGAATCGCTGGCATGCAATCATCAACACGCACGGTTACCCAGTCCTTTTCAAGGTAACTATTTTCCGCAGAAGGATGAGAAAAGGTGTCCAGCGAGAGAAGATAAGCACAGACTAATGTGCCTGACCTTCCCTTCCCAGCTGCATAGGACTGGAGTCAGTGGATGTGCAGAGCGGATGGAGGGCAAGCTGACCTTTGCAGTGTAAAACAGCTACCCGGTACTTTGAAACTGTTACCAAAGCATGTATCTCTCTCGAAACCAACAGGAGAATGGCAAGGGGAGGCGTGGGGTACTGACTTACTCGTCCTCCAAAAACTCTCTTGTCATAGAAGTTCTCCCTGACTGGGCAGAAGTTGAATAACCAAAAGTCGCTACCATGCTGAGCAGTAACAAAATGCTGAACATCCTCGTGGCGGTTTCGGTAGAGGCCCTTAGAGTCAGTCTCGATGTTGGTGTTATGCACATCTGGCGCAATGTGAGTTGCACCGGCATGCTCCCGGCATATTCCTTCAGCCAGTCGGAGCTCAACTTCACCTGGGTGACGTTAACTTCAAGGTATATAAACCTTAATACCTGATATGGTCATTGTGGCTTATAACCCCTCGAAACCGCTAGCGCCTACACCAGCATTACCACCAGCATTACCACCAGCATTACCTCTACCTTTAGAGCTTGTAATTCCTGTCCTCCGTGCCGAGATCTTGATTAGATATGTTAGATAAGATGATTAGATAATGTAGATACTTAAAAATAAAGATAAAACATATCCCGCCACATTCTGCCTTCCTCCGCATCACTGGGTACTGCATTTAGAAGGTGGAAGCTTCGTACCTGGATTACTAACACCTCAAACCTTAACTACTAACACCTGAGCTTATTGTCATCATTGTCACGGCTGTTCCCCATGCTGCGCTCGGTTTAGGAGCATCAATGGCATTGATTTTACTGTAATAGAGACATAAAAATATACTTGAAACAAATCTATATGTCAACATTTTGAGGGAAACAAAGATAGTGAGTTGCTGCAACAAGGCTATCAGAACGGCAGTAGGGAGGATGAATCAACACTGAGGTGCATCTCTAGAGGGTGTACAGAAGTTCCCAAACTCATCAATCTCACCATTAAGCATGTCCATGAAGCTCCCATCAAAGTGATCCAATGCATTGGGGTCGAACATGTTAAACAGTGCTCTACTGCTGCCAGTGGTTTCAGAAGCATTCATAGCGGACAATGTACTGGCAGCTGAATAGATATTAACGTCCATGTCCTGCCTGTGGTTTGTGTGCATCCCGTTGCTGTTGCTTTGCCCATCATTGTCCAGTGGCACATTGTCGTTCTCCTTGTCACTGCCTTCAGTGTTGCTGATGATCTCACAACTTGTTGCTTGGTGAGTGGGGAAGGCTTTCTTCTTCTTGCCCTTGTCCGAGTGAGATGCTTGACCCTTAATTTTGCCCATGTAGATGCACTCTTCATAGTCGTCCTTCTGCGACTTCCACTCGGTAGGCATGAGTTCATGCCAGTAACAGTCACTGGATTTGAGTGCAGCATGAAGACGGCCCAATGCAACTGAGGAGGTGATATTGCCAGGGTTGACAACACGGGCTTCAGTCCATCCAGTGAGCTCAATGCCCCACTTTGCTATGAAACTTTCATAGGAATTGTAGGCAACAGCTGGGAGCTTGTGTGGTTCAATATTTTTCGCATTGGTAAGAAGCTTGTCTAAAAAATTCAGTACTATGAACACAAACCAGGTAAGAAAAAACTCACTCATACCATCACAAACCATCTCCCGCATGTCAGCTTTAAGTTTTGTAGTTGTGTGTCCAGTGGTCATATTGACAACCCTGGCTGCCCCTGATACTACATACCCATCAGCTTGTAGGGCAAATTTTTCCACTGTGGTTTTGAAGAGGTGCAGACAAGCAGTCTGCAAGCTCTCTGATGCATAGCTTCGAGGTGCAAACACATCACCAACCTTGCCGCAAGTCACAATCCACATGATGTTGCACCCAGTGCACTGCTCCAGACCGACTATCTATAACAAGGTATGTAGTTAGAGAAACAAAAACCAAAATAAGAAACCTTACCTCGGGCTGGATATGTGACAGAGTTCCTTCAATGTCAGCATTGATACTTTGTGCTGTGACTTTGAGAGGCAGAGCCAGGACCTCATTGTCTTCAATATACTCCATCAGCTTTTCTTTGTCCTCCACTGAAAGATCCTTCCAGGCCTGAGACTCTCGGGCCTCTTGGGATACCACAGCCAATGTCCTTCATCCAAGTAATGTACCTGCAAAACATTTTCAGTGAGTTAGAGTAGTATGAAAAACAAATTGAAGTGGTAACCATTTTCCTTGCATTTTTTGATTTCCCTTTTGACAAATGCATTGAACAAGGACACTTTACAGTGATTTTTGAGGAGCTTTCCCCCAAGGTACAATTGCTGCGACATCCACTCGATGGATCTAAATATGTAGAGTTAAATTTGAGGTTTTGATAATAAAAATGAAGTAAACTGATGTGCCGTGTTTTTTTGGCAAGTTCCTCTATTGTGGTTTGGTATGCTGCACATTGGAGCTTGATGTCATGCCACAATGCAGTTGAGCGCTGTTTAGCCAAGTGATGTTGTTCCTTGGTCCGGGATGCCTTTTTGATATTATAGCCATTGAAAAATAGATGGAAGGAGTGAGTTAGAGGAAGTACGACAATTTACTCTGTGCTTCATGGCTTGCTTGGAACAATGACACACATTGTCTTGCTACTTAAGGGTCTTATATACTGTTGTGTATAATGACAACACTATTATACACGGAAGACATCTTGCCAGTCCTTAAGTACATGGTCTACGACTTGACTAGTTTTTGTGGTAGATAATGTGTAAGGTTTTCTATGGGTAACCCTAGGGTTTGATTTTCACACACCCTACCCATACCCTTGCACACCCCACCCGTCAGGGGTAGGGGTATAAACCGAACCGTCAAAACAACAGTGTCATGTGAAACCCATGGTGTCATGAAACCTGCGGTTAATAGGGGTATAAACCAAACTGTCAAAACAGTGGTGTCACATGAAACCCGCGGTGACATTGAAACCTGCGGTTAATTGGCAATACAGGCTACAAATGATAACTAAATGCTAGAGATATGCTGATTCAATCAACTCAACATCCAATGACTCTCGTTTCCTCTTAGAATTAGCCTTCACAGCAGCTACAAGGTCTTCAAACAAGATAAGATCATGATGAGCCCAGGAGCCGAGACAGAGAAATGCACGAATAGATGAACCCTGAAGGCAGTTGCGAGTGAAAGACAGCAAGTGGCGACCCTGTGAGAAGACACATTTGACTGCAGTAGACGTAGCTTTTAAATAAATTAGTTGCAAATTTATAATGCAAAGTTAAAAAACAGTACCTGGAATACTCAGATAGTCCAATGCCATTCGAAAGAGATTTGGATAGACATGACGGTTAGAAACCCACCACTTAAGAGGCTCCTTGACATTCTCAACTGGTTTGCGCAGGTACTCGTCAAGCTCGCTAGTCCGAGATCCAATTCCAGTAGTCACTGAAATATTTGCGAAGGATGTGAAGTCGTCATCGTCGATATGAATAATAAGTATCAAAAACATATAATATATTGCAGTAGGAAACTTACTAAGTCATTTATTGCGCCGGAATTGAGCACTTGCATAGGATTTGATTTTCCCTCATATTGTTTGACATATACTTCGCTCGCAATCTCCTTCGAGTGGCTGATCCATTTGTCCTCCCAATCTTGCTGCCAAAAGTATTCGAGCTTGAGATCAGGATGTAGAACTAAGTAACAGTGAGTTGTCTGTGATAATAAATAGATCGGATGCTTACCCATTGCGATTCGGTATAAGGAAGAAAGATCGGTCATCAAATAGTAGTGGTTGATCTTCTTGCATGCAAGCTTCATAGTGGCCTTGATGGCTGGATGGTATGGGCTCCTGGTATGAGGGTTGAGATGGGAGTCGAGCTTGTCCATTGCAGGTATCACAACGGCAATGCTCACTGAATCTTGAGAGAAGAAAAGAGTCGCTTTTTTGTACGTCTATACACAAAGAAGCATCAGTCACTAAACATAATCCAAAATGAATAGGCACGTGCACCTCAAGAACAGCAACGAGATCTTTGATGATGCCCCAGTCCTCATTGTCAAGCTCATACTTGCGCAATTTCAATGACTTGTCAGCGGTAACCTTGTCAATCGCACTCTTATAAGCAAGCACAAACTTCATCATGTCGTATGTTGAGTTCCAGCGTGTGACAACGTCACATGGGATAAGTCATTCCTTGAGGCTGAGCTCACAGCAAACCTTGCGCCATGCTGGGAGAGCTATTGTAGTTGAATGTATGATTGCGAATGAGAGTCCTCATATCTGTAGTGAATAGTTAGTATATGACAGAGTTGGCAAAGAAAACATATGTTACCTTGGTGACCGTGTCATGGACAGCGGTGGTGTCTTCCAGCAGTCTGGCCTGCTCACCCTTGCCCAACTCCTGCAGCTCATCAATTTCGTCATCCTGATCATCACTCTCATCTTCACCCTGCTTGTCTTCACCCTGCTCGTCTTCTTCACCCTGGCCTTCATCATCTTCAAGCGTCGCATATCCATCAACTTCACCTTCGAGGTTTTCCGGTGCGTTGTTGTTGTCATCCTTGCCAGAGAGTGCCGTATTGAATGGTTGTAGGAGAGTCTTGGCGAAAAGTTGGAGCATGTGATTCAAGCAGCGGGCACAATTTTCTTTGGTGAATGAGTTGGGCAATTGGTCGAGTTTTGTTGTCTGTGTATCGTTGGACGTGGCATTGTCACCATTGAAGGCAAGAATCTTCTGAGTCAGTCCAAAATCTTCAAGAATCTTTTGAAATATGCGCGCCAATGTAGCACTGGTGTGAGACTGAAAAACAAGAGTGAGTTGAGAGAATGATTATACATTATTGACTCACTTCAGGAACCTCAACTATATCAAGTAGAAATGCGAGCATGATACCTTCATACTCGATATGAGCAGTCCATGCCACAAATGTGCGATGATTGGTAGCCGTCCAGGCATCTGTTCCAAAATGAACACGACCAGGGTGCTCCTGTAATTGTGAGGTTAGTCAAATTGCTGAAGACTACATAGCAGACGCACCTGAAGCAACTTTGCAATGTGCACCCGGCACTTTTCAAAAGATGTGCTGATGTCGCGAGAGATGGTTTGGTTGGAAGGAAGGGTAATATTTGGTCGGCCAGCGGTCAAAAGATTGCGCAATTCCTGGACATTGATGATGTTGATGGGTCGGTTTTTTTCGGTGGTCCATCATACAAGATGGGCACTATCCGTTTTAGTAAGTATTCCAATGTGAAAGTACACTGAAAAGAAGAACATACTGTAATTCTGGGTTAGTGTGAACACGATGCGAATACTTGACAGGCTGTTTGCCGTTTCATGCAAGGAGGGCAAAATCCGAGCCATTGTGTTCAGAGGCTGCCTTACCACTGATGGCAGCATTGACAGCGTCTTCACCAAAGCAACGAATTGCATGATGCTTCAGATTAGCTGTTGAAGACTTGTCCTTTGAATCCTGAAATCAGCGAACACCACCAGCACGCAATTTGCATGTGGGAGCAGCACAGGTGAAAAAGTGACACGGTCGCGTATCATGATACTGAAAGGTGACAGTAGGTTTGAAGAACACATAGATTGGTGAACACCAGGTTTTTTTAAGTTGTTCTAGTATGTATTAGCATTGAAGTGAAAGGAACGACACATAAAACATACCGAGTTCTTGTTCAGGACTCAGCTCAGTGCTCTCGGGCTCGCTATGATCAACTGCCTGACTTTCTTCATTGTTATTGTCATTGTTATTGTCATCATTCTCATTGTGTGGGAGCATCATTGTTGACGAGTAAGATCTGGTAGAAACTTGAGAAGACGTTGTAGAGATAGATTTCTTGAGTTTTTTAAGTGGTTGGGAAATGGCCTGGATACTCTTCCATGCAAGGTTCTTGATAGGTGCCGTTTTTCGGGAGATGGTCAAAGACTTCGTGGAGGATGTGTCAGTTGGCTTCGCCATACTGAGAGGAAGTTCTAATGACTTACCTTGTGTGCCAGTGTCCATTTTATACTATTCTGAAGCCACTCCTCAATATATTGACCCTTTGACTCTTCACCATTGGTCCGATTTGAGCGGTAGTGTGCCAGTACTCTGACCATGCTAGTGGTGTGTGTGTCCAAGTCGTGGGAAGCAACAATTAGCAGCCTGGGAGTGTTATCAGAATGCCGCCAAGTCAAGCCTTCAACAACTGAATTGGTCCGAGTGATATTCAAGCTTCAAGTTGAGTGAACCAGGTGGGTGCAACACAACAAGAAAACCCGCTACTACCCATGATACCACAGTTCGGGTACACAGTTTGGCCTTGGTATACCAAATATGGTACCTTACCCTAACACCGCAGGTTTTTCCGCACCCGAGGCAAACTTTAATAATGTGGTGAGTTCTTGGGAGGATTTAGTTTGTTGTCCTCTTCTTGTCTTTGTGTAGTCGTACCAATGTAATACAATTGGGTTCCTGTCTGTGTTCTAAAAAAAAGGTAAGTATATTTCACCCTAGTAGGTCGTGTTTCAACCTATGAAAGTCTGTTTCAACTTTGTCGTGTTCTCCTGAGGTTCGTGTCTCACTTTCCATTGAAAGGGAGAGTCAAAGTATGTATACATAAAGCTAGACTGAGAGCTGTTCAATGGTTGTATAAGACGATGATGACAATAGTTGTATAGCGATCACGGTATACAACTATCTGATAATACGATAGTTATACGGTCAACCTTAGTAAGGATCCGTTATAACTTTATGTTTCAATAACGAAAGTCAATCCTTGATGTCAACAAGTCCCTTTAACGAATCAATGTAAGGACGGTGATGAGTATGGCTTTAATGATTAAATAATATAGTGTATATAGTCAATCCCCTGTAAGGCAGTGTATAACTATAAAAGGAAATCCTTAGTAAGCTTACTTCAAGGTACTACTTGGCCTGCACTTTAGATCTTATGTAATCTCACTTGTTTGAGAGAAGGTGTAAAGTGGGAAGTTATATTTTTTGGGTGGCAAAATGGGGCCTGTTTATACCTTTTTGGGATCCCCTTACATAAGCAAGATTGGATCTCTTGCTTTAGATCTACATTACTATATAAGGTAATCCTAACAAAGTAATTACAAATGGCAATTACAAATAGAGTTTAAGAGTCTGGTCCAGTCCAGTCTTTTTGCCTGTTTTGGAGGCAACCGGACCAGGACTGGTTTTTTTATTCCCACAATATCATCAAACCTAGACTGGACCCGTAAAGACCGATGTTTTTGGTCTTTTGCAGTCCTACAACCGGTTTTAGACCGGTTGCCACCACAACTGGTCCTGTGGCAGTGTAGTACCCCTTCCCACAATTCTAATGGTGGTTCATTTGTATTAAATGGTTGAGATCTGAGCAAGATATGAGCATTATAAAAAGGGTTCCCAAAATCCGCCCTGTACGTGAGTCAAATATGAAATGTCATTACCATGCTTAGGCTTCTTGACGAAATATGTGCTGCTAGTCAAGGCGATACTATAGCTAGTCTTATCTCAGGCTCCTCCCCACCACTGGTGGAGAGGTAAGGGTGGCGGTCTACTAGGGCGGTAGTTCAATACTTAGTAAACCGGAAACATGCACAAACCTTTCAAACCCAGCCCAACCTTATCCACCCAACCTCTCTACCAGCGGCTGGAACAAAACATTTGTAAACAAGGTCAGCCACAGTTGCAAAACCCAGAAAGAGACAGCAGAGTTACAAATATGTGAAAAAAATACATTGTGAAATATATAGACTATATAGTTGTTCCCGACATATTGTCCTTTTTGTCTTATGCCGGCTGAAGCCCCTAGCTTCTCTGCCATTCGAGAGAAGCTTCAAAATCATTTCAGCAAGAGAGCCTGCTTGTGGCAGCTCAAAGTCACAGATGTGTTCCTGCAAAATGACCATGATATTATCTGCATAGCGGGGACAGGGATGGGCAAAACACTTGCCTTCTGGTCGCCATTAGCCCTCAATGACACCGGCATTCTAATCGTTGTGACTCCACTCAACCAGCTAGGGGAACAGAGCATCAGTTTCCTCAAAAAGGCTGGTATACAAAGCATCTCAATCTCTGCTGAGACAGCGAGCATGGCAAATTTCCGTGTAAGTTAAAGATTATCTGTTATGAACATTTAATCAATGTGTTCGCTGCAGGGAATAGAAGACTCGCATTACTGTGCAATCATAACCAGCCCAGAACAGTTGATGAAACCCAGTGGAGAATTTGAGAAGCTGTTGTGAGATGTTAACTTCGCCTCAAAGTTAATTGGTATCATCTTCGATGAAGCTCACTGCATTGTCACCTGGGGAGAATTTTGGCCCGAGTACAAGGAATTAGAGTGCTTGCGTTATATCCTACCTTGTCAGGTACCTTTCATGATCACATCAGCGATGCTCACATCAGATGCTCTCAGAAATATATGTAGGCTCCTTCATATTCGATCAGAAAATCTCGTCACTATTCATGTATCCACCGACCACCCAAACATCAAGATCGGAGTCTGCAAAATTAAATACTCCCTTGCGTCCTATGCGGATCTCGCATTCCTCATACCTACCGGCATGAAAATAGACGATCCACCACCACTGAAATTCCTTGTTTTCTTTGACAGCATCCAAGATGGAATAAGTGCTGCGAAGTACTTGCGAGTGCGTCTCCCGCCAGATCTACGAGACAAAGTCAAATGGTTCAACTCCGACATGACTACTGAATTTAAGGAGGCCGAAGTCACAAACCTCGTTGCTGGAGATACATGGGGTCTGTGTACCACAGAGGCATTTGGAATGGTGAGGCATGTGAGCTAAAATCATGATGTCCAGGAGATATTGATTAATGTACAGGGAATGGATGTACCAGATGTGACTTTGGTCATTCAGTGGCAAGCATCGTGCAAGTTGTCCGCCCTTTGGCAGCAGTTTGGTCGTGCAGCCCGAGATCATGCACTGGAAGGGACTGCGTTGCTGTTTGCAGAAAAAGAGTACTTTGATGATGTACGCGAAGATAAGTGTAAGCGTCAGGAGCGTAAAAACAAAGCAACAAGTGCACCTGATAATCAACCGGCTGCCAAACACCGTGTAATCAACTGTTCAACCGCTGTTGGTATTGCGCACCCTGAAGAAGGTGATGGCGCTCAGGCTACTAGTAGTGGTTCAGTGGAAAACACACCTATAGTTACTGATGCACAGTTGAGGGAATTAATGAGACCGGCAAGCACATTAGAGAGGGCGTCAAGGCAGAAGAAAGAGAAAGAATTGGATCAAGCAATGGACTTGCTAATCAACGCCAATTATCGTGGTGTTGGGTGTCGAAGGAAGATATTTAATATCCAATTTGACAATGGATCAGCGGGTGAGACTTTCCTAACTTTATTAATAATTGTGATAATATTTTGTAGATTCGAGTCACCTAATATGCGACACATCAGATGCAGAAGGCTGCTCACATTGTGGCCCAATAATTCCTAAAGTGTGCTGTGACATCCATCACCCTTTAGCATTCTCATCATTCGATCCTATCATTGTCCCTCAACCGCCCAGACTTCCCATCCGCTCTCGACTTGCAAAATATACCATGGGCCCACAGGAGTTCAAATTGTGCGAGGCGTTGGAGGATTGGAGAGACCAGAAGACGGTGGAAATATATGGACATCCACACCTTATCAATCTCGGTCCAACCGTTGTGATGGGCGACTCGGTCCTTGACCGGATTGTTGACTGCGCCCATTTTCAGAAGATTAAGATCACCGACAATCTCCACAAGGAAACACATTGGTCTGTCAATGACAACCTGGCCAGGGAGGTGATCGCTATAATCCACCGCATCATTCCAATTTCACTCTATACAACTGCCCCTCTAAAACAATGCCCTCTAGAGGCTCTACCTCTCACTGTCAATGCACCAAACAGTGGATTAGCTCAACATTCAGCTCACATTCCATCAAATGGTCCACCTGCCGGTGTCAAAAAGGTGCAGAAGTGCAGCACTTGTGGTCAGGCTGGTCATAACAGTAAGTTTTCGCATTACTTCTCCTTATCTCCACTAACTCTACATTTTGACCAGAACGTGGCCGTATCTGTCCAATGCATCCATCGTGGATATCTTCCGCAGCTGAGAAGGAGAATGTAAGTAACTCTCAGCATCTTGCAAGAATGGCGGATTCTGAGAATCTAGCCCCGAAGGCTGGTCTAACTCAGTGTCTTGCAAGAACAGCGGATTCTGGTAATCCCAGTGTCTTGCAAGAACAGCAGATTGAAGGCTGGTCCGCAGCCATAATATTAGAATATATACACGCATCGTATATCATGATGTTACCTACTACCAAACTAATTCAACAGCAACATCGTCAACTGATGGACACTCATCCTCACCTTCCCCAACAGCAGCTTCTTGCTCTCCGTCTTTGTTATCCATGCTACTCTTTTCCATCAACTCCTGTCCCTTGGCAAGGATGTCAGGGATACTGTGATGGCTTCCGCGCCCGTTTACTACTTCATTTACAGAGTGTTTTGACATGTGTCCGCATAGGATTTGGAATGTCTTCGACATGTTCGCCTCTCCATGTTGAGTAGTTTTGTGAGTATGCAGGAAGTCGTTCTGGAACATTGTATGCAAGTTCCGGTATATCTGGATGAGTGGGGATTCCATTATAATCCTCGGAACAGTGTGGTTTGATCCTTTGCCTCCATTGATAACCTGTGACTCTTGTTTACTGACACATATTTTTAACAGTGACGAGGTATGCGCACCTTTGTGAAAAGGTTGTTCAACTCAACGCACCAGTCAACCCCTCGAAATTTTCCTTTCTTCCCGGTTGGATTGACCATAATGTCATAGCGAACAGCTCGTCTGCCAATCATTGTAAGTCTTTAGTAGATGAAGCTGTTTCATAATGCTTACTTCAATCCTTCGGGATACACGAAGTGTACTTTGCACAAGAAGTCTGTCATAATGTTCGCGTATTTGTGTTTTCCTGTAGCCTTAAACATGGGGATCCACGTAACAAGGCAAGTCTCGACCCATCTGATATCTCCAGTATTCATCGCATATGACAGCTCCTCATATATAAGCACATACCTGTTCAAGAGGAGTCCATTTTCATATTGAACATCACGTTGAGCTGCCGGTATGCATCGCATGCGCTGAAGTTGGTGACCTGCAACGTAGTCACGAGCAAGGGTACGTGCTATTGCTTCAATGTCTTTCAAAGTTGGTTTTGATGCTGCAAATTCCTCCAGACTTGTCCACTTTGGATCGTGTTTCCCAGCTTGAACCTCGACTCTCCAACAATCAAGGCGACGACAAATACCGTCATGCATAATCAGTTCATGCATATGACGGAACCCTGGCTTTGATCCATAGTGGCCAGTTTCCTTTGGTCGCAAGATACCTATGTCTCGCATGAGGCTTGTTTCATCGAGTTGTGCTGCATTTGGCTGCAGGAATATCCGCCAGATTGTGTCCGTGGCTGCCATCTTCAAATGGAAAAGGCCGGGGATGAAGATAACATGTTGTAAACGGTTCCACAGTGTGTTTTCGATTGATTGACGCTGCTGTGCAGATTGAAGACGTTCCCCTGTCCCAAGGTCACCGTGGAAGAGAACCACATACTCTGAGATGTCAGGCATGTCAGGATCATCAACGACTGCAGGACCTCTGATTCTGCCCTGCTCGAGTAGGTTAACAATACTTTGTATATTGCCTATGACGGTAGAATTACTGATATCCATTGCAGATGTAGCAATAATTGGCATTTTGGTGATGGGGATGGCTTCAATAGCCTCGGGTTCGCAAAGTTTGTCGCGGAATTGAGAAAAGTATGGAGGGCCATATGAGATGAGGTCCAAGATGAATTAAATCTATCACGGCGGCTAAGACCCACGTCATCAGGTGTATTCACGTGAAGAACGAGCAGATCCACCCATCCCTTCTTTGGTGGTAGTTCTGCTCGGGTATTGAACGGCGACATCTTCCACAACTCTTCAGAACACCTAAGGTCTTCCTTGGAGATGTTGTGCTGGAGCGGGAACATCAGACCTGATGTTAGATGCTTGAGATATTCCGTTGAATTTTCAATCTTGTGCTCATGGGTTTTCAGGTCCACATCAAAGTTGTCGTAGGCATATGTTGCGAGAAGTGACTGTCCAAGTGACCAGAGTGTTGGTGGGTTTGCGCTGCTAATGATTGCTTCACAGCGTGAATAGCATTCACAGACACTGATATACCCATCCGTTCCAGTGTTTCGATAACTTTTTGTGGTGTGTGCATTGATTGTAGGAACATCCTGAGTTTGCAAGGTATTGGAACACTGATTCGTGCTTCTCATCATAATGCTCAGAACAGTGATTTTTTTCTTGATTACATGTAGCAATGTCAGTAATATTGATTCAAAAGGCAGCGAAATAACACATGAGCAAAGTTTTTGCTGCCCGTTGTTTTTGCAGTTTGGTTCTCTCAAATTCCACGTTGTTTGCTAGCCATGATATAAATGATCCCTCGAGATCCCCTTCCCCAATCTCCTCCCAGTAAGCCTCTTCATCACTATTGCTATTTTCCATCATGACGTCACCATCATGATATCTCCCGACAGTTACTTTAGATTGTGTTCCCCCAGACAGCATGCTCTGGAGTAAGTTCCATGTAACTGGTGCAGATTTCTCCATGATTCTGGCTAACTCGGCCACCCAAAAATCCTCCAGTTGCTTCACCATAGTGTGCGTTACATCAAAATGAGTTCCGCTACCCTTAGCAGCAAGGTTACATATTTCTCGTGCACAGATGTCCTTCGTAATATCAGTAGCCCATTTTGATGCAGTACTTAAAGTATTAAGAATTTCACGTCCATTCGAGAGTATATCTTTTACAGCCAGATGAGCACTATGTTTTTCACTCGAGAGAAGAGCCAGTATAAATTCTGAAGCTGAAATGCTGACGCACTGCAGGGTTCCGAGAACGTCGTCCACCAGGTCAGTTAATGACATATTGATATATATATATTCGCTAGTGATACAATATCTAATTGAAATATTTGTGACTCCGCTGTCTCTTTCTGGGTTTTGCAACTGTGGCTGACCTTGTTTACAAACATTTTGTTCCAGCCACTGGTGGAGAGGTTGGGTGGATAAGGTTGGGCTGGGTTTGAAATGTTTGCACATGTTTCTGGTTTACTAAGTATTGAACTACCGCCCTAGTAGACCGCCGCCCTTACCTCTCCACCAGTGGTGGGGAGGAGCCTGGTCTTATCTTGTCAATAGGGTAAGATATAAGCAAGATATAAGCAAGACAAAAAATTGTTATCGGGCTTGTCTTTGAAAGATAAAAGTTGTCATAAGGCTTAGGTATCTTAATGTTAATTGTAGTCATAGTCTAGGCAAGTCTATAGCTACTCATATCTTGTCGAACACTCAAGGTTTGGGTAAGTTATGAGCCAATCGGTGATTTTGACTGATTTTGACTTGCCGTTCTAACACGTCTGATCTTTGTGCTAGTCTTGGAGCATGATAATCATCAAGATTTATCTAAATTTGATGTTCCATACCATTTTTGAGGTCTATGAACACACTGGTAAAGGTTTTTAAGCTTGGAAATCAATCCCTGGTTCAGTGCCAACAAGCCTAAAAACATGCCCCACAGACTTATACGAGCCATTCTTAAAATGCTTATAACTTTCCCAAATCTCAACCGATTTTGAAGATCAGACCACCAATAGAATCACCTAGATGAGTACTACCCATATTTAGGCAACCGGTCCCAAAAAGACCGGTTCAAACCAGTCTTGGACCAGTCTTTCATTTTTTGCAAAAGTTAGGCAACTGCAACCAGACTTTCCTGGACCTGAGGCAACCGGCAACCGAGGTTCAGTCTTTTTCGGTCCGGTTTCGGTCCGGTTGCAGTCTTTTTTCGGTCTTGCAACTGGACTTTTAAACTCTAATTACAAATGACAAGCTGTTTGAAATTGTGTGGAACCATTTGAAATTGAGGTGAGTCATATTGCCTTTATAGCCATGTATGACTAAGCAAATACAAGCCAGTAAATTCACCAGTCACATGATGTGCTGACAAAATTGGTGGCTAAAAGAAACAAAACAGAAATAAACAGAAGTGTGGCTGAACAAAGCCCAAACACAAATAAACAAACTGAAACATACAGAAGGTCACATGATCACTAAAAATACAAGGTAAGATCAATCTGAGAAGTGAGAAACTAAATAGATCAAGGAAAATAGAGGCAACTCGGTGACAGCAAAGGACTAGACAATCTCTCATACCTTTCCTTATCACACTTTCTATACTTTCTGTACGACAGGTATGGTATCAATCACATACCATGCATGACATCCACCCTGGTCACAAGTGAGACCAGCCTCTTCGAAACAGGTAAGCCACTCCAAGATGCTATAATTGAGAGATGTGTTAATTCTGCACAGCATGCGTGGCGAAGCACCAATGTGGAGTAGATAATCCTGAGCCGCATGACTGAAGTTGAAGGCTGCAACTGCAGGCTCGTAGTAGTAAGGTAAAGGTATGGTTGCTTGTGCTTGAGAAATGGGTGGAGAACCAGCTGGAGTAACGATCCATGAGGAACCAGGATCCTCATCATCTCCCAAGTCAATATCAGAGTCTTCAGAGTCCGTATCAGAAGAATTGGTGATGTGACTTGATTGAGGCTGATTCAATGGTGGCGCAGCACGTGGCACACCATGCCAATTACCTGACACATCACACACCACCAAAGCATGAACATCCCCATAGTGGAGGCCCTCTGTGCTCAGCTGACTCGGAGTTGTGGTCATTGCGATGGAGGGTGCTGGTGATGTGTGCTGCAAGGTGGCGGGAGTGTGCAAGGGTGTGCACAAGGTAGTAGTTGGGATGGTCGTTGCAATGGTTGGCACTGATGATGTGTGCTGCAAGGCAACAGATGTATGTGAGGCAGTAGTTGGGCATGATGAGATCATTGATGATCTTGATTGTTGCAGGGTGGACTGTTGACGTGGCTGTGGTTGTGTGGAATGAGCAGAATGAGTCTGAGAGGGCAGTGTGATGATCGTGGCTGATTGCACATGAGTGGGAGGAGTCTGAGAGGGTGGTACGAGGCTCACAGCTGCTTGTGGTACCACTTGAAAGCAGCAACAGAGGTATTGCCTGTCATGACTGTGCATGTTACTGGATCAATGACATATCCTGGTCTGGGTGTTATTTGGCTCAATTTCTCATGAAAACACAATATGTGGGCAATTGCAAGCTCCTGTACAAATGTTTCACACATCCGCTGAGCCACCTGCGTGAAATAAGGGAATTGAGTGAATTGGCGGGACTGCACAACATCAATGTTGATATCAGAAGCCCAGAGGGGCACAGTAGGATTCCAGTCTGGTTGGACACCAAATCCAATGAACAGGCCATCTGAGATATGACTGAGACCTATACCTGGTAGTGAAAAATTATTCTCATGGTTGCACATGAAATGAAATAAATACTTACTGCATCTTTGATATCAGACATGCCTTCATGAAAAGCAAATTCTTGGTCTCGTGAGTTCAAACAGAAGTGATCATGAAGCAAAGGGTTTGCTCTTGAAGTGTTATCCATTGAATCTTGATGAATGCCATGCTGGCACAAGTACCGCTCAGAATCAATTTGTTGGCTCATGGGTTCAGATGACTGGTCTTGAACCCATTGTCAGATTGATGGAGGCGAATATGGTGCTTGCATGATGGTGGAGGTTGAGGGTGTTGAGGAATGAAAGCAAGATAAATGGTGTGACATTGAAGGTGTGGTAATTATGCTGATGCGGCATTGCAGCGGTCACATTTAATTCATCTCACTGGGAATCATGATATCTCTAACTGATCTTGCAATTGCCTCAATTTTGAATGTTTGAATGTCCAACATCACATTCTGAATATTCAACGAGTAACTATACACAATATATGCAACTACTACATAGTACAATATAAATTAATGCTACACCAAGTGTTGTCAAAAAAATCTTCGAGGCCGATCAACACATCATGCACGTTATCATCAGGAATGAGATAATCTGACTCGCCCACACCTGTATCATCCTTGGTGGAGATAGGCTCTGCCTCCATTGCCACCCTACATCCACGAGTTCCTGTAAAGCCTGGAAGTGACTCCATATAATTAAGTCATTGTATGTGTATAGCATCCACCCGTCCACGCCAATGCCACATGTCATCTAGCTTGGCTGCCAAGAATGGATCCTTTGTGCGAACACAATCAGCTCGACCTTGCATCAATTCATGCTCATCATATATGGCTGTGCAAAGCCATCAGCTCTCAACATTGAGCCTTTCCAACTCCTCTTGAGCATGTTTGACCTTGAAATATTTGGCCACAATCTTGTGGTTGCCAGGCACAGTCCATGGTGCATCTGTGATGTCTTGCTGAGAATGTTTGTGCTTGAGAAGTTCAAAGTCAGAAACAAACATGTAGTCCAGAATATTGGTCCATTCAAGGTGTGGTGCTGGTGGTGTCATGGCAGTGGCCAGATCATTATACTGCTCAAGTGTAGTATGAATGGCCTTGCTTTGGGTTTTGATGGCTCTTCCGATCTGTTGACGAAGCTTATAGCCTGCATTGATATTAGAAACGAGGGCAACACATGAATACAAGCTTACCTGTCCCAGACATATTGGGTTTTGAAAGCTCAAAGAGCTGTTGAACAACAAGCTGCTGTAGTTTGTCAAGAGCACACTGAAACTTGTGCATTTTCATGTACTCAAGTGCATCACAATAGTCTGGTTGGTTGTCTGTCCACCAGTCCTTGATGCCAAGCCTTCCCTCTAAGTCTGCCACCATGCAAATATTGACCAAGAGAACATCAATGCTTGAGCACCATGCTGCCATGAGCCGAAGTGTCTTGCGAGCATCTTCAGAATAATTGACGTGCTGTGTTGATGACGTATTCATGAGAGATGCAGAGATTCACTGCCATTTTGTACTACACTCATGGTCAGGAATGCAAAAGTTGGAGTAATTTGGACTCACTCAGCATTTTGGAGATCTATCAGAGCTTGAACATAAGCACAGGCAAGGACACATTCTTCTGGCTCATCTTTCAGATTAGCAAGATATTCCTGTTCAGCCTCAAGCCACCGCTTGAATTTATCCTCCTGGATGTTGAGACTTGTAGCAAAATTGCTGATGGTGACACTGAACTCGCTGATGGTGCTTAGCGCTTGCTGATAGTTGTTGAGAATAAATTTACCTAATCATAATTAAGTGATGTGAACCAGAACATCATCAAGAAGTTGACTTACTAAGCTCCACATATTTATCGTCATCCCATTTTTGGAAGTGCAAGTCTATGCTCTGTGCCCAATGAAATTTCGATGCATACCGAACACTACGCGAGACCGAGTTTGATGATGAGAACACACATTCCATGGTCTCAAGGTCCTCAATGCCAAATCCTGGCCGGTAGAGAGGATGGTACCACAGTTGACAAGACCTATTATGAGCATAGCCATGAAATGAATTAATGATGACTTGAAGGTGGTTAGCACCAGCCTTGGCACCAAGAAGGAGGCTATTGCGAATAATTTCTCCAAATGTGCACCCAACATCATATCCAATCCTAATGTCCTTCCCAAAAGCGTCAAGCATAAAGTCAGTGAGGGCCAGTGGGTACTTTGCACTATAGATTCCATAAGATTCACGTATGACTTACAAAACACAAAACTTACAGTTCACCACTGTGCACCATCTCACAGAATTTGATAATAAAACCATGCTGGCATAAGGCAGCAAAGATTCCTGTGGTTTCATAGATGTCGAGAGCTGTCTTCTGATGTTCCAGTGCACTGCTTTTCCATCTCTCACAAGACGTAAGGACATCAGAAACGGAATCATCCTGCATTGTGATGAGTCTGGGGGCATTAAGTATGTGGATGACAAATAAGCTTACCTTTGTGAAGTCTTTGGACTGGTCGTGAAGGTGTTGGCAGTGCTTGATCTCATCTTTGAATTTATCAACAAAGTCCCATGAGAGGATATATGATGAATGAAAGACACATTGGTCCATGGTTGCAACACTTGCAATGTGCTTCAAGGAATTGTTCCCATCATGACAAACGAGAATACTTGGCACCAATGGTTTTTCGTCAGGTAGCTAAATTCATACATCAGCTCTCAATTGTTATATGAAGTGCAGAATACCTTGTAAGTGCAGCACACACACATGTGAGTAGCCCTCCATTTTGGATCCTCGCGCCTGAGTGCACAGTCAGTCCTTAGTTGGACTTCACGAAGTATTGCGAGAAATGTGTCAAATGCAATGGAAAATTGTTTGCAATAACGTGAGTGATAGTTCACCTGTGAAAACTGTCAGCCATGATTACATAATAAAATGTGCAATTACATTTTGCAGGTTGCAAAGTGTTTTTGCCATGGCCTGAATACTGAACTGTGGTTGGCATTGACGAAGGCGGTAGTATAGTTCTAATGTGCGAATATCTATGGCAACAGATGGCTGGACCGGAGAACAGCCAAGAAGAACAACTCTCACAAGTGAGACATTGGCAGGCTCGTTGGTGCATTGGTGAACAGTAGTTATGTCTCGATCTATATATGAATCAGTGTATGTGGGGCGAAATGAAAGCAGAGAAACCTTACAAAAATTTCGGACAGCGGTCACTTGAAATTCATGTCTGAGTTGCAGGGCTTCAGGTGTGTCCAGCGCCAGGTAACCATGTTTCCAACACAAATATTCATCTGTAAGTTATGGTAATTGGGCCTGCCAGTGTGCATCCATCATTTTAAGCTGCCGCTGTCAACTTTGCATGCCCTTTCTATGAGCTTTGGACCGTGCCTTCAGACCCATGACTGTTTGGAGGGTATCAGTGATTTCCCCTCCTTCCTGCGAGATATCGAGTGGTTGTTTGTTGAACCAAGAAAGTCCATTGTCGAACTGAGAAGCATCAAGGCCGCAATGACACTTTGACAGTGTGTTGGTGATTGAAGATGGGAATAAGTACACTGGTGAAGGTATATCTGGTTAGCATCGTAAATTGGTTGTGAGCTTATTCTGACCTGTGACTGAGGTCTTCAAGTGGGTGAAGCACAGGTTGTTTTCAAGCTTCTGTCATGTCTAGGGAATTTTCCACACCCCCTGGTATACATTCATTAGTTTCAGCCACTTCAAAGCTTCCACCTCACCAGGTCTTCACATCAGTGTGGTACTGGTCCATCAAGTTCTTTGGCCATGCCATCTTATTCCTTGGGTTGGTCGAGAGTTGGACGTGCAAGAAGAATTTTATCTTAATAGGTACATCAATTTGGAGTTGTTTGAGCACTTGTCCAAATCCTAGAAGCTATGATACCATTGATATTAACTATAGGGTGGCAAATTGACTGTGAGTTGCCGGACAAACAACATAGCTACTATTGGCATCATGGCACACTACAGTGTGGTATTTAGTGCTATGGATGGTCTATAGATGCTCTGTTGTACTACTAAGGCTACATTGTGATTTATACTCTTGCAGTGTGCAACTTGTGTCTGGCCTTTTTCCTGATGCAGCCACAACCAACAACAAAGCACAAGGCAAATGACATTATTGTCATCTCAGAAAGTGAACCTGAAGATTCTGGCCAACCCAGGGCAGCAGCACACAAGCCACCTTGCAAGATCATGTGGCATATGATGGCCACCACTGGCATTTATTCTCTAGAAGTTGCCACATCGCAGGTAAGCACACTCTTCCTCTTTGACAAACCACTCCTCCTCCTCTACGAACTATAAGAATCGAACTAAGAGAACAGTCTCAGTGTCTAGGACAGAACAGCTGACATTGATAATACCTAAGAGAACAGTCTGAAGACATAATACGATGAGACAAGTCTGGCGTGAACGATAAACAAAACAAAACATACCTCAGCATCTAGCACAGAACAGCTGAGGTACAAACAGATAAAGATGAAGAATTATAAGGTAAAGCTATGTAACATGACTGTGACAATGATGACAAGAGAAACGATGATGACAAGAGAAACGATGATGACAAGAGAAACTACAATGACGATGTTGATATCCAACACACCCCCTCAACAAGACACGAGTGCAAGACCAGAATGACACTGAAAAAAAGCAGATGTGGAAGAGTTTTGGTGAAGATATCTTGTGGGTGGACAACCAGATGGGAAGATAGGTGTTTTCTTTAATGTGACAACGAATGAAGTGATATTGTAAGTCAATGTGCTTTGTCTGAATGTGATTAGCTGCTTCTTTTGACAGTGCGATTATGCCAGCATTGTTGGCAAACAATTGCAGCAGGAGGGTGAGAGGTATGCTGATGCATGCAAAGAAGGACTGCAACCAAAGACCGTCCTGGATGGCAGCAGTTAGAGCCATGTATTTGGCTTCAGTCAACGACAGTGTGCAAGTAGTTTGTTTCTTCACGGAGTGAGAGACAGGCCCCCTGTTGAAGAACCAGATGTAGCCAGAGATGGAGATGCGATCATCAGGACACGAAGCCCAATCAGAATTGCTGAAGCCGTGCAAGACCGGGTTGATCCCAGTGCCCCCATAATGTGTGTGCATGTTCACGGTGCCAGTGAGATAGTGAAGGACATGTTTTGCTGCAGTGTAGTGACACAATTGTGAGGAAGCATTGTGCTGTGCAAGGTGCATGACTGTGTGCGCGATGTCAGGCCTGGTATACATGGCAAGGTATAGGAGTTACATGCCGTGTTCTTGCAATTAGTAGACAATATAATATTCTTGATGTATCCAGAGTTCGTGTGTCTGACGGTTCCGAGAGAACTGGATTCCAAGATACTTGGTGACAGGCCTGAGATCAGTAATACCAAAGTGTTCTGCGATTTTTGCTTTGGTTTGATCAAGAAAGAGATGGTTGTTGGAACCTGCTAGGCCATCATCTACATGCCATGCAATGATGCAGATGATTCTCACCCCCTCGGCATTAATGTGGTCGAAGATGAACACTGCATAGTCTGCCTCACAATGGAGGAAGCCCAGACTGGTGAGCACTGCCCAAAGTAACTCGTACCAGTCATAAACTGCCTGCTTCAAGCCATAGAGAGACGACAGCAAGTGTCCAACAAGACATTGTCCTTCTGGTCCGAGGCATTCGAAGCAGGGAGGTTGACACATATACATGTCTTCCTGTAGCTTACCCCATAGAATAGCCTGACATGCATCAAAGCAGTCAAGCTCCCAGTCATTTGCCGCCACATATGTGGAGAGAACACATATGGAAGCCGATTTCGCCACAGGTGTGAACATCTTGCCAAAATTGTCACCGGGAATTTGAGAAAATCCCTGCGCGACCAGCCTTGCCTTGAACACGGGACCACCCTTAAGATCTTCCTTGAATTCAAGGATCCAGCGGCACCCAATAGCACGATGATCCTCCAGCAAGACAACAAGTTCGTAGACATTCATTTCAGACATGATATTGATTTCCTTGTGCATGGCGGCAAGCCAATGGTCAGCATCAGGGCGACGAATTGCCTCATCATAGGTTGCTGGAGGAACTTTCAAGTTGTAGGTGGGAGAGAGGGGATTATGTCGAGTGTCGCTACAAACAGAGAGACATGCTACCTCAATGGCAATGAGGTTCACAATGACTTGTGGAAAGCCAATGTTGTTGTCATCCAGCACAATAGTGTCAGGATCATCAGGTGCCGAGAGTTCAGGAGCTGCACTGACAGGCTTGTGAGGCACTATCGAGATACGTGCCATGGAAGTGTCATCAGAGAGTGCTGGCGGAGGTGGGACTCCTCGCAGTTTCGCTTCCCGGATGTCGCATTGACATGCAAGTCAGGTCTGATCAGCGATAAGGCAGCTTTTGTAAGCTTGGCCTTTCACTGTGGGTATGGAAATGCGAGATGATTGGTGGGCTGTTGGCAGGAGAGTGGAGACAGGAATGGCAGTGGAATACAGTGTAGGTGCAGGTGCGGAGACAATGGAGTCATTGTCACTATCAGGGAAGGGACAATTCGTGAAACCCTCGTCAAAGATGACATCCCATGAATTAAAGAAAGCACCTGTGTCTGCATCTCTGCAATGCCAAGCCTTAACCCCAGGGAGATACCCCATGAAAATGGCCTCTTGTGACCACGGCCCCAGCTTCTCCTGTAACTCAGATGGAATACGTGCAAAACAGCATGCACCGAAAACACGGAGGTGAGTGAGCATAGGCTGTGTCCCTGTCAACATTTCATATGGAGTTTGGCCTGGTGAAAGAGCACAAGACTCCAATCTATTAAACAGGTAAGCTGCAGTGAGCGCTGCTTCCCCCCACAAAGTTTGAGGTAACCTCACATGATCCAACATGGCATACATACGTCCCTCAATGGTGTGTATAACATGTTCCGCCTTCTCATTTTGCTGATGTACATAAGGCACGGAGCATTGACGCTCAATTCCAGCTGACTCCAATGTGTCTGTGAATGTGTCATTGATAAACTCACCCCCATTGTCCGAGCGAAAGACCTTTACACAAAGTCTAGACAAATTTTCCCATTTCACATGAATGGTTGACCAGGCCTGAAGCGCTTGATCCTTCGTCACCAGGAGCTGAAGGTTGAGGATATGAGTGTGGTCATCGAGAAAGACTATGAAGTATCATTTCGAATGGGGAGTCATGACTGGAATCGGGCTGCAAACATCAGAATGGACAAGATCGAGGAAGTGAGGTGCGCGTTCAGTTTCCAATGTGTGAAAGGGGAGATGAGGATGTTTTGCCATGATGCAGGATTCACAGGTGGAGAGTGGAGTGTCTGCGTCAAGAGTCACACCCTTTGTGACTTTGCCAAGATGCAAAACTACAGTGCGACCAACGTGACCGAGGTGAGCATGCCAGAGATCAAGAGTGAGGGGAACTTGGGTGAAACCTGCGAACTCCAGTGAATGTGTTTCAGGGAGAGGCGACTCAGTGAAGGGGATAAAATCAAGGTCAATTGCATATAGTTTCCCTGTCACAGGGATTGCCCCAAGATGGTCACTCTTATAGGCAAGCTCACATGACATGTTCGACTTGAAGTTGACGTCCCATCCCTTTGCGTTCATGCAGGAGACAGAGAGAAGGTTGAGCATAGCGTTCAGTGCATGTAAGCAGTTAGACAGTCATATGCGCAGACATCATTTCCCTATAGTGAGCCAATTGATGCAAGTGCCACTTCCCGTCATTTCAAGGATCCTGTGATTCGCAGTATGCACTGGAAGAGACTCTGCAGTCAAGTAGGTATGGAAAAACCAACGGTCTTTGACAAGTGTGACAGTGGTGCCTGAGTCCAGTATAGTTGCAAATGGGAGGGAGACTGCACAGGATATCTTGTTGGGGACTTTGGTGATGGATGCGAATGAAACATCAGTGTAGAGACTGGAGAGAGAGGCAGAGGTTACGGCTGCTATGACGGCAGGTGCTGCAGTGACTGCAGCTGCAGCAGTTTCCTTCTTGCCCTCTTTCTTCTTGTTCCGCATCCATGGAGCTTGACCTTCCATTCTGCCCCCCTTTCCATAGCAGTGCTCATGGTCATGATCACCTTTGTTGCAACCAGGTGTGGTGCAAGATATACCCTGAGGGTTGTGCTTATGCTTGCGGAGGCCAGTGATGGCATTAATGTGAGACGAATTCCTGCTGGCTGTTGTTGCCACATTGGCATACCTGCGCATGTACGTGATGTGCTGCTTCTGCTGTGATACGGGAGACACAGCTCTCAACCATAAATGAGGAGGGTTTGTTGGGCATCGACATCATGACCTCATCATGAATCTGCTGCTCTAACATTGATCTGAATTACTGCCAAATGGGCACCTGTGGGAGTCCGATGAGCAGACTGTAAATGGTGTCTCCATCTTGCAGTGGGGCTCCGGCATCATGAAGTCGTTCGCAAAGCACAGCATGCTGACCAACATAACTAGTAGCATCGGTTGAATCTTTCATTTGAAGAGCGTGAAGCCGTTGAAGAAGTTGATATTGGGCACTGGTGTCTGTGCGGTTGAAATGATCCGCAAGGGTCTGCCAAGCCTTTCGAGCTGACACAGTGCACAAGCATGACACAATGTCTTCTTAGATAGATGATCTATAGATAAACACCTATAAAACCAAATATCTCCACAGTCAGTGATTCAGACAAATACCAATGGCTGATAATGTGGTCGTTTGTGGGTGGCTGTTCAATGATATTCAAGCTACGGTCAGGAAAGGGTCTTCTGTGAGATCAGTGGTGTCCAAGCAAATCAAAGATTACGTGGAAAAGAAAAAGAAATAGAACACGGTCTGGTCTCGCAACAACAACACCACCAGCAAGTTGGTGAAGCAGTAATGGCCGCTCCCAAAGCACAAGCAGGTAGGATCAAAGATCAGGACTGATCAATGCTTTGAAGAACTTTATGAACTATTGAACCTGCTGCCAAAGAACTCACAATGAGTATTAAACAGGATCAGGAACGGATGTCCTTGGTGTTTCGCACCAAGTCCCCTTTCAATAGCTAAAGTCTGTTTGGCAAAGAAAACCCTGGCTCAGTATCACTACTCAGATGCGTAAGGTCAAGCTGCAATTATCAACTCCCAAAGTCTCTCCACTAAAGCTGTATGGAGCTTCAGATGGATGAAAAAGACAACACAAAGAACCAGAATATGTCTGCTACAGAAACATGGAAAAATAAAACAACGATGTAGAAAACCAACAAATGAAACAGAACCAGGTGTGCTGGTTGCGGAGCATGGTCTACTCACACTTTCACTGAAGTCTCGCAGATGGGTACCCTACCAATCTTGCAGTTGCTCACTGTTGCTGGTCTTGGTCACACCACACTGCTCTTTTCTTCTGGGTAAAACTGCTTCCATTTTAGGGAAAAACACGGGTCCTTATATAGACAAAATCAGTGGCTGTGCTACTATTTTCCCACGTCTATAGTGAGGGTACTGTAGCCAGGCATAGTATAGGTATGAGTCATTCGTGATGAGTCAAATGAAATCATCATGAGTAAGCATAGTGTATTGATGAGTAATGAGTCATAGGTCATAAGTCATGTGACTCCTCATGACAAAGCATAGGGCACTGATCACATGATGTACCAGCCTATGTATTGTTTGTTTGGTTTTTTTTTATGTATTATTGGTCAAGGCTGAGCTGGTGTGATATGTTGTATTTAGGGTTTCCTGCATGTTCCCACAGGGTAACTTGTGTGGGAAATATTTTTCACAGCCACCTAACATATGTGGGGTATATGCTGAGTCATCCTCGAACCGTGGGAAATGAAACTGAATTCAAAACAAATGTCCAAAAATATTCAGTCTAGTAACGCAAGTTTCTTGATTTTAAAAGAATTATTTTTCTGGGCCCCGTTTTGGCTTGGATAGAGGGAATTTTTCAATGATTATAGCTTCGAGGGTATCAGGCTTCACATGAGAGTGTCAGTCAGCCATGCACCAACAGACACACTAAGGTGACAAGTAATGAGGTCCTTAGCTTTGATGTCACTTAGTAGCCATTCACACATCTTTGCCTTCTTGGCGGGCATGATATTAGCTGGATCAGCAGCAGTAGGCATGAAAGATGGTACTTGAACTCCCATGTTCAAGTTGGGTGGCACCAATAACTGGTGCTACCCAGCACTGTACGTCCTCCAGACGTTGCACTTTTCACCTCAAATGTGATACCCAAGCATAGTTGACACCGAAAAGCCCCCACAAACGAAAAACGACAACAATGTTAAAACATCAGTCTGACTGAGAATGAAATGGAGCCACTAGCCCACTTCATGATGTAGTCTACAAAGACCCGCCTCTACAAAAGACTGAAACCTGTGACCAATGGACTACAAGAATGCACTCCCTAAGTCCCTACAGACAATCATGTAGATGCTACCCCACCAACCGCTCCGTAGATGGCACCCATACGACCTCGTGATAACACAAGGCATGCCACTCATAAGAAACACGAGGCACCACATAACAAAGCATTCAAAGACCAAAGAACGTACCATACCACCGCACTGTGCCACTCCGAGTAAGTACCCGACAAAGGGAAATAACTGCATGCAAACATATAAAATCCCCACCAGATTCGTTCTATCACACCCCATCAACCACTACGAACATAAACCGCTCAACTGCTAGACCCCACTACAATGGCTAAAACCCAAGCTACCTCTGCCCCCCAAACCACCCACCACATGAACACAGACTCCCGAGAGAATAAACGGACTAGGTCCGCCTCCCCCTCACCTGATCCATCCGAGTCGGAAGACGGTCAGAACTCTAACAAGAGACTCACAGTGGAAAAAAGTGTACTTGCCCAACCTATCATCCAGACTCCCCCTCCAGTTAACCAATGGCACTACCTCCAGATGGGTGAAGCCAATAATAACATTGGTATGTGCAATTAGACAGCTACTTGGCCCAACCTAACACCTCAACCTAGCCAATGGTGTTCTAACCCTGGCTAATGGCCTCAAGATCACCGCCCCCCTACAGGAGGATTCCCTACTCCCCAGCTAGGCCAATCAGTGTGGCGCAACGTAGCTCCTACCCTGCGCGAGAGGCGGCCTCAGAAGGAGAGCCCTAAAGCTTGGGCCTGCACCTTCTGTACCAAATACGAGGAGAACGCGCAGATGACCACGATCAAAATGTGTAACGTTATCGCATTAATCATTGGAGAAACCGTGGCCACATCTCTCCTCATCAGTACCCCTTCCGCTGAAGGAGAGCTATATGAACGACTCCCCCCTCCATACCATTTCCTCATATCGGGTATCCCACAGAACACCATCTCAAGGCTCACTGGACTAGGTGTCTGCTCAACACCTGAGATCACCTGCTTCTTCATCCCCTTCGCCCAACTGCTTCCAAACTACATATGTACCTTGGAGCACTTCACCTTCCCAGACTGCAAAGAAAGCAATACCGCAATCGTGGATCTGGTAAAACACACAATCCGTATCCACCCTAACACATTGCAATTCATACACCGGAACATCCCCTCCCCAGATGCCAAAGCTGCGATCAGGACAATCAACTCAATCTGCGTCACCAGTCTTAACATTGCAGTCGCCCGCTCAATCACACACACCATGTGGAACGTTCAAGTCGACTCTCCCCCAAACCTGTCCCTCAAAGAATACTTCGAGTGGACTAACTTGATCTGTGACCTCCAATTCGCGTCTGAAGACTACGGAACTGGGCTAGTTCACTCTGAGGACAGGCAGTTTCTCTGCACCGGATGCAAGTCATATGACCACCCATCTGGTCTATGCCCCTACCCAAAGCTCCTAGGGTGGTTCGGCCCCACAGCAAGCACCAACAAAGACATGTCTAATGTTTCCCTGGACAACAGGATAAACACCACCAGGGGAGGAACCCCCCAACACGGAGGAAGAGGCTACACTGGCCGAGGAAGAGGCCGCAGTAGATGCAGTAGGGGACAATATTAGCTAGCCCAAGTATACTCATGTGCATTAGACCTTGTACAAGTATACCAATGTATACACTACATAATAAACAAATGAACTACGTCTGTGACAAAACTCTCTGTGTGAGGACCCTGGGTACTCGAGAAACCAAAAACTCGAGGTCACAATACAAAAAGACTGCATCTATAGAAGCCCAAATACACTATGTTCGCGATAGGAAAGCTTCAGATGCTCATATACCAAAAGGCGACCTATTTAGGTTTGGGACGTGTCATGCCAAGAGGCTTAAGTCACGGATGGTTATGTCTATCGCCCTCAACAAAGACAAGTGCCCCCATGACATTGTCCCCCCCTCACAGATGTGGATAATCTGTGCTGACTGGAAGCATGGTTGAGGCTCCGGTCAGTATATTCAACCACTAACAATACAATATTATCCCCCCACAACATGGTAAATTAAACTGGCAATGGTTCGAGGTCCCATGATTCCTGAGGGGACCGTACTTTGCTTGTCAGTTGTGTCCCCAATGAAGGGTCTGTGGGTTATGGTGACGGGCACCAGGATACTGACGATATTCTTACAGCAGATGGCCCCCAGCCACGTGAGCACACCGCTCCCTTAACAGATGCACCATGCGCTGAGGCAACCACCAATATGCAAAATACTTGCAACCTCGAGGAACAAGGTCCCTCCACATGGAGACCCGAACCAGCCAGAAGGACCCCACAGGGTCATCAGCCTAGACCAAGACGCAACCAAGCTCAAGCTACACCAAAATCTGCCATGAATGTGACAAGCAAAAAGACAATGAGGGCTACAATCAAAATAGCCTCCCTCAATATGAGAGGGTGCTGGCATAATGGCATAGACAAATGGACACACATTAATCAAATAATGAGAGATAAGAAAATTGGAATCCTAGCGGTCCAAGAGACCCACCTCTTGAAGGATGAAGAATCCAAACTTAATGAGATGTTCGAACAGAGACTCAAAATAATATCCTCCATAGATCCCAAACAAGTAAATGCAAAAGGTGTTGTGATTGTACTGAATAAACAAATGACGAGCAGCAAGGAAGCCACACACTGTCACGAGTACCTTTAACAAACCATTATTCTTTCCTAAATCACGTGACTAAAGCGTCTAAACCCAGCGCTAGTCCTAACCCTAACCCGACAACCTTTACCATAACAAACTCAACCCCTGATCTTGGATCCGCTATCTTCTCTGCAATAGATGCCAATCTATCACGTGACCGCAATTGCATATCTCCCGGACCCTTCCAGAACCTTTCCGCAGCAGCCTCATGGCTAATGACCTCATAGACTATTTTTAGTTACTCTTCACAATGTCACAACGTACAATTCTCTTTCTCTTTTTATGATTGGCTAGTTAGTTCAGACTCAGTTTGTATCTCCACTTGAATAGTAGTATATAGTTAGTAGTTTGTAGTCAGTAGTTCGTTCTTTAGTTCAAACCTCTTGTATCTGCATCGCAGCAATCCAGACGTCCCTGCTCATTTCCTCTTTGTGATTATCTTTGTGTTTAAGTCCTAGTCTCTGCCCTAGCGTTAATTCGTTTTGTGGGTTGTGACATGCACCATGACCTGATACCAGGTAGCGCAATATCAGTCCGGATACCGTGGACCAAAGGAGAAGAAATCACAGTCCTAGCAGTATATGCACCAAATGAGCCATCAAAAAACCAACTATTTTGGGAAGAACTACACACCAAACTGGAAGGACTCCCAACCCCAGATGTGATACTCAGAGACTTCAACATCATTGAAGATGCACTCGACAGACTACCTCCCAAAAGCGACAATGAGCATGCCACTGAATCACTTATACGCCTAAAATTGAGCCTAGACCTTAGAGATGGTCTATGTATTCTATTTTCTTTTGTGGACAGAGAAGAAGAGTCAGTTGTATTGCGGGACAAATACTATCATCTGACTAGGGACACCGAGAGTGAGATAAGCATGTGGGTATTTGGGCAAAGCCCCGAAGGGGGTTCCGGCCAGAAACAACGCTCCGAATCTGAGAGGTCGAAATGAGCCGTGAGGGCGGGTGGGCAACAGCAGCTCGCACTCGCGACTATAACGGACTTCTTGTGTTCGGGAGTGATGCGTCGAGCAAAATTGAACGTTAGTGATGGTTAGAGTTGATTGTTTTGAACTGACGATTATGAAAATTAATTTTTAATTTGCGAGACGCTTGCTGCTGAGGGCGTGGTGGGCGGGGGCGAAAGAACGAGTAAGACGACTAAGAGTCGACGAGTACTGAGAGTTTGCGTAGTGGTACGGAGCAAAGAAGAGATGTCCCAAAAAGGACATCTGCTGCATAGACGACATTCTATGTTCGTCCTCGTTCCTCGGACTCGCTTAGAAAATAATCTATGTATTCTATTTTCTTTTGTGGACAGAGAAGAAGAGTCAGTTGTATTGCGGGACAAATACTATCATCTGACTAGGGACACCGAGAGTGAGATAAGCATGTGGGTATTTGGGCAAAGCCCCGAAGGGGGTTCCGGCCAGAAACAACGCTCCGAATCTGAGAGGTCGAAATGAGCCGTGATACCCAAACACTTAAGGAGCCCAGCGACGCGTCAGGCGAAGGTTGGACTCCCGTTTATAAGGAGCGGGGCGAAACGTACCTTGGATTAGCGAACCTTTGCCATGGTATAATGGGTAAAGGGTTCAATGATTGGAGTATCTTGGAGGTAAGGCGCCATTATGACCGCGTGATTGCGCAAATATATGGTAAAGGCTTCGCTTGACCACCTTCCCATAGACTTGACAACGTCAAATGGGACGCCTCGAAGCAAATATTCTAGCGTTCCTCCTATGCGGATGCCGTGACCTTTGAGGTCTGGGCAGCCGCCGTTTTTGGCGATGCTCCCAATCCTTTGAAGGAAGGCTCCTCGCGTCAACGGACGCATGCCTTTGGGATGCTTCCATGCGAATATGTGATCATTGGGTGCAGGATCATTGATCTCGAAGTGCTTGAGTAAAGCTTGCATGGGGTCAGTTGCGTCTGTTTGACTCGCCCAGTATACGTCTTCTCCGTTGACTGACGTTTTCGTGCGGGGAATGTGAATTCTAGAAACTCGGAAGCCATGACGGTCCTGACAATCTAGCTCAATGTCCGCTCGTTTGATGAGCTGAATACCTTCGTTGAAGGCTTTGATGGATTGTACAGTAAACTCTCCAAGCCGCGCTAGTGAGTAAAAGGCGCCTGTTAGGCATGCGAAAACGGCTGCGTCAAGAGGTGTGTCTAGTTGTAGATGATCTCGAATCTGAAGGATGGACGCGATGGTGAACGGTTCTCTTTTTGCACGCTTGGAATTAGCTGGGGCTTGTTTGGCTGCTCCGTCAAGCGCTGTCTTTAACTCGTGTTGTTGCATGTTCCAGATTTGTCCGTGAAGAACGTGCCAGGCGCGAACTGCGTACACATAATTGGCGAGTGTTTTTCCAGCATATGAGCCGGCGCAGCTTGCTATGAAGGTAAGAATGGTGATATTATCCGCTGGACATCTCTGGAGTTCTGGGATGCTTCGAGTATCGCAGAAGACGTGGAAAACGAGTAAGCCTGCTCCGTATGATTCCTTGGTTCCTTGGGCCCACGAAGCGTTCATCACCGTGAGTACCCTTTCGAGGTCTTCATCCGTAATAGCGAGGATTTTTCCGTCTGCGTTCCGTACTGATCGGCTCTGTACTGGGTACCAGAGCTTGAGTCGATCTCGCGCTAGACAGTGGGGGCGCAGTGGGGAAATGATTGGAATCAGTCCTGGCTTGTAAGGTAAGGGTTTGTCAACTGCACTGATGGGTACTAATGGCGCTGCAAAACGGGTTTGCTCTCTTTGCTTCTGTTGTAGAGTCTTCGTTGAGGGAGTGATGCCTCGTTGGGTTTGAACTACAGACGCAGCAGATATGGTGGATAGTAGGTGCGCTGAAGACGGTAGAGAGCAGGATTGTTTGGATATTTCAGGCTTACGTGGATGAATCGAAGGGATCGTAGATGAAGCGGCGGAGTGGATGGGGTATGGGGAGGAGGGTAAGGAGAGATCCTTCATCAGCGTAGATTCCCCGTGAGGGGGGATCAGCTGGGTTGGTACTACTGGCGACGTATGTTGGGTAGAAAGAGTGTGTAGATGAGAGGCCGTGTAAGAACTCGAATATTCTGCGGAAGACTTGATTGACGGCTGTATTGCGGCTGCGCCCGTTTTTCCATCCCTCAATGACTCCTTGATTGTCACCATAGACTCGGAAGTGTCGTTCCGGTCTATCCAAGGCGACAATGTATCGAACGAGAAGCTCGAAACCGATTGCTTCGGCCCAGCCGATGTCTTTCTGTCCATCGAGGGTAGCCCACCCTGGATACAGTTTCCACGCTCTCCACTTGTCTCCAATAATGATCGCGATTCCGACGCCCGAGCTCGCATCTGAGAATGCTGCTGGGTTGTGCAAGGTGAGTGGCTTGGGAATGGTGCGGCCAAGGAAGGTAATCTGTAAGATGTCTGCCCACCAAAGCATGTCTTCTGCGAGGCCGTTAACCGGCCGATGAGGTAAGAAAGGACGCTTATGACAAACCCGCAGCATAACCTCGAGGCTCGTGAGATACGCACGACCTCGAGGGTGAACCAAAGACACATTGAGAAGCTTGCCGTGAAGTTTTTGTACGTCAAGAAGAACATGTACAGTACGATCCTGCCATTCTCGCACTGCTCTACTATACTTCGCTTTTTTCTCGTCTGAGAGATAGACCAGATCTCGTGCAAGGTCCCACATGAGGCCGATGTATGTGTTGCAATATGCAAAGTTAGCATCTTTCTGAGGTTCCCATGGAGTGCGCGTGGTGGTAGAGGACCTGTTGATATCGTCGAAGTTAAATGTGAATAGTTTGTCTTCCGCTGATCGTGGGGAGCTGTTTGATAGATCAAGAATCGGGAATCTACAATCTTCATCAAATTGTTCTGTGGTGCCATCGTCGAAGATATGGCCTCCAAACCAGACTCTGCCGCCGTCGTGATGCTGACCTCTTTCGGTGATGTCCACGTGCCATTGTCGACGTTGTTCATTGTATCTATCAAGGAACTCTCTCCGGATGCGAAAAAAGAGATGGTCGTCAACCCAACGCGATGCTGGGCCAATGCCTTGCGACCTGAAAATATCGAGTCCTGCATCTGCGAGATGCCCATACACTCCAGCCGATGGTGAAACCCCAAAACATGTACACGTGTCGATGCAGAATTTGGAGTCAGATATTCGAACAACGGCGCCTGGCCACTGCGAGGCATGAAGGGGAATAGTGCGGTATGCTTCGGAAACGTCTCTCGTTGCGATTTGTGATCCGGGTGGCAACCGACTGATAAGGAGCGCAGTAGAGTGAAATGTTCCCCAGGTACTGGGAAAGTCGTCTGGATTAATAGAAGAATTAATTGATGGATTAGGGAATGTGGTAGCTTCTGAGTGAGGGAATGAATAATCTTGTATGACGCGAAAGCGCCCTGGTTTGCCGGGTTTAGGAATAATAGACAAGGGAGAAGACTGGAATGGACCAATGAGAGTTTCGATTTCGTTAGCCGTGCATGGGCCGATGTACCTTTGTTTTTGGAGTTCGGAATTGATAATAGATTGGAATTCGTTTTTATAGACACTGATAGATTCTTTGTTGGCAGGCGCTTGAGTGGTTGTAATGACAGGAAAATTAAGGTTAAAGCCTCGACGAAGACCGTCGGGAATAAGAGGATATCTATCAATGAGTCCAGCATGCGTAAGGCAAGTTTCCCATGCATCAGGGTCATAGGGTGTGAGGGCTCTATGCCTTCTGCGCTCGAGGGCAAGTTTGAACTCCGTGAGAGGAGGCGGTACATCCTGAGCAGAAATGTCGGCGATCGTGTGTTGCATTGCTGCAACCGGAGACTCGTTGCCAGTCGCTGCAGACTGGTCGTGAGTCTCGCATGGTAAGGATCTTTCCGACTCGGGTGCAGAGAGTGTCGTGAGCATTGTCCCATGTCTTGGCCGCTTTGCACTCGACGATTTTGTGTGCGTGCCTTCCCAAGCAGACTGCGCAAGCGGAGAGGGGAGTTCCGTTTGCGCTGCTTCGAAAATCCTGCCGAGAGCGCTTATACAAGTCTGGAGAGGGTGAGCGACGACGTTGTGACTGACGTGGGGATGCGGAACGTCGACGTGAGTCTCGAGTTGCATGCTGGTAGTCTCTGTTTCTATGGTTGTGACTGGTAGTTGCGGTTGTGCTCGAGTTGATTCTCTGGTCCATCTGATAGGGTAGATGTGGCATGTAGCAGTTTGTGGCATGTGGCATAGTGTGGCATGTAGCATATGGGTGAGGCGTGTAGCATGTTGCGAAATGTTTGTAGCAAAGGAAGTGAAGCGTGTTGCGAGAGTTCACGGTATGAAAATTATGCAATGTGATCGAGAAGTATGTTAAATAAAAGGAGAGTGTTAGTGTATGTTCGGTGCATCGAGTACGGGTTGTGAGCACTGACCTTGTAATCGTGCCGATTATCCTGTTTCTTACGTTCTTCGAGATAGACATTGTTTCTCGTGCGTTCAAGGAGTATCTCGTTGATTCGAGACAAATCATAGGCTCCTGCGGCTGTTTTCACTGCCATATGCCAGCGCTTGCGCTGTTCTGCTTGGTAGACGAGTAGGGACTTTTGCGCTAAGGGATCACGCATTGAACGAAAGTCGTGGACTTGTAGGTTGCGCCAGAATTTCGCCATCATTGTGACGCGATCATCCGGCCAAGAGGCGTCTTCCATTGCTTTGATTATGCGTGGGCATGCTTGACAGAAATCTTCAAAGGTGAGATTCTGATCGTCGACGACGACGTTGGCATTTCGCGTCGATGCTGCTGAGACCCATGCTGTGTCTCCTCCTGCTAGAGTAGCCATGACCATTGCATCTTCGTCGACTGAAGACTTGAGTTTCGCGTCGTCGAGACCTGCGTTTGTGAAATACCATAATTCGACGTAGTCTCCTTTATCGAGCTTGCGAATGGCGTAAGCGGATGGGATAATGACGGGTTTCATAGGAACGTCGAGACCGGGAATGGAGGTGTACTTAAATTTATTTTTCTTCCTATCCTCTTTGCGTGCAGCTTCCTCTTCATCGATGCGGTCCTGGTCCTGTCTTTCTCGCTCTTCCTCGTGGAGACGCTCTAAGTGTTGACGCCGTTCTGCATCTTCTTCTACTTGGTTCTGCCACTGGGCCTTGTCGGTGTTGTTACCAGTCAGCCATATATTCCTTAGTATTATGATGGCTTGGGCTTCATCAATGTTCTGGTTGGTAAGTTGTAGCCGAGCGTCGGCATAAACCGCTTCCGCGTAGTCCGGGCAGATACTTAAATTCGGGTCGCTGGATAGTCGAGGCATGTTTAAGAGTACTTTGTAATTAAAAGGGGTTTATCGTTGTGTGAAAGGAGGCGAAAGAACGAGTAAGACGACTAAGAGTCGACGAGTACTGAGAGTTTGCGTAGTGGTACGGAGCAAAGAAGAGATGTCCCAAAAAGGACATCTGCTGCATAGACGACATTCTATGTTCGTCCTCGTTCCTCGGACTCGCTTAGAAAATAATTGGAGAGCTGAAAACCTGGACTCATTAGCATATACCTTTGCTCAATCCAGTGCGCAAGGAGGCAGACAGTCAAGGATTGATAGGATATATGTAAGTGAAGACATCTTACCATTCAGTAAGGAATGGAACATTGAACTGGCAGGAATCGCGACCGATCACCAACTCATGACAGCAAGAATATCCAATGTCAGGATGCCCTTCATAGGCAAGGGGAGATGGACTCTACCATTATTTGTCCTAAAAGACCAAAGCATCAAGGATAAAATAATGAACATGGGACGCACTATGCAATCAGATATCAAAGAATCAATATTGAACCGATCAGCCAGCCAAAACCCTCAAACTGTGTTCAAAGCCTTCAAGGACGAAGCTATCAAGCTATGTAGAGACACAGCCAAAAGATCAATCCCGATGATCCAAAATCAGATCAATACCCTTAAAACTAACCTTAACAGACTAGTTGGACTTGAACTGCAAGAGAGAATCAACAGTCTGGCAAGGAAACACCATGACAATATAAGAGATAACCTCGCGGTGTCATGCATGGTATGCGATTGATACCATATCTGTCATATAGAAAGTATAGAAAGTGTGATAAGGAAAGGTACGAGAGATTGTCTAGTCCTTTGCTGTCACCGAGTTGCCTCTAGTTTCCTTGATTTATTTAGCTTCTCACTTCTCAGATTGATCTTACCTTGTATTTTTAGTGATCATGTGACCTTCTGTATGTTTCAGTTTGTTTATTTGTGTTTGGGCTTTGTTCAGCCACACTTCTGTTTATTTCTGTTTTGTTTCTTTCAGCCACTATTTTTGTCAGCACATCATGTGACTGGTGAATTTACTGGTTTGTATTTGTTTAGTCATACATTGCCATAAAAGGCAATATAACTCATATTGACTCAAATGGCAAAATGTCTCACATCAATTTCAAATGGCTCCACACAATTTCAAACAGCTTGTCATTTGTAATTGCTTTGGTAGGATTACCTTATATAGAAATGTAGATCTAAAAGCAAGATCCAATCTTGCTTATGTAAGGGGATCCCAAAAAAGGTATAAAAGGGCCCCATTTTGCCACCCAAAAATATAACTTCCCACTTTGCACCTTCTCTCAAACAAGTGAGATTCATAAGATCTAAAGTGCAGGCCAAGTAGTGCCTTGAAGTAAGCTTACTAAGCATTTCCTTTTATAGTGATACACTGCCTTACAGGGGATTGACTGTATACACTATATTATTTGATCATTAAAGCCATACTCATCACTGTCCTTACGTTGATTCGTTAAAGGGACTTGTTGATATCAAGGGTAGACTTTTGTTATTGAAACAATAAAGTTATAACGGATCCTTGATAAGGTTGACCGTATAACTATCAGATTATCAGATAGTTGTATACCGTGATCGCTATACAACTATTGTCGTCATCGTCTCATCTAACTGTTGTATAACTGCGTCTTATACAACCATTGAACAGCTCTCAGTCTAGCTTTACATATATGGCGCCACACCCGAGCTTGCGAGGTTGTCGTTAAGACTTCGGCCCTAGGCTGACCACCCCCAATACACACCACGCAGCCCACCATCCCCGAGGGTAGGGTGCTGTCCACAGAAGTGCGTTAAGGGGCTAGTAGAATGGTAGGGTATGTTAGTAGTAGGTCCTTGAGACCCAGCGGTTTCGAGCCTGCGAAAGCTCTCGTCAGGAGGCTACCGCTGCCCCGACTGCTCATAATTCTAGTTGTACTTAGGAATCTTCCTTTTAAGCCTAAAGGATAGGAGTAAATGGTCTGTGCGCGTTACTCATCCACCTGCCTAGCCTGGTGTAGTGCCAGGTGACCGGTCCGCCTTTCAGAACTCATGACCTACCCACAGAAAGGTCCAGCTGATGGGATATATATATAACAAACTCAAGGCTTGAGTCCAGACCCTTGAGGTCCTGTGAGTTAGATATATATGGGCGGGTGGGAATTTTCATGCCCCCTCGCACTTCTCGGTATTCATATACAGCCTTGTCATGCCAAAGTCATACTTTGACTCTCCCTTTCAATGGAAAGTGAGACACAAACCTCAGGAGAACACAACAAAGTTGAAACAGACTTTCATAGGTTGAAACACAACCTACTAGGGTGAAACATACCTACCTTTTTTAGAACACAGACAGGAACCCAAATCGTATTACATTGGTACGACTACGCAAAGACAAGAAGAGGACAACAAACTAAATCCTCCCAAGAACTCACCACATTATCTACCATGAAAACTAGAAAAGTTGTAGACCGTGTACTTAAAGACTGGCAAGACGTCTTCCGTGTATAATAGTGTTGTCATTATACACAATTTTATATAAGACCCTTAAGTAGCAAGACAGCGGTAAAAATGAAAATCAAGTGTGAATCACCCACAAGTAAAACATGGTCTCAGAGTAACACAGGGTGTAAGGCAAGGTGACCCACTCTCCTGTCTCCTATTTGATTTGGCAATTGAGCCACTAGTGGAAATGCTCCTTCAATCTGGTCTCAAAGGATTCCAAGCACCAGGAATGGCTTACTGGATAGTAGTCACCATGTTCGCAGACGACACGATGGTGTACCTCACAGGAAGTGATGACTTCACAACCCTAATTAACCTGCTAACAAAATGGTGCAACACATCAGGAGCAAAATTCAACAAATCGAAAACGGAAATAATACCAATCAGTACTAAAGCTTACTGGCAAAATTTCCTTAGTACTAGGAAACTGAACAACAATAGCGCCCAAATACCCAATGATATTAACATAGCAAAAGACGGCGCAGTGGTCAGAATCTTTGGAGCATGGGTGGGAAACAATACAAACGAAAATGAAATATGGTCTCCAACACTGGAGAAAATAGATGCGAGTCTGAAAAGATGGGAAAAATGTCACCCAACAGTCGAAGGAAGAGAAATTATAATCCAACGTACCATCAGAGGAATGACCCAATATCTAACCGTCGCACAGGGCATGCCGAAAGAAATCGAGAAAATGCTCATTAATAGAGCTAGGAACTTTATCTGGGATAATGAAGGCAAATCCCCAATTAGCTTGAACATCCTGTGCGCCCCAATAGAAGAAGGTGGCAAAAGTATGCTCCACCTAACACACCGAAATGACGCCATAGAGCTCATGTGGCTCAAAGGTCTCCTAAAACCAACACAAGAACAGCCACCTTGGGCCTTCTTCGCAAATGCTCTGATCGCAAACTTCGCCAGACCAGCCCCAACTGTACACGCACGTGTGAAGATCAATATGTTCCTGCAAACTTGGAAACCTCTCACCAAAAAGCTACCCCAGATGCTTCAAAGAATCTTCAAAGCTGCAAAAACATATCACGTAAAGTGGGATGCGTGCATCGTCCCTTCTCCAATTGCTCGCCAACTGCCTGAGAGACAAATATATGGTAGCCACCATAAATGATCTCAAGGCTATGGCTCAACCAACACCGCAAGGACACAGAAACAAAAAAGACTGTAAATGCATTAGATGTGAAACAGACCGGAATGAACACAACTGCAACAAACCTTAAAAGACAGCCAAGGATATCATGGCATGCATCCTCCCTAAATGGAACCCACAAACAAAGGTCCAGAAAGGAATATCAGACCTACAACCAGATCAACTCATCGCTAATGACAAAGCTATCAAGGAAGAAGGAGATGTACTGTTTGACCCTGCACTACCACCACTGATCACACTCGAAGACAGCTTTCAAGCCTTCGTCAACTTAACATGCAGCGAGGAACCAGCCCATCAAGCAGATACACCACCAAATCAGAGCATCACCGGAAATGCCACTATAGTAATAGGAAGTACACACTGAACATCTGATGATGGAAATAGTGGCCATAGGTGCCCTATGGTATGGCCAAAATGACACCCAAAACAAAGCTTTCAGAGCACCCGACAACCTGGCTACAACAGAAGCCAGAGAATGGGCCGCAATACTAGAAGCCACCAGAACCACACCTAAACACGCTAAACTTGAGCTTATAATCAAGATACCAAAAATAATCAAAGACTTGACCATTAACCTACCACGACTGGAACAGACAGGGTGGACAGCAATACCCAACACTCGACTGATCAGAGCAGCAGTCGCTGAACTCCGAGAACGAAACACCACCACAATCCTCAAACCATGGGGAAAAAACCTAAAGAAACAGGATGAAACCGACATTAGCAATTTAATTAAGCAAAGCGAGGATAAACCGAACACATACAACATTCGGACAATGATAAAGAACCAATTCAACACCTCAGGCATAGCTATATCCAAAGGATCACAATGTCTGTTCTACAGAGGGATACGAGAGATCAACTCAGAGTACCACAAAAGAAGACAGACAAAAATGGCTCTAGCAATGACTCACCATGTGACAAGAGAGATCAGCTTAGGGATGCCAACCAAAGCACAGATCTGGAAATCTATAAGAAATAAGGATATACCAAAAGGCATACGAGGTTTCTTATGGAAAAACCTCCACGGCGCTTACCGACTAGGAGACTTCTGGCTGAACATCCCACACTTTGAACATAGAAGCACGTGCAAGCTTTGCGGAAGTATAGAGTCCATGGAACACATTCTAGTAGAATGCAAAGATTCCCTGGCAAGAACAACCATTTGGAAATTAGCAGAAAAGCTATGGTGCATGCATGAAAATGACTGGCCTGACATCAAATATGGAACCATTCTAGGGTGCTACCTAGCCCATTTCATGGACACTAAAAAGGAAAGATTAGAAGGAAAATCAAGACTATTCTCAATACTGATCTCCGAATCAGCCCATATGATATGGAAACTTAGATGCGAACAAGTGATCAAATTTAATGATGAGGGAGATAAACTCCACTCAGAAATGGAAATTCATAACCAATGGGTAGCCACAATTAACAAAAGACTAAAGTTCGACAGACTACTCACCGACGCCTCAAGATACGGGAAACACGTGTTAAGGGAAAACTTAGTTCTCCGAACATGGAGCGGTGTCCTTATGGACGAAGACAACAGACCGAACAACTGGGTCCAACAGGCGGGGGTTTTAGTGGGTATTATGGTTTGGCAACCTCCGGGGCGCAGCAGGTAGCTCTAGTTACCCCAAACCACAGAGTCCCATACTGCCAAGCCTGGCGTGCATAAAGCATTTCCCCTGGGTGACTTATCTTACATTAATTCCTACGTCTTATGGGTGCAACTCCCATACAACAAATGTGCTATCTGGGGCTGACTTGGTCAGCTGCCACTTAGCCATACCGTTCCACCAAAACAAAACAAAAAATGAAAGATGGTGTCCCAAGAAGATCTGCGGGATCAGAGTTTGTATTGAAGTGACACCAAAGATCTTTGCAAGCGAGTGTGTATTGCATTTTTGTTGACCATCCAACATAATTCTCCGAACCCAACAACCCGGGGATGTGATCAAACTTCCCCATAGTGATACCACCAGATGAAAGGATGAGGTAGAATAAGATATATGAGCAGTGAGCTAGTGCAAACGGAGTTATTGTCCTGTGAGGTCATCTGATGGCTCAATAAGAGCCAGGGCTCATAACCTATTAGAATCGAACTAAGAGAACAGTCTCAGCATCTAGGACAGAACAGCTGACATTGATAATACCTAAGAGAACAGTCTGAAGGCATAATACGATGAGACAAATCCGGCATGAAAGATAAACAAAACAAAACATACCTCAGCATCTAGGACAGAACAGCTGAGGTACAAACAGATAACGACAAAGGATTATAAGGTAAAGCTATGTAATGTGACCATGACAATGACAACAAGAGAAACTATGATGACGATGTTGATATCCAACACGAACAACTCATCTTATGAAAAATTTGTGATCCCATTATACCCACCTCTGATCTGCATCACAGGGGATTTCTCCAGTCACACTGGACCACTACCTCAAACCAAGAAGCCAGCTGCCATACTGAAAAGCTCCCTCATGATGGCTGACAGACACTGGTGCCAGCACTCAGTGTCAGCTTCCCATGGTCACACCCAGCTCCACTCCCCCCAGGCCCAAACACAGTTGCTAGTACCAGTGTACTACCAATATCACACCTATTTCAAGGCTCCCAGGGATGACCCATTCTCAGTACTTCTTCACCATTGCAACAAGAATTGATGCCTGTGCCATGCAAATCTCTGGTGATGTCAAATTCCACTTGTTCATGGACATGAGAGCGTGTATCTCTTTCAAGATGATGCCCAAACAGCGGGCTGTAGCTACCAAGACCTACAACAACCATCTTGAGGAGAAGAACCCCCAGGCCCTTCTGCAAAGCTCAGCAAGATTGAGGTGGCCATGATGAACCATGTTGCAAAGAATGACTTCAAGTGTGAGCTCCAGCTGCTCACTGGCATTTTTTCATGTGCACCCTACAATATAGTTTGTTCTGGCTCAGAAACCTTCTGGAGAAGGCACTGTCACGCCATTGAGCTCATCAAGGCCAAGTCTGGGCCTGGGAAGAAGGGGCACAAGTCCTTTCTCATTTATTTCCTGTTTGCTCACACTTGCTTCCAGATTCGTAAGGCACACACATGCTCCCACTGCAGGACCATCATGTACCCCAGTCCTGAGAACTTGGGGTACAACCACAGACAGGGCTTTTGTGCTGATGGCGCCAAGCAGGTGTCCAAAACTGAGCCACCTCCACCCTGGCCACAGCACCAGGTATATTCTCTGAAGGCAAGCACTTCCATCCACACATGCGGCACCTTCCTCAAAACTGTCAAGCAAATATACAAGCATGTGTTCCTCCAGCCATCTGGTGAAAGCCCTGCCCTCAAGCAGGAGGCCTTTGCGAAGATGCTGCTTGATCAGTCAATGACACTCGAAGAATCAGGCATGGTGCTGTTCAAGTTGTACAAGGAGCTCAAGATTGATGGATCAACACCAGATGCAATGCTGACTGTGCACAATGGTGTAAAGCACCTCCACATTGAGTACCTCCAGGAGCACTGGACCTTGTAGTATTTTTTTAAAATCTTTCAATTCAAATGCTCTTGCTTTGTCCTTAGGTACTCACAGTTTCCTTTCCCCCCCTCTCACTACTAATGGTTCAGATTTTGTCTATTACATTATCTCCTTGCTATCAAGCCCCGCCCTTGCTTCAAATCATTCTCCTTCCCCCCTTCCGCACATTAGCCAGTGTTTTCTGTCCCTCTTCCATTTTTTTAACATATATCACATGACTTACAAATGGTCTGCAAATGGTCCCTCACATGCATGACCATTTTGGCATCACATGAGACCAAAAATGGTCCACCCCTTCGCATGACAATGTTGCCAGAAACCAGGCTTTTTATGAAGGCACATGTCAGCTGTGGAAGCCTAGCCCAATGAAGAATTTATCCCCTAAAAAGTTAGCTATCATCCAATCTCATCCAAGTTTGCGCAGAACCTCAACTGGAAGGCGAGTGATTTGCTAAGCCCTTTCTGATTGCCTCCGAATCCAGATTGATACTTCCCATGCTACAAGATAACACTTTTGTTTCAGGCCCTCGATAACGAGGTCAGAAGGTTTTCGTGAGAGACGCTGGGGAGTAGACGGGATTGTGGCTCCAGTAAGGATTGTTCTATTTTTTCACAGAAGTTGTATGTCTCTTGCTTTCGGATCCGTTTCGACCTGATCTTGGGCAGTCTTGACATTTTCCCGCCCGTACTAGCCAGCAGTATGATTAAGTTATTACCCGTGTTGCCAGCGCCGATGAATGCAATCTGATTCGCTCCAAAAAATGCGAATCTAGATGGTCGCCAACGCAGCCATAGAAAGATGACTTGAGACTCAGCGAAGGGACAAATTTTGCCTTCTATAAATGCAGAATACAGGTTGCGCCGTAGTTGAGCATGCGTGGTATATGAATGGAATGCAAGAAATCAAGCCATGAGATCTACGAGAATGGTGATAATACCAAGTACTAGACCGCACCAACATGAGCTCATCGTTAAACAAACAAAAAGAAAGATGAAATTACCGATTTCAATCCCGATAAGAGCAACGACAATCTGCTCAAGTCGTTCTGCATGCCTACTTGATACAGATTCCTTGAGAAGTTGGAGCATATCTTGAAGAACCTGTCCATGAGGTCAGCGAATGAAAGCTTGCCACCTGAACCAAACAAACCTCGACTCGTGTGTTTAGGAGATTGATTCGCTGAGGGATCTCCAGATAACTGCGCGCGGCATCGTACAACGGTTGGAGATCTGGAAAGCTCTGAAAAGGTGTTAAAAATGCTGGCACTTCACGTGGACAACCCGGCTTACCCAGAATACTTCCTAGAACGGGGGCAGGGGTAAATTCAATATACTCTAGACAAATATTTTCTTACCGGAGAGTCCAAGACAGAGCCTACAGAGTTAATGTTAGTCCGTAATATGAATAACTCCCCGGTTTTGCGCATGATTTCTGGAAAGTATATGTGAGACGGTTTACAATGCGGCATCCTCTTGACCGACCTTTATGGGGCATGCCGATCTTCCCTGTCTCTGACAATGTTTCAGGTATATCTTTCGTGTCTTCGATTGTATTTGAGATAAGCTCCTCGAACTGAGCAGCCGTCAGGAACAGAATATGCCACAGAATGAAATCAGGTACCAAGGATATCTTGACGGACTGAGACAGTGCGTGCGATAGAGAGAGCTTCGTCCTTGATGTGTTTAAGCATCACAGGGACCCCTTTTATACTCAACTCACATGTAACCAGATCCTTTGCGCAAGGTGATGACATCGTTGTATATACTGTGTCATGGTAAAAATCAGCGATTTCGGAAAGGGACCAAACGTACCGACTGTAGTTAGCATAGTAATAATTCAGATCCTCCATTTCAACCCCGTCTGGTGCTGCCAACAATTCAGAGTTCTGCAGGGAATACAAACGCCCTTACCTACCCAATCTTTCAACTTCAAAACGCTTGCTACGAGCAGTTCATCAATGCTGATTGTAACAAAACAAAATGCTTACATAGAGGACAAGAAACGTTTCTCTTGGGCTTCACTCATTCCCCATATGACGACTGTTCCGTAGGCGAAAATGAAAATCTCGGCCTCGGTTGGAACAGTGTGAAATTTGCTAATCTTCTTGCGGTTAGAGGGGACTCCATTGTCTTCCGCTTCAGAGATCAGGGTATTTAGTTCCGGGATTCCTAACAAATCCCCACTCGCTGGTAGAGATTTCGCATTTGCTTCTTGGTTGACTTGGGGTTCATACGCGTAAGGAGTATACAAAACTTCGTCGATAATCTTGGGATCTGCAAGATAGGATGCCCTCCGGGCATTGAAAAACTTCGAAAGTTCATGCAGACGATAGGAACTATATCGAAACAATGCCTGTCAGTTACATAGTCAAGCCAGAAGCCAACAAAGAGTTACCTTGCCGTCGCATATGCCGTTACGCGAGGTAGTGACTTCGCCTTTTTCTTTGTCAGCCTCAGTGCATCTCTTCGTGCCGTTCCCTGCGGAATCTGTGAGATTTGACGTAGCCGTACTTCGACATCCTCGTCTTCGTCCTCATCTGACTCATCCTCGTCCTCATCATCCCCATCATCCGTATCTCCTGTTGTACCCAGGCTTTCCTCAGTATCTGGACGTGGCAAAAGTTTGCCTTGGGTAGGCGATGTTGGTTGGTCCGGTAGGACCTTAAGTTTGCCGGCGACCTTCGTGGACCTGTTTGCACCGCGAGTTTTCGGTTCGGGCTCCCTAGAAACGCCTGCTATAGATTTTGGTAAGAGCGGGTTTGTAGGCATGATAGGACACGGCTGTATTATGACAGTACTTTGAGAGTCCCTCTCTCAGTTGTTCGGACTTGTCTCGATCGTGAGCAACGCCTTCTGGGCGAGTCACATGACCGCTGGTCACGTTGTTTTTGCAGCACTGGAGTCTGGAGATTTCAGAGACGTCAACACCCTTGACAAGTACATAGCTCTGGCCACGCAGATTCCAACTGCGTCTCCATGCTGGATCAGGCATGTGCATGAAACTCTGAAGCTTGCGATTTACAAAGAAGCTGTTTTTTTACTTACAGCCCTTCCATCTTCTCGGTTGCCGCGACTCGGACATCATTCAAATACCTCGCCTAGGTATAAACTATGTCAACGCCGGGCGAGCTGCCTACGAGCGTATATTTGTAAAACGCCGCTCAGGGTTGGCCCGAGGTATTTTGCGGTATGTGACAGCATCATCATATGGTACTGAAAGCTTACCGAAACCAGCATCGTTCGCTGCAGACACCGCTGATATGGCCCATATCTGATATGTACAGCAGCGCTATCCTGTTCAGGCTCATCCGATTGGATCTTTCCCAACTGCTACATAATAGTGTCATACTGCTGGTGTCATGCAACCTCGCCGGGCCCCAATCTTCCAAACTCAGACCATCATAGGATATAATTATTCACTTACATAAAGCTTAAACCGTGATAAATTGCAAGGTTCGTACCTTTACGTTTACTTTATACTTCAGTGCTACGTCACGGTGAATAATGGCAGGAGGAGCCTTGCTGATCGGCGGACGCTCATTGGTGGAGAGGACTATCCATGCCACTGTATACCTAGACGGCTATGATACTATGCCCAGTCAACTCGTTCGTATTTCGCCACCCTTCTTTGACTCAGGTTATGCGACAATTCCGAAGTTGTCGGATTGGAAGCCTCCTCCCTATAAGCTCCCTCCGCGGAGCCGTTTTGACCCGCAGGGTTCATTGCCGTACTGCAACACCCTCTTTTTCTTCTGGTGTTGGAAGCAAGTAAATTTTGCCAACAATACACCCCACGCAGACAGGGGAGGTTGCAGCAATATTGTCGTCATGTACACTCACTATTTTCCAAGTATCCAATTCATGATATTACCCGATTGATATTCTCCAGAACTATTATCCATGTCTGCTTCCCCGACCCTTCAGTGTTCTTTGCCAGGAACGACTGAACTCCGCGTACAATATCTGTTCCAATTTTGTTCACACATCCCACTTGAAACTGGCCATTGGCAATAATCCCTCCCAAAAGATTTACAATGTCCCTGCCTTCGAAGAAGGCTCCCGGCCGGATTGCCAGTAATATAGCTGAAGGCAGGTGTGTGGAAACGCATAAACGTTGTAGCTCTCCGCTTACAATCACTGCGTACTGTGCCAAAGATCCTTCCAAGAAAATTTACTATCCCATTAATCACTATCGCCTAGGACCTGTCACGCAAACCCACCAGTTATCCCTTTTGTACGAGGGGACAAAGTGAGTCGCGCTGATTAGTCGGGGTAGGACTTACCCAAAGTACATCTTTGATCTCAGGACTAACTTCAATACTCCCATTTTCCGTTAATACGCTCATACCTGGTCAAGCAACAGATAGATCCCTTTGTTCGGTCCGAGACGGCGATTAAGCATCAACAGGGTGGTTGCCTACATGTGGCATTTCCGCGGAATGACCAGAAGAACGCCCCTGAACAGACTGCGCCAGCACTACCAGTGTGTGCTCTGAATCGGAAATGTCCGTCGTCATCTGTACATCCAGTCTGACGCACCCAAGCAATTCACAAGTGCTGCCACACTAGATACGGTCTACATGTCATCACATTTCAGGCAACGTTATCACTTTACGGAACCGCAAACGGGCAGAAATGCTAAAAGAGGAAGATGCATGTTGTATATGGATATATGCGACTATGTTCCCGGGGTCAACCTACACATTATGTTCATGGTACGTACCTGAGCTTGGCATTAAGGTCGAAGCACGTCCTGCGTGAGAGGAACATGCAAATTCTCAGCAGGCGGGGATATCTCGATAACGCTCCCCGACAACAGCTGCCCGGGATGTTCAGCAAAACCCCTATCCCAGCTCAGTAACAATGACCCTTCAGGGCGGAAAGCGTCTCACGGCCTCGATTCCTCCGCTGATCGTATTCGCGTTCGATGATCGGCGTCTCGGATCAGTGTCAAACTGTATACATATTCACAAGTTAATAATAACAGACAACCAGGACCACACCCACCAGTTCACTCCAGCTGTATAACCAAGCATGCATTAGCGTGACGACGGCGTTTGACAGATCGGGAGGTGCACACATTCCTGCGGTTACTACGTGGTACAAAGTACTATTTGCATATGAATCTGAGGCTTACTCGCAAACTAGTACGAGTTCAACAGACAACACTTAGGATACAATAAGTACAAGCTCACCCTTATCAGAATGACAATAAGGTACCTGTGTGCGTTCGGCGCCAAGTCTGTAAAAACAAGTAACAATATGTAACAAGGTATGCGTGACGATTATAAATGTGAAGTCCAGGTGTAGTTAACAAATAAATGGGTTGTCCACGCCTGGGAGATGAGGCATATTAAAATAAGTAGAAGAGGAAGCCGCAGAACGTCTCGAGATTAAATCGGCCTCAATGAATCTTCAGGTATACGAGCACCCTATCGATTCGGAGCGTAGAGCAGAATGTCCCTTTGAAGGGGGATGATTTCGGTCTCCTCCCTTCGAGACAAAACCTGGCGAGACCTGAGTTGAAAAACGCTGGAGAAACTGTTCATCAATCGGTTCGCGCCTCGGATATGCAAGCCCTTGCAGGTATTCGAGGGGCACTAGCTGTTCCGAGAGATGGGAAGGACTGATGCGTGGGCTTGGGGTAGCAGGCCCTGAGGAAGATGATGATGTGGGAGAAGGACATGCCGAGCGACTCTGGAACGGCGCGGTATCACGAAATTGTGACTGCATCTGAGTAGGAACCACATTGGGAGCCGAATAAGTCGTCTGGCGGGCGTTGGAAGAGTGATGCCTAGACGATCCTTCTGCGAAAGAAGGAAATGAATAAGCGGTTTTACGCCCGCTTGTCGGCTCTGACTCCAGCAGATCAAGCTGGGAGGAATTTCTTGAGGTGGGAAAATGTGTAAACGCGGTAAAAGGTGAAGGATTGGAATTTGAAGCGTGAAATGATAATTGAAACCCGGATTGAACCGGATTGATCTTGGGTAGTACGCCATCCATGGGAAACTGTGGGAGTTGCTTTGCAACCGCAGATTTTGGTAGATCATCGTCTCGTCTCGTCTTAGCATCTCTACGAGCACTTCGGAACCATCCGTCTGGAACCGGGACATCACCGACCCCTGGTATATTATCGATTGTGTTAAGCCGATCAAGCTTCTGTTGACTGAAGTAGGCAGCTGATGAACGAAGGATGATTAGACTTCTGAGGCGGCGGAGATAGCTAAGAGACGTACTTAAGTGCCACTTCCTAGTAATACCTCGTGTACGATCATCAGGTAATGAGACACGCACGCTATAAGTTTGCTTGATCAAGCGTTCAGAGTCCCCCGTAGCACGTGCTCGCGAAGAAGGGTACATGCTGTTAATCAGGTAAATTTGTTATTCCACGTCGTATGGACTTTGAGCGCCCACATGATTGATGTAACCTACCTAATCATCTGGGCCCATGGGGTGCCGGAGCTACCTGGATCATCATTCACATCACATTCTTTCTGCTGATAGAACAGAAATTCCTTTGGAAAACATAAGTCCGGAGGGCATTTCACAATTGACATCTACTCACATCGCGGACTCTACTTGGTCCCCAGCCCATGCCATCCGTCCTAGCAATATGAATGATATTGAATTATTATGCTTAGACACCCCCAGCCACAAGTGGACCGACCATCGTTCCATGCCGAGACCTGTAGCCTCAGAATTTGCACTGCGTTCCTCCCAAACATATACGTTTCCGGGGGAGATAGCCCTTCGTTCCTCAGCGTCCAATCGACGTGTTGTAAGTGGAAGCGCATTCCTCGCAACAGCATGAAAGATGTGAAGCGCATCCCTTGTCGAGCGTATGCGAACATTTTGGAGGGAAGGTTGTTGCATATCTTCAGAATGAGGATATCAAGGGGGAATACCAAGTGGGTCTTAGGATCAATCAACGGAACTTCACAGCACAAGTTATATATTCTTGGATTCGTAAGGGATCTGTGAACCGCGGATAAAATTAAAATTATTCTAAGTTTGAATTGAGTTAACTCACATGCTGGATTTTGAAAAAGCGCCCTGTGATCGGACTCATCAGATTCGACTTGAGAGTATTTCCGAGACGTGGGGACGCCGCTAGCTACACCACTAGCCAAATCCATAATGATAACGCAGCATAAAGTGCGAAGAACGTGGGTATAAGTTTACAAGTTGCGCATCTCCCAATATGGTTCGGACATTCTTCGACGCAAATACCGACCATTGCAAGTTGCCAGTGAGCACAGAAACCTAACTCTACAGGTTGACTACAGGGTTGAATTAATTCATCATATTTGTCCTGATGCGGGTGACAACAACCGCTGCAGAAAGGACCTTGCAAAACCTTTATGCCCGGACACTAACGTTGCAGTCTAGTCTACAGGAATTTACATCAAAACACGCCCCGTGATGTAAGTTACATTTCAAAGATCCTTGATTTGTTGTGCATAGCTTATTGATGGCGAGACGATGAACATTTGCCAGAGGGGTCTAGGATTGGTCAATCAGAACTAGTTTCGCTTTAACGTTGCAAAATCCTAACAAGGTTTGATATCAGGAACTGGTGCAACTGGACACTACGGTGCTTATCATGACGGTATGCTATGATCATTGGCCCGATGACATAGCAAAACTTTTTGATGCGGAGGACTTATCATTGCTAAGCAATACCGGCGGTGCGCATTTGAAAAACCTGATGCAAAGCCATGCATGTGATCACCGTCCATGGATCTCACATCGAGTCACTAGGGGCCGATGGGCGGTTGTTTGCATTTAAACGTGAGCGCGGCTCCGTGCTGACTCTAGGAGGAACTCGGATAAAGCCTAATTCAATCGTATGACAACTTGATCACTTCGTCATCCTGAATGTTGGCCCGGTCACATTTGCGCTGCTCAGCTTAATATGGAATCGTGTCTTTAAGTAGGGAGCCGACGACGATGATCGGCGGGCTTTTTGTCAACATACAGTTTTAACGTGTACGCCCACTGTGTTGAAGCCAAATTTCCCCTTTCGTGCTGTCAGCAGGGGGTCTGCGTTATTCGGTGGACATTGTCGGTGAAGGAGAACACTTCCCACCTTCCAAGTTATAATTGATCACATTTTCACAGTACGTGCTGATGTTCCGGAACTTAGAAGGTATAGAGGAAAGCAAGATTTTCAAATGGCAATGTCCGACGCGCCTCACCAGTTGTCATGGTGTGGTGGCAGGCATGTCGAATGCCGATTTCTACTGTTTCCGTCAAATTATTTTGGCAAACAAGAAAACTGTGAGCGATTATTGAATTGAGCCAAAGGGTCGAATTAAAGGCAACCTGAAACCGAAACCGAAACTGAGGCGCTGAGCATGAAGATCACCCGAAAATTGAACGGTTGCTTGGGAAAGTCTGCAGGGTATTCTAGACACGGCTGATTCCGTGCGGACAGAGTCACAGACACCCACTGTACTTGTACCGCGAAGGTTTAGCCCCCAGCTCCGTGGCAACGCTGGCACCACAAGCATATTGCAGGGGAGTCTAAGGTGAGCGGGGAAGTCCGGGCCCAATCCATCGTTTGTTACACGTAGACTTAGGGTTTCGCAATATCAATGTCAGTTTTGAACTGCGTGGAAGTGATTAACAGATCGGTGCTTAAAATATTGAATTCCGCGGCATGCCAAGCTCCCCGCATTATGTGGTCAGGCAAGCGGTACAATTTCGTCATACATCAATAGGCGAAGGTGAGCCGACGGGGGCCGGGGGCAGCATGTTCATCAATTCGCTCATGCCCAGCGGATTTTCCCGTCCGGGTTCACACTCGATAGTTGTTGAAGCCTGCAGTCCGGGAACATGAACAATGACACAATCATAAGCGAACGAAGCCGAAGGATCACAAACGAAGATCGCGGTGGGGGCACTGCTATAGACACCTCGGCCGGCCCGTAAATTCGGTTTTGTGGAGTATACTGTATACGGCACGTCCATCCCGTCGGATGCGGTAACGCGCCGACGCTGTTATCAATTTCGCTCTCTCCCGGTCGGCTGTTGTGGTAGAAGGCTGATACGTGTTTGACGGAGGTCATATTTCAAATCTCAAGGGCCAGTAGTCGTCCACATGTATACACTGATATTAGATATGGGTATAAAAGATACTGAGTAGGAGTGACAATAGGTTTGCAGCAACTAGTAGCCGGTTAATTCACGAGATGATCTTGACCGGAAAAGACATCGTCAAAAACGAATACGCCTAAACGAGTACAATTAACACACCTGGCAAAGGCAACACGACTGGGACATAGTCGGGAATCTCTGCGTAATGTTGTCGATCATGGAAGAGATAACGCACGCGAAGTGATTTGGGGGATGCAGGGGCGGGATCGTAGAAACCTTGAATACCAGCCTGCGACACGCCACGTGAGCCAAAGAAAGTTCGAGGAGAAAACATGAGCGTGACTACCTTTGTGCGATGACCGGGGACATGAAGCTGACTGTTGTGCACTAAGGCTTGTACAGGAACAGTTACATCTATCGTAAGGTTCTTGGCGTCTGTTTCGGGCCCGTACATCGCACTCAAGATGACAAGACCTTGACGCAACGTGAGAACCACGTGCCCAGATATGTGGGGATGTCGTACCTCCTCTGGACCTCTCCGTCTGCATGTGACGTTTGGCAGTTTCGCTCAACAAACCCACGGTGTCATCAATCCGCCTCTTTAGCTGGGAGTTTTCCTCTTTAAGGAGGCGCTCAGCCTTGCGGAAATATCTTTTTTTAATTGACCAGACGAAAATGTTAATCTGACAGTCGAAGGAAGTTGGAGATAATACTGACAAGGTTCGTTGTAACTGCCTACGAGGCTTCAAAACAAAGTGATATCCGAGGAGGAGAACTGTTGAAGGCAAAACAGCCGAAAAGAACTCCAATGTTTGATTTCTTACGGCCGACAAAGTTATTGGCAATATCCATTTCTGATGGAGATATTCTAACCTGATATAAATGCGTGAGTCGGAAGAATGTTTGAGAACAAAGTGGCGCACTCAAAACGCATGATCAACCCCTTGGTGCTCGCACCAAAGCTAGTTGATATAGCAACATTCGTGTTAGTCCATGTTGCAGTGACCAAATAGGCCAATTGCCGAAACCCAACCTCTAGGCCTGCCTTGAACCTCAATGATAGTTCGAAAAACCAGATAGACCATTCGGTCTTAATACACGAATTGAGGCCAGATAACTGGAATCCACATGACCACGCCCGCAGTCCAACCCCAAAACCACTGACGGAGCCAGGCTTATTTGTGAAGTCGGCGTTCATACGGTCCGTATAGTGAACGTAATTTTCAGGAGACGAGAAGTCAAAAGGCTGGGGGGAGTGTATATCAAATTCAAAGCTTCCCGTGGACAATGGAGAGAATGTCCACGCCACAGAGCCCACCGTTGAAGCATGTCGGAAGAGTCGACGACTGAAGGAAACGGTACTAGCCGGAGGGAGAAGGTTCCAGAACACAGGAATGAAATGCACACGGCAATTTAGGGTATTGTCGTCGTCTTCGTAGCTCGCCTTTGCGACAACGAGGTGAGGGTCTAAGAAATGTGCTGTAGCCTTTTCAGACGATGATCATTCCCTGAGTAATAAATCTGATCTAATAATAAGACGTACCTCCAAAGCGAGCCGAGGAGAGAATTGATGGCGTATCGTGCCCATGAGGTTATTTCTGCTCAGCAAGCCATTTCGAGGGCCTAGTCCCAGGTGACTCGTGAATTTAAGATTAGTCTTTTCATTCAACACTTTCTGGACAAATTGAAGCGGACATGAACGTCAAACCGGGTGAGCACGAAAAGGGATGGAGCTCACGGTAACGGAGTGACGAATGGCAAATTGAGAGACCCAGACGCCACAGAAGCGGGCGAGGATGCCTCTCGAATCATAATCTAGGTCATCACCGCGTGCGAATAACGTTGATGCGTTAATTCCACACGTCACCGTGCCTCTTGGCCGAATGAGGTGATCAAACACTTCTTGACTACGATCGATCCTCCAATGTCGAAGATGCGCACGAATCTGTCAAGAGGAGTGAGTCAGTATTGCATGCTGGGCAAAAATGCCGCACTTGTTCAACACTCTGAGACCGCAGCTCTGTTGGCCACGGGTTTTTTAAAGCATCTTCACCTAGTGAAACATATGCTTGTGTGAAGTATGCCCTGAAGGTGGAATGTGGATGCGCTTACCCAGGAAATCGTACACTTCCCTACTGGAGTGAGACCGAATGTAAAGAACGGTGTGTGGCAACACGAACTCACCGAAGAAAGGGGTCTGATAAAACTTTACAAACCTTATTAGATATTGCATTGGAACTGGACTAAAGATTCTCACCTTCGTAAGCCTTTTGAATTTCAAGGAATTCCACAGCTGCAGTGTCCTTTGTCCGTTCACCGCGTTGCTTGTCGGGGTGAAAGATTACGGACAATGCTCTATAGCGTTCCCGTATTTCGTTTGCGGAAGCGGTGGTTGGCACGTTTAACACTGAACTTTTTTATACGGTCAGTAGCTACTCTGCAGGCTATGCGAACGACGTACTAGAAGTGTTCATGTCGCACCGGTTCTACGCGTGATGATTTGTCCATGCTGGTACAAAAAATTGCGCGTGGTCCCAACGTTGACGATAGCTAGCCAACCACGAGTTTCAACGACGAAGATGTAAATTCTCTCGGTTCCCCCTATAAGGCTATAATGCAAAAAAAGCTTAATCGGCTTTCGGGTAACCAGATTCCCACGAGACGTGAATCGCCACGTCGGTGTTACAAGTTCATCGCTGGCACGAAGCTTGACTTCTCCTCGCCCTTGTCGTTTACCATGACCTCCCGCATCAACATTGGTCGTCCAGCTTCAACAAGCTATCATGGCACAGACCCCCATGGATTCGCAAACTCACGTCCTTCAACAGGTTACAGAGCGGCTAATCCAGACCATCCTCTCGAGAGGATTCGAGCAGCTGCTAAACAGGTCGAAGACGCTATTGAGATATATTCTCAGCCTTTGAAACCTCATTTGCCTACTATCGGCCGGTTCTTGATCATAGTCACGTTCTATGAGGATGCTCTGAGGATTATGACACAGTGGAATGACCAGCTTTGGTACCTCCAAACGTCAGTTACAGACATTCATAGCAGGGAGACGTTTATTTAAATTCCATTGGTTACAGACATAGAGCTTTCTACTGGGGAATCTCCCACCTCTTCCTACTGCTCAACGTCATTGTAAGCCCTCTCTCTAAGTCTCGTAATTCACGAATTCAATCCACTCGTCCTAGACAATGCTTGTCGCTTCCTCAGCCATCATCATGAAAAGGTACACAGAATACGCAGTCATCGGTCTCCTCAGCGTAGTTGTCATTCAAGGCTTTGGATATGGCCTCATATTCGACCTCACTTTCTTCCTTCGCAACTTAAGCGTCATAGGCGGTCTCATCATGGTGTTAAGCGAAACCATGATCAACAAAAAGAAAACCTTTGCCGGTATCCCATCTATGAGCGAAACTGACCGCAAGAAATAGTACATATTCTTCCCTGCCCTTCTCCCGCAACTTACTCATTTATTCACCTATCATTGTAGCTTCCTCCTCGCTGGCCGCGTCCTCCTAATCTTCCTCTTCCTCGGCTTCATTATCCAAGGAAAATGGAGCGTGGGCCGCATATTCATGTCCCTCTTTGGTCTCGCAGCATGCACGATGGTAGCTATCGGCTTCAAAGCAAAGTGGTCCGCGACCTTCCTCGTCATCCTACTCAGTGTCTTCAACGTCTTTGCGAATAACTGGTGGAGCGTGCATAGTGCGCATCCTCAGCGTGATTTTCTCAAGTACGTGTGTGAGTTTTATTTTTGGGCGTTGTGCTGATGCACTTTCTTAGGTACGATTTCTTCCAGACGCTCTGTAAGCCACTATTTCTAGTCATCACACATAGTATTGACACACTAATCAACCACAGCTATCGTCGGAGGCCTCATCCTTCTCGTGAACATTGGACCTGGTATGTCAATCACACCCCTCCCCACATCATTCGTTCGCGACTTATGCCCACACAGGTGGTCTCTCAGTGGACGAGAAGAAAAAGACATACTAGAGGAAAGACTCCTTGTTTTCTTGACTGGCACCATAACAACAGCATCATCGTTATCCCACAGACGATGCCTAGGATCGTTTGAATGCCTGTCGTCTCGGGTGCCTCGGTACTCATTCATAGTACACATATCCCATATCGCATTGCCAATAACTATGGCATCGTCGCTTTGTTATCCCCGCATAGAGATACCAGTCCTCACCGACGTTTTTTGTACCTATAGACACGCGTGATGTGAGGATGTGTGATTTCTGGCACGTACGAGGTAAGGTAACATCCCGAGTTAAAAAATCCAAAGTCAAAATGCTACCCTAACTGCCTAAACACGTTTTTACTCCCACTCCTCATCCCCTTCCTCCGCTGGGTCCTCCCCGTCCGTTCACTCTCACTCAACACAGCCGTCCTCTCCCCATCCCCACCCCCACGCTCCATACCAGCTCCAAACACTTCCACGCCCTTCTTCGCATTTCCATCTGTTCTGCTCCCCCGATCTCTTGAAGGATGTTTGGTGGAAGAAGGGACCCAGCTCATCTCAAACCCTCCTTTGTCTCCCTTCGCTGTGGTGCGGGGTGTCGTAGTGTGGGAGGAACCACGCGCAGGTGCATTCCGCCGCTGTCCAAACGTAGCAGTCTTATCACCCGTCTTCCTCGTGCTCGTATTACTTTCAGTGTGTGGGACCAGAGGGACGAAATTGACGTTGGCGTTGGTTTGTCTGTTGTGTTGGCGCGCGCGCTCGTATGCTTGGTGTACGCGTTCGTTCTTTTGGCCTGGACGCGCGCGTGGGTCGAATTTGTTGAGTTCTGGGGGGTTATGTGAGTATGCGATGGTGAGTTAGGAGTGGAGGACGGTTGGTGTGAGGATGCAAATGATGGACGTTGGGTCGAAGATGGTTGGAAAGAAGGAAAGAAACAACCAAAACCGAAACTGAAAACTCACCACCAGCATCACTACTATCGTCACTATCACCTCCCTCTTCGCCCCCACCACCCTCGCTCTCACTCTCATCCTCACTAATCCCAGCAGATGAAGCCCTCTCACTCTCCTCTTCCTCCTCCTCAACAGCAGTCTTCCCTCTTACCTTCTGCTTAGAACCTGAAGCTGAAGGATGCAAAAGTGCATACTCCCTCGTCGTCTCGTCCACTGCAAATTCGGGGTTCAGGAATAAGTCTTTGAAACGCGGATCGTTGAGGAGGGTTGGTTTTTCGAGTTCGGTCAGGGTTTGTTCTGCTTCGTTGGCATCGGCATCAACGTCAACGTCCATAGCCTCTTCATCCTCCCCACCCTTCGCACCCCTCCTCCTCCTCTCCTCTTTCCTCCTCTCCTTCTCAAGCCCCCTCTCAATCCTCTCCGCCAACGCTTTATTAACCTTGACTTCCTCACCTCCAACCCCAGTACCCTTCTTGGCACGTATCCTCGTCTCCGCCATCTTCTCCATCCGCTCCTTGACGAGTTTCTCACGATGCTCAGCATATGCAAAGGGGTTGGCGATGACGCGTGCGGTGTCGTAGAGGTGGAGGGAGAGGAAGTAGCCGTGCATGTAGGGTTTGAGAGCGGAGGTTCCTATTAGGTGGTCGAGGCCGAGTCTGTGGGGGGTGCGTGAGTTGTGAGTTTGGGGTGAATGGGGAATGCAGCGCGGGATTGAGCAGGAATATGGTAGCAAAAGAAAAGACAACGCACGTCTTTAGCTCACTCCTCTCCACAAACTTGAAATCCTCATATGCGTTCCTGGTCGTAGAGTCTTCCATCTCCTCCGTAATATTTTCCAGAAAACTGGCCCAGCGTGGTGCAGGACCAAGCGCTGGGACATAATATGTACCCATTTGAATCCCTTCGTTTGCGGTTAGGAAGAGACCGCTTCCTGGGACGTGGTGGATGTGGTTGAGGTCGTTTGCGGGTGTTATGGATACGAAGTTGGACGAGGGCTGTTGTGCGTAGATATTAGTGTCGTCATCAGGGGAAGTAATATCACGAGTAAGTAAGACGTGCTCACGGAATTACGATCCCATATCTTGACGACTTTTTTATCTGCGCTCAATACCATACCGTCCCCTGCGAGTCGACCACCTTCAATCCATGTTAGATTGTGTATTGGGAGGCCGTAGCCTTGGTCTTTTAGTGCAAAGGGCCGGGTGGACCGGATATCGTATAGGAGGGTGTGTCCTGTGGATGTTCCTACAGCATATGATAGGCCGTCTGATCGGGAAGCGAGGGCTGTAATGCCTATACTGATTGTGTTGTTGTTGTCGTCGACGCCTGGCATGGTACTCCGCGCTGTGGGGCGTAGCAGTCGATTTGTCGGTACCTGAAGCACACCGACGGATGATCTAGAACGAAGATCCCAGAATTGAACTGTCCCGTTCCCATCGACGCCGAATGCGAGGAGGTTATGCGCGGGGTTGATGTCGATACAGTTCACGCCTTGGATGTTGTCGTCTTGAAGAACTAGGGGACTTAGAAAACGCCCTTGTTCGAGGTTGAGTCGATATATCTCGTTTCCTGAAGCTGAGAAGAGCGCGGTGCATGATGGAAAGTGATATGCCAGTGACCGACCGAAGCGCGGTATGCGAGTCCTATAATGAAATCCTCCTTGAGTGTGCAGCTCGATAGTACGATCATTCTGCAAGTGCATGATCTTTGTCCAATCATCTGATAAAATCTTGAACCCAAGTCGTCGTGAGCTTGCGTGAGGATGATGAATATGAGACTGACGATGAAATCGACGTTCTCTGCATCTGAATGTCTCTCAAATTTTAGATTGAGATCGTCTAGATCCCAAACTCTTGTTTGAGGTTTATAAGTGCCAGTAGCTATGGCATGATGACCGTCTCTTGTTGTTTTTATTTTGTTGCTGGCCTCGGGGAATTCGAATCCTTGGATGAGCTCGATAGCGCCTTGGACATATTCTTTTGAGACCCGCTTTCCTTTTCCTTTCGCTGCTCGTTTTCTGATGAGCCAATCTGGAATAGACGACGACGAGCCTGCTACTGCGCCGTTGACAGTGTAAACTTTCACGTCCATCCTAGCTGCGTCAACTGAAAAAAAGAAAATGTAAGTATCTGACAGTGTACTGATTTGGATATGTCAGACTCAAAATGGTATTTCTCAGTAGTTCTCTCAAACCATCTCCATGCCAGACCAAAGTGAGTAGTTTCTATGGTTATTTTTCTAAACGGCTTATGTTTTATTTGAAGCAGCTGAATCACAATACGCAGCAGCTGCGCGCGTTCCGCTCATAAAGTCACCAGGTCTTCGAGTTCCTCCACCTGTACGAAGCACGTCCTCCTCGTCGACTACACTGACTTGCTTGCAGGTACATCTACCACCAGATATCCACCCTCTCCCAGATAGCGTCACTCCATACGTATGTGCCTCTAACTCTCAAACAATCTCACTCACTGACAAGCTCGCAGTTCGTCTATCCATACACGCTAGAACCGCACATACTCACAGTCGAGTCTTCTCGGCGCACGACACTTGCCGCGCATACGGCGAGAAGGGAGGCGTATCTTCATGCGAGAGAGGACGAGCGTGAATGGCGGAGAAAGGAGGCACTCAGGCGTGTTGCACCGGGTTTTGATCCTGCGGCGACGCTTGTACCTGTTCGTGCTGAAGCTGGCGAGGCCACTAAGATTGATGTGATGGATCAGCTTGTGGACCAGCTGGCTAGGATGGAGAATGACAGTTGAGTTGCTGGGCATATTAAGTCATTCATCAGAAAAGACACTTTGACTCAGGTCATCGTGCTTTGTAATTCTAACACTCTTACTCTCTACGATAATCTAATCTTTCTTCTAGTCAAAACAGTATTTCATTCGAGTGTTGGATGCGATCATTTGACCTCCCAAACTCACGGATCAGCATAACATTCATTTATTTCCAGTATCGATCATTAGTGGTCGAAAGGTATATGCTGGTCTCCCGGCCTTTACTGCTTTCGCACTTGCACCTCCCCATCCCTTCCTTTGGATCCAGGACACTAGCACAAGCACCATTATATCAGGACACTGATACTTATTGACCAAAACCCTCAAGCTTGTCGCTGGCTATAGTCCCCAACTCCTTCACAGCATCGGCGATCCCTTCTCCCTGCTCTGAGTCTCCTCTCTCCAGTCTTCCGAGATCGCGCAGAGCGATTCAAATGATGATATGGAATTCCTACGCAGCTTCCGAAGATTCGTTCCCACCACAAACTACGAACATTACCGGCCGTTCATAGTAAAGTTTTTGGCGACCCCTTGCATGGATGTTGACGTCAAGAACATAATTGCCCCAGGATTGCTCTACTTCCTCACCAGCATGATATCTAGTGACTCGGTAAGGACATCCCCAAAATATCAGCCTCCTCCGAACCTGTTGCATCACCTTCGATATCTGGCGCCTCCTCCACCATCAGAGGGGATCACCTTATCACCGTCTTCTCTGAGGTATTTGCAAACTTTTAAAATAGATTGCGAGGACTGTCGATCCAAGCAGTCTGCTCGTTGAGCATCCGCTTTCTGCGAATGACAATGAACTGGGACGTTGAATATGACAACGAGAGCCTCGACAATGGTGTAAGCCCGTCGTATTACTGTCCCTTGTGCATGTTGATCCTCAACCAACTTTCAGTGCCAGGGCAAACAGATCCATACGCGATTCCCTTGGTTAAGAGCTATCGCGTGTCTTCGTTCTGAATGCTCTGTTTGCACTAGCAGATTGTTCGCTTCTTCCTTGCCAATGTTTTGCAGTATGTAGAGGGTGAGAGGTCTTTACTCGTGGACTGTTTCAAGACGGGTATCATCCCGGATATCGAAAACCTGGACCATTTGCAGGCATCCTCGGAGGTCATATTGTTGCATTCAATTCAGCTCTTAGAATTTTTTTACTCCAAGCCTTCTTCGTGCTCCAAAACTCGTGAAATCGGGTGGAATCCAGGGTTGGGTAGTTCGCGTATGGCCTGAATTGAAAAAGTTCACTGGGATCACTGGATCCGTTCTAAAGGTACGTCAGGTGTGGAAGGTTTACTACCCAACTAGCAATTAGCGACGTACAAGATTAACCACGTCTTCAGACCTTCCGTCCCGACCGAGGCTCCTGGTTATGGCAGCTCAGAAGGTGGCATCGCCGTAACAGAAGACTGACTTCAAGGTGGTGCTTGTGAATGTGAGTTTCCGGACGTGCATTACCGAACGAGCCTTCGGAGCATGTACACCCTGCTGTGAGAACCATTCACTGCATCTCATCTCTGTCTACTCATCACCACCGTAGCATGAATTTGTCACTGGAGGGGCCTTCACGGTGGGGCGCACAGATTGTATGAAGCAAAACACCTTCGGAATATTATAACGAGCACTGGCACCATTGTCCGTATCGGATGTTGCACAACCCTCGTTTTAATTATGTAGTAAATGAAACATTGATCTCGCACTCCCGGACAAGCTGAGAGGTTTGAACCCGTCCGTTGAGAACCGAGCGCCGTGTACTCGCAATTATAAGTAGGTATTTGACTTTCCCAGAGCTACAATGAATACCACACCCTACACCAACTCATCACCCGCCACCCCTCGAAAACGTCCCAACAGGCCTCTGAATCGGCGCAATACCAGGCGAAGGTTTCAACGGCGGAAACGAAGACCTAAACCCGCGCGCTGGCTCAAAAGGTGGTGCCTTGCTCGACAGGCTCGACGTCCCAGACGCGGAACTAGTAGGGAGCATACTACTATGCGACGCTGTAGAGCTCGCTGAATGGGATAGTATTGATACCTTCGGATGCGACAGCGATGAACTTGCAGCATGCGAAAGCCCAGAGCTAGACGCATGACAGCTCGCATATGAATTAGCGAGTCCCAGTCCAGGAGGCGCGCCCGGATCCCCGATTCGATATGCTGGTGTCCGTGGCTGATGTCTCCGATGCTGAGGAGGCGACATAGGTGGTTGCATCTGCATTGATCTCCCAATAGTCGCATTATACGCCCCAGTCATGTCAGCCTCCGCTTCAGCCTCCTGTATATCCCTCTCAACGTCCCTAAGCGTCTTCTCCAAATCAATCAACACCGTCCCCTCCAACTTCTCCTGCCTCGCAAAAAGCCTCTCCAACCTATGCTCGACGTTCCCAATCTCATTCTTAACACCCTCCATGCGTCTTCTCCTCACTTCCTCCTTCACCTCGCGTTCCCTATGCACTTTAGCAGCATCCTTTTTGAGAACTTCACATTCCTCCTCCTTCTCGCGCACTTGTTTCCTCAAAGGAGGGCTAGAGCATTCAAGGTCACCTCTCCCCCTCTCAACATCCTCTTTCCCCTCGTTAGCCCTCTTAACAGCATCCTCAAGCGCCCTGATGCGCTGCCTTGCCTTACTTTCGGCAGCACTCGCTTTTTCAGAAGCCCGATTCAGAGCCTCAATCTCGTTTTTGAGCGCTGCGTCTGCTTTTTGGCTGTCCCTGCGCGTGGATTTGAGGGTGGTGGTTAGCTCGGAGATGTGCGTTTGGAGGGACGCGAGGGTGGATTGCAGCTTGGGGAGACGGTCTTCTTGGGTGGGTGTCGTGGAGCGGGATGTGGAGCGCGGTTGGGGGTGGGTGATGGGGGCCGAGTCAGTTGTTGTGGTTGACATTGATAGGCTTAGGGATGATGCTGATGCGGAGGAGGATGGGAGGAGAAAACTAGTACTTGTACCTTCGTCCAACCTTCCATTCTCAATCGCACCTTCCGCTTCTACGCGCAAACCAAAACCAAACTCATAAATCCCCACACCATCACTAATCAGACCAAAACACACACCTTCAGTGACGACCTGTCTCCTAATAGAACTCGCCAATCCATCCTGTACAAGTCCCAGATCAATATCATACTGCCGTCCAGGCATGAGCCCGTATATGATGATAACAGCCTCATCTACGGGCTCGAGGAGGCGTATGAGGACGCGCTGCCATGGGGAACCGTTGACAGATACTGAGAGGCCTGTTGAGAGTGCTTCGGAGATGATTCCTCGGGCGGTGTCCCCTACGGTGTCCCCTTCTGTTTCTCCTCCTAGTTCCCCGTCGACTTCTAGTTCTAGTTCTGTTTCTAGTTCTTGTTCTATGTCTGGGTCGGTGTCTGTGTTTGCATTCGTGTTTGTGGTTGTGGGGATCGAGGATTCGTGATCTGCGTTCAAAACAGGTTCAGACGATGGAGAGAGTGTTGAAGAGAGAATAAAAGTCGCTGATACAGATGTGATTTCACGGACTGAGAGGATGAGGTGAGGCGTCCAGGGACGGATGGAGTGCCATGAGCTTGTGTTTGATGGTTGGTCTGTGGTGTGCATCGTCATCTGCAGTTCATTCGTTAGCTGGTCGTTGTTAGCGCTGGGCTGATCGTCGTTGGCAGTGAACTGATCGTTGACGCGCGATCTACATGAGGTTCAGGATAACTCGAAGGTTTTGCATGGCAACTCCTTTGTTGTCGCTGGTTTACAAATTTCACGTTGATCACAAACTATCATATGCATCATCGATGGCTTTAAACTGATGAAACGTCTAGTGCTGCCTTCTCTCTTTCAAGATCCGAATTAAGTCTTGCGATGACAATAAAACTGTGCGGAGACATGATATCATTCTCGTATGCAGACATTGGCGTCATGTTCCATAGACATCATCATCACGCTTACTTTTGTCCTTAGATAACCCGAGACCTACGAGTGCCACTCGCAGGCCAGACTTCCATACCAAAGATACTCGGTACACCGGATCCTGTGTTGGATGACTGCGCTCTCGTATGAACCCGTTGAATGGGTTTGCGATGGACTCCTGTGGCGTGCGCTGTTTGTCTGGCGTTCATCAATTCCGTGAGTGATTTTCTGCATGGTGTGCGTTATGTATCTGAATGACCACTTAGCAAGAGCTGGATGGCTTCAAGAAACAATGAAGGAATTCGAATAGCTAGTATTTGGCTAGTATTGTCTTCTCTGATTTAAACTTTCAACGCCTGACTAACAGTAAGACATAGTATTACTATCGTAGGCAGACCTTGGCGTCATGTTTCACAGAACTCAATTGTCACCTGCAAGTCCACCTGCATGCTAGACTGCGACAAAAAGATGCTCGGCACGCTGGATCCTGCACTCTCCTACGAACCCGAATCATGTAAACAGAGTACATGCGGGATTGACTCCTGCAGCGTGCGCTCTTTGTATCAATTCCGTTCGTGCTCAAGTTTTAGAATATTATATTTATTCTTACATTATACAAGGACTCCCCTTCGGTCAGCTGCAAGAAAAAAAAATAGACAGGAAGAGACAAAAACCGCCATCGCATGGCACAGAGAGATGCGACAGACCGTCAACAGCAAAAAACGTGCAACATAAGTAGCATAACATGGTGAACGCAATAACGACTGAGCTGGCAGATATGCGTGTGTAGATATCTGAATGATAGTGGTGAGGAAACAATCCCCTCCGAATACTACTATCGCCCGATCACTCCTTTTTACTTCTCCAGCTCGTAGCCTCTCGAATATATTCCCTCTCCAAGCCCCTCGTTACCAAACATAGCTAAGCCGCGTTATGAACGACAAGAAAAAATCATACGTGAATGCCGAAAATATACTGACAACTTGCAGCTGCAATGGCACTACATAGCTGCAACGTTTTCGTTAACGGGCTCCAGGATGTCCGCCGCAAGAACCATGCGTGTGCGCACACCGCATGTGTAGTCGGAAAAAGTTATTCCCCGATTGCGTTCAGCGCTACGTCGCAGGATAAATCGTGCTGGAGATCGCGGCTTTCAAATTTGATTACTCATTGAGCTCCTACAGTCACATAGTGCACAGCATCTATAAAGAAGAAGGACCGACCTATCCTCTTTCTGCTTCAAATATACCTGGAGTAGATCATCAAATTATCTACATTTGGTGCCGTGAGCTTTCCAGGGTTACCAGATACGCGCGTAGTGTTCACTTCCCGATATTCCTGGTTGTGGCGCTTCGATAATCGTCAAAGCATGATTGCACCATGATTTGTGCGCCGCGATCATTGCGCACGCCTGTTATCATGTATGTGCCCTCATTATGATCTGCTGGGCTTGTGAGCCAAGGGCTAAACCCTCACGTTCACATACCCAGGTACATTTCCTCATCTGCTGCAAACATATGATCACTTGCCATACAGGATCAATCTGGCTACGAACTGAAATGTGCAGTTTTGGGCTGCCGAGCGGACTGATCGCCACGGATGCCAGCACCACGGCAAACCTGTGTCTGACCAGCTTGAGATGTGTCGCGGGCAATCCCACAGGCTATAAGTCGACTCTATATAAAGTTGCACAACCCCATATCATATCGTAGCAATGTCTCGACCTGAAACAAATCTGCTGGAATCGCTGACCGCTGAACTCTCTCAGCAGCTGAAGGGTTATGAAGATCAAGCCTTACTCGAGATCATACGGCAGAATCGTGTGTCTCAGTTTGCGCAGGATGCTTCCGAGTTGGCCAAATTCCGTGAGGCCATCGCGCAGGGCGACGCAAAAGACGATCTAGAATTCCTGCGCCACTTCCGAGAATTCGTCCCCACCACAAACTATGAAGTTTACAGGCCGTTCATAGCAAAGTTTTTTGCGACCCCTTGCAAGGAAGCTGACGTCAAGAACATGTTCGCCCCAGGACTGCCCTACTTCTTTGCCATGTCCAGCATGACATCTGGCAAATCAGTAAAGACATTCCCAAAATATCGGCCTCCCCCTCACCTGTTGCACCATCCTCTATATCTGGCGCTTCCCCCGTCAGAGGGGATTACCTTATCACCAGCTTCTCTGCGGTATTCCCAAATCTTACAAATAGATTGTGAGGACGGTCAGTCCAAGCAGGTGACGGTCTGCTCGTTGAGTATCGGCTTTCTGCGAATGGCAATGAACTGGGACACCGAGTATGACAACGAGAGGCTCGACTTATGGCGTAAGCCCGTTGAGCCACCTTCCCTTGTGCATGTTGATCTCCAGCCAACTTTCAGTGCCAGGGCTAACAGACCCATATGCGATTTCTTTGGTTAAGAGCTATCGCGCGTTCTTTGTTCTGAATGCTCTGTTTGCACTGGCAGACCGTCGGGTGACGATCATCCGCTTCTTCTTTGCCAATGTATTCGTCATTTTTTTGCAGTATGTAGAGGATGAGTGGTCTCTACTTGTAGACTGCATCGAGAAGGGTATCATCCCGGATGTCGAAAACCTAGGCCATTTGCGAGCACCTTTGGAGGTCATATTTTGCTTGATTGTTACATCCATTCAGCTTACGATTTCTCTCAGCAACATTTGAATCCAAACCCTCTTCGTGCTGCCGAACTTCGGGAAATCGGGCCTCCTGGCATCCAGGGTTGGGCAGTCCGCGTGTGGCCTGAATTGACAAAGTTCGTTGGGATCACCGGAGGTCCTGCTGCTACCTCTGTTCCAAAGGCATGTCAAGCGCAGAAGGTTTACTACCGAACTAACAGTAATCGACACCAGATTACTCACACCCTCGGACCTTCTGTCCTCACCCAGTCTCCTGGTTATGGCAGCACAGAGGGTGGCGTAGCCATAACATACCACAAAGGCGACCCTAAGACTGACTTAAAGGTGGTGTTTGTGGATGCAGTCACCGAGTTTCTTGACGTGGGTTCCAACGAGCCTTCGGAGCGTGTACTGTCTATTGTAAGGACCATTCACTGTATCGCAGCTTTGTCTGCTCATCCATGCCGTAGTGGGAACTTGTAGCTGGAGGGCATTACGAGCCCGTCTTGACGACTCGCAATGGCTTGTGGAGATATCGCCTTGGCGATGTCATTACCGTCAAAGGCTTTGCTCCAGATGACGGATTGCCTGTCATCAATTACCTTCACAGGCGAGAGTGAGTTGCGGCATCATCGGTTTCAGGAGCTGCGCTAATTTCGCCCGTTTTACAAGAGGTGGACTTGTGATGGCATTCGGAACGACGTGCACTGAGTCGCAATTGACAAACGTGATCGTCTCCGCCGCCAAACGATGGATCGGCCAGATCATAGATTTCACTATTGTAGGCGACAACAGAGACACGCCTATTACTTACGGGTATTTGGTAGAAATTGGAGGGGAAGTAGGTTCGTGCTTACCACGGGACGGGACTAAGCTAGACTGAACTAATTGATGTTCGCAGGAAAGCAGGCGAGAATGGCGACGCAGCAAACTTTTGAAGACCTCATGGCGGCAAACGACGAATTTCGCACTGCTTTCTGGCAAGGCCGGGCAAGAAAGCCGACCATTCGTCTCTTGGAGAAAGGCACATTTGCAGAATATCGCCAACAGAAGTGCAACAGGACGAACGTCTCGATATCCCAGGTGAAGGTTCCTGTCGTCCTATCCGACCCAACATCTAGGGAATGGCTCCTGCAACAAGTCGTAATTGAGCTGTAACAAAGTCTCGTCGGAATCTGTCCATTCCTCGCACAAATGATGACGGTCATGTATCGAACCGATTTACCCTTGGGTCGTAGCAATGATTAGATTCTATAGATCTCGCAGAACCAGAAATAAACGCTGTGGCACTAATAGGCATTGCAGTCTTAGAAATTTTGTCTCTTGCTTTCAATACCCGTTCATGCAACTACTTCAACAAAACACTAGAGATACAGAAAGGGAACTCCTGGGAGAGACTAAGATGTCAGTACCAGAGCAGTGTTCTCACTCACAAAGTTTGACTTAGGCTGGTCTGGGTCAGTCCGGCCAGTCAACAAACGCAAGACAATCAATGCGGTTTTGGCAGAGGCAACCATGTACACTGAGATACAGAACAGTCTTCTCATGACTGTTCTATATCTCAGTGTTGGCTGTAGGGCCTACAGCTATTATTTTTTCGACACAATTAGTGGGTAAGCAATGCTTTATAGTAGCCGCTGGTCATCGGGCTACGTTGTATATGCAACACGTGCACTACTGTACTGACGGCGAGAATTCGTTCGGCATTCGGTGTTCCGTCGGTCCCGGTATGATAACGGGGACTAGATAACGGGGACCAGATATGATAACGGATCCTGCCAAATACGTACGCTACGCGCAGCAACAACGTACACAGAATTGTATGTATTGATCCCGGGCCTCACATACTTAGTTCGTCGTACTCGTTTAGAATCTTCTGATCGGCAGCATCGGGAGTCTCGACGCCAGATATGGCGAGTACATATTTACCAATCATCCACCTAGAGTTGCAATGAGTAGAGTGTACCATCTTGCCCTCATCTAGTCATCCTACCGTATACTACCCAGTGGTGCAGTCGCTTGCTCGATTGGTCAAACTACTGTACGTACTACTGTCTACCGCCGCCATGCCCCAAGTTCCAACAACGGACAATATACCAGAATCTAAAAAAATAGTAACCGTATCTCTAGCTAGAGAATCGATAAGTGGGATCCTCGACTAGCTGTTCGGTTGCAAATAACGACTGAAACAGCTACTGATGAGTCTGATTATGTCAGAGTCCCTCGTATTTTCTTTCGTCCTTGCTGTCATTGGGCTCGACGGCTCGTGTTGTAGGCAGTTTTATGGAACATTGGTTTCCTGGGATGCAGAACAGGGTGAGCGACTGTGCTACTCGGGTGGCTAAGAGACATCGAGCCTGGACCATAAAAATCCCAAGTCTGCAATCCTTGCAGTGAGTGCTACGATTTCGATGTCAACATACGTTCATTTCCTCCCTCTTCGAGATCGGATCTAGTGATCAAAGTTGGATATATTGGTGCTGCAAGGAATGGACAAGTGTCGACCATTACAGCTCATTTATGACTTGTTGCAGGAGCCATTCCTTAAATGTCGGGTCGGATAGGACGACAGGAACCTTCACCTGGGATATCGAGACGTTCGTCCTGTTGCACTTCTGTTGGCGATATTCTGCAAATGTGCCTTTCTCCAAGAGACGAATGGTCGGCTTTCTTGCCCGGCCTTGCCAGAAAGCAGTGCGAAACTCGTCGTTTGCCGCCATGAGGTCTTCAAAAGTTTGCTGCGTCGCCATTCTCGCTTCCTTTCCTGCGAACATCAATTAGCTCAGTCTAGCTCAATCCTGTCGCGTGGTAAGCACGAACCTATTTCCCCTCCAATTTCTATCAGATACCCGTAAGTAATAGGCGTGTCTCTGTCGTCGCCTACAATAGTGAAATCTATGATTTGGCCGATCCATCGTTTGGCGGCGGAGACGATCGCGTTCGTCAGTTGCGACTCAGTGCACGTCGTTCCGAATGCCATCACAAGTCCGCCTCTTGTAAAACGGGCGAAATTAGCGCAGCTCCTGAAACCGATGATGCCGCAACTCACTCTCGCCTGTGAAGGTAATTGATAACAGGCAATCCGTCATCTGGAGCAAAGCCTTTAACGGCGACGACATCGCCAATACGATATCTCCACAAGCCATTGCGAGTCGTCAAGACGGGCTCGTAATGCCCTCCAGCTACAAGTTCATGCTACAAAGGGATGAGTATGGACAAAGGTGAGATGTAGTGAATGGTTCTTGCAATGGACAATACACGCTCCGAAGGTTCGTTGGAACGCACGTCCAGAAACTCGGTGACCACATCCAAAAATATTACTTTGTAGTCAGTGTTAGGATCGCCTTTGTGGTATGGTAGGGCCATGCTACCCTCTGTGCTGCCATAACCAGTAGCCTGCGTGGAGATAGAAGGTCCGAGGACATGAGTAAGCTTGTGGTGGTTAGCTGTCAGTTGGGTTATAAGCCTTCCACACTTGACATGCCTTAGAAACGGCTGTAGCAGCCGGACCTCCAGTAATCCCAAAGAACCTTTCCAAGTGAGGCCACACGCGGACTGCCCATCCTTGGATGCCAGGAGGCCCAATTTCCCGAAGTTCGGCAGCACGAAGAGGATTTGGCTTAAACAGTTTCTGAGAGAAACCTTGTGAGCAAAGTGGAATGTAACAAAGAAGAAAAATATGACCTCCAAAGGTGCTCGCAAATGACCTAGGTTTTCGACATCCGGGATGATACCCTTCTCGATGCAATCCACGAGTAGAGACCACTCATCCTCTATATACTGCAAAAAAATGACGAATACATTGGCAAAGAAGAAGCGGATGATCGTCACTCGACGGTCTGCCAGTGCAAACAGAGCATTCAGAACAAAGAACGCGCGATAGCTCTTAACCAAGGAAATCGCGTATGGATCTGTTTGCCCCGGCACTGAAATTTAGCTGGGGATCAGCATGCACGAGGGACAGTGACACGACGGGCTTACGCCATAAGTCGAGCCTCTCGCTGTCATGCTCGGCGTCCCAGTTCATTGCCATTCGCAGAAAGCCGATGCTCAACGAGCAGACCGTCACCTGCTTGGACTGACCGTCCTCGCAATCTATTGTTAAGATTTGCGAATATCTCATGGAAGCTGGTGATAAGGTGGTTCCCTCTGACGGGGGAAGCGCCAGATATAGAGGGTTCTGCAACAGATGCGGGGGAGGCCGATATCTTGGAAATGTCTTTACTGATTTGCCAGATGTCATGCTGGACATGGCAAAGAAGTAGGGCAGTCCTGGGGCGAACATGTTCTTGACGTCAGCCTCCTTGCAAGGGGTCGCAAAAAACTTTGCTATGAACGGCCTGTAAGCTTCATAGTTTGTGGTGGGAATGAATTCTCTGAAGAGGCGTAGGAATTCCCTATCATCCATCGAATCGTTCTGCGCGATGACCTCGCGGAATTTGGCCAACTCGGGAGCATCCTGCGCAAACTGAGATGCAAGATTCGGCCGTATCATCTCGAGCAAGGCTTGATCTTCATAATCCTTCAGCTGCTGAGAGAGTTCAGCAGTCAGCGATTCTAGCAGATCTGTGTCAGAACGAAACATTACTGCGATATGATGCGAAGTTGGAATGTGACTTGATATAACGTGATGGATTAACGAATAGTCTGTGGGATTGCCCCGCGACAATTTTAGACCGGTCGGGCACAAGCTTCACGTGACGGTGGTGCTGACATCCTGCACGAGCAACCTACGGGGCGGCTCATGACTTGACAGTTTGGTTCGTGATCCCATGTGGCAAGCGGTTATTCACGATAGGGTTGTAGCGGATATCGGGGTGTACCTGGGTGTTACACATGAATGCATGAAGAGTTTAGCCCTTAGAAGCTTAGTGGACGATATAAGAAGTGCACGATAAGTGATAACCCTTAGCAGGCCGCGTCAACGGCACCAAATGTAGATGATATGATGATCTCCCCTATACATATAAGTAGAAGGAAGACTCTGACAAATTGGTCAGGTGCCGCTGTGCACCGTGTGACTGTAGGTGCTCAATGAGCAATCCAATTTGAAAGTTGTAACCGATCATACGGACCCGAATTCATGCAGCCAGAGCGCCAACATGCGATATGCAAGGGACTTTGTTCGTTACGAGACATCCGGATGATTTCAGCTTCATCAAGAGTGTCGCTGAAATGTTTTCCTTGTGCAAATGGGGCGGGGAGCAGTTGGATCCAGTTGTGATATGATGCAACAAATATTGGTTTGCTTTCTCCCTAAAAACTATTTCAAACACCAAATCAGCGCAGGAGACTCCAATCGATATTGTTATGTTCCATCCAGAGTATTCGAGAAGTGTTCATCCTTGACTCCCTTCCTGCACCAGAGTTGGCCAAAAAGCTTAGTAGCGTGGTCCCACTAGCACAAACATCTGCACGAGCAAGACAATTTTGCGGATAGTGCACTGGTGAGGCATGTGCTAACCAGAAACAGCAGCATCATTAGCGCATGAGTAACTTCAGGAGACACAAAAACGTTCAAATTAAGTACTCACGCTTGACTTACGCCGCGTGCAAAGTAAAATAGGAATGAGTAGTACGATGATGATGGCGACGCACCTTACTCTTTTGGTCGCTAAGCTTATAAATCAGTACTGCAGCGTAGTCGGCCAACGAAAATCGTTCATCGTTGATCGCTTACTAAGCAGTCGTGGGCCAGCGCTGTCAGTCTCAGGCTGAGTCTCTCCCAGTGCAGTTTGGACGGAATCGATGAAGTGTCCGAGGCTTTGGCGTTGCATATAAGTTCTCCGCACCATTTCAGGCTCAGTGAACCACTTCTATTGGGAAGATGGCACTGCGGGCTTCTGCGCTAATCGGGGTTTTTTTCGCTGTCTTGTTTGGTTACTACCAGTCACCCAACCACACGCCCAGTCATTTGCCTGGTCAGATAGCCTGTAAGCACTTGACTTCGCCACTCCAAGATTAATTGCGTGATCATATCACTCCCTGCCGCCTCCAATTGCAAGTACTCGCTGTAGCGTTCACCTCCGTCTTGCGGTACGTCGCATTCGCAGCTCAGTTGCATTTCAATCTCACTCGCTCAGGCTGGTCTAGAACTGTCTGCGCGAGTCCGTCATCCGCGTCGCCAACAACTCGGGCCACAAGATCCAGAACTGAATCACCCATCTCATTGTATTTGAAACAGTTATATGCTCAGGCATCCGAGTCCCTTTGGTGGCATGCATCACGTCATAGGTTAGGTCACCTACCATTGTCTCGCCGACACGTGCGTCTAACCTTCTCAACAATAGTATCCACACTACTTGTTTAACATGGCAATGTTGGAGAGCTACTCAGGGTCATGATGTTTGCGCTGGCATTGTGTTGTGGAGACAATCATTCATGGCCGAACTCGCATTCAGAGACATCATGAAACTACCACGGGGTCGAAGGATGTCGTGCGAAGAACTCATAAAATTGGAAAGGTTCTGCGAGAGCTTGCATGGCCGGACAGGTTGTTGCATTGACAAGAGGGATATCTTCAGAACTGGAGGAAGCTATCCGCACAATGTTCAGATTGTACCGCAATGCGCGTGTCTGTATGGCCTATCTCCATCTGTCATCGACGCCATCCGATTTCAGCATGGATGGGGGTGGACCCTCCAGGAGCTTCTCACTTCACATACACGGTGAAGTCCTATCAGAGAAAAATGGAACCTACCAACAATTGGAGAAATGACGAGGACGATGTTGAACTCGCCGACCACGTCTCACTGACGAAGATTCCCTCCGATGGTCTGCAGAAGTTCACGCCCAGATCCCAATGCATGAAATGATGGCGCGGGCATCGACTCGAAAGACGACGAGGGTTGATGATAATGCTCGTGTTCTCATCGGTCTGTTCGACCTGAGCATGATTGTGCCATACAGCGAAGGAAAGTGGGTATTCGTCGATGGAGGTGATCTTGCACAGATGCCACGGGTGGGTGGGATATCCTGGCATGGGCAGGACCGTTAATGACGATCCCACACAACAGGGCCATCCTGGATGGCCCTCAGTACTCCACTGCATACGATCCAACACTAGCCCCAGGGTTAGAGACTGATGTCGGAGAATCTAAGGCTTAACCTGATCACGAGCAAATTAACGTTATGATGCAACCGTTGATACACCAAGCTTAAGCGACATAGTTTGTTGTCCAGCGTCACCGTTGTGCCTATTGCGTTAATCGCGCATGACATGAGCGGTACTCCAGAAACATCAGGAAACATAAAGTGTGTCGTTTTCGTACTGGTGACATCATGCCAGCAGGATCTTGTCTGACCTATTGCGTTAATAGCGCATGAAAAATTGATGCTGCCAACAGTGCAGTCGCAGCCTGTACTATGATCCCGCTGAGTGCCTGACATAAATCGGCCCCATCAGAATGGGATATAAGATGTCCCTCCGATTTACAGGTTCAAGTTGTTCAACCCGTCACTCTACTTGGGATATCTCTTGCCTGATAACCGCTCTTGCTCATCTTTGGCTAGCCGACCATGTTGGCACTCACCGATGTGACTTTGCTATACCTTTGTCTTGCTGGCGTCGGAGTGTATCTGATGAAGCAGGCATTCGCCAAGAATCATGCACCATATCCCCCTGGTCCTCGGGGACTGCCTGTCGTTGGGAACATTCAAGACGTACCTCGTGTCAAGCCCTGGCTCACCTTCGCCGAGTGGGGCAAGAAGTATGGTAAAAGCCTCCCGTTTTTCCAAAATCATGCATTTCAACACCATTGCATACAGGTGGCATTTCGCATATTAATGTTCTGGGTCTGCACATCGTCGTGCTGAACTCCGCCAAAACTACGGTGGAAATGCTGGACAAGAAGAGCTCTATATACTCTGACCGTCCGTTTGTTGCTATGACTGGCGAACTTATGGGCTATGGGCAAACTCTGCCTTTTCTCCGTTACGGTAAACGCTTTCGCCTCTTCCGCAAGAATTTCCACCGCATTATCGGCAGTCACGCTTCTGTGGTTGTCTACTACCCCATCGAGGAGATTGAGACCCACCGATTCCTGAAGCGTGTACTCGCGAATCCCGACCAGCTGCAAGCACATGTTCAGCGGTATGTGTTTTGTGGTACTATTGGCTTGATCTTGAAATTTTTATAGCACCGCTTGCTCTTTCATTCTGCGCATCTCTTATGGTTATGAAGTCAAGGAAGATAATGATCCTATCCTTGACATTGCAGAACGCGCTTTAGACCAACTCTCGCGGAACAGTCTTACTGGTGAATTTATGGTTGATTTCCTGCCATCCTGTAGGATCATGACACTTCGACGTTTTCTCTCAATAGCCTGACTATGTTTTAGTGGCCAAGGTCCCGGAGTGGTTCCCTGGTGCTGGCTTCAAACGCCTAGCCCGTGAGTACCGTGAGACCGTCGAAGAGGTGGCTGCTGTAACCTACAAGTTTGCCAAAGATCAGATGGTGCCTAGGATTTGTAGTTTTGCTGCCACGCACTATTGATTGAATTCTACAGGCTGCTGGCACTGCCCTCAAGTCTTTCACCTCAGATCTGTTAGAGGGCCGTACTTTGACTGCGGAAGAGGATCACGATGTGAAGTGGTCTGCTATATCCCTGTTCAGCGGCGGTGCCGACACGGTTCGCCCCTCCCTGCATGTTTGAAATTATCGTATTTTTTGGCTAACGCCTATTTGCTCAGAGTATTTCTTCGCTCTACTCATTTTTCCTGGCTATGACACTTTTCCCTGAAGTGCAGAAGAAGGCTCAGGCTGAAATTGATGCTGTTGTTGGCCCTGATCGTCTTCCCTCCTTCACCGACCGCGCCTCCCTCCCCTACATTGACGCGCTCGCTAAGGAAGTCCTCCGCTGGAATGTTGCCATTCCTGGTGGTATGTATGTCTCGTTTATCGCAATCTTTAGTTGACAAACAGTGCCCAATGTCAGCCGATCACTGCGTCACTGAGGACGATATCCACGATGGGTATTACATTCCAAAAGGCTCCTTGATAGTCCCTAACATATGGTTGGTAGTTCTCTTGTTGTGTATCCGATATATTAACACTTTGAATTGTGACAGGTTCATGCTCAATGACCCGGAGACATATGCCAACCCCTCGGAATTCAGTCCTGAGCGTTTCTTAGCCAAGGATGGAAAAGAGCCTGAGACCGATCCTCGCGCGTTCTGCTTCGGTTTTGGTAGACGGTCAGGATTGACTCGCTCTTCTATTTTCAGTGAAATGCTAAGGTTCTGCTCCATAGAATCTGCCCAGGTATGTGCAGGGCGCTGACTAACAAGGCAGTTTTCTAACGTTGGTTGCTCTCGAACTGTACAGGTGTGCATCTCGCAGATGCATCTATCTGGATATCCGCCGTGATGTCACTTGCGGTGCTTGACGTTTCCAAGGTTGTCGAGAATGGCGTTGAGATCACCCCTGAAGTTGACCCCTCATCGGGGTTGATCAGGTATGTCGCGTATCTTAGCATGACCACAGTGCCCTGGACATACACACTCGCAGCCACCCCAAGCCCTTTAAGTGCTCGATCAAGGCTCGCTCCGACAAAGCCTTTGCGCTCATTCAACAAGATACTTACTAAGTATTGCTAACCAGCGATCGTCCCACCTGCTAAAGATCATGTGAGGTCAAGCCACATACACCAGGAAGCGACAAAAAGGTTGACGTCGTTGCGTAATCTCGTAGTCAATAGGTAGATGTAGGGCACTGAAGTGATATGAACATCTTATGCTTGGATGATAATCCTTCTATATACTGTAGAACCAATACTCAGCCTGCTCCATCAATCGCTTGATGGTTCTAAATTATCTCCCTTGTCTGGCCAGTAACTGTCACCGTACCACAAGAAAAGCTCCTTTCCACGAGCCACTGCCTTGGCTTCAGATAATACAATTAGTAAAGCAAATCGGTACCCCATCTGGAAATCTTACTGGTGAAAAATCCGATGTGATGCTCCCCATTGACAAGAAGAACTCGAGTGCACACTATTCAGCTGACGGGTTTGAATATATCCATGTTGGGACTCACTTCGTGCTTCACAATTGGCCAGTTCCGCGGTCGCGTGGTTCAGGAAACGAGTAGCATTTCCGACTGGAGCAGCGTCAAGCATCTCCTCCGTATTTTCGCCTGAGAATTCGAAAAAATAATTGCGACCATTATGTTTGATGACAGGACTGCACGAAGTGAGAGGGTTTCGGTCGATGTTCAATAATGTGAACGCGTACTCTAGATTCTCAACATCTCCACTCGTCAGCATGTTGCCGACATAGTCTAAGCAGAAACGTGAGCCGTTAGACTCCAATGTCCCAAGAAGCGGCATCACCTCCGATGAAATCACCAAGCTCCATGTCTTGCACCGCGAAAGCTCCTAGGCCGTAATCAGCCCGCCTGATCTCGACCGCCTGACCAGTTGTGAGCATAATTTGTGGACGATGGGCGTCCTTACCTTGGTATAATTTCGCTGAAGCTTTGTGTTTATGCATGGATCGTCAGTTGCACCTGATTAAAGTTCACTTGCACTAAGTCACGCGCTTAAACGTGTTAATAACGTAGTCTGACCTCTAAACTGGAATTCAGTCCACTTCACTGAATGTTGAAATGCTGTACGCTACCTTGCATCGCACTTCTCGCAAATCCCGGGCAAACATTCTCGGCTATTGAGATAGCACGGGCAATTTAAATTACAGCGTTTGCACTCGCAACCGCGATACTGACGATCACCTGAATTTGTTTAAGATCCGACATGAATTGAGAGATAAAGTACTATACGGACATCTTGCACCACAGCGGCAAGCCAGTTGGCAATGTCGTTCCCGCCGGTAGCATTCGCACCGTTCTTTTTCACAGGGACCCTTATGATTGCAAGGCGCGAGGCTGCGTCATGAAGTATCCCATGATCTCCATCTGTTTGATCATACAAGGGAACTTACGGGACATATAACGAATGATTAGCGTCTTCTTCTGCAATTGATTGCGAGTCAGAACCCATGGTCACCCAACAGAAACATTATTGGGGTACCAAATTTGAGACGAGGTTTTCGGGCCTTTCTCCTTGTTTTGTTGTTCTTCGTATGATTTTCCGTGTCGCCTGTGTCTGTGGGGTCATCATCATATACCATGTGATCAGGATATATGTGAGATCGTTGAACAAAGACCTTGAGAGAAGTGAGATTGGCAGCGTAGGGTACATGTGGACGTGTTTACTTCTCGGCAAGGCTTGAAGCAGAGATCTGCAAGCCGACAAGGAAATAGATCGGGTGAGATTGATAAGATTGTTCTCAATGTCTCTAGATCGGATTTATTCTCCCAGTAGACTTTGTCCTAAGGACCACACGGATCAGGAATGAATATTGTGGGATGCTCAACGACAATGGCTACCATGTAAGATTCGTCTGTTAGACGGAAACATTCTTCACCGCAGGGCTCTCCTTCACTGAGTCGTATGCTTTGATTTGTCACCTTGGGCCTACCACCTCCGAACGACCCGGACTGAGGATGCACTAGCAGACCACATGAATTAAATAGATTCGAAAATTACAGTAGAACTTACAACTTGAATGGGTCGTGCATAGAGTTCGCAGACAATTAAGGTTTGAACAAAATGTCCCAAGAACAGATGACAACCTCGCAAGGAGATCATCAGCTGCAGGCTCGGAGCAGGCCTCCTCCATATCATCCTCAGTTCCACCAGGCCAGCGAAGGAAATCTCTGCATAAAACAATGAGAGCGTCCTCGCGAGGACAGGAATCAAGCGAACTGACCGCTGAAATCTCTCCCATAGAAGACCTTCATTGTACGATTCACGGAGTGGTTTTGGAAAAATGCGCATCCGATCAATGTTCTTTATTGAGATATCCCAAGTTTTGTGTAGTCGACGGACAGTTTCGATTTGGATCATTTCCGCTGAGAAGTGCAATCTCTAGTGGCGGTTTCAGCATGTTCAACTGATCGTGGCTTACAGTCTGGATCAAAGTCTTCTTCCCATGCGAACGACTGAAATTGGTCTAGATATTCCATGACAGGGAAGTTCTCCTCGTCGCCATACGGAATGAAATCAACTGCCTCGCGCACTTTCAAGCGAACGCTCTGATTGATTGGTGGACAAGACTCGTAAGGAGGGTGGGCCTCAAAGGTAGGATCGACAGAGATCTCCTCCATCTCTAATTGGTATGATATGCCTCGATCCTCGGCATCGTACTGGGTAACTACCAGCAAAGGTTGGTTTGGGTTCTCCGAGTCGATTTGCATCTCCGAATCCTGAAGGGCCCCAGAGTCAAGTAGTCGATCTATCATCTTATTATATTTTTCCTTTTCTCCAGGGACCCGTCGACCAGCCAAAGCGTGGATAATTTGTTGGCACTCCCTTTGTTCCCATTCGTAAAATTCTTTCCAGACTTGTTTGTAGATTCGCAAGCCCAGCTCGCGCAGTTCGGTATATGTACGGTATTCGGGTAACTTAGGCGTGAGGTTGGATAGATCGCCCTCTTCCGTTCCGTCGATTATCGGCTCCATCGAAAGAGTGCAAAAGGTTTAACTTGGGGACGTGTTCAAGAGACTGGCAGTGTCATCATGATGTTTGTAGTTGTTTGAAATGTCAAGTCACGTAGTAGGACTGCCACCAAAGCGCATTACGCCTCATTCCGCTACCATGGCAGAGAAGTCGAACGCCAATATGCTCTTCGCTAACTTCAACCAGGATTTCTCGTGAGTCTTGGACCTATAAAGAAGTACTTTCTCGAACCATGTTTCAGATGCATATCCGTTGGAACTCGAAAGGGTTACAGCATAACTAACTGTGATCCATTCGGGAGAGTCTACACGATGAGTGCGTCCTTGTCATGTTTTGTACGGGTGTTGTGGACACTGAAATGACAGGAACATCTTATGCTTAGATGACGGAGCACGTGGCATCGTTGAAATGCTCTTCTGCACTTCACTCATTGCGCTAGTCGGTGCTGCTGATCAACCCCAGTCTAGCCCACGAAAACTACAGATTGTCAATACAAAGGTGCATATTTCTTAAATTTCTTATGTAAATCGGAATGTCATCTCTTTACAATGACAGCGACAATCCATGATCTGTGAACTGCTGTTCCCGTCCTCCATCCTTGCTGTCAAACTGAACAGGAAAACTCTTGTCATTGTGTTGGAAGTCGAAATATACATCTATGACATATCCAACATGCGTCTTCTACACATCATAGAGACTACACCCAACCCAGAAGGTGAGCGCGCCACCTAACGCTCACCAACAATCTACAGCTGAGCTGTGCCAGCAACGTGTGCCCTCTCACCATCCGCTGATAATTCCTACCTTGCATATCCTTCCCCTGTCCCTTCTCCTACTACTCAATCGCCTAGTCAGGCCTCTACGTCACAGGCTCCATCCTCCAGTCACCAATCTGGCGACGTTCTCCTGTTCTCCACACGCACATTGACAGTCGCTAATGTAATCCAGGCGCACAAATCGCCAATCTCTTTCCTTTCCATCAATTCGACAGGTACCATGCTTGCGACTGCATCCGACAAGGGCACTGTCATCCGGGTTTGGAGCATCCCTGGAGCAGAGAAATTGTACCAATTTCGTCGGGGGACCCGCGAGGCACGGATATATTCAATTAACTTCAATGTGGTGTCATCTTTGCTTGCTGTCAGCTCGGCACATGACACAGTGCACATCTTCAAACTTGGCCCTCAAAAAGCTCCGTCGTCCTCGTCCAGTAAGAAGAATGATGGCCTGTCTAGCCCGCCCGAGTCCATTGACGGCAGGGAGGGGTCCGCAGGGATGGATGGAGGGTATGAAGCATTCGCAGACGAACGCAAGAAGAGCGGTGTTTCGTACGTTGATTGTATTCTTTCGCAGTCTAAACTTTCTTTCTGATGTTATCTTAGCTTGAGTCTTCGTCGCAAGTCGCTGCAAATGACCAAGAGTCTGTCGCATTCAGTTGGGGGTTATCTCCCTAATACGTTGACCGAGATGTGGGAACCATCTCGTGACTTTGCGTTCTTGCGACTGCCAACAAGCGGAGCAAGATGCATTGTTGCGCTCAGTGGGTATGATTAAATGCGTTTCTTTACTCCCGCCCTAGTTTTCTCATGTCTGGTTCAGAACGCTACCGCAGGTCATGGTCATCTCGTCCGAGGGCTACTTCTACTCGTACAACATCGATCTGGAGAACGGTGGTGAGTGTTCGCTAATGAAACAGTATAGGTGAGCTTTTCATGTGCATTTCGTGAACAGAGTTAACCCCAAGTGACAGCTTACTCGACCCTGATTCCGCTGGTATGGAGTGATGTTTCTCTTCTGTTCTCTTCGCGTGGATGGTTTGAAGTTTGCACTCGTTTTGTATAATGTACTCACAGTTTAGTTCAATGAGAAGTACTTACTATACAAGATCAGTCGTATTTCTTCATTCAACTTGTTTTGAGGTCTGCTGGCAACGATTACTAGTACTGTGTTTTCTTGCCGTTCGGAATCAATAATTGAGGTCAAATTCAGGTGATAGGTCGCGTTACACGTGTTTGTGCTGCTCTGGCACTCTTGCAGGGCCGGAGTTCGTTACAACTGTGACCACGACCTTTCGGCACAACTTGTTTCTTGACCTACTCACACTTTTAGCTTTGCACTGGAAAATTATACCCTCACACTGTCACCGCAACTGTCTGGTTCACACTGATGGCTGTAGACAATTTCTCCTTCAAGGACAGCATACGAGCTGCTTTGGCCTCGTGCATGCCATGCTTTAGCGGCATAGCGCTTGTCAACTCCAATGACAATGCTCACAGCGATGTCAGAACCCACAGGTCGCCGTCAAACGAGCTCGAAGGGCTCTTGTGTGACACAGACACAGAAATAGAAACGCTCTCCCTGCACTCAAACATCGGTGCTGGCCGGAGAAAGCCTCGAAAGCGCCCTGCGTTCTCTCTGACACTCTTTGGGTACACGTTATTCGGCCGCCCTCCGATTTACCTTTCGGACGATGAAGACGAACGAGGATGGAGGAGGAGAGCACTTGGCACTGCATCATCATCCACGTTAGACTCGGATGCAGCACCACTGGATGCATCGATTATCGCTCGCCTGTCGTCTCCAGACCGCGCAGAAGCTGAGCAGCACAGACGTGATGAAGAAGTACAGCGGAAGGTAGAGAGGAAGGCACGGCGCAGGGAGCGCCGGGAGCGAGAGCGCATGTCTACTCTGCTCTCACTAAACGGTGGCTCTCTTGTAAAAGGCAGTGATTTCGAGGGGTTCCAAGGTAGTGGGGAATCCGCGATACCCTCGCTGCCGGCCGATGCATTTGGGCCATTCATGCGGGGGCAAGAAGAATTATCAGCTATAGGAGGAGAGGGAGAATGCTCCGAGGACGTTGACGATGCTGACCTCGGCGGGGAGTTATACACCCGCAAGAAACGCCAATCTGTTTGGAGTGGTTCGGGTTCAGACTCTCGCTCTCGGACGTCTGCTTCAGTCTCCAACGGAGATGCAAATTTACATTACAACCATCACCAGCTAGCACAAGCTGTCCTACCCTCATATCCACAGACCGAGATGCAGCTGCCCAACCCAGTCAAAAAGTCAAAACACCGCACATCCAAACGCTTCTCGCCTCTCTCGTCTTCAACAGCGTCGCAGTCCACAGCACCTTATACTCCCGCTCCGTCCATATCTGCGTCTCCAGCTGTTGCTGCATTCCCTGTCCCCCATGAGAGCATGGAGCACGCCATAGATGGAGAGGATGTACGGGGATTTCCAAGCGTTGGGCTTTCGGGCGCGCGAGGGAAAACGAGAGACATGGGTGCGTTCCTTGCTAGCCGGGAGGCTGCTCATTCGTGAGTGGGAGTGTAATCAAGAGTGTGCTTTATTTTTTGGTATGCACATCTACATCGATATCTATCATATATGGATACTTATATTGTTCCGTGGATGGGATTTATGTTGTTATGATATCAGTGATTTTTAGATGCTTTAAGCTTGCATCTTGGTCCAATAGGACGCTTGACAGCTCGCTAAACAAGATGCGGGAACATTGTTTCATTCAACTTATGTTCGTGACAGAGAGATTGGTTTTGTGCTGTTTGTGCTGGTGGAGATCGCGCAAGAATCCGACTGGCGCACCTGCTAAGAACACTTGACAAGGACCGGAACTCAGTTTGATTCATCTTCTTCACTTCCGTTTCGTAATCACTACCATACAGTGTCCAGTGCAGATCTCGGAACGACTAGCTCAGTCTTGACACGTTTTGGGGTTCTGCCCAAAGCTATAGGAGATCTAGGGCATAACCGCATAGGGCGGTGAGGCAGTGACTTCTAAGGTACGTTGCAATGTGACGATCACTGAAGGACGCAGCTCGATTCCAAACTGATATGTACTGCTCAGAATTATCTGCGCAATACGCCGTCCCTAAAATGTGCAGCTTAAGGTTTCTGGATAAAGTTTAAAGCAGCTCTGAGGCCCCATTCGAAGCCCACCGCAATAAGCAAATCTTCAAATCAATGCGATGCTCGAGCGATGCTGCAGCATGGCACATTGTGGGTTTAGGGTCATTGTTTGGGTTATATACGCAGGATCGCAGACCTCCTGTACCATATAACAAGGAGTGCAACAACGTGGCTAACATTCCCTTTCTTTCTTAGAATCTTCACCAGACTGTTCGCCTCGGTTCAACTAAAATGGGTCGGTTCCTAGAAGACCTTGTGCACCAGGTGATGGATATCACCATGGAAGATGATGACCAAAGGGCACTCAATGTGAGGGATAACGTTGCCGAAGTGGAAATTACACCGTCTTATGGAGAAATGTGTCTTGAAAGGCAAAATTCCACAAGTTGAAGCGGGAGGTCATCAACGATGTCCGCGATATTTTTCCCCACGGACAGATAACTGTACGAGGTCGTATCGGCTGATATTATATATCTGACCTTCTGCTAGCCGCCGACGATGGCCATCAAAGGCCTTAGAGTCAAGCTTCCACCCAAAGATCCCAACGACAGGAGTGGCCCAGATCTCCCGGTTAGTGTTGCTTCCTACTTTGTCATACCTGGCTCATGGTTCGCGACAGGGCTCTTCTAGTGTGTCTGCGATTCCCGAGGTTATAAGCATATTCAATGCATATGTGCAAAATGAACTACCCACGTACCTCATTTACGTGCCAGACAAAAGGCTTGTCGGCCGCAATGAAGTAAAGCGGATGTTCCGCAAAGAGGTCGCCTTGATCACGGAGGAGGCTATCCACAGCCGTCTTGTCGATTTGAGGGAATCGTGCCCTACAGCAGAGAGGGAGGACGCGATCAGAGATATCGTCAAGGATACTCTGAAATTCGCTGTCCTCTCGCACCGTTGGCTGGACAGCGGCGAACCCACCTTCTATGACATCTTGAAATCTTTTAAACCGTACGGTTATGAAAAACTCGTGAAGTTTTGCGAGAAAGCCAGCGAGTTCGGATGCCGATTGGCATGGTCCGATACGTGCTGCATCAACAAGGACAGCAGCACCGAGCTCGAGGAAGCCATCCGGTCGATGTTTAAGTGGTATCGTGATGCTCATGTATGCATCGCATACCTCTCTGATACCACCTCGATCGACGATATCCATGAAGATGTATGGTTCACCCGCGGGTGGACTTTGCAAGAGCTGCTTGCCCCATGGAGGATGAAGTTTTACGTCAGAGACTGGCAGCCGCTTACCAGCGACCTCAATGACAAGGAAAATATGGAGGTCATGGCTGCGCTCTCGCGCGCCACGAGGATACCTCTCGACGACCTACGTCATTTCCAACCAGGCACACACAACGTCCACGAGAAAATGATGTGGGCTTCCACCCGGACAACTACACGCATCGAAGATGTCGCTTACTCCCTCATCGGAATCTTCGACGTGAGCATGATGGTAGCATATGGAGAGGGGAAACGAGCGTTTTACAGGCTGATGGAGGCTATCATCCACAAGTGCGATGAATGGCAGATCTTCGCTTGGGCGGGAACAAGTTCGTCCGACAGTGCTGCATTCCCAGCCTCGCCGGGAGGCTACCGTCCCCTCAATCCAGTAGACAGCAACGACGCTCTTCTGCCATCAACAGTGTGGCGCGGCGATCAGAACATCGTCATGACGAAGCGCGGGTTGCAAATTCAAGTGCTCCTTGTTGACTTGTCACAACAGGAGGCGGCCGTTTACGAGAAGATTGGCACAAAGGACGTCCAAACTGATGTGTACTCCAGCTATACTGCAGGAGTCGTGGACTATTGGTGCTACGATGCAAGTGGAGATGGCATTCTTCAGCCAGAGCAGGAGCATCTCTGCGTGTTACTTCGCCCTGACCCTCGTAACCCATATGCTGGTTGGCGCAAGGTTACGACACCTAACCTTGTGACCATACGCACAGAGAGCAAGCTGAGGAGGACTCTGACGTCGGTTTGGCTATAGGACAAGTCCATGGCCTCACGGATAGATGATCAACTCCTTTCCTGTACTCCGGGCTACTCGGGGGTGACTCGTGTATACGATGTAGAACTTGACTGGACGCTGGTAGGGCCTTAGGCCGCTATGTTACGTCGTCTCACTTCCACCCTGTATTGTGAAAACACTTCTTTCAAGCTTACCCAGGCACTTGAACGTTTGAACCTTCATCGATCTGATCAGTACTAGTCTTCATCGAGCTCGTCAATTCTATTACATTTGAGTCATTTCGCAGTCATCAGTCCCAACATGATGCATGATACGTCAAGCAATGGGGGTACCAATAGTATTCGTGCAATGTACGTATTTTTTACAAAGAGAGGTGCGAGGTCATGAAACTAGTAGGGAGACTGGGTTATACACGGCGCGCAAGAGAAAAGAAAAGAAAGATTGTACGAGCAAAGTAACAGTCTTTTGCTTTGAGGTAATTAGGCGGGTAAAGTTGCGGTTCAAGAGAAGTACATCAAGCTCGCCATGTTGGCATGCAAAGGCTTGAATCCACGTTTATACGCCTCCAAGGTGCCCTCAGCCTGGGCTGAGTCAAGCTGAGTCGCAGAATCAGAGAAATCAACATTCCCTTGAGGGTCGTAGTGATTCTTGGCGCGGGAACAGACGATATCGGCATCTGATGAGTAGTTCAGTTACATCGTTGGCGGCGAGCGTCTTGGGCATAGACTTACAGTATACAGGGGCGGGGATTGAAACCGATCGAGTTGACCGTGCATACACGTGGCACAGCGCAAAAGAAAGCGACTGCAGACCGTCGGCGCTTGATGCATAACCATTGTCAGCATACAGTCCACTACATACGAGCGTGGAAGTAAGTTCACCTGAATTCGTTCTCATCATAGAGAACATTGTAGTGCGCGGGGCGACTCGTACCGAGCAGGCCGCCATGGCTCTGCAGATACCAGTCGAACTCCGTGGGGTGGGCAACGACCTGGTCGACCACGGTGCCTGCAAGGCAGTTTCCGCTCTTATCCTGTTCACTTGATCCTGAGCCACTGGGGAAGAAGCGAACATGGTGACGCTTCGCAACCACGATGATAGTAATCTTCGGGTTGATCTTCAGCTCCGCGCAAGCTTCTGGATAGGTTGTCAGATTTCGACTATCCCCCAAGTAACACGAACGCGCCTTTAATCGACTTAAGTTCGGAATCGAGAACTTGCTTGAATTGTCCTTCAGAAACACCGTCTACGTTGCAAGCTCAGCAAATGGAAAATGTAATGGCTTCCGCAACGAACCTCTGTAAAAGATGAGACGCGTAGGGGCAAGATTCCCCGTCTTCTTCTCCGCGAACTGGCGATATTTCATGTACATACTCAGGACGTGCTAAGAGTGCGCAATTAGTGCCGGCAATCCATACGGAAAAAACCGCTCACCTTCGTCATGTCTTGAAGATCTTCGATGATCTCAACACGAGAGGCTTGAACGCGGCTTGTGGCGATGTATTTGGCAGTATCAGAGTCAACATTGCCGACGAGTGCCGTGAATGAAGGACGGCCATCCGAACCAGGCGCAGGATGAATCACGTCGGCACCTGGTGGATTGTTTGACTCCAATATCGAGCAAAGCAACAATAGGGCTTACCCATGACGATGGTAGGGTTACGAGGGTCGGTAAGAACCGAAACCGACTGGGGATCGGGGATAGTGTTGATACCACCCAGCTTGACATTGACCCTGTGAGGAGTAAAACATCAAACCGAAATTTAGTCTTCGATGAATAATTACATACTTGAGGCAGACGTTCGCGTAATATTGGGGTTTTGCGCGGAAGCACTTCTGACTCTTCAGGCATTGCGTTGCGACACCGACCTAAAGTCATAATTTCAGAGGTCATATACCGGGTCCATCAAGTAGTCTTACTGTAATGTCCCCAAAGCTACACAAAAGGCCATAAGTCACTGATACAAGACGAACGCCAAAGAACTTACTGTTTAACTGCAGTGTAAATGTCATTGCCATTCTCGGGAAGAACTACAACGATGAGTTGTGGGCGTTGTTTCGTCCTTTGGAAACATTCAGTGCCTGCGGCGCGCAGTTGCTAATGTAGGCATTAGAGTCGGATTCGAAAACTACTTCGCAGAATACCACTTACGTCTGCAATCCGACCTTGACCGTTTTGCCAAGTTACCATCGGCTTGTCGTCAGTGATGCGGATACCTGTTGAAATGTGTCAAAATTTGACCCAAGATATTGTCGTAGGAACCACTAACCGACGTCTTTGAAACTCCTCAGCATGCCGTCGATCATGTCTTGTGCGGCCTGTGGGTTGAACCGCTGCTGCCTCTCGTAAACTACCACGATCCACCTGTCAATAGAGGCAGGCCTAAAGAATCGCTTGTCGATCCTGAAACCTATGAGCAACGAAGATATATCGTATAACAACACTTACATATTCCACGCGCCGTTACTTGGTGTCTAGGGAACAGGAAAAGATCAGTACATAGCAAAGCAAACAAACTATAATACTGACAATTGTTGGCTGCGCGCTGCCCGGGCCGTACTTCAATTTTGGCGGTTGCAAGACACGGGCTGATACGGTAAGCGGTCCAGTAGTATCTTCGACGTGCATGCCGAACTGGCGTACGTATTCCGACTGGCCGTATTGAAGGACCTAACGAGACTGCTGAGCATAGCGCGCTGTAAAGGATCAAAATCATACCGAAAGGCCGTTCGTGATACTAGCGAGACGGTGCTCCGGTCGCTTTGTAGCGAATTCCAGAACGTCCTTCGTTTTCTCAGGGGGGACCTGCTTCCGCATGATTTGACCTGGTGGAACCGTGCATAGTTCCAGAGGGATCAAGGCACCGCTGCCAACCTACAAAACCTGATGAGATGTTTCGAGATCTACTACGAACGACTTACCTCAATGCAAAGATTGTTTGGGAACCTCAAAGGACGGTTCAGGATCGTCTGGAAATACTGAGCCACTGTCCTACTAGTTCCATCCCGCAAGGTGAAACTCAAATCCGCAGCCCCTGCGCTGCTCAATTTCTTGACGACACGAGGGGTCTTATTTTCGCCGGCATATGTCGTTTTGACCCGGATGCCTGAAATAAAACGTTGCAAACGGAATTCGCTCACGATCAGGCAAGCCGCTTCGCGGGCTAAGCAACGCGTGTTGCCCAGGTCTACCTAGGAACTCGAGACATATATCCATCAGTGCTCCAGACTTATACATCGTTCCAGTCGAGATATCGACGTTGACGAGGAGTTGCCCGATTGCGGGCCTCACTGACTGAAAGTATCCGCGCCATAAGACAAGGCCGGAACCGATATCCTTGGTCTCCCGATCGGTGAAGAAAGACCGAACATTGAAGGGGTACTTCATTGTCGGTTCCATTCGGACGACAACATTCAATGCCTGTAGAATACGCGACGTCAACCATCGATTGAAGCGTCTCTCACAAAATACCTACTGTCAGGGCGGTCAAAACGCTGTTGTCGTGTGACTGCTGCCCTAGAATAAAGCGTTGCAGGACTCTAACAAAGACGAATTCCAGCAACGTGACGTTAAGAGAAGTAAATAACCTACTCGGGGTTGATTTGTGCAACTTTGGTTAGTCTGATTTTGTACACCTTAGGACCGCGGCCTCCCGTGTTCTCCCCTGGGCTTCCGCGATTAGGATCATCGGAGAGGCAAACGTTAAACTACATAGATATAAATGATGAGCATAGTAGCATATCAGATAAGCCACACCTCTTGACTATTCTGTGGACCAAAAGGAAGTTCCCTGGGGGCGAAGAGGTTCTTTCGCCCATCATAGACGGCACGAGGAGTAAAGACATCAACAGCGTCGATGGTTTGAAGGTGATGGATTAAGTCCATGTTTAAGCGCGCTGGGAGTACCTTCTCATCGGGCGAGATCACTGATTACATAAATTGACGCGATGATCAACAGCAAGTCACACAAAGGATCATTAACTTCAGTACTTACCCACTAGATCGCAAGAAAGAAAAATGGATGAAATCAGACAAAGGGACGATGATTTGAAAAAAGCCGCTACCAACCGTCGTAGTGATGTATTACACTTTCTGGGAGGCTGATCTTGAAGAAATTGGAGAATACGGTCACTGCTCTGCCTGCCGTTCCATATCCAGGCCGTTTTACGCCCACGGCCTGAACATGGCTTCCAGGCAGAGCGGCAGGACCAGTGGGAGCATGAACTGCTCCTCCTCTAGCTGGGCCGCCGCGAGGAGGTGGTCCACCGCGAGGGCCGCCGCGACCACCGCCACGACCACCTCTGCCGCCGCCGCCTCCGCCTCCGCCGCCTTCACGAGTTTGTCCAGGTGCTGCACGAGGTGGCATGTTGAAGTACAAGTTAAAGAAAGAAACTGATAACTAAACAATAAAGAGTAAAACCTTGAAGGAGGAAGTCCCTTTGTTTGTTCGACTTTAGACGTATGGTTCGATACAAAGGCTCCGTTTCAAATATATGATGCATTAACATCGGCATGGAGCCTGGGGCGAACGCGTTGCCTCGTGCCAGCCTCATGATGCAACTCTCTTAGTAACTTCTATGTTATCGCCGATTTATAAACCGGGTCATGGGAGGACAACTACTGGATTTGAGTCAAATCGGATCGAATACTTCAGGTCATATGGGGCTTGTGCTTTTGGAAGCGACAATCTTCTCTTCATAGACTTCTTCAATGTTAAGTCACTGCTACCGTATAAGACATCGTATGCCAGTGGTTTCAAATTTTGCCTCTTGATCTGTATCAGGACCTCGGGCCGCTCAACGCAGGGGCGCAGCATTATCGAAGATCAGGACTCCATCGACTCTCCACACTTAAAAAGCCATATCGATACATTGCCGTTATCAGCAGCATGTCATTTGCAGGCCTAGACTCTTTGCCTAGCGACCTCTCAAAGCCTGAGACCTGAGAGTGCACGAACCTATGATCGAAGGTATGAATCATGATAATGGTCGCGACGTTCGAGGCATTGTCTCTGGAACTTACTGCCAAAGATGCATATAACAATGCACCATACTTGAGACCTGGCAGGGGACAGTCCGTACATAGAGACAAGGTGAAGTCATCTTTTGAGACACCTTGGCTGTGCGATCATTATGACCTGAATCGGCTGGCTCCAAGGTCCAGACTGCTGAGTGCATAGTCTGAATCTGGCGTCATGCGCATATACGACGACGTTTAGATAAGTTCATGGAAGCGTTCTTGCATACGATGCTGAACAGTGGAGAAGAACAAGGCCCTCTGTTTCTGCTTTGGTGGGCCTACGTTTGCAAAGAGAAGCTGTATTAGGTGACACGACTATTTACGCAACTTACAGTTGATTTATAGTTCTTCCGTATAAATTTCTCACGAGCACCTCGGCGGAGGCTCCTCGAGTCCTCTTCAACCAGGGATTGCTCTAGAGTCTAGATGTCTTTCGAGGAAGACCGCAATGATGGACAGCCGTCCGTCACAGAGAAATTTAGGGAATCTGTCACCAAGTTCACATTTTCAACACCATGTCAGCCACAGCTCGATCCAGCAGTCGCTACGGTCCATAGTTCCGAGTTACCAACCTTGCGACGTTCCTCCAGAGTCGCTGCAGTCGTGACATCTCGAAAGCTAGAAATCGAGTGCAACGTCGATGCCTCGAGTTTAACACCACCTGGAAAGGGTAGGCGCAAGGCGCCCGACGCAAGTCTGTCCAAGAGTGCCGCCAAAAAACTCAAGCGCGGATATGCCCCACCGGAAGCGTATGCCCATCTATCACCCCTTACAGATTATCTAGCCTTCGGGCTCGACGGTGTGTAATAGCCTCATCAAATATTCAATTTTGTCTAAGGGGTTTTCTGTGTAGTCGTTTTCTGTGGAATTAAGTAGGCTAAGTATCTTTCGGATCATGCAAACTTCTGACAGAGCCACTGTAAAATCAATATCATTCGCAGTCCAGGTTATATGTCCGCCCAGAGAGGACACCACTTTGCCCACCCATCGAATCACTTCTGGAAGTGCCTTCACCAATCTGGTATGTCGTTTTCATCGATGGTCAAGAGCTTTGCTCTTGACCATAGACCTCTTAGGGTTTACACCTAGGTTGCTGCCACCCTCTGAGGATTCTTCCTTACCAAAAACATTCAACATTGGTTTGGTCAGCTCAAAATATTTATTATGTCTACTACCCAAATTGACTTGTTCCAATCGGTAGACGGATCTCGTTGACAGACCGTCCACGGAGGTTGTCACAGTACTCGTCTTTCAACTGCGTACTAACGTGCCAATCTCAGGCATCGGAACTGTCCTCTTCAGAGCGTGTCTCGTCTGTGCCTATCCTGCTGAGCAAGCTCGCTCTTCACCGCCCAAGATTTCTATGTCTCGTTGGCATATCTAACTGGGAGATACTCCAAAAGGCGCTTTTGCAGATGACGACTAGCCCATCCAAGGCCTCTGGATCACCAAGCGCGTCAAAAGCATTCCGGGCGTCGGCCAAGAACATTGGATTACAGCCTTTCAAGCTATGCTATTCGGATATCGCAGGTCCTGTCAGCGATACCTCCGCGAACATAAGCGAGACATTATTATTCGTGGTTCCTAGCACGTCGGGCCTTGTGACGCAATATCAGGTCAGGATTACAACGTTACTTTCACAACTTTACTTGATTCTTGACATTCTGTATAGCTCCCTGCTAAAGTCAAGGTTTTTACTCAGCTGAAGAGCTTGGTTGATCAACCGCTATCGGAATTGGATACATCGGAAATGAAATGTATCGCCGTACCGCGTGATCCATAATCTATGAAAGCCATCTCTTCAGGCATTCGATCATCACTGTGTGCACCATTTATATTTCCAGTGCCAGCCAATCATCACTTACTACGATGGATGGCATATATTTAGCGTCATTTTACAGCCCTGACGGGTACCCATGGACCCATATGTACTGCACAATACTGCCCCGGAAATGTTATACTTTGTCAGCGTCGCGATGTCCGCCCACTTCGATTACAGGGATGGCATATTATGGGCCCTCCGGTGCCCCCGTACTCCTTGTGCACGAGATACCTCGAGCCTAAGTGGGTGTGTCAAGTATGGACTCATCGGCACGATGGCAATATCGTTATGACACGTGCACCAATAGCAGCCTGAGGCTTATCGCCGAAGGGAACATCAGCACGAGTCACCAGAAGATCTATCGCTATTCTTATCATCCTCGAGTATGTGTTTCTAAATTTGGGCCTGGGCTGGAGCGACGCAGTACTTACTGCGTTATGTATAGCGTTCGCTTCTTCATGGCCGCAGCGGCAAACCGGTTCGGTGTTCCGTATCTAGCCTCCCTGTTATGGGAAAGACCTTATGACGAACTTTTGAATGGCATTGATGCAAATTCAAAAACTGGAGCTGCTGCCTGAAATGGAGAAATTTGTCGTGCTGACGCGGCGATTGAGCTAAAGCCGACCTGTAAAAAGTTTGGGGTACCTTGGGTTGTTCATATTGTACTCACCACTTTGTCCACGACCCCGCGCCAGATCACTAGGGACGCAGGGCGCTTCAGTCGAAGACTGAAGTACTGAAGATAGAAGCTTCGAAGTTCAACATGAAACGTTACGATTGTGATGTCCATAATTGGCATCTTGTTCTAGCAGGCTATTTCATCACCCCCTTGATCGACATGTCATCATGCCAGCGCTGTGCCAGCGAGAATGATCCTGAATGGACGGACTTGATTCCATGCGTTTCAACAAGAAATAGCGCAACAGCCTATGTAGTCAATGGATCATCCAGCTATGCGCTTGTGATTCACTGATAGGCTGACCGAGGAAGATCTATCTATGCTTCTATGATCTTTCGAGCTAACTGCGTGTGTTTGTCCCCTCCGGATTTTGCATATAATTCTGGATACCGCCCCGGACATCATGATCTACGCCCTTTCTTCGTTGCATAGTCTCATCGTTATGGATGCTACCGAAAGACAGCAGCTGTGAGTGATATACACGTACATATCCTATCGCGACTAACACATTACATTCATAATTTGCCAGGGTGACGCACTCGTACGTTATCCTTATGGCAAACAGTACTGGAGTTTTTTTTATCTGCCCTCAGAATGATAACACAATATTTTAGGTATTCTGATATACGACCATTTGACAACCCTCACAGAAGAATCATTTTCATTTGGCGTCGTCCGAAAGCACTGTCTGCGATGTCATTTCTTGTCAATCGCTATGCCGCGCTGCTCGGCAATATCTATGGCTTATTTGTTGATTTCATGCCCATTCCAGATCAGGTTTGATCATTTAGTTGTGTATGTACGTAGCAGGCTCACAACTTATTTCCGCAGAGGTTTGAACTCCTGACCCTTGAATATTTGTTCTTTCGTTTAACGAACACTCAGCTGTTCGAAATACATGGTAACCAGACAGCTGCTCATTTTTTTTCAACAATTCATCGTTTGCGGCAAGTTCGAATTTTTTTACTAATAGAAATTTATAGACTGAAAATTTTCAGTCATATTAATCATTCGCACTTATGCTCTCTACAATTGTAGCAAACGTCTGCTTACCTGGATTACAATCATCTTCGTCGTTCTTGCGGGAAGTGCATCTGTACGTGTTCGATAGAATTTTGGACTCTGCCATTTGGAGTCTACTGATCGTTTCTAGGTGGGAACCTTTGGACAGTATGCAAGGAATTTGACGACCTCGCCAGGAGTTGGCTGCTTCGAAACATATACAGTGGAGGAGTACGTCATCATCCTCGCCGTTCTGCGATTCTGCTCAAAAGTCGTTGCAGATCTGCCCGTCAGTGAATTCTAAGTCACATAGCTTGAAGTCATGACTTGATCCATCTGCAGGTTTTGGGCTAGCATGGCTTGCCATACTTGGCTTCGAATTACTCATCTTTGTCCTCACAGTTCATAGGACTTGTAAAACTAGAGGTTTGTTGCGGTTACGTCTGGTCACGAGGAGAAATATTTTTGATGTCATGTTTCATGATGGTAAATTGTTTGTTATATTCGTATTGTAAACACTGAATTACTAATTGAACGTAGGTGCGATGTATTTTGGGTGAGGGTGTCAGTGAACTCGTGATTCGAGTGGGTCTAATTGGCAATTATTCCTTCAGAGCCATGACACTCTGTAATATACCGAATATTGCGATGTACTATGTGAGTCGACATCCTGGTGGAGTTACAAAACGCTCACAACTTGAATTAGTATGAACCAGTGAGCACACAACCTGCATCCTGCGTATAGGTCAAAAATTTCCTGACGGTTTGCCAGGGGGTCATCAATGGCAGTCTGGGTCTGGCTATATTGACTAGCTGGTGAGTGGTTGATGCGATAAACAGGAATCGGGTTTTGACCATGCCCCCAGCATGTCTGTTACTCTCATTTCTCGGCTGATGCTTAACCTGCACAAATCTATCGACTCTGGTATTTTCTCAGTCCCTGCCCGGGACGACGACCACTGCCTCTCGGTCCTTACTACCAGGATTAATGTACAGTCTGCGATTGCTTAGATCTCGCCATTGTTAGGCTGGTACTGAATTCCGTTTCTGTATACCATTATTCCTGTTATGGACAACAAGCACATTACACCAGTTAATATGTATGCATTGGACTAAACAGACCCGCAGCCTAGAGAGCAGCAATGAACATGCTATGCATGATGACGGACCAGCTACTGTGCGCAAGACGCCTTCGTCATCTGTAAGTGGCCCTCCACTGTGGCTGACCCTGCTGCCTGTAACACCTACATTCCAGCTCCGCCTACCCCCTTCGACGGTATGATCTTATTCTAATTCATTCTGGCAAATTCGCTATGTAAACTCGAACACACAGTCGGGGCGACGAGTGATAGGATGATGATCTATAAGGAGTCCGAGCCAATGTCGCCTTCATTTCCGCATGATATAAAAACATCTGGTATTATCGTGATCCAGAAAGCTCTTAATAACAGTCCTACATCAGGATTCAAAAGCCCCTACTGTAAATCTTGTACCTAGTTCCACAAGATCTCGTACACGTACATATCATTACAACCCAAGAACTTCCCCAATAGTCAACCAGCGGTGCCCCTCCCATAGCGAATTGTCCTTGCTCGCTAATTCCGCGTCATCTGTCTTTGTATCGGGGTTCCAGCCGGAACTTGCTCCTCCGACGTCAAAGCCCTGCTGGTATCTCGTACGGACGTCCGCGGCAGGCACACCTTCTGTAGGAAGGGTGTCACAATGTACCACAGGTACACTGGCTTTGTATAGGGCACTAATCTCCGAGAGGGTTGCACGTCGACCTTCAATGCAAACTTCAACATCAAGTAGACGAGACGGCGGTTGAGTAGTAAAAATATGAGCCACGTATCCTGCAACGTCGGATATCGCAGTGAAGGATCCTGGCATATTTCCTTTGCTCACGATATGAAACTTGCCAGTCTCGGTGAGTGCATCGAGCTAGGGCACGAAGTCATGAAATAATCCATTCTAATGGACGTATCGTGTTCAGTGCGTCATACTTGGAGTAAAATCAACAAATAAAACCTTACATAGATACGGAGAGTGGGCAATCCAATCAATTTCGCATAGACTGTGAACGGAGGGATGAGTCAACACCATAAAGGTTACTATTGGCTGTAATCATTCACCTGCAAAGGCATGCTTTTCATGAGCCAGACCGGCTGCTGGCGGTGATACGACAAACTCGCTGGGTACAAAGAGCTTCACACCCGCCTCCTTTGCAGCGTCCGCGAGAACGTCCTGGACAACTACGCCCCCGAAAACAAAAACGGTAGAGATGAGGACGTCCACTTTGTTTTCACGAAGGATTGCCGAGACCTCAGATGCAGATGTATAGTCTGCGCATACAACCTTTAGGCTGAGATCATCGTCAGGGAGTGCAGAGGTGTTCGTGGAGGTCGGCCGGGCAATGACGAGAATTGGAGCGCCAATGGCCAGGAATGCCTGACAGAGATCATAGGCTAAGGATGGCACTCGAAGATAATATTGTAATTGGATGCTTACCTTCACGATAGGAATCCCGATGTGAGGGCCTGCGCCGACAATAGCAAAGGATTTGAAACATGCTGTGTTGTGCTACGTCACTGAATTTTTGGATTTTGCAATCCTGAATGCCATCGGTTTTGATATGTCTTTTGCCAGGTCGTTCGTTTCAAAGCGCTGTAATCCCAGTTGCGCTGACTGAATCCTTTGACATTTGATCAGGAATTTATGTTGACAAAGCTGCATGCTATGCCGGGCTATGACAGTACCGCATGAGTAAAGAGTGTACGTGAACAAGAATATGAGCGAACCTGTAAGCTTACAAGTACTTAGCCCGGATATTGCTCCCTCAGTCAAGAAGACTGTAGCTAGTACGTAGTATCGTCATAGCCACTGGTCATCCTGCTGAATCAGCAATCAGCAATGCTATGTCACAGTCTCCAGTGACAGTAATAGTCACAGCTTGATATCATATCCAAGTTGTTCCTTCTTGAACTCAGTTGTCGTACGCCGCTATGACTGAGGGACGAAGTCCAGAATCCTATTTCAGATGCCAGGAGTCGAGATGTTGACAACGTTGAAGCCCCCCGGCCCTCGACTAGGCGCCCGAACGCGGTAAGTTAGCTTCTCCGAGTCCGAGTCGTGGGTAACTTTCGCAAGTGACTTATTCGCATGAATGGTAAGCAATACTGCTGAGGAAGCAGGCAGATTTCAGCCAGTAACTGACTGAGTCATTCACCGAGCCCGGGCGGCTGTTGCTGGTTGACGAGAATTCTGAAGACGAGCAAGTACTGGTAATACTCATTCCCACAGTCACGGTGACCGTGTGCAGCTGCCTGGCTGCCACAGCATGCTCAGATTCCTGACTACAACAATTCTAGTAGCGCATGGATCATTATAAAGCAATGATATAACCGATGTCACAGAGTTATACTTGTCTCACACATAAAGGTGAGCATTCTTTCGCCTTGAAGTCACCCAAAGTCCTATTCAATCATCATCATCATCATCATCATGTCCGAGCAGCTGACTCTATACCTTCACAAGGTGAGTACCGATTGAAGAGGCAGACTTGTCTGACCCATGACTCTATAGCTCTCACCCTTTAGCCAAAAGGTGAAATGACTGCTGACACAATGTCACGAGTCTCTGACGTGAATTTACAGGTCGAACTAGCTCTTATCGAAGCTAATGCACCCTACAGGGGCCACCAAGTCGATGTATTCAATAAACCAGAGTGGTTTACTAGCAAAGTGGCCCCCTTTGGGGGGAAGGTATGCGTGATGATGTACTGTGTCTATTGCGGACGATTGTGATATCACATACTAGGTGCCCACTGTGACATATGGGGGACCCAGTGTCGACCCCCAGGATCCTTCGCCCTTGTCCACTAAAATCACGGAATCGAATGTCATCCTTGAGTTCTTGGCGGACCTCTATCCAGACTCTGGCCTCCTCCCGAAGGATCCTGTTTTGCGTGCCAAAGTCCGTTTCTTCGTTGATGCGAATACTAAACACGTCGAGGGCCCGTTTTACGACTTTCTCCGAGGGCGCGGGTCATATGAGAATGTCTTGAAGGGCATTGAATTTGTTCAAGGACTTCTCGAGGAGGGCAGAGATTTCGCAGTTGGAAATCATTACACCATTGCAGATGCCTGCATCTCTCCGCACCTCGCAAGGCTCAGGATTGTCACCGAAACTGACATAGGTAGAGTACTCGCACTCGTACCTTTCCGACACTGATTAATGGAATTAGGCCAATTCCCTGTCGGTATGGGGTCTAAGCTGGGTGAGGAGCTCAAGGGACCTAAGTTCACTAAATTCACGAAATACGTCGACCGAATGCTGGAGCGTCCGAGCTTGAAGCAAAGCTATGATAAAGTGAGTATTTTCCCACTACTCTGGTAGTAGGTCAAAATGACTAATTGCCACACTGCGTTTAGGAGGGTGTGGTCACATACTTCAAGACGTTTTTTGTGCGCGTATAGTAAACATATACTCCTGAGAGACAGTCAGAAAAGTTCTATGGACAGATGCAATACATATCCCGAGACATTTATGAATGTATTGATTTCGAATATGTCCCCCAATTTGAGATGCATCTGTTGTCGCGGACTCTCATGTGGTTGTGTCTTAGGTGATACCTTGATAAAAGACAGGTTTGCATGACAAAGCTTGCTGTTAGAAATTTGCAGTACATCGGGCGAACAATAGATAAATCATACAATTAACAGTCAGCAAGAAAAACTGTATGACGACGACGGTAGAAATACATCGAAATCTTACATGAGCATACCAACTACTCCTCCATCTCATCTCCGCTCTCATCATCGCTGTCGCTGTCCTCGCCCTCCGCAACATCAATAGGTTCCAAACTTAGATCATGATCTGCGCCAACGTACGCATCGCAGATGACATAGAGTTTCAAGACATGGTTGCCTTTCGGTAGCGTGAACTCCAATTTCACCGAGAGATTCTTGGTGACGGTGACGCGCTTAATTGATAGCAGTTGTTTTGTGCTCGGCTCCCCAACTACGAGCCACCAGTTTGCTATCTTTTTCGTCGGGTAGAAAGGTGCGACGACAGTCTGGTCATCAGGATCCTCCTCATCTGCATCACGGGCAAGAGTGACCTGCATGGTGATGGGTGCACCAGCAGTATATTCTCCCTTGTCAAGTTTGAAGGACACGTCAAGGGTCGGGTATGAGTTGACAAATGTCGCTACATCGCGCCTAGACATACTGTTAGGAACAATTGAAATGGATACAAACAACAGAACTCACATTTGACGACCATCCATTTGCAAAAGTTCGCTGCGTCTGTCATCTTCCATCTCCATGACGTCGTAGACAGACTCAATGCCGGCACCCTTGCAACGTTTGATAACCTGTTTTGAAATTTAATCAGTAGTAAAGAGTGCCGAGAAGAATAAACATACCTCTGGCTCAAAGTGAGGGATTTGCTTGAGGGGCGAATCGGTCTCCCACATCGCCTGTACACACATCTGTGACAAATCCATTGCTCCAAGTGCATTCAGCCATGCGTTCGAGGACATGACATCCACACATGCTGATAGCAGGTTCAAAACCTTCTCCAGAACTAAAACTTGGTCTGCTGCCAAGTCTGGTGGCAGCTGGATACGAGAGAAATGAGCCTGGAGCAGAAGGAAGGTCTTGAAGTGAGGAGCTTCGAAGTCTGCACGATCGAGCTTGACGGGAACACGGTCGTAGATGCGGCGGAGAATGGTGTCTTCGTGACGCCTGATAGGAATCGACTCGAACTCTGCAGAAGAGGCAACAACTTCCAGAAGACCTTTGAGCTTCGTCCGCTCCTTCAGCGACAGGGTGTACACTTCCACAGTGACGTATGAGATATTATAGTACGCCGCTATCATCCCGAGGTTCAGTGCCGAAACTTCCATTTCATCTTCTATCGAAATGCACTTTGAGTTAACCAGTTCTTGCAAGGTGTTCTCCACAAGTTCCGACAGGTGATCTGACAAATGCTGATGGCTGACATTGTGAAGATTGTAGTAGTTGGGGTTTTGAGTCATTCGGCGGTAGAAGTATGTCCATGTCAGGATATCCATCGCATCTTGCTTGTTTTCAATCGTCTTGACAGCGATTTCAGCGAGGAAATAGTCGTGCAACAGATGGGTAGGCAGGTGGGACTCGATGGGCAGTCCCTCTGCAAGGAACTTCTTGTAGAAGTCCTTGCGTGTCTGCTGGCACATGAGGACACATCGGCTGCGATCATCTTCCATTGGCCTACAAGCACGACCTATCATTTGTAGGACGTCCATGACTGGGTAGTCGACATATCGATGCTCTTTGCCCTCGTAGTATTGCACGCCCATTATGACCACCATATAGCTTGCGACGGGTAGACTCCATGCAGTGTCCTGCAGACGCTCAGTTGTTGGTCAGGAAAAGGGTCGTGGATTACACACCTTAGATGCCACCAAAACCTGGATTGCTCCAGATTGGAATAAGCGTTCGACAATGCGCTTGTCTTGCTTATCCAGCGCCTCGTGATAATACCCAATGCCATGTTTCAGGCATTCGACAAGACCTTTGTCGTTGATGTGGTCGAGGTGGGGCTGGAAGTCAGCTTCTTCGATATTCAAGAAGCGATCGGGGTTGCTATCTGCTCCGCAGTGGATCAACAAGTCGTCAACCGTTAGCCGGCACTGGCGTCTTGATGGAACGAATATGATGACAGGTTTGGTGGGTGAGTGCTCAACGATAGCAAGATAGGCAGGTTTAGACATGGCGATCATCAGGGAAGGGAAATGAGGGATAGTAAAGCTTTGGAGATGTATATCCATGTCCAACGGCCTCGAGCTATACAACATCATTTAGTAGGCTGAATGTTAATTACGAACTGCAAGATGTACCTAGGTGAGAAGTTGAAAATTGCATGCGATGGTGCGCCCATCCATTCACCGAGATCTCTAGCATTAGCGAGCGAGACACCGCAGGCGACGATGCGAGTTTTAACCTCCGTTTGCGCAGAGACATAGCGGGTCCTAGATATCACCACTTCGTACGTCGGACCGACTTCTCCACCTACAAGCTGGATTTCATCAGCAATCAATAGACCGATGTTCTGCACATTCTTGCGCTGTCGCCATCTTCGAGACAGGATATCCCACTAGAAATATCATTTGAGTGAGAGATTTACGACATGATTGAAGAAACTAACCTGGGATGGGGTGCAAACAATAACATCCCCCTTCTCAAGAAGTCGAAGGTCAGCGCTGGTGTCTCCTGTGAGGCTTACTATCTCTTTGCCTCCCTGCAGGCCGCTGAACTTCTGACGCCACTCTGCAACACGTTGGTCGACCATCTCCTGGTAGGGTTCAATACAGACCGCCCTGGGCTGCTCGCGTTTGCTCCAAAGGCGGAGCAGAGCAAATTCGGCACAGATAGTCTTGCCGCTTCCAGTAGGCGCGCCAATAAAGACATTCTCATCAGATGTGTAGAGAGCCTGAAAGACCTGCGTCTGGATCTTGTTAAATGTTTGAATGGTGGACGAGTAGATGCTCTCGAATTCCTTATTGTGTAGGGCAGACAGCGGCAGTGGCTGGAGTTCGAGAAGAGGAGTGGGAGGTGGGAACTTTTCAGGGAGAATCAAGTGTTTGAAGGATATGGGTAGTCGGGTCTCGGCGTGCAACCAACGGTCGGAGACAACAGATATGTAGTAATTCGGGGGGACGGGCTCAAACATCGGAACCGTGATGGTGACGTTATGTTCATCCTCTGCATAGCGCTGGCGCAAGACAAATGAATCGTGAAAAAGAACAATTTCTCCATCAACGTCTTCAACCATGATGAGGAATGTCTCAGCTGTTCCGTGGATCTTCTCGTCCCATCGGAAGTCAGGGACAATAGACAAGTCGATACGAAGAAGGGAGCGGGTGATGGGCTGCACTTGCGCTTGCAGCTGCAGCTTGGGAAAGCTGTGCACCAAGCGATGCACGAGCCTTCCAGCGTTTGGAATGCCGATAAGCTCGCCAATTTCAGGAGGGTCGAGATCAAAGTAGCGATACCATGGCTAATGAAACTTATCTTAGCACGTGCCTTACTTCAACTGATGTAAACTTACGAATTGTTTGCCCTCCGCTTTTCGGATGACCTCCTGTGGAACACCCTTGAATTGGCGAAGCGGCGTCATGGAGCCCCACCTGAAAACCAAACAATCAGTTGATAATCAATAAACTTATCAAAAGCCACCAACATTCGTCGCTCAACCATCTTACATAGGTCAAGACATGCACGCGCTGGTACTGCCCACCCTCGCTTCAGGCAAATCTCAAACATAGCACGAAGAATACTGTAAGATGTGTTAGCTTGGGTAAACTAACTCAAAACAGCACATACCGGCCGGCAGATTGCTGAACAAAGACCATATCGGCCACGAGAGCAAAGCCTAATTATCCAATCAGCACAGCGTGGTAGACGGCTGAATCGTCACCTACCGTCAAGTTTAAGCTGCGATATATATGCTTGTAGAAGGACGTTGATCTTCGCTGCGGGTTCATCGACGCTTTCCTTCACTGGGATAGGCACACGTTCTAACAATTTACCAAGCTCAAGCTTCTCCTCTTGACGTACCTACAAAAATGAATATGAATGTTGAGACTCGCATTGCAGACAGAAAATGTGACATACCGGCAAAAGTTTGAACTCGTTCGAGAGCGCAAACACCCGGAATAATTCCAATGTCGACATGGTTGGTCTCAGATGCTGGTTGTACGTAGCCATCGAATTGTATGTAACATAGTAGTGAGACGCAATGCGACCAAGCTCGGTGCTCTGGAAACGACCAGATGCACGTTCATACTTGATGAGATGACATTTCTCCAGCAGAACGGCGGCAGAATGGGCAATGTCAGCGCGTTTTTGGATAAGACCATTGTCGTCCTCCTGGTAATCAACGCCAACACCATACAGTCCTGGAGACTTCAGCATGCGGACATAGCTGTGGGAGATGTCAGTACGTTCACTGCTATGAGAACAAGTGAGCTTACAGATAAGTGTACCCCAACCACTGGACGGCCTCGTCACGGTTGCGCACAGTTCCAAGAACAATCTCTGCGTTCAAGTTGTCTGCAAGCTTCGACACGAACTGAGACTCGATCGGCAGCTGCTGATTCAGCAAGCTGAGGTAGTACTGCAGCTCGGCGTGGTTTGTGATAATGATACCCTCGCCATATGTATCATACTGCGGACGACCAGCACGACCGAGCATCTGCAATACGTCCTGGGAAGAGAGTTCAACCCAGCGGCCTTTCTCGGGGTTGTAGATCTGCGTGCCCTTAATGATGACGGTGTGTGCCGGGAGATTGACACCCCATGCGAGCGTTGCTGTGCAGACAAGCACCTGAACTGCACCATCTGCGAAAAGCTCCTCGACAAGATTCCTGTCCTCTCTAGTCATACCAGCGTGGTGAATAGCGAACCCAAACGGCAAGAGGTCGCGCAGATTGCCATCTTTGACATTGCCTGCTTCCTCCGTGAGGATCTCACGCGTCGCTGAGTCGGGACGAACGAACTGCGTTATCGTCTCCTTCTCCATGGCCATGTCGCGGATAAACTTGGCGGTCTTGGCGGTCTCCTTGCGAGAGTGCACGAAGACAAGGGTCTGATTCTTGCCCGCTTGGTCAAGTACCTTCTCGTAGCAAACCTCATTCATGACCTGGAAACGCTTGATAGCCTTCTTCTCTGTGACACCAATGAACTGTTGCTGAAGCGCACATGGACGGTACGATGCATCGAAATAGAATAGGCCTTTCGATTCGTCCACGCGGAGGAATGTCGCAACGTCTTGGTAGTTCGGAAGCGTAGCTGAGAGACCAACCAGGCGAACGTACTCTCCTGTGTGCTCCATCCTCCGTATCGTGCGTGCCACAACACTCTCAAGTACGGGTCCACGCTCGTCGTGCAGCAGGTGAATTTCATCAATAATCATGAGCCGAACGAGGTTTGTATAGCTCGTGTCGGTACTCTTGCGCGTGATGACATCCCACTTCTCAGGAGTGGTGACAATGATCTGGGTCTCCGAGATCTGCTGTTTCGTCATTTGAGAGTCTCCCGTGAGCTCTCCAACCTTGATCCCGAAAACGTTCAGCCGAGCGTTAAAGTTTCCAACCATTTCTTGGACAAGGGCCTTCATGGGAGCGATATAGACAATTTTGAAATCGTCGAGGGCAAATTCGCCTGTAGCCTCGTCGCGATATTTTGACAACTCATTAAGGATGGTAAGCATGGCGACGTTGGTCTGCAAGGTCAACTTAGTGTCTGAAAGATGAAAAACATAACGGAACACCGCTCACCTTACCAGCGCCGGTAGGCGCACAGAGTAAGAGGGGCTCGTCCGTCCCGAACGCAATTGGGTAAAGCTTGCTCTGAACTCGATTGAGCTTGGGCACGGTGAATGCCTTTCTTGCCCACTCCGGCAGTGCAGTGACAGGTACGAGCTCTTCCTCGCCGCCTTGCTTTTTCTGGGGTGCAGGGACATGAATCTCCTCATATCCCTTGCGTGCCCGCTTGAATGAGCCCTCAGGAAGCTTGCACTTCTTATTGGACATCAGATGCCCCCCTTGACTGAATGCCATGCTCTCTAGGTCGACCGTACGCTTTGGTTGCACCGTAGAGCCTGGTGCAAGGGTTGCTGTCTTTGGCACCGCTAACTTTTTCTCATCTACATCCATGGCGTCATCCTGCGCCTTCTTGGCCTGGCGGTCTCCAGCAAGCTCTCGCAAGATCCAACCAACACCCTTCTCTCGCATAGCAACCTCGACATTGATCCGCTCGTCTGCATCGCTCCGCATGAGCTTGGTGCACCATACCACCACATCCCGGTTTTTGAGGAACTTGGTGATCACGTGGAAGCTCTGGAACTCGAACAACTCCATCAACTGGTTCTCGCAATCGCGCAGGCCTGATTCCGAGCCGAGAATAGAGAGGACAGACGCTGCCTTGTCCGCTGCAGTAACTGGATCCGGGTAAACTTCCGATATCTGACGTTGCACCCAGAAGCCATCGATCGCGTGTGGCGAGACGATGTCTTTATCTGCTTTGACCTTTCCAGTTCCACGGGTTGACGAGCCACCGATGACAAGTTCCTCATCACCTGCTTCATCAGCCCCTGGTGCGGTTTCATCCACTTCATCCTCCTCTTCGTCACCTTCCTCATCTGAACCGTCCCGAATTTCGTAGCCTTCTTCGTCTTCATCCTCCTGTTCCTCGTCGTCGAATACGACTGCTACTCCGACTTCGTCGTCAATTTCAGCGTCCTTGCGCTCCATATCTGGGTCTACCATCGTCTCATCCTCGGCGCCATAGTCGGTGATTTTTTGCGCTCGAGCCACGAGCTGAGAAAACACGTCGTTGGAGATGGGACCCAGCACCTCCTGAATCTCTTTTTTCTTGTCAAAGTCCTTCATGGACTCATTCTTGAGTGTTTCAAGGACGGCGTCGGTTGCGCTGCGAACAATGTCCTGTGCTTGGTCGCCCAGCACGTGGTGCACCGTGGATAGCATGACTTCATAAACCTCACGGGTTTCGGCAGTACGGGGGCGGTATGAAAGTCCTTCAACATCTTGTGTCGCGTCGATAATATCTGTGTACCCGAAACCAGCTTCTGCTCGTCGCTTCACGACCTTTTCTGGGGCTTCCTGCTTGCCCGCGTCTCCTGCTTTTTTCTTCTTCTTCTCGACATCTTTGGGTGCTTGACGCTGAACGCGTGAGCCCATCTCACGAGGGTCGATCCGCCCTGCGAGGGAAGTAGGGGCGCCATCTGGCTCTCTGTCTCTCCTGGGCAGAGCAGACCTGTCAGCGGTCAAGACAAGGGATGAAATAGCACCATAGTTGTAGCCAGAAAGATCTGGTTTGCCTCCTGGTCTCCCAGACATTAAACGAATTTGGTCAGGGATAGAAAAGGTTGAGAAAATCACGAACAACAATCGACTATCGTCGCCGTTGACGCTGAAGACGAGCAGACCTAAATTTCCAGTTCATGTTGAGTAAGCAGTTGATTACGTGACCAAGTGGCTGTGTCGACGAAGTTCGCGCGTCTTGTTGGCAACTTGAAGATGCCCCTTTTCTCTCTTAAAAACTAGTCCTGTTTGCACGAGCTCTGCTGCAAGATGAGCCTATCATTAAGTCCTTAGTGTTGGGGTCGGCTCCTGCAGGACTTGCCCAATGCCCATCCCCGCAAGTACGTTTCATTACGCCCACTACAAGGTGGCCGAGTCTGGAATCGTACTCTGCATGCTGCTCTCATCTCCTGGGGTTTTAAACGTCTTGAATGCGAACACTGTGTCTACTTCCGTCGCGATGAGCTCGGAACCATTCTCACTGCCATTCATGTCGACGATTTTTTCAATACCGGCAGCAAAAAAGAGTCTCTAACACGATTTAAAACTCAACTGCGCAGTCGCTGGGAGATCTCGGATTTGGGAGATGCTCGATTCTGTGTCGGTATTGCCATCGAACGTAATCGGCCACAACGCACTATCTCTCTTTCGCAGACTGCCCTCATCGATCAGGTCATCTCCCAATTCGGTATGCAGGACGCCTACCCTGTGTCTATCCCAATGGAACCTGGACTTCATCTCTCACGGAAAGACCACTCCCCAAAGTCTGATGACGACCGCACCCGTCTGGCTAAAACACCTTATCGCTCCCTCGTCGGCAAACTTATGTATATCGCTATTGGTACACGTCCTGATATCACCTTCGCTGTACAACAACTTTGCAAATTTCTCGACGACTATGGCGATGTCCACTGGGAAGCCGCGAAACGAGTTGTACGTTACCTAAAGGGAACACGGGAGCTGAAACTGGTCCTCGGCGGTACAACCACTGCTCGACTCATAGGCCATACCGACAGCGATTTTGCAAACTGTGTGGACACTCGTCGTTCAGTTGGCGGATATTGCTTCTCTCTGGGCACTGAATTCATCTCTTGGTGCACACGGCAGCAAAAGACCGTTTCTTTGTCTACCTGCGAGGCTGAGTTCATTGCCGCATGCGAGGCAGCGCAAGAAGCTGTCTGGTTACGCGCCTTACTCCTGGGTCTCGGTTTCACACAGGAATCTCCTTCTCCACTCTTCTGCGACAATGACGACAGTATTGTTCTCTCTGAAGACCCATCATTCCACGCGCGCGTCAAACACATCGACATCAAATACCACTACGTCCGCGATTGTGTGCACAATAAACAGCTTCGCCTTCACTATGTCCAATCCAAAAATAACACGGCCGATATCCTGACAAAAGCGCCGCCGAAGAAGGACTTCACCCGTCTGCGTGAGGCCTTGGGCCTACATTGACGACTCCAGGCGAGGAGGAGATGTTATGCGGTTAGCGTCGAGGAGGAGTGTTGGAGCTGATGTCGACGACGCGAACCGCGGGGATCGAATGTTGGAATACCAACCATGAAATAACAAGGACTCGCTTAGATACACCTCTTCCCTCAGTCTCTTATCTTGGACTGAGGGTATGTCGTTCATTTTCTTCCCGCTCGTATGTACGCTAACATGTACCATAGTCTGACAATACTGTCTATTAGGTACACTAATATCAGTCTCTTATCTTGGACTGAGGTCTGACAATACTGTCTAGTTCTGATGGTGAGCACTTTGCATGACCCGATCGTGATGCATTGATGTCTAGCTCAGAGGAAATGAGCAGGGAGCGAATTGGAACAGCTGCACAATCCGTATCATCGCCACTACCAGAAGAGTCAGTATTTTGAGATCTCTTGGCGGGGATGACAGAGTGGGAACTTGAAGTTCCTGGTGCCGTGGTACTAGCTGCTGTCAAACCTTGTGATGCAGGCCTGGCATAGCCTGGCATCCTCCGCTAAACGTTTGGCATCTTCGGCTCGCTTGAGGGCAATGGCCTCGAGGTGAGCACTCAGCTCAGGCGTTGCGGAATTAGATGCATCAATTAACCTCTTGGAGGGCGCAGGAACCCGTTTGGGTCGCACCGAGGTTTCTTGATCTGGATCGAGTGATGGCGGCATTTGAATAGTGCCAACGTTGTGAGTTAATGCCGCCGGAATGGACCGAAAGACTTACAGATATACCGTCTACCTTTAGAAAATCTCAGCCCGGGCCTGAGCCCTGGGTATGGGCCTGCAGAGGTTGCAGGCCCAGCCCTCGGCGGCCCTCATCAGCCCACTCATAGGGCTGGGCTGGGCTTCTGTAGGGCTGGGCCTGGTGGGCCTGCGGGCCTGAGCCCTGAGCCCTGGCCCTCCACATCACTAGAACCGGGATAAGTATCATGCCGACGGACGCTACAGGATCCGCACTGACAGCGTCGTTGTCGTTCGAGAGACAAAGGCACCGAATCACTTTGGGAATGGATACCTTTGTTTTGAACATGTAACGATGGTGAGCGCCTTCGGATGAGAGGGACCGCATCTCGATTAGCTAACATTTATGTAGTGTCCTATTCAAACGATTTCTCAGTTCTAACCGCGCAGGAAAAGGAGTGGCTCGACTCGTATCATGCGGAGACCTTAGAGAAGGTGGGACCTTTGTTCTGTTACTTCTGTAACGACCTGCGCGCTCTTCAGTGGCTGGGAAAGAGTGCTCTCCTGTGGAAAAAAAATGATCCTTTCGGATTGCAGTTACTCACTCTGAGTGTACCCTTGGCAAAAACGGTGTGTCAATCAGCACTTTTATGAAGGCGGAGCCGAGCCTGAACTTTTCACTGGCCGGGGGGAAAAGCTGTATCCACGAGATAAAATAGGCAAGTGCAAACTATGCAACTTATTACGTAATACATGGATGAAATGAGTATCACATAGAACATTGAGAGACTCTGCCGGTGAGGACACCCAGCGTTACATCCCCCGCCCCTAAAACCCAGTGCTCTTTCCAGCAAATATTGATCATATATATGAAGGCCGTTATTGAGGCGTAGGAGGGTGGTTGGCAAGGCCTAAAAACAATCAGCTAGCCGCAATATCAAAAAAGGTGAAACAACACACAATATTTCCACTCATCTTCCAGGCGTTTGAGTTGCTCCTCATCAATGTTCAGACTAGTCACGTGGTCTAATTTCTGTACGTCATTGTTGGATACAAATTCTCCAGGATCTCCAATCCACATAAAACTTGGCTTATAGTGAGTAGGCAGTTCCGTGACAAGGGGGTTATAGTGAGTGAGGATGATTGGTTTACGCTCAACAGTAGCACCATCTAGGGGTACCTTGACGTTCCCGTTTACAATGTGTACAGGGTGCCACCATTTCGGCTCCATCTGCAAACGAAGGTTAATTATATTTCGATTCTGGCATCTACCTCCGAAGCACCTGATCACGTATTACATAACCAGCAGTTGTAAGCTTTGCCCCACAGAGTGGGGATAATGCGAATGCATCGCGCTCCGCGTCGTGGCTGACTATGATGCATGGACGCTTCTTGTCTTCTGCTGGTTTCTTCGTAAAGGAGCCTGAGGAAGTCGCAAAGACCTGGCGCGTGGGTGCGAACAGGACAACATGCCCGACACGTATTAAAGATTTAGCCATCTCGCCTAGAGGTCGAAAGAAAGTGACAGGGGACGTTGAAGGCCAGCTTCAAGCCTTATATCTTAAAAATGGGACGCCAAGAATGAAGCTTTCCCCCTGGATTACTGTACAGAAAGGACCCTAGAGGCTAGAACTAGATTTTGGACGTAAGTTCTAATCTATAATGGTAATATTAATTAAGGACCTAAGGTACGCTGTGAAAAAGCTTGTGAAAGTTAAGCCGGGGGCTGGTCTCGTGGGACAAGTGTTCGTTTCAACTCCGAGAGGTGCGTGATAGCCAAGTGCCCAATGCCCATGAATCCTCATGCGAGAGGAAGTTACAGTTGTTTTCGCCAAATGCCTCACTCTTTCGTCATCGCAAAGTTTCTTCCCCAGCGTTCGGCTACTTGGACATCGTATTATGGCCTCGAAAAAGCCGCGTCCTTAAAATCTCACCCTTTCCTAGCGCTGCGTGTTTCACGAACCGACATTGGGATGCAAGACTTTGACCGTCAAGGACGATTTCTGTTTGCTATTTCCCCCAAGAAGCCAACGGGAGTGAATGATGGGTGCTACTTCGCCCTGGGATCATCGTTGGACAAAGAGAAGAAAATATTATGCATTGAACCTCCTTTGCGTCCAGGGGGCTGTACTCTCTACGTCCATACATTTCCGAGGCTTCTCGAGGACACAGAATTCAAGCTCTCGCCAGAAACTGTGCCTCATATCTCGCATCAACTTGACGAATCTAGCTACCGCACCTTCTGTCGTTCGGTCATGGAAGTTTACGAGACATTCGTTCGAGAAAAATGCGCAAAGGACGCACAGTCTTCTGGTGGAAGCGATACGGTAGAGGACGGGTGGGATTCGTGGAGTGGCGAGTCACAGAGGGAGTATCTGAATAGACGACCTGGTTATGTCTTTGAATATTCGGAACCACAAAGTTTCAATCTGTCTGCCGCCACAGTCGAACCGACATCCATACATCAAGATTTGCTGTTGTATAATCAGTAAGTTGCCCCTGCTTGTTGGCTTCGTTGCTCTCACACATGTCAGGCTTGCTGCAGACTACTCATGGGTAGGTGTCACCGCTGCCGTGAAGTGGGCTATACAGTCGAGAGCCGTAGGTCACAGAAGTATAATGTAATGCTCATGACTTCTGACGGAAAGTTGGATTTCATAGTCTTTTCGTGCGCATGGGGCCCAACGAAACGGCCATCTCGTGCCAGGTTCTTCGTTTGTTGGAAATTTACCGACATTCAATGAAAATCTCAAGGAACATGCTCTAACCCTCTGGTCAACGAGGATCCCCTTTGACGGAGACCCCCCTGTTGTTGACAATACTTCACGAACGGAAGAAGCATTCAATTGGGATGATGAGCCTTGTGTCGACCTCGACTTCATTCCGGACTACGTGCCTCCTATCTCCGCCCCATCCGCTAGCGTTATTGCCTTTGATCTTTTTGGTACCATCATTGTAAGTTTCATATTCATCCATCACAACACTTGAGTGGCTCACCCGCAACTAGGACCGTGACGGTGCTGTGAACGAAGCTATGCGCTTGTTATCCCCAACGCATCCCGACAGACGCCAACTGTCTGAAGTGTATCTCGAATGCGAACTTATGAGACACAGAGACAACCCTGACGCACTCTACACCGACATCGTGCGGCATGCTTTGGGGGATGTCTGCACATTTCTAGGAGCGCCGCTAAGTGGAGTGTTACTCCAGGAAGCTGTCCAGACGATCCTGCAGCCTAGTTTATATGCCGACGCAGAAGCAGCTGTTAGGACGCTCGTGGATCAGGGTTATACAGTGGTCGGCCTTCCAATCCCGGATGCTCACTCATTTTCACTTCCTCAACTTCCAACTGGTCTTACTGTGGACGATCAACCTGCGCCCCTTTCGGATCTCTTTACTCAAAATTCTTCTATGTTTTCGGACCTTTTGGAACGCTGTCGCTTGGCATGCGGTACTGTGGAAAGGACCCAGGTTCTTGTAGTGACATCCAGTCGTTATCGAGTGATGGAACCGGCAAGTGTGGCGGGTTTCCCAACCATTTTGGTTCAACGTCCTGGATGCCTAGAATCGAAAGTGAAGCTCGGCACAAGCGACCCAACCCTAGCGGTCGGTGGACTACAAACTTTACAAATGCAACTACAGACATCGTCTGGTCTTCATCCTTCACCAGTGGAGCGCACTCCGAGTCGCGTCAAGGAATTTCGCGTTTGCGGTATGTATCAGGTAACAAACTCGATTGGAATGGGAAGCTTTGGTAAGTTAACATGCATCCCCTTTTCTATATCAAACTGGCTGATGCGCTTTGTCGTAACAGGAAATGTGTCGAGCGCTTTTCATGTTCTCACCGGCTCGGAGGTTGCAGTCAAAATGGAGATTTCAGGCGACGCACCGACCGCGCCCGTCGTACTGCCTTACGAAGCTCTGGTGTACAACCTGCTGCACGGATACCCAGGCGTGCCATCATGCAAATGGAGTGGTATGAAAGGAGGAGCACATTTCTTGGTTCTCGAACGAGTAGGTGCGAATCTCGAACAGCTCCGAAGAGTATGCAGGGGCGAACTCTCTTTGAAGACAGTGGTTATGCTCGCTGTCGAAATGGTAGGTGTGCTGATCACTTGCGCCGTGAGTCGGTACTGATTTGTGTGCGTTTTACTAGTTGGATAGAATTGAATTCGTGCATTCACGAGGACTTGTCCTGCGGGACATCAAGCCCGAGAACTTCGCGATGGGCGTTTGGGAGAAGTCTGATACGGTCTATCTGTTCGACTTTGGTTTGGCGAAGCTTTACATCGACCCATCCACAGGAACACATATACCGTTCCGTGAAGGCCGCGTTGGACTTGGAACTCCACGATATGCAAGCTATAATGTACATTTCGGACGAGGTTTGTGGAGACCACTATCATTTTCTACTTGGGGCTAACGAGCGAGGAGCAGAACAGGGACGGCGAGACGATCTTGAAGCAGTAGGCAACGTCTTGTTATATCTCTTGCATGGACGCCTGCCTTGGCAAGGCATCTACGCACCAAGCATCGAGGCTAAACTCCTTCGAATAGGGGAGATGAAAGATGGTTTACCATTCCGTGACTTGCTTGCGCGCTCGCCTGTGGAGTTTACTACCTTTTTCGATCACTGTCGTGGTCTGAAATTCGACGAAAAGCCGAACTACACACTACTGAGACAGTTGTTCAGCCAGATAATGGTCAGGGAAGGGTGGACGGAAAATACCAGGTTTGACTGGGAGGATGCAAGTCCTCGCAAAGGTTTGCTGTTACCTGAGGAGTATAAGTTAGATGTCCGGTTCACAAAAGACGATGTGTCCACGCTACAGTACGTGGGGCCCTTATATGTACCACGTGCAACGTGATTGAATGAATACTACACCTCTCCCCACCTCGAGATTATTTAGAAATGATGTACCGCACAACTTACAATAAAACTGAATGTTTCCTTTGCACCACTGCATTGCCAGTCATTGGTGGTTGCCAGATATCTTATCTACAGAAAGATCCTCTGATGAGCCTACTGAGAACCTACATGCTTATAGTGATTTGTGCAGTTTGAGTTATGCACGAGCGGAAAGTGCAAAATGTTTCTTTGTTTGTTTGATAGAAAGCAAAAGAACGAGTAATACGCTGTAATACGACTAAGAGTCGACGAGTAAAAGAACTTTGCAAGTGGTACGAAGCAATGAAGAGATGTCACAAAAAGGACACCTGCCAACATAGACGACATTCTATGTTCATCCTCGTTCCTCGGACTCGCTCAGAACACAGTAACCTTTTACTATGTGCTTATTTAGCCAAGCCGAACCTTCTCGTGAAAAACTCTTCCACGATGTCCTATTGACCAGTAGTTATGATAGGAACAATTATCGATTGACTGGCGGACGCACCTCGTGGAATGTGGATTTGAAGCTCTGCCTTGTTAACAGTCTTTGTACATAGCCGTTAAATTTCGCATATTTTGGGTCTTCCAGACCCTTCAAGAAGCTCTTCCTCTCCTCATCTTTGTAGGCACCAATTCCCTTCTGCACCAACACGTTCAATCTTGCCCAGAACGGCGTGAATGCAATGTCTGCAATGGTGTACTGGTCACCAACAGCGTATTTCGCCCCATCAGGTAGAATATCCTGAATAGCATCCACGCCGGTCAGGAGAGCGGCATGTGTAGCTTCTGGGTTGCCGGTTGCAAATTTCATGAAATTGGGACTGAATTTAGTGGACACGACCTCAATGAAGAAACGGGCCTTGGCGCGCAGCACAGGGTCCGCAGGTACGATATTGGAAGAGGGGTACAAATCGCCGATGAACTCGACGAGGATCAAAGACTCAGCCAATTTGGTAGACTCGGGAGATGGATTTTCCGGGGCTACATCGGGACCACCATAAGTGATAGCAGGCACCTACCACGAATCCACTTCAAGACGTGATCGGTTTGCGAGCAAGAGTGCGGCGCATACCTTGCTGGCACGGTTCACCTTTGGGGCGTACCACTCTGGCTTATTCCCCAGATCGATCTCGTATCTTTTGAACGGAGCACCAACTTCGGCGAGGGCAATTTCAGTCTGGAGTGGTTGAGTTATAACTTATCACCACGAGCACAATTGTCAAGGCCAATAAGGACATACCCTTTGAGCGTAAGGACATACCTATTTGGGTCAATGTCAGTAGACGGGCTCATAGCATGCTGCAATCATACAGTACCTTCGCAGTGTAAAGGGTGATCTGTTCTTGAGCCATGTGATGGATGTTGTACGCTAGTTGTCCAGGTGGGAGATTGGATAAGTTGGATATGCTTAGTTTGAAGCTGAGATACTTATACTTGGGTCAAGCTAGCGCATGACTAAATGGTCTCGGACTGGCCGGGATATCCATACATGCGGAATATATGATAAATCTGACGCAATCATGGTTGCTTTATCAGCGCTGACTGATCTGTGAGAGTATGGTAAAAACAAATCACCTGTGCAGGGCCAGGCTGCGCCCGATAAAGCTTCAAGCCTCATGTGGCAACGGTTCGTGGCATTCACTTATTGAGCTCGTATTGTTTCAAGGACGTGGCACAAAGCCTAGATTAAAGATCCCTGACATTCCCTGCAGCAATGTTGAGTGGTGGCCCTTAAAGCTCGAAGGTTCAATGTGTTGGTGAGAATCGAGACTCCTTCAAGTTTTAATAGAGCTGAGATAATAACAAGCGTTCCAGCCTGGTCGATATCTATGCATTGACTTGATGCCGCGTTGGAAGCAGTTGTATTCTCTGAGATCTCGTCTGTCTCGAGTTGATAATGACGAGCTGGCAGTGACTCACTGATTGTGCGTATCTCCGCAGCTACGTTGAGGCAAGACGCACCGTGAGACTCATTTCCAGGAAAGGACATAGCCACGCAAATACATGTAGATCACATGACTTTTGCACTACAACATCTACAACTTTAGCCGCTCATTGAGCTGCTCATTGAGCACTCGGTTTGGGATAGTCCAGGGATTGGTTACGGCCTCGATTCTTTTTGGAAAAGATGGACTAGCCGAGGTATGTCACGATCCGAAGAACCAATTCGCCGTCCGGCAAGATAGAAATAGACAAATAGTACCAGATTATCGAGTTATCGAGTTAGATCAGTGATCACGATATGATCATATCGTTGATAACATTCGAAAATCGTAGATTGAAAACATGACTATGCCAGTAGGAAACTAGGTAAAGCTAGATATAATCTGCATGTAGTGTGTGGTACCACTCTTTATCGGAGAATGCATTGAGATAAAAATTATCGTAGTGTTCAAGAGATGTCAGCGAGGTAACAGAGCGATCCAATGTTGTTCCATATATTGGTATCAGTTCTACAGCGTGTGTGACATCAACAAGGCGTACTATCTTCCCGATCCTTGTGCGAGAACCATCAGGCGCTGTATAAAATGAATGTCGAACTCGGTACATGGCGATGTGTGGCTCAGCTTCAGGGGGCGCAGTTACTTCGAATAGCTGAACATACAGAAAAGGGTCCTTGAGTTGGACCGGCAGCTGTGACCCTCATGGTGACAGTGCGAAAACCATTCTAACTTGAGCAATGCATGGCGCTAAAGCCATATCAGTACCTGGAATTGAACAGAATTTTGAAAACTTACTGGACTGCGGGTTAGGGCCCGTAGGTTGAAGAAGGACAATGTCACAGTATCCATAAGCATAAGGATAAGTATTGGACGGCGGATAGGCTTGAACCTGCTGGCTTGGCATGATATTGCACGGACGGAGTCGAGAATGGAGCTGGAGTCTGAATTTGAACCAGACTTTGAGCAAGCAACTATGAAAGGGCGAGTTGTGAGCTGAGACGCCATCGAGATATTGTGAAAGGATATGTGGAAAATTAGGGAGATGGTATAGTTGAGCAAGGGCGGTGGCAGAACGATCCGCAAGATCATGGGCAATTGTCATGTGAAAGGCGGCGTTGGCTTCATCTGAAAGTAGTCCCTTGAGAAAATGATTGCGAACAGGACGAATGGCTTGAAAACATTGCATTTCCTGTGGTGCAACACGCGCTATCCAACTGAACGTCGGATCCATATCAACAACTTCATCAAACTCGTCATCCATAACATTAACGAGAGAGATCCCCCGTTCACGAAGGAGGGCGTAGAAGTCGAATTGTCGCATCGTGTCCTGGCGATGAATGATGTTGACGACCTGTTGAGTGAATGTGTCCCGTTGGTGACTTGTCCATTGGAATGGTGTCTTGCAATGTGTGATCAACAGCCGTTCACTGACATCTGCGGAATATTGGATTATGGCTCCTGATTTACGAATAGAACGTGCGAAGGAGTTGAAGAGCTTGAGTTTTGGGATCTGAAAATGAACTATTGGACCAGAGGTCCCCGTGCGAGCCTGCACCTCTGTAATGAAGTGCTTGTGGGCATGAAATTCACTCAGTGAGTCAGACATGCTGTTGATGGATGAGTCGGTGAACGTAGGAGCCTGTGCTTTGTATATGAAATCTATAAGTGCACGGACTGCGCGAATGAATCCAGGGGATGCCACACCCACAATAGTGGGGACAAGCGTTCACTGGATATCGCGATGTTCGTGTCCAGTCATCTGGTTGACATGCGAGATGCCATCAGTGAAATGACATGTGCCAACACGTTTATGCTGGCTGCGGAATCGAGCATCCAGCTCATTAGCGCCTACCACCTCCTTGCACCACTTCAGTGTGTGATCGAAGAAAAATTTGTGGCCTGTGTGCAGTATCTCGGGGACGAGGAAAGCCGCAGGGTCAGCATACTTCCAGTCACACCAAAACGGTTTGTGGACGCCACTGAGGGACATCTTTTTTGCCGCCTCCAGAAATTCCCGGACCTTCCAGGGATCGAGATCCTTGCCAATCTCATCCAGCTGCTGTAATGTAGACACACCATTACGGGGAGGATGTGTGACACCATCGTCAAATATTGTGAGTGTGGCCAAAGTCGTCAGTGAGACATTTTTCGAGACGCAGGAGATCATGAGTTGTTCAGGAAGGTCCACAATGTAGGTGACAAGTGGTGTGAATGTGTAGCGCTGGCACCCCATCGGGTCTACCATAAATTCGCCTGTATGAGAAGCGATCTTCAGCTTTTCCAACACCATATCCATGCAACTATGCCAGAAGCGTGCTTCCAACACTCCCGCATAATCGTTATTTGTGATGTATTCTGGACTTGGGATATATGCAATGCACTCCCATGCATGCGAGGTTGCCTTCATGCGGATCTCGGAGTGAATATTACCGATTGTGAGAAATGTAGGGTGCATCTCAAGTGAGCCGGTGTGTCGAGTTACTGGAGTCTTGTCCGAAGCCAGAATTATGGGCACTATAGTTGCGCCGATTGGCAACTTATCCTAGAAATAAATCAATTTAGTCAGATGTGACCACGTTGATGAGGATGTATTGAAGTCACTTACTTGAATTTCGAATGCGTGTTCACTTGACATCCACTCTCCATATTCGTGCTCACCACCATCGTTTATTTCGTAAGGGTCGTATTCCATATGGTTGGCGAAGATTGGATTGCCGAAAATATGGTGTACAACTTCCAGGGCATCTCGCCAGATAAGATTCACAGGATGAGTAGTCGCATATCCATCAGTATGCATGGGCATACACTGCCATTGAGGAACCTTTGGTAATGCGTCCATAAATGTGAAGAGTTGCTTTGCGGTCTTAAAAGACAGTGGTTGCTTCACCTCTGTGACTACCTGGAAGAGCAAAATCAGCCTAGTCAATCTGAATTGATTGAAACAAACCCAAAGAAGCTTCAAAAACCTGGTAATCTGCCCCTGGTTTAAGTTGTCACATAGAAATTTTGCAAGTTCCCACTCGGCTCTATCTGAGAAGGGGTAATAGACATTGTGTTTATGCATCGGCTCGAAATCATCCTGCTCCATCCGGTTGAATGTATTGGGCTGACCAAGCTTATGAATGTAACCTGATGAAGGATGGAATCGCCCTTGTCGTGGCTGATCTTCTGAGGCTTGGGGGACTTGGAATGCAACTGGAGGGGGGATCAGTCGGTGAGCACATCCTGGATAGAGTACTAGTAGTCAGCATATTTAAATTTTGGGAGTTAGTTGGCTATTTACCTGGATCATCAGAAAGATGAGCACAGATATCCTCTGCGCTGTTGAAAAGATTAGAGCAGATTGGACATCTGACTGCTTGGCCGCAACTACTATGTGCTGGTCAGTCTGACTGAATCCAAAGCGATATTACTTACTCAATGCTACCGAGTCACTCAGCAGCATGACTGTCACAACCAGGAGAATTGTGTGGGTTCATAGCAGCAGTAAGTCTTGCAGATTGTTGCAGAGTGATGCCAGTGCACGGTGCAACTTGCTAAGTCTTTCAAACACCACTGCCACACCACTGTTTGCTCATACACTCACAGACAGACGCCATACTTATGAGTAGCAAAACTCCTTCAAACCGTTCCTCGAGCCCAGCCAGCTCTCTTACCTGTGTGGACCTCTCATCCTCGTTTCATAAAGACCGTGTCCAATCTAAGGACATGGATGTATTTGGCACAGCACACGAAATTTCATTGTCCCCCTCCCAAGCGCAACTCTCTCTGGACCCTCCCTCTCCACCATCTGGGACTAAGCCCCTACCCAAATCACCTCAATCTCCCGTGAAACCCAAATCACCCCTGAAACCCAAATCCCCCACAAGATTCGAGCCATATTTGAAACGCAGAGCGACTGCAGCTGCCACAGTTGACTTTGCTATGAAATCCCTGCGAGGCCAGACTGCCAGAGAGATGAATCCTGGAGCCGCTCTGATGGTGAGTTATTAGTTACTGTGCACATTGTCAATTAAATAACTGATATATCACATACAGGCCAAAGATATCTTTACTCATGGCCTTGACGACCTACCAGATGAGATGATACGTGAAGGTGCAAGGGCGCAGTATGCTACTTGTGAAACATCCAGACACCATCTCGCTTCCTTGACTTGGGAGCTTGAAGCAAGCAACCGCTGGACCAACTTCCTGGACATTACTAGGGGGTTCTTGAAGGAGAAGCATGCATACTCCGAGAGAGATCTTCTGATCTGGGAACAGACCTGTACCAACCGCGGGATGCAAGATCTTTACGAAGATGGGCCCTACCATGAGTATGCAGCTACTGAAGAGACTCTTACATTATCGGTGCTCCAGGAACAGGCTCGTCAGCTGAAAGAGTATGTCGAGGAACGAGGTGTAGATGATCTGCTGGATGATGGGGCTGACTCTGATGGGTGTGACTACGCTTTACCTGAGTGGGGCAGTCCTACTTTGAGCAAGGGTATTACATGCGAAGATTAAATGTTGTGAGCACGAAACCATCAGCCATCATTTCGCATACTTATTTCCCAGCAATTGTTGAATTACGTATTATTTCTTGCAGCATCATGATGTAGCCACACTGTATACACTCTTTGTATGCGTTCTTTTGTACGTCTTGTACCAAATCAGTATATCGTTATCGCGATCATGATGGCCAGGCCATCAGCTCTCATGCTGATCATGGAGCTCTGTTCACGACCATCATGCCACCCAAGTCCATGCAAGCACCCAAGAAACCGAGACGCAAACAACCACAAAACTCGAGGGTAATGTTCCAGTACCTTTCAGTGTCTGCATCACTAAATTGTTGATTTAATAGCAAGTGCGGAGGCCTGCCAGAGGTAGCAATGAGAATTCATGTTTGAACGACGATGAAAGTCAGGTTGGACGCCCTAGCAAACAAACCAACGATCCAACGCTTGTAGATGACAGATTATCGCTAGCTATGTATGAGGAGGAGATGAACTTGTCTGATGAAGATGCACAATATGAAGAGGACGGTCTGGAGGTCGAGCACTCGCCATCATCGCCACGCAATCAGCACCCTCCTTTCTTACAGCCTACCCACCAGCAGCCCCAAGGACTGCCTCCAAATCACTACCGCTATTCAATGCCCAGGCAGTCGTCAAACCCTCTCCTCCAAAATCGACAACTCTACCAACAACTCCCAGCACACCAGCCGCAAGGCGATCATGTGTTTCAACGTTCAATTAACACACCACCTCCTCCCACTGTACGTGGTGCAGAGCATCTCGGCAACCGCCTTTGTGATGATCAGCGGCTCATGGAGTACCAGCAGCCGCCAGTTAGGGAGGCTCATCCCCACTATTCAACGCTCGGGCAGTCATCAAACCCTCTCCAGCATCAACAACCATACCAACAACCCTCAGTGCACCAGCCGCACATGTTTCGATGTTCGATCAATGTGCCTCCTCCTCCCACTGTGTGTGGTGCAGAGCACCTCAGTGGCTGCCTGCGTGATGAGCAGACACGACCTGCACGCATGTCACCATATCCCCTTCCTGGATTATGCAAGGTATCAGTTTTTGGCCCCCGCCGTATTGATGAAAGTTACCGTGGCCAGTGGCAAAACACTGGTGTTATCTATGTGAGTTGAGATACATCACCACCCCTGCCACTGATCTTACCTTGAACTAGGCCGGAGCATATAAGAATGTTGCACCGAAACGCCCAACAGCCAGAGATCTCCCGCCCACACCATCGGCTCCATCAGATATCACCATCCCTGGTCCACAGCAGCACAGCCCAGCCCACCCCCTCCCAACTCAGTCTCGCAATGCAGCCCACCCTCGCAATGACAACAGTTTTTCCGGTCCAGACCAACCCACCCTCCCACCCAGTCCAGTCTAGCAATGCATCGCACAATACTGGATCTTCGCACCCTGTTCCCCCCCAGCAGCAAGAGCCTATACCTGTACCTGCCGAGCTAGGTCAAAGAGATCTGCGCCAGCATGAGGTCGAAAATGCGATGCGCAGTACTTTCAGACAACGGCATGCCCACAAATGAGGAGAATGTTGCAATGGCGCGGGCTGCGCTATCAAACTCCATCGCAACTCACGCAAGTATTCCCCCTGGACGATATTATCTTCCAGATGAGGATGAATTCATCACCTCGCTCACCAAAATCACGAACACCCTGCGAAATGTGTTAAAAAATACGGCACGCACTGTTGTACTGTTTGCCTATGACCTCGAGCTCGACATATGGGATACATCTTGCGAAATCACACACAAGCGAATTATTGTGCCTACACTCATCACACATCTACAGTGTTTATTCAAACTACGAGAAATGGTGCGTCATTTGTACAGATACAGTGCGTAGTATTGACAAGTAGCCAGATGATTGGTGGTGTTTTGCAAAATGTCCCGGTCCTCGAACATACTGCACTCATCCTGCGTCGTCATGGATATCCTTTGGGTCAATGGCTTTTACAAAGACATTGATCTCCGAGATCCTCAATCTCTTGATGGCGTCATTGCTCTCGCAGGTGCAGCGATTTGTTCGGCCATTCAAGAATACGAGATGGGGATTTGGAAACGCGTTGATTTTTCTATAGCGAAGTCAAAGTCGACATACACATCCATTAAGACTTATATGACGCAGACGATTTACACATCCGTTGAGCTTACAGAGCGTTTCCACTTGTTCAAGGTAAATATGAAAAACCGTGGCGTATCGAGGACGGGTATCGTACTGTAGTGTATCGTGTATTGTGCTATCGGGGCTTGATGATAATGCGATTGATAAGCTGATCTTCAAATCTTTGTCGATTATCATAATCAGTGCGCTGATCTGTGCACATTCAAAATCTCCGTAGGTTTACCTCATTGCCACCACGATTCCACCAATCAACAAGCTGCCATCACTGAGTCGTAAACGTTCGTAACACATCAAGCTTCTTGCACTACTAAGCGAGAACTTGGGTGTTTTGCAGATGAATATGCCTAATTATGCAACAAAACTGCTGTAATAGGTAGCTTCTGATCGCATCACGTGGACCCTTTCCCAACTTCATCGATCATCTCGCTTTTCGTCTTTCCTGCTATGCCATTTGGTGAAGTGGTGTGCGGTGCGCCAGGAAGCGGTAAATCGACGTACTGCTATGGCAAGCACCAGCTATTTACTGCTTTGAATCGTCCGATTTCCATTGTAAACCTCGACCCAGCTAATGACAACATCCCTTATCCATGTGCGATTGACATTGCTTCTTTAATCACCCTCCAGGATGTCATGGACGAACACGGCCTTGGCCCCAATGGAGGCATGCTTTACTGTATGGAGTATCTAGACGCCAACTTTGATTGGCTTGAGGCACGGCTGAAAGAGCTGGGATCCGACGCATATGTGTTGTTCGACGTACCTGGTCAGGTTGAGCTTAGCACAAATCACGAGGCATTAAAACACATAGTGCAACGATTGACGAAGATTGGGTTCAGGGTACGTTCTATGATGTTGGTTCTGTCGTTTGGATTCGCTGAACAACGCTAGTTAGCTGCCGTTCATCTCTGCGATGCGCACTATGTGACCGATGCCGCGAAATATGTTTCTGTACTTCTCCTGTCCCTCCGAACTATGCTACAGTTGGAATTACCGCACGTCAATGTTTTGTCAAAGGTTGATCTGATAGTTCAATACGGAGACCTGGGTGCGTGTTGGTGACTATGCAACACATCGGTGTCACTCACCTTTCTCGTAGACTTCAATCTCGATTTTTACACGGAGGTTCAGGATCTTTCCTATATGGAGAACGCACTGAATGCTTCATCACCGCGGTACACTGCTCTAAACATGGCATTATGTTCTGTAATTGAGGATTACAGTCTTGTGGGATTCGAAACGTTAGCAGTTGAGGTATAGCGATGGGATTTTTAATGTGGTCCGAATATTGAGTTACTCATTTGCGCAGGATAAAGCCTCGATGCTCCACCTAACACGTGCTATTGATCGAGCTACAGGATACATTTTCGTACCACCACACGACGCCCCGGCACCAGAAGGGACACTTGAAGCTTCGTCCATTTCTGCATCGACAAGACCGAACACCTTTTCATTGTTTTCATCTGCTGCGGGCCCGATGGCAGGTAGCGTGGGGGATGTGCAAGAACGTTGGATCGATGCTCGCGAACAATGGGATGCATTTGAGCGCAAAGAGTGGAGACAGGAAGGGGAGGCGATCAGGGAAGCGAGGGAAAGGGAGAAAGCAATGCAAGGTGAACGGAGGGGGAAGAGTGGGATCAGGGAGCGGAAATAAGCCAAGTGTGTGCACTGATTTTCGCGAGATACATGAGTTTACCATTGATCAGTTGATGTCAAAGCGTTGACCACACCCCCGGGTCAGGATAAGACCGTCCAACTTGGTGTCATCATTGTTAGCACCGCGGATTTCGCACAATAGTTATTGTTGTGTTATACATCTTAGGATTCACCATGCGACGTCGATGAAGACCAATAGGTAAGCTTGATCAAAATATAGCTCTTGCTTCTGAATGCAAAGACTTGAGACTCGAGCAACCATCCATTGAGAACAAACTTAGTATGCATGTGGATTTATTACATAACCAATGACTGTAACATTATTTGGCAAGACCTTTAGAAACAAACAAATTCACGTGGTCTCAAACCGAGAATTTCAGCGGGGTGCACTTGTCGCTGAGGGAGAAATGCATGCCTTGAGACACGACATACTTCCCCCTAGTGGTGTTGAGTTCGCGACGACACTCAAACTCACTCCCTCAACTATCACTGGATCTTCTAGCCAAGAAACGTTACCTCGCGTTCTTACCAACGTCGTTGTCTCAAGATCCAACCTTTTGCGCATTTTCGAAGTGTGGGAGCAATCTCCGCAAATCTCAACTTATATTGAAGATGAGCGAGAGCGAAGGGCTCATGTACGAAAAGGCACTGAGGCTGTAGAAGGCGAAGTAGAGATGGACGAGGGTGGAGAAGGGTGGGTTAATATGGGGTCCGTAAAGGTGAATTCCTAGCCTGAGTTTGGGGAGGGTAGCTTAGTTGCGTTACAGGCTACTGCAAAGAAAGATCCTTCAATGGTGTCACGCTTTCACTTTGTGCGAGAGCACGCTCTGCATGGCACTGTCACTGGCATGGAGAGCGTGCGCATTATGTCAACTTATGACGACCAACTAGATCGCCTATTAGTGTCCTTCAAGGACGCCAAGGTATGATAGCATGTGTTCTGCGTCTCGTGGTGGTTCTTGATCGTGATTACAGATAGCTCTTCTTGAGTGGTCGGACGCTGCACACGATCTTGTCACCGTTTCGATACATACGTACGAGCGAGCGCCTCAGATGGTCGGTGTTCGTCTTCATCGCTGCGCGTAGTTGTAACTAGTTTGCAGGTTTCATTGGACAGCCCCCTTTTCAAAACGGAATTGCGTGCAGACCCCTTGTCACGATGTGCAGCACTGTCTCTTCCAAAGGATGCATTCGCCATCCTTCCGTTCTTTCAGACCCAAGCGGAACTCGATGTAATGGAACAGGAACAAAACCATACAAGGTGTGCATTCTTCTGGATTCTTCCATGTCCGGCTTGATACAAATTTGAACAACCAACAGGGACGTACCGTACTCTCCAAGTTTCGTGTTAGACCTTGTCAACGATGTCGATGAGCGCATTCGGAACGTTATAGACTTTGTTTTCCTCCCTGGATACAACAACCCGACAGTTGCAGTGCTTTGCCAATCTGAACAGACGTGGGCTGGGTACGTGGCATGATTCGCTTTAGTTTTCACACAATGAAACGTTCCATATAGTCGTCTCAAGGAGTACCGTGACACGGCTCGCCTCTACATCTTTACCTTGGATCTCATGAGTCGCAATTACCCCATTATCACGGCTATCGACGGTCTTCCTTACGATAGCGTGTCTCTCATCCCCTGCGCAACTTCACTTGGAGGTGTCATCGTCCTCACAAGTAATTCCGTCATTTATGTCGATCAAGCAGCCCGCCGCGTGGCCCTTCCTGTGAATGGCTGGGCTGCACGTGTCAGCGATATGTCAATGCCTCCAGCACACAAAGATCTTGGCCTGTGTCTCGAAGGTAGTCGGCTCGTGTTTGTCGATGAAAAGACTTTCTTTGTCATTCGAAAGGATGGCATGATACACCCCATTGAGATTATCCTTGACGGGAGGACTGTATCCAAACTAGTGCTATTACCCGTTATTGCTCAGACGACCATACCAGCTGTCGCCAGACTACTGGATGGCGACCTGCTTTTCGTAGGCAGCATGGTTGGACCGTCGGTATTAATGAGGACCGCTAGAGAAGAGGTACCTCTCGAGCTTCCTGCGCAGCAAACTGGTGCTGCCACCACTATCAATTTTTCTGATAGTATGGATTTAGACGATGACGACGACGGTTGGTTGCATTGACACACGGCTTCGAAGCTCTACTAATGGGTCACAGATCTATATGGCGATTCACAGACAGCCACACAGGCGACTGTGGGAGCAACATCGGGAACCAGTGCTACGACAAAAACTCGTTCCATCATTCACCTTTCATTGTGCGACTCGTTACCTGCATATGGCCCAATCGCTGATATGACATTTTCTCTTGCTAAGAATGGAGTAAGTGTATGACATTTGATATGTTAAACTGTGCTCAATTCTTCCAGGAACGTTTTGTTCCAGAACTTGTTGCTGCTACAGGAGCAGGTCATCTAGGCGGATTCACCCTTTTCCAGGTGAGTTGATGTGATCATACAGACTGTCATTTCAACTGATAATCGGGCACAGCGCGACCTTCCGACGCGCACGAAGCGGAAATTGCATGTACTTGGAGGGGCACGAGGAATCTGGTCTCTTCCTGTTCGCCAGTCCCAACGTGTCAATGGTCTCTCTTATGAGAAGGCTATGGGCCCATTTTCAGCTGAAATTGACACGATAATAATTAGCACAGACGCTAATCCTACGCCAGGTGTTTCGCGGGTAGATAATTTTTTTTGATACGTTTTATTTGCTAAGTTCTCCCAGATAGCAACACGAACCGCGAAGACCGATATTGCTATTCCGACTCGCATACCCGGGACAACTATAAGCGCAGCCCCATTCTTCCAGCGCACCACCATATTGCATGTCATGACGAATGCTATTCGTGTGCTGGAGTCCGGTACGATATTCCTATAGACTTTTTGCGTTAGTGACTAACGAGGTGGAATCAAGACGGTAATGAAAGACAAGTTATTAAAGATATGGACGGTAGTTTGCCTCGGGCAAAAATTAAATCATGCAGTATCTGTGATCCCTTTGTGCTTATCCTGCGAGAAGACGAGTCTATCGGTCTTTTCATCGGTGAAACGGAGCGAGGAAAGATTCGACGCAAAGATATGTCTCCAATGGGTGACAAGGTATTTCTGATTTCATTTACCCTATTCCAAACTATTTATCGCTTCAATGTAGACATCTCGTTATATCGCGGGCTGTTTCTTCACGGATACGATCGGTCTCTTCGACATAGAGGTGACCGAAACTACCCCTGCAGCAGCACACACAGATAAGAATACGTCTACACTGCAGGCGGCTGTAGCAGCCGGCAACAGAAGTCAGTGGCTCGTACTCGTGCGACCACAGGGCGTCATGGAGGTTGGGCTCACACATTGACCGTTTGGAACGAAGCTAGCTAATATCGAGTTCTATAGATCTGGTCACTACCGAAGTTGACTCTTGTGTTCTCAACCACTGCTATCTCTACGTTGGAGAATATACTTGTGGACTCCTGCGCTCCAGCTGCTTTGTCTTTACCACAAGACCCCCCCAGAAAGCCTCAGGATCTTGACATCGATCAAATTCTCGTTGCACCCTTAGGCGAGACGTCTTTGGTTCCTCATCTGTTTGTAAGTAATTTAAAAATCCTGTGTTTTGTCTATTAAGATTCGCGACAGGTTTTCTCGCGTTCGGGAAACATGGCCATTTATGAAGCCTTGCCGGCGCCTGCTCCCACCGAACAAGCAGATCCTCCTCTACCTAACCCCCGGACTGCATTTTTGAAGGTCAAGTTCCACAAAGTCGTGTCCAAAACCTTTGAAATTCAGAGAGCTGAGGAAACGGAGAAAACTGTGCTTGCAGAGCATAAGAAAATCTCGCGGACATTTGTTCCATTTGTGACTTCCCCAAACATAGAGTGTACCCTTGCCGGCGTTTTCTTCACGGGTGATAGGCCATGCTGGATCATAGCCACTGATAAGGGTGGATTAAGGGTTGTACCCTCGGGACATACTGTCGTTCACGCATTCACTGCGTGTTCTCTTTGGGAGTCCAAGGGAGATTTTCTCCTGTATTCTGACGAGGTTTGTGTGCTGTACGCTGAAAAGTCAAGACACTCACTCGTTCACGCACTTAGGGTCCCACTCTCCTTGAATGGGCTCCAGAAGTCCAACTTGACAGTTGTCTACCGTACCGCAACGTTCCTCGATCTCGCGGATACTCCAACGTTGTATTCGAACAATCGGCTTCGTTGATCGTGGCCGCTTCCTCATTACAAGCCCGTTTTGCTACCTATGACGAAGACGGTAACATTATTTGGGAGCCTGATGGTTTGTGTCCCGGTTTCATGCCTGAGGTATCTTTATCTGACAATCATCCAGGGAATGGTGTTTCCTTCCCTTATGCTGACTGCTCGACGCTCGAGCTGATTTCGCCGGAACATTGGGTTACAATGGATGGGTGCGTTTGCTATTGATCGCAACCGGCAGCGGTATTGAGATATTATTTTGCCAGTTACGAATTTGCGTCTAACGAATCTGTCAACGCCCTGGCTTGCGTTCCCCTTGAAACAACAAGCACAGAAAGTGGGAGCAAGAATTTCATGGCCGTGGGAACAACAATCAACCGAGGAGAAGATTTGGCTGTAAAAGGAGCGGTATGTTTTGCCGCCACCGTGCTCTTCGGCCAATTTATTTATGAAACCAGACATACATTTTCGAGGTTGTTGAAGTTGTTTCCGATCCTAATTGGACACCAAAAAGATGGTACAAACTGAAGCTGCGAGTGAAGGACGACGCGAAAGGCCCCGTAACAGCTGTGTGTGGTATAAACGGTTATCTTGTGTCATCTATGGGCCAGAAGGTAAACGGACTGCTCTGTATGCAACGTTGCGCTGACAATCCCTACAGATTTTTATTCGCGCTCTTGATCTGGATGAACGCCTGGTTGGAATTGCCTTCCTAGATGTTGGCATCTACGTTACATCACTGCGCTCAATGAAGAATCTTCTCTTGATTGGAGATGCCGCGAAGAGTGTCTGGCTGGTGGCTTTCCAAGTGCGACGTTTGCGTCTATTCTATGTTTATCTTATGAACAAGCGTTTTGTAGGAGGATCCGTACAAACTCGTTACACTCGCCAAGGACGTGCGAAAGAGACATGCCACAACGGTGGACTTCTTCTTTGCTGGGGGAGATTTGGCCATTGCTAGCGAAGACGATGAGGGAGTCCTAAGGTTATTTGCATATGACCCTTCCGGTGAGTTACGGTCATGGCACGATGAAACTGTAATTTGAAAATTCTGGTCTTTGATTGAAAGATCCCGAGTCTCGAGGAGGTCAGCATTTATTGTGCCACACAGAGTTCCACGGTCATAAAGAGTGCCGCTCGACTATCATGATTGCTCGGCGCACGAAAGACGAACAACTCGTTCCTCAAGCAAAACTGGTGTCTGGTGAGGCTCATAATCTGTCTGCATCGATGGTGTATCTTATGCGATCAACAGGATTTACGGATGGATCCCTGTCAACTCTCACGCCCGTAGATGAAGCTGTTTTCAAACGACTACAACTTTTGCAAGGGCAGTTGACACGAAATATGCAGCACACTGCTGGATTGAATCCAAAAGCCCATCGGTGAGTTGTTTGTGTTTGGACTGGGCTCCTCATTGATAACCCTGTTAGAATTGTGCGAAATGACGCCGTATCCAAGCCTTTATCGAAGAGTGTTCTTGATGGCCAACTCCTTAGCGAATTTCAAGTCTTGGGTATCAGTCGCCAGAATGAAATCACGCGACAGATTGGCACAGAGAGCGCTCTTGTTTTGCATGACTGGTCTTCTCTCATTGTTCCATGGTAGTAGAATTTCAGTATCTGTTATTCTAACCTTGCAATATATCATGTATAACAGTGATCCTCCCTTTGTCATGCTATACCGAGCTCTTGTGCCAAGATCTGGAGACCCTGCATCATAGCATTCGTCAAAAGATATATAGATCAGCGGAGAAAGGTAGCTCACCAGGTGTTTACTCAAGAAACGTGCGGTTCCAAATGGACCCACAGCGAACCAAAGTCCCGGATGCCCAGAGGGTCGGTATATCTGATTAAGTTCTCCCTCCGAATCAAGGCCCCACACCTCAGGCGGAAGAAGTCGATCGGTAATCTCGTTGCCAAGAAGAGCTCTCGTATTCTTCATGATGGGTTCATTTCCTGTACTGCAACACACGTGAGAAAAATCGAAGAGAAACTACCAGTCAGACCATACGCTAGGACGATGGCATCTGCTGAAAGCCTAGAGCCGTCTTTAAACGTGATCCCGTCCTTGTCGAAGTGGCTGATGTCTTGGCCTTGCTTTACCTACGCACATATCACAACCGTTAGCAACAGCCCTCAGAAAATAGATGCAAGTCATACCTTGACTCGGCCTTCGACGATTAGCTTACCACAGCCAATGTCAAGCACTGTATGGTATTTGCAATGTCACCCGTCTCAGAAACCAATCCGAACGTACTAGTTCCTGATCCAGCGCGGCTAAACAAAAATGCTTCCAGCCCAACCTCGCCACTACCGGGCGAAAGTTCCCAAGTTAAGTTGAATCCAGCCTTGCGCAAACCATCGTGGAGTTCCTTGTCCAGCATCTTCATGTGTTGGATCCCACCTATATTTGTGAGTTGCAGGAGGAAGGCTAGAGGCATTGAGTTGCTGCGGAAATCCAGTTCCTCGATAGGGGTGCTGTTGGGGTAAAGCGGTTTAAAGCGGGTTTTCTCCATGGCAGCAGAGGATACAACGTATGTAGCGCTTCTTTGGACCAATGTTACCTTTTTTTCTTCTTATGAAACTATGACTTCGATGCATTTCAATCCATACACGCACCTCGGCGGCACCATGTGCTATAAAATCTTGACATATATCCCCACTAGCATTGCCCTAACGGTCTCGTAAGTACGCGCGTAAGTATAAAGTGTATGACTTACCGCACCCACGACGACGACACGTTTGTCTCGGAACTGCTCTGCATCTTTATGGAAGTCAGAATGATACAAGGCTCCTTGGAATTCATCCATTCCATTCCAAGTAGGAATATGAGGACTCCCGCTTCCTGTGGCAAGGACCAGATGCTTTGGATTGAGGATTACTTTCTGATCTCCATGCTGTACTTCTACAGTCCATCTTGCGGATGATGAGTCGTATATTGGAGTTGAGATCATGGTACTCGAGAGCCAGATACACAGTTCCTGATTAATAGCGTATGACTCTAAGAAATCGGCAAGTTTCCCCTTAGGAATGTACTTCGGGAAGTTTGTCCTAACATTATTCAGATATGCAATACCTTTGGACTGTGGAAGGCACATACGGATAGGGACTGTAAAGTACTGTGTATTCATAAGCACAAAGTTTGTGAAAAGATAATAAGACATACTGGAGCTTTGATATGCGGGAGTATGCAGCGTAAGGTTTGGGTACCTGTGTTTCGCATTATTTAATAATGATCAAAATATCCTATCGTTTACGCATACCGCTGTCGCCAGGAGTTTCCGACACGCGCATTTTTCTCGATTATGAGTGCACGGATCCCCAACATACGCAGCCGCGCTGCACACATAAGGCCAGATTGTCCACCACCAACTTTTTATGACTCGTCAAGATGTCACGATTCATAAAGGAAACGGCACACCGATCAGAACAGTGGGGTCCACCTCAATAGCACGGAATTTTGCGTCAACATCCTCCTCCCAAGTTATTTTTCGATCCTCATATAGGCCGTGTTGGTCTACGAAAGGCTCCTCGTACCCGACGAGGTCCTGCATGTTTGTGAAAAGAGTTAAAGCCTTCCACTTCCCATCGGCATCTTGCGTCAGACGGAAGAACCCTCGTCCGAGTGCAGCCGGGTTTGTAATGCTAAATGTGAAAGCGCCTTGTACTCCTTCGATGCCTTGTAATTTGAATGGTGAAGGCGCATTGATAGTGTGATCGTCTATCTTGAAGTCACGAAGACTAGAATACTCAAGTCGCGACTTTCCATCAACAACTTCCAAGAGAAATCCACGTATTTTTTCCAGACCTGATAGTGTTCTGTGATTCCAAGAGAAACATAGAAGATCTGAGAGTACTTATTAGTGCGCCTCACTTGATTGGACAAGCACTAAGCACTGACCTCTGAACCACCCGTCCGAAAGGAAATGGCTCACAAATGACACAGCGTCTGCAGTGGACGAAGCGACCTCTAGGCTTTTGAGCCAATCAGCGGAGATTGCGCGAAGGTCCTCCGAAGCCATGTCCGCGCACTGCCAGTAGATAGTGGACGTTGAGTATAGCCTACGCGGGTGTATAAACCGGATGTCCTTAAAACACTGAACGAAGAAGAGAATTCTCCAACTTACACCTCACGACACTACCGTGACGCCACGACATGAATACTCAATCAGGTATCAGTCGTTTCGCTCACAGAGTACCCTCTTCACTTGCCAAGTGTCATTTCCCACCGGCATTGATAACTTGGCCAGCCTGAGTGGCGTGACAGTGCCCAAATGGACACTGCTAGGTCACTAGGCCCTGCATTTAGCCGTTGGTTGATTTTGAAGATGGAAAGTAAGCTCGGATCAAGACGAGCCGAGTTGACTGTAGTCACTGTACTACTCGAGTTATACAAAGTAACAAACCACTGCTGGCAATTACAATGATAAACCCGGCATCGAATACTTACTAATAGTCGAAGCAAACGAATGTTCAATTTCAAGGGAACGCTGTTTCCTGAGGTGGCACGAAGGATAGAATGGAAGGGGTTGACCGCCGCAGAGGCGTACGTACGAGTGAACACCGTGACAGCAGACAGCTTCAAATGAGGTGTGCATCGTACATTGATCGTACACAAATTATATAAATTTACATAAAGGTCACTTATTTGCTAGCGCTTATCCGGAGTCTGGCCTACGAAAGTTGTGAAAACGGCGGCCTGTTAATTATTTGATTCGAACATGACCTTCCGATTTCAACAGCGATCGATAGTCAGGCAACTCTGTTACAGCGATTGCAATAAAACTACAGATTTATATGTGGGATATGCTTGATCCAAGCTACCGTATCGTATGCGCCGGGAGGCAGAGATCGTAAGCTCATGAACACAAGTACAAGCATTGTAAGACGTGAACAAATGTACAAAACCTTGCCGAGTCTGGTAAAAACTGTCGCGAAAGCACTGATGAATGGATCTATACATCCGCACGTGTGGCGATCCTGTGCCATCATCCATATGCCCGTGAAAGCAGGCAAAGCAAACGCGAAAAACGTCATTAGCGGTGAACTTGTCGCCCCAATGGAAGCCACACGCCATAGTATCTGCTCTGTGCGTCTCAGAAAGACATTCCAGCCCAGACAATGTACCGCTCCAAACACCACCCCACTGAATAATCCAGCGACGAATGAGATCAAACTTGGGCCGGATTTCTGGTCACTGAAGCCAAATAGAAGCGGACGCGCTAGTGATCGGCGTGCATGTGAGCTTGTACGCAGGTAAATCAGAACAAGTCCTGCCAGAAATATTGATGACATACTAGTAGTAATTGTTTTCTAAGTTGCCACATAGCGAAGGATCAGTCACATCCGAGTTCCAATGAACAATATAAGGACGTCGTATGTCCTTTGGCTTCCTCCACCAGAAGCCGTAGGCAATGCATGACAGAGCGACTACACCCATGGTGTCAATTTCGAGCAGTGTTACCGGGAGGCCCTGGGCGGTACGGGCGATGAGCTGGACGATGAACCACGCCAGCTGAAGGATAGCGATGCATTTGTATAGGCCATCGCCCTTACTTCGATCTTCGATGTCTGCCTCCGTAATGACAGGCATCTCCACGTATCCCTCGCGGACAAGGCGCACGAGTTCATCGGGTGTGAGAGTGGCCAGCGGCTTACCATGAACGTAGAGCACGAATCCACCCATCCATGCGAAGAACCCGTGTGTCAGTGTCCATCCTGTGAAGGCACCATTTTCGCGTTAGTTTCTTCAAGACAATTGAAGAGTTTCAGTATGTGGCTGACCGGTGCGTGAACTTCTTCTTGAATTAAGGATGTAACCAAGTGCCGTGCCAGTGACTGCTGGCTCGCTCTGGCATATGGCTTGATGATCGCTATGGGGCTGGGCGCGTTGAGTACCAAAGGCATAATTGAGCTGCTTTGCAGCTCTCTGAGCACAGAAAAACTGCGCTATGGCCCAGATAGTCATGAATTCAGGGATGAAAACCGCTACAACCATGAGGCATAGACGATAAAAGGTAATGAGAACCACCCCATCGTTAACACTTGGAATATTCGGATGTATGGCAGTCCATGTGCAGGCAAACAAAGTTAAGCCACAGCTCGAGAGGATATCCCACAAGGTTCTGGTATTGGAGGGTGAACAGCTGCTGGAATCGAGTGTTTGGATACAGGTATCGTTGAGACTTTGGAGTGAAGCGCGAACAAAGGGAGCGCAGAAGAGGATAGCGTAAAACAAGAGGATCATCGTGGATCCGTTGAGGACACGTCATCTGCTGAGGCTGAGTCTGCTCTCTTTTTATGGGTGTACGTAGCGGCTAGCCGCGTGTATCAATCCATGCACGATGCATCCGAAGTCTTCAGAACAAGCGGACTTTCAAAATCATAGCTGACCCTGCAAAGCTTCCTTCATCATATTCTCGCTGCGGTTTATCGCTATAGGCTGACCCGCGCTTATCTAGGAGGTCAAAGACCGCTTTGGGGGTACATATTGGTTGAATATGCGGATGTGTGTCGTGGGTCCATAGGTGCGTGTCCGCGGTGAGTCGAGAGCAAGGACTGGGTTAGCTTAGTCAGCACTTACTAGGTCGGGTCGTAGTCATCGTTCATCTCTTCGACGAAGTCACAGTCAACATTCCCACTAGTACTAGTGCTGGAGTTGCCACTCCAACGGATGGGTCGGGGGGTCAAGCTTCAAGCTCCACCCTGCTGGTGACTATATATGGAGTCGTGTTGCATTGCATGCCATTTGCTCTCCATGCTAGACAGGCGACCGTCAAGTCTAATTTATTGAAGTGAAGTTCCTCATCTCAAGCTTCCTTACTTGTACTACCGAAATGCCCTGCGGGCTTTTACCCAAACATTTTCCTTCTCATCGTCTAGTCACTATCAGATCTTTGTACCTCAGTTCATTATTCAATTCACTCTGCTATCACCCACCAGCCACCGCGCGTCGAAAGTATAGAGTCATGAAGCTCTTAGCTTTATTGGCTTTATGTAAGTCTAAACAATCGTTTCGAAATATTGACTCCTTTGTTCGCGATGATGGTGGAAGAGCGTTATGCAAGGAGGTTGCCTCCAGCTGCAGCCGCATGTTGCCAGGTATATCTTTCCAATGACCAGAAACCCTCGTCCGCTCTCATCCGCAAGGTCACAAAATGCATAACTTGTCGCATCATAGGAAGCGGCACGTTCGCTGCCACCAGCATCTTTGCATTGAGAATGGCCCGTCCCAGTGCACCGGGGAGTATAGTTGGCAAAAGGATTATGGGTGGGCTGGGACTCTGGGAGTTTGTGAGAGATATATTTTGACTCTTGTTACACGCTGACGGTGCATCCCTAGCACCTTCCACTTTTCCAGGCCATCTTGTCCCAGTGAACGCGTTTCAAGCGTTTACGACGACTGTATCTCTGGAATTGACTTTCGCTAGTCTTATCACACTGACATTGCATAGTTCTATAATGGAGACTCTGCGATTCTCGAAACATTCAACTCTTGAAGCTAGTAGGTTTTCATCCTGACCCTTCTCAGCCTGTATGGAAGCACTTTATCACTCTGGATATCAGATCAGCAGGGAGCATCCTGGAGGTCCCCGATAGCATAGGCCCTCTGTACAGCATAGGCTCGAGAGGTCTTTTCCCGGGCCCCAGCCGTGTCCTCACTCAGTCCTATCCCGCATACTTCGCTGTATATACTTGGATCGGGATGTATCATCAGCTCCGAGTGAAGTCGTGCCCCACTCAACGCGAGTAGAAGATACTGGGACAGTGCACAATTAATCTGCTGCACTATTGGAAGCGCCGCTCACTCGATGAATGGCGGGATAATTCGTGATACGGTTCCTCGACATCACGATTCAGAAACATACAATTGCGAATGGGCATATGTGAAAACCAAGAAACATTGTAAGTCCATGATACCTATACCTAGGGAAAGCTGCTACATTATCAATAAGGGCTAATCTCATGCGTTGCAGCATCAAAGCCTTCGTGCTCGATCCCCATACATACACGAATGTTCAATCAATATTCGTCGCTCTACCTTTCACGACAGCCACTGCTTTGTCAGATACCGGTTCGATGTCGACTTCGAATGGATAAGGAAAACTTGACCGGCAAACACGTGAGTGCCTCTCCTGTTCATCATTCGTTAGAACGCACCTGGACAGACCTGCGGGTATGTACGGGGGATTAAATGGTTTTTCCACGCCATGGCTGTCCTTGGGTTTCGAAATCCGCATGGTCGCCACCATACTGGTTACAAGCATGAACACAGAATTATCTGCTAAAAAGCGCCCTGGGCACATCCTGGGCGCGGGTGTCAACGGTTTTCATAAGGTGTTGTAACGCACACTTACCTCCTGCCAAAGCCAAATGCATAACTGTAAGGATCAATTGCCGTTTTCTTTACGTGGGTATCAAGGAAGCGTTCTGGAGAAAATGCTTCTGGATCTATGCCACTGTCCTGATCCCGGCTGAGTAACCTATATTACAGGATAAGTGCATTCCGTGGATACATTTTTCTTACTCACCAGACATTAGGCATAACAATGGTGCCTTTCGGTATGTAGTACCCTGCTCAAGAGGTCAAGAAGTGTTCCTCGCCGCTCATGATTGAAAAACCTCTGTAGACATCCGCATCTTGTAATTTCCTTGGTGCGCCCAAAGGTGAGTTGGGGTTCCAGCGGTACACCTCCTTAATTGCCGCATTGATATACGGCAGCCGTCCCCGGTCAACAAAAGATGGCAGGCGGTCAGTCCCTACGACTCTATATATCTCCTCACGCATGCGGTCCTGGACCTCTGGGAAGCACGCCATAGCATGCATGAAGACCAGCATGGTTCCACTTGTCTTTTACATGGTCAGATAGATGCATATCCCGGAGTTGTGGAATATTCACCGTGTCATTTCCAGCTTGCAGTCGGATGACGATATCATTCCTCTTTTCAGTCAATAGGGTAAAAATGTACCTTCATATATTGACCACGCTACCCAAGGCAGCTGCTGTCTTATCCCTTTTACGCTCCTGCCTTCCCTTAAGTGATCTGAAACAAACGAAGCCGGAGATGCTCCTTGTTTCATATCCTGTTCTACCTGCTCTATCGGACGGTGCACGATATCAGACACCCGCTGCCGTCCTATCTCAGCTGTTCGTCGTATGCTGTTAAATGGAACCCAGGATGGCAGATACCACACTCCATTTCCTTCAGCTCGGTGGTCTGCCAGGATGAAAAATACCTTACATTGAGGAACCATATCGACCAGATAGGCCCCAGGAACCACGCTTTTCAGTACGATTCGCTCCGTTTCGGCAAATTCGTCGAAGTACTGCAAGTCCCGGTTTGAAAGGATTGGGGTCGATAATCAAGGTTTTACTCACCACATTGCTTGGGGTATCAATAGAAAACCCATAGGTTATGGACGCGATGATATGAGCCGTGGCCCTTGGTAATGCCAAGTCAGGAGGACAACATGAGACTGATGCCCAGTTGGTCTCACATATGCAGATGCGTCATGATTTCTGAAGGACATTCCACTAAATCCCTCAAAAATTTGATGGCAACATTCTCCTGCAGCGAATGATATTTCTTGACAGCTTCCTGGTTAACGGTTCCATGTATGAGCTTCCGTGCTTGCCTCCAATATGGACCATAGGGAGCGAACGCCAGATTCTGTCCAATTTTTGTTTTCAGCCACGAAGTGCGCCGCCGCATGTGCTCACGTTCTCGATCCCCATGTATTTGGCCATCACAAATGATGGCCTATCAGAATACTTCTGTGATCTCTTCTCAAGAAGCTCGTGCATACTTTCCATGTCATTCAAGATGAGAAGTTTGTTCCCGAGGACTTGTACGTATACGAGGTCGCCTGCTTGCACTATTGAATACACCTCCATGGGTACGGCATTTAGGACAGACCATATAGCTTTCTCCATTGCGAGAATTTTTTCCATGGCTCCGCCTTGGGGACGTCGAGATAACTTCCTATCAATGGTTTCGGTGGTGGGCCAGGTGGTAGCGACTGGGATCTATTCTGGCGAAGCAAGTGATGCCCTATCACCCCCAGGACGAGGACGAACGACGAGTACACAAGCCAGTCCAAAGCATTTAAGGCCATGTGGCGAGGCAGTTAGTTACCTTCCCTAGGAACCTTCGTAATTCGTAATTCGTGCTTTGTGTGGTATACTTGGTTGGCTCTCCCCCTTTTATCTGCCAATGAGCGCTTCTTGATACAGGCCAGGTCTCGTGTTCTAGCACATGACGCCTTCGAGCCTGTTTAGCAATCCTAACGGGTTTCACTTGGCATGTTCAGTGGCACTTCCATAGAAGCCTCGCCGGTCACCGAAGGTACATTTCCCGACTCTATTTTTGTCTTTCCAAGCTTCTGGCTTCCATCACTCTTATCAGCTTCGACTGTTGCAGTGAGTTGCCATGTCTTGTGCTTCGGTTGGTCGACATTACTCACATCGCAGTCAAAACTTGAATGCCTGCCTGCATTGTCCAACATATCCAGCAATCTATCCTCCTTTGAGGCCTTATCTCTTGTGTGTTGCTATGGAAAAGCCATGGTGAGCCGCCAGCGCTATGTTGTTTGTTCACTCACGTTCTACATGACGAAGTTCCTAGTACCACTCTCATAAGGACATCGACGGTGCATTGCCTGAGCTGAACAATTGATGCATCGGAACTTGGAAGTGTCGCTTCCGGTAAACAGCGCGTTGGCACCCAGATCGTTGGTTCTGATCTAGGTGGTATATATTGTTTCATCTGGGACCTGGGTTCAATCCAGCGTGCCATTTCTCGTCTCATTCAGGTAAGCAACCAACCTAGGCGGCCACTGCAATCAGGCAATATTCACAATACATTTGCGCTTACTCACCCATTACCTCTTGAACCATCTTAGCTCACCAGTAGCTGTAGAATTGATGTATCAGTCCTGGTAGCACCATGAAAAATAGGATACAATAATACTGTAATTCACCAGTGCTCTAAGCTAGTGTCTCAGATGTATCAGGGATCCTCGATCCTCCACTGTGTCAGAAACAACATACATCCTATTCAGGCCTTCCCACCATATTCCCACACATGATATTTTCGCATTTTCCAGCCACACAGTGTGGGAATTACCCCACAACACCAAAAACATCGCCCATTTTGGGAATCTCCACAATATCAATTATTCCCACACCCTCCCCACCTCACTGCAGCTTCACCACTACACCACAATAGGTCCCCCTTCATATATAAGTAGTAGTTTAGTATATATGTATGACATAATATAATAGACCGCTTTTTTAGCTCATTTGTGTGCCTGCTCCTCCTCCAGGGGCAATTTAACATATGGTATGGTATAGAATACTTTCGCACTTTTGCCCCTTTGACATGGAAGTGTTCTAGGATAGTCAGAACATGTTTATAAGCATATATGAATAGATTCCCATCTTTATTTGACCCCCTGGAGCGCCCTATATCAATACATACAATATGTACAGAAAACACAAAATAGGTTCGCATTTTTTGGTTTCTAGCTATATGAACTTGGAAAAATTGTCCCCAACATCTGTTTAATAGTAGAAAGAATGTGTCAGGAGCTCAGGACCACAGGGAAAGATCTTGTTGTGTAGTGCATTCACCCTCTCCTGGTGGTTCACCCCCTGTGAAATTTTTTCCTGTAGGAGCAGACCTTAATTGAGGCAGGGAGTCTATTTCCATGTATATTTGGAGTAGATTTATCATATAGCTAGCTCAGGACACACATAGGATCCTGCTACAGGAACAAAAACATAGAAAATCGCATTTTTGACATTTTTGATACTTTTCAGTATCTTACCCTTGCATATTGGGCAGAAATTTGAGATATGATGTAAAGAGGTTTTTCTACTGATTAGAAACCTATATGATAATAAAGCCTGTGATAAGTGATCAGAGACCTGGGATATCTCTCATATATGTCCCTCATGATATGACTAAAGTTTTAGAAAGATCCATGAATGATTGACTGAATGACAGGCAAAATGACATATGTGTGAAAAGTGACAATTGACATCTTTTTACACAAAGTCACATTTATAGCTGATGCAGGTCAAAGATTTCATTAAAAATATGTAGAATAGATGGTAAACTATACAAGGAACATATACTACAGACTGCCCTGAGGATAGAGGTGGGTGGAAGGGATGTAGTGTAAACATGAGTTGATCTAGGATTAAAGTCTGACTACTACTCAACTGACCATTTTCGATGTTTTGGGTCTGTGAACTTTCCCACACTCAATTTCTTATCTATTTCACTCCCTCAGCACTTAGTTGTTGTTGGATTGATATGTAACTTTAGGTATATGGTACTGAATATATGTGAATTCTCCTCCAGGTTTCTGATTATTAAATTTCGATGTTTTGAAGTTATAGTCTCCTTATCAGTAGAAATGGCAAGCATATAGCCTAGCTCAAATCTCTAGCCTATTTTGAGCTGATCTTGGTGATAAAAGTCAATATATATCCTATTGTAATAATATATGAACAGGTTGGACCATGGATGCAAGGGTAAGATACTGAAAAGTATCAAAAATGTCAAAAATGCGATTTTCTATGTTTTTGTTCCTGTAGCAGGATCCTATGTGTGTCCTGAGCTAGCTATATGATAAATCTACTCCAAATATACATGGAAATAGACTCCCTGCCTCAATTAAGGTCTGCTCCTACAGGAAAAAATTTCACAGGGGGTGAACCACCAGGAGAGGGTGAATGCACTACACAACAAGATCTTTCCCTGTGGTCCTGAGCTCCTGACACATTCTTTCTACTATTAAACAGATGTTGGGGACAATTTTTCCAAGTTCATATAGCTAGAAACCAAAAAATGCGAACCTATTTTGTGTTTTCTGTACATATTGTATGTATTGATATAGGGCGCTCCAGGGGGTCAAATAAAGATGGGAATCTATTCATATATGCTTATAAACATGTTCTGACTATCCTAGAACACTTCCATGTCAAAGGGGCAAAAGTGCGAAAGTATTCTATACCATACCATATGTTAAATTGCCCCTGGAGGAGGAGCAGGCACACAAATGAGCTAAAAAAGCGGTCTATTATATTATGTCATACATATATATACTAAACTACTACTTATATATGAAGGGGGACCTATTGTGGTGTAGTGGTGAAGCTGCAGTGAGGTGGGGAGGGTGTGGGAATAATTGATATTGTGGAGATTCCCAAAATGGGCGATGTTTTTGGTGTTGTGGGGTAATTCCCACACTGTGTGGCTGGAAAATGCGAAAATATCATGTGTGGGAATATGGTGGGAAGGCCTGAATAGGATGTATGTTGTTTCTGACACAGTGGAGGATCGAGGATCCCTGATACATCTGAGACACTAGCTTAGAGCACTGGTGAATTACAGTATTATTGTATCCTATTTTTCATGGTGCTACCAGGACTGATACATCAATTCTACAGCTACTGGTGGAAAGCTGCATTAGTATCTCGCCCAATCCTACAAGCACCAAAATACGATGGCTCACCATTCATCATGACATCAGATGGGTGCCAGGAAGGTCTAGTGGCAGTCTTGTCTCAACGAATAAGGACGCAAAAACCATCCAGAAAATGGGTAGAACAATTATTACCCATTGGGTTCGCATCTAAACGGACGTCCACCACGGAACAGAAGTATAAACCATTCCTATTGGAGTTTGTGGCCTTGAAGTTCGGACTGGATAAGTTTTCAGATATAGTTTGGGGATTTCCAGTGGAAATCGAGACTGACTGCCAAGCCTTGAGGGATGTACTACTGAACGACCAGCTTAATGCAGCACATGCTCACTGGCGAGATGGAATCATAGCACACAACATAATTGATGTATGGCACATACCGGGTAAGTTAAACGTGATAGCGGATGGCCTCAGTAGGCAATGGGAAGGCCAACCATGAGACGCAGGACTACAAGATGGCAGTGCATGGACAGTCAGTGAAGATTGGGAGGCAGTGACAGGTCTGGTCAACGATATACTACTAACCACCCCAATAGATGAACAAATGGTAAGGAATCTTCAAGAGTGTTTTGCTAACGAACCTGTTTTTTAGAAGTCATGGAATCAATAGCAGAGATCAACTCAACCAGATCACTACGCGATCATAAGCGCGCACATCATCACACATCAGAATATTTGATCGATGACGGGAAATATGGAGACTATGAGGAGGAACAACAGTTTGAGCATGAAGCAGGATAGAATGTGTCACACGTGAAGAAGCAAAGCAACTAGCAATCACGCAGCATGAGCAGAATGGACATTGGGGGCGAGCACCATTAAGATTGCACTTACAGACCAAATATACAGTGCCAAGCTCGATGCGTCGATTATGGAAGCTATATCTAATTGCGCTAAGTGTAAAAATTTCGGATCACAACATTTGCACTCACTGTTAGAACCAATAACACGCAGACATCCCTTTGAGTTATTAGTCGGAGTTTACTTAACGCTCCCCAAAGCTTGAGGCTATCAGACACTAGGCGTCTACCTCGATATTTTCTCGCAGCATGTATGGGCATTCAAATACAAAACCTCAGGCATGCACAACAGTTGACAGCCTATCGCAGATTTTCCACAATTTCACATCATCGGAGACATTTATGAGTGATGGGGGGAGACACTTCAACAATACAGATGTTAAGGAATATTGCGCTAAGTGGTCATGCAAAACTCACATCGTAGCAGCTTACTCACCCTGGATCAATGGGCTTGTAGAAGGCACAAACAAAATCCTACTCCACGTACTCAAAAGACTGTGTGCCCTGAACCTGGGCGAGGATGACTATGAAGCAATATCATGGGATACCCTGCCAAATAGCTGGCCAAATCATCTCGAAGAAGCGGTCACAGCTTTGAATTACCAAATACTACCAGCCTTGAAGTTCTCGCCAAAAGAACTCCTGCTAGGAAAAGTAATCAATACCCCGAGAACTGACTTAGCCAACAGCACGTCAGCGCTACAATTATCAGATGCCAATGTTCACACGGCGTATGTCACGCAACAACACTTAGACGGATACGAGGCCACAGTACAACATGCCGTCAAAAGAAAAGCAGTGTTTGATAAACATGTGTTAGCACACTCACCAAGGGAAGTGATCTTCATGAAGGGACAGCTGGTTCAATTTTATCATAGCAGTACACATAATACACTCGAAGCGAAGTGCAAGTTGCTTCCAAAATGGTCGATCCCTCATTGCATCACCAAAAAACTGCGAAACTCGTACCATCTGGAAACCATCCAAGGAGAGCTGTTGACAGGTGAATTCCACGCAAGACGGTTGAGAGTGTTTATTTCAAGAGAGGGTATGGAGCTAGCAAGAGAACAGAAAGGAAGAGAGGCCCAAATTGTACAAGAAAAGGAGGAAGAGCAAGAACAAGTCGACGAAGATTTAGTCGAAGAAAACCAACAATCAGATGACGAAGACCAAGCGTGTCGCATAGAAAGGAGCGACCCAGATAGTGAAGAAGATGAAGGAAGTGAAGGGGATACTGAGTAGAGCGTCAAGGAGGTTGCGACACAGTCGTCGCTGTTTTTAAAGGGGGGCACATGGAGTGGGGGACCCCTAGGGTGGAAGGCAGGTGGTAGAAGTGTTTGGCAGTGTTTGGAGCAGAGCGAGCCGGGGGTAGAGTTAGAGTCGCAGGAGCAGTAGCAGAGTTAGTCTTCCCCAGTCGTAGAGTCCGGCGTGCAACTAGAGTAGCCCACTCCAGCGTGTCGTTTCCAAGTCGTTTTCACTTGTGAACTACTTAAATGCCCCTGTCCACTCGGTGACCAGCACACCTCAGGCATTACTTTTCGGTATCAATAAAGGTCTCTTAGACGGTATTATTATGTAGGGGTTATATAGTCTCGCAGACCCAGCCTCGCGGATGGTCTAATAATAGAACACACATAATATGCCTTGCACCCTCCCCAGCGCCTCCCTGGAACCTCCGCACCCTCCCGTTTGACCCTGTAGATACCTCTACGATGTTTGCCAATATCCCGTACTGTCTCATTGAGCCTCCGGATAGGTTCCATCACGCACCCACCAGATCTGGCAAACCTCTATATGCTCTGCAGCTGCCTGGCATCTTTTTTATTTGTTAAGTCTTTTTTGTCTTATTCTACACTACTATGTCCACCACCATGCCACCCGCCCGCCATACACGTGGCGCTCAACCGACGTCTATGGGACTAGGACACCACTTTGTAAGCCCGAAGAAAGCTTGAGACCCCAAAAAAACTCAGACTCTTGTTCACATTCCTGGCGTCAACTCCAAGCATCAGCGCCTCCTCAACCAAATGGCCGCACTGATGAATCCCCAAGGTTTGACCACTGAAATCCCCAGCTCTAACATTACACATGCTGAATCTCAAGCCTCGATGGACATTGACCATACCGCTTGTCACGTTGACGATGCCCTAAGTTACGTTTATGATGATGACGACCACATCACAAATGCAGCAGCCCAGCCTGATCTATGCCCTACAAACGAGCCTAAAGCGGACCTTGGACGCCGACGTCTCTTGCCCAACAAGATGGCAAACAATCTATGTAACACTTGGAAAGTGCTTATACCCACCTTGGTAGATCCTCATCTCAAGTATTCCGCAAGAACACATGGGCATGCTCTCCCAGAAGTCCATCCGGTGATATCTGCTTGTGCAAGGCATAGTTGTGTACAACAATGATTTTCCATAGTTTGTCTCTTTTTTGACCGTAAGTAGGTCGTTCCTCATCTGCAGCTTCAACTGACAATTGCAGGTTTCCTTTCTGTCGATGTACTTGCCTGCCAATGTTCAACACTTTTGCAAGTTCTCGTTCACCATGGCCTTTTTCCTACTGCACCCTCTCAGCCACGCATGGCGATTTCTACAGACCTCCTCGCATTCTATCGCACATTGTTTGAGTGTTCATGTGATGCTATTCATGCCCTTGCCTCTGCCTTGAAGACCCATTACGCCCGCAGAGGCTTTCAGACACTTGCCCATTAGAACATAGGGCCAACTCATTCAAGAACCATTTTGCTGTGGACTTGGCCAAGCCGTCCAGTGGTTCGATATCCTGTAGATTGAAGTCGAACAGCAGACTGAAGCGGCACTCCAAATATGTCGCGAACAAGTGTATGAGGCCCGCAGACTTCAATCTCAAGAGAAGCCTGGCGTAACCACTCCCATGTGATCCAATACAACATTGCTCCAAAGCCAGTGCACCTCCGTTCTCACACAGCATTGCCCAGCCTGCTTTGGAGGCGTCCTCTTTGGCAGACCTCTTAGCGAAGGTGGCGACATACACATTGCGACAGATGGCAATTTCCATCATCGACATCGACGATCTGCAGGTGACTGTCCACGATTTTACGACCCCATATATTTTCTTCCAAAGGCTCAAGTGGACAATGTTGGGCAACACATCCTCTCACAGCATAAACGTGCACCAAAGATTCGCCTTTAGTGCCAGACGAAGCCATTGACCAATGCGAGCACTCGTACGAGGCCACGGATGGCAAGAAGCAGAAGGCTGCGATGGATTCCTTCGATGATATGGGCATCATGGCTCTTATATGTCGTCATGATATCCCGCTCTTCTTCGCTAACATTGATTCACCTGGCGAGCAGCAGAAGTACGCCATAGCCCTCATTGAGCATCTCTTCTCTCTGTTGCCGCAGGAAGCCACTGTCATTACACTTTATGATGTCGGTTGTGTCCTCTCACGGTCGTTATCTCAAGTAAGTGCTTCTTTTATAGATATCTCTCAACCTGATATCTATCTATTTAGTATGATATTCTCCCTAGTTCAGTAACTTCACGCCTTCGATTTGCAACCATGGCTATGCATGCATATGGCCACGAGTGGGCATGTCAGCTCGAGTTTAATCCTCGGATGTGCATCGGTCTTGGCCTCTCAGATGGCGAGGGAACTGAAAGACTATGGTCAAGGTTCATCAAATTGATTGGCATTCAAAGGTCATCGTCAGTAAGTCAGTACTAGTACTCTGATGATCATTTAATGACTGTAGTTCATGGACAGTGCCAGAGGCGTCTGTGGTTGATAGACAGGCAAGCAGGCGCCATCGGTCTTGAGATGCGAGTGGATCTTGGCGACTGGATTAAACAGCAGCTCAAACGTGGAGTTAACGGTCAGGGTGCAGCGGCGCAAGAAGTTCTAAATAATTGCGGTATCGAAGCTCAAGACCTTCAGGAACAGTGGGCAGATCAGAAGAAGTCCCAATTGTCCATTCGTGCTCGTAAGTCCGTGGGTACCGCTTGAAGTTTTCACACTAAGATCAACATATTGCCGTTGACAGATGCTCCTGCACGACTGAAGAAGGAGCTTGACGTTGTCCTTGCTCTGCAGGCTGATTTAGATGCATCGGATAGGGCATTGCAACTCACACGTACCATGGTAGAGAAAGGCTCAGCTGCTGAAGAAACCTTGGACGCTCTGGAGAGCCTTGAGCGTGGCCATGATCGTTTGATGAACAAGGTTGAAGCATTGTATTCCTCACTCAACGTTCACGACAGATTTCCAGAACTACAGGGCGTTGATTTGAATTTTGTTCGAACCCTTCTCATGGCATGCGATCTCAAAATAAACATCCACAAGCGAGCGATAGGAAGCTTTTTTGAATGGGACAAACTTGACCGCGCGGTTGGAGGTGCAAATCAGGCACTTGGTAACATATAATAATTCTGTTTTGGTGCCCCCAAATATTGACTCATTCTACAAGGTACGAAGCTGCATCAGCAGACATGTAAGTCCATTGCGAAGCGCCAACCAGCCTTGATGATAGCAATTCGCAAATTCAATTCCTATTGCGAGCGTCTGGAGAGCATCTTTGATCCATCCTGGGGTGTCCCACTTCCTGCTCCTCTCCCTACCAAACTCGCTGATCTTCGCAATGATCAGACACTGATGGAGGACGTCTGGATCACCCCATCTGTTGGAGATGTCCCTCATTGGATCAAAGACACCAATGTACGAGATGGCATTCAAGGGTTGCTTAAACAACAACGGTGCCGTGAAGAGCAACGCCGCATTGGGCTCGAAGCTGATAACCTTTGTCGATGGTTTGGAACCGAGCTTGCTGCGCTAGAACTCGCCCTCCACTCTCCTGCAAGTAAGTGATTTCATTTACATCGATGATCATTACTTATTTCAACAAGATCATACATACATATTCCCACTTCAACAACAGCGGGATCACATTCTCCAGTTACAGACTAGATGGGTTACCCCACTAGCATCTGCTATTCGTTTCAACAGCAGTGCCAACATGGCCGTCGATCTGGCTATTACGCTTTCTGCGAGCGCGGGACCATCCCAAGCTGTCATGTACAGGCTTGTACCAACATCATTGATGCTTGCAGATCCCTCCTCCGAGGACAACACTGATGAACATGTTATGTCTGCATTTGAAGAAGTTGCCGAAGAAGCTGTGCTTCTGGACATTTTACCTGACAATACTGCTAGTGACGATGACGACGACGAAGCCATGGGGCAACCCGAGTTCAGGATTATCTGGGAGCTTCCAGAGGCAAGCGCCCATCTCTCCATAGGTAGCCGTACTCATCCGATTTCATAGGATCTTCGCACAGATTCTTTCATGGTTCCTCGTCCAGAGGATTATATCATAGCACCAGCTTTAGGTACTCCCCCGACTCGGCTGCGACCAGCCCAAGATGGATTTCCACACCAAGTGTTTGACCCAAGGGATCAGTCATTGCTGGCGCAGCCCACTGCCCACCTCAATGACACGTGTATCAACGGGTGTGCAGCATTGTTACACTCTGAGATACTGACGAGCTCGCATAAGCAACCTTGTGCTATTCTGTCCACCCACGATCTCCCTCATATCCGATACAATGCGTCAGATGACATATTGTGGCGGAATACTTCGTGGACGTCATTTTGGGAGAGAGATATCTGGATTTTACCTATCCATCGTACCTCTCCAGTCGGACACTGGGTCTTTTGTGCAATATATATTTCAACAAAAGAACTCCATCTCTTTGATAGCCTGGCTGAACGACAGCCGTGGAAGACAGATGTTAAAGTGAGTAATAATTTGAATCATGCTCTGTTGGGCTAATAACGATAGCAGGACATCATGAATCTTATAGCTAGATTATCATCTATAGCTCACCAACGGCGTGGCTCAGACAGAATTGATCTTAAAGGCTGGGTAGCTCGTCCACTAACACTCAATGCTCTGCAAACGAACGGCTACGACTGTGGTCTCTGGGTCTTAGCGACACTTGCAGCAGTCCTGCGGGGAGCCCATAGATCAGGCATCTGCGAGGAGGACATGATAGCTTTCCGGCACTATATACGCACACTTGTAATAAGAGTACCTACTGCATAACAAAGATATTCGCATAGCACCCATCTGACTGATTGATTGTGTTCGCTGAGCATCGTGTGGTTTGAGAAACTCGAACAAGCAAAACAAAGATACTCACATAGCACCCAACTGACCGATTGATTGTGCATTCACTGAGCATTGTGTAGTTTGAGAAACTCGAACAAGATATTCACATAGCACCCAACCGACCAATTGATCATGTGTTCGCTGAGTGTCGTGTAGTTGAGGAATGTGCACAGAACAACATTGACTTGAGTATGCTACATGATAGCATCGACTCGGACAAAAAAAACACAGACATTTATGTAGTTTCAAGGCGAGAAAACCCTTCAAAGAGCAAGCTACCTAATTGATTGATTGATTGTGTGTTTGCTGAGCATTGTGTAGTTGAGGAATGTGTGCAGAACAATGTTGACTCGAGTAATTGTCCGACAAAGTCACATACAAATGACTTGGACCTGAACTCACTTGGCAATTCAATGAAGCAATGCAAGTTGTAACAGTGTTACACGATGTAAGGTGTGTGTCCAATAAGCACATAAGATTTATATCTCATCTGAACTGGGCTGATAAGGGCTTTACTTTGGGTCCATTCATAGCCATATACTGGGCGATATCATGCTGCAGAGATATGTTTTTAGTTTCATAGGATTTTTATACGCGATGTGATTGGCTATTTGACCTCTCGGGAGGCTCGTTTGAACTCTCGGTGAATTGTTATCGGGCCCAATGAATCTCAAGATCATAACAATGTGATCGTAAGGCACACAGGAGGATCTTCGAGCTCAAGAACGCCGTTAGTCAGTGGAGGATCTCAATTGGAACAGGCAGATACAAGACGAGGGCGCAATGGAATTCCTTTCCCTCTGGCTTCTTTCACGAGGTGCATGCAAAATGCTCCTGCCATAAATACTGATGCGACTGGACTGCTTCAGGATCAGGATGGACACCAATCAGTCTAAGGCCGAGTTCCTGCGCTCCAAAATTCCAGAGTTCAGAAGGCGTCAGCCCTGGGACAGCGAAACAGACCTACTCGTTGACAACATACTCGAGGAGTTTGACGAGAGGTGGCCATTGTGGGAGCAAGTCTTGCCTGGTCTTGATCTCGAAAGGGATATACCTATTACCATCTCACAAGCCACGCAACTCCATGACACACTTGAGAAATGCCGTGTTGTGAGTACTTCCGACTCCAGTCATTAATGTGCTGACCTGGTGAGGACCGGTCATAGCAAATTAGGTGTTTTTTGCTGTGGGAAACACGCCGGTTGCTGAAGTGTGAGTTTCGAGAGACTGGTGTAAGGCCCAGAGATTATTGGACTTACTGGGGAGCAGGACGCGCATCAGATTGGGCCTACTGGGGGGTCAGACGGTGATGAATCATATGAGGCAAGGACACGATGAAATTCCCCTCGTTGCGACAGTAGAATACAGTATGGTACAGAACAAAAGACTACCTTCGCTACACAACTGCTGGTGCGACTTCACTTTACTAGGATCCAAGAAGCATATCAAATCCATCTTCTTCCTCGACAGCGCCATCACTGGCTATGATGTCTGTGGTTTTTGATTCCTGGGTAAGGCAGGTTATCTGTGGAACGAGCTCACTGGCGTCAGGTCTACCAACAGGTACCGAAGGTTGACCTGCAGCATCGGTGGGTGACACGAGCCTCTGTGATGCACGCAGCTTCCAGGAAGCGGGCGGAATCGGAACCTTGACAACACTTTGAGTTTGTGAGGACCAGGTGTAGGTGATGGCAATGATGATGGTTCGGGAGACGATGGCAATGGTGATGGCTCAGGAGATGACACTGGCAGTTTCCGCTGACGAAGAGAAGGTGCACGTGGTACGGGAGATGTCGCAGGAGATGTCACAGGAGATGTCGCAGGAGATGTCGCAGGAGATGGATCTGGAGATGGCTGAAGACAAGGAAGACCCTTCCAATCGATCCGACCATTGACGAATTTGCGACGCCCATGGGTGTGGCGCGAATCAGGTGCAGGTGCTTCTCCGAAGATGATGGGGTCACGGGAAGCTAGGATTCTTCGGCGGGCGTTGTTAGTGCTGACGTGTTGAATGGTGAGTAAGTTATTTTGGAGCGCATACACGAGTATGTCCTGCTCGTGAAGAGTGAGGTCATGGATACCCTTGCTCTTGGTGGCCGTGGCGCATCTCTCACCAGGCATGAGCATCTTCTCAGGGTAGTTGTGGAGGGTGTAGCCACATTGGGCTAGTATGATGGGTAGTGTCTTCCATGGAAAGAGCCCCCCTCGGGTACTGAGTACACCTATAACATTGTGAGCAGCTCTAGATCATTTGTGATCTAACTTACCACATAGCGCTGTCAACCCGCCCATGATACAAGGGATCCCTACCAGCCTCCTCCAACTCTCGGGGTCAGAGATTGTCCGACTCTCCAGCCACTGTTCCAACACCTCCTCCGCTGGCACTCCACACTGTGATGCGATACGGTTGAGAACTTGATTCAATCTGGCGAAATCCATAGAGGTGGTGGTGAGGAGGTGTGCTAATCGATGGAAGAAGTACCCCTCGATGAAGGGAGAAATCTGGAAGAGCCTCATCGATGAAACGATGAGTCAGAATATGTAAGGAAGTTTGGAAGCCAGAAGTGTGTAGAGGGTTGTGACAGCTCCCGAAGTTCTATTACTTTGTGACTTGTATTATGTCACACTATGTAACATCAACTTCGAAATACCTATGTTGCAACCGAATTAAGATTGGCGATTTCGACAGCGATCTTCAACTTCAGTCATGCGGATCCTACCTAAAAGACTCGGCGGTACCTTCGCACAAGAAAGAGGTATGTTTGATGTTCCTTCAAACAATGACAAGTGCGATTAAGTTACATTGTAGAAAAGTGACATGGAGGCTCCATAACTCAATCTCTAACATCTGGAGATGCGGCTCTGGCGATGCTCCTGGCTAATGGGCAGCCACTAGGATACCATACGTGAGTGAAATCAATCTGTTGTCGCTGATCAGATATCAATCACGAAGTTTCTAACTTCTGTCTTCGAACAGCGGATCTCTTCATTACACTTTTTCAGCTCTCGGGCGTTTCAATATCGAAATGGCTCCTCATCTGACCTCTTCCTCTCCTGCCTCCTTACATTGTACTGTCCGAAAAAATTGTGCACACAGCAGTTCAGACCTCTCAATACTTTGATATTGGTATGTCTTTCTCCCTCTCGTGTTCTAGTCTTAATTATAACTTGTCTGCCTAGCCTATGACCCAAATGTCCTCAGCAAAAATGCAGGATTCCCCACCACCTGGCTACTCTGCCCCTGCTGAATCCCTGCAGCCAGAGTGCCCTCATGTGCCTCACCACGAAGAAGATTTTGTCGAAGAACAAATTGGCGGAGAAAGGCGCTATGAAGATACACCAGTGGAGCACACCCCAACAAAGCTTCACACTCACATCAAAGCCACCAACCGTGATGCGGGCTTAGTGAAGGAAGCATCTGCATGCCGGGCCAGGCTTCTTACTGAGGAGCTAGGTCTGTCAATTGCCCACACTCGAGAATTCTCAGCCCCTCCTCCTCAGCTTGTGCATCGAGAGCACTCAGTCCCTCCTCAGCCTGTGCTTCGAGAGTGTTCGCTCCCTCCTCAGCCTGCACTTCGAGAGTGTTCAGTCCCTTTGCAGCTTCCCATCCAAGACGTCTTTTACGAGGCTCCTCTCATCAATTCATCCAACAATGCTCGGGCAGACGCTTGCCAGCCTCCACAGCCCAACCTCTTTACAAAACCCTCGTTTCTGCTGCTGGATGAGTATGACTTCAGCGGTATGGTATTGGGTTCCTGTGAAAATGGCGGTGAGGGCATTGCCGGCCCATCGATGTTGCTACCTGCCGTACCCACCTTGCCCACCATCCCTCAGACTTACATCACACCTCCAACCCCCGCAGGACCTGCAGACTGGGACATGGGCTGTCCTTATACTGATGACTTGCCCCTGGACGATACTTTTGATTTTCGCATGGACGATGCAGCTGATATCATCCCTGCCGTCAAGGGGCAAAGATTTCAGACAGTAAATGCTATGCTCCGAGAGGGATTTGTGGAACTCGAACGTATGATTCAAGATCTTAGTCACAAAGCTGCCATTCCTGCTCACCAGGTCTTCGCATTATGGAATAAGAGCCGCACGTGTTCTAGCAGTACTGTCAACCATTGGAATGCCTACAGTAGTTACTTCAAGGACAACCTCAAGAACATGCTTGCAAGGCTTGGTGGCAAGGCTCCTGAGATTCATGGCACGCCAAGTGAGTTTTTACATCTTCTGGCCAATGTCCTGTAATTCTAACGGGGTGATTTAAGGTGCCACTGTGCGCCGCAATTGCTATGAACTCTTCAAGGCAGCATTCCCAGACAAGTGGCAAAATATTCTCGAGCTTCATGAACAGTCGGCGATGCTCCTGAGCATTCCTCAGACAGTTGCAATGCGGGGCCAAGAGTTCCAGAAGTTTTGCGCGAAGATCTCTGGTCTAGTGAGTAAATTTTATTATATCTTACTGTCGTGTTACTGAGGGTAGATAGATGGATTCTGCAGCTGCTCGTTATGGCTTTGAGGCTGCCTTTGTAGCGTGCGGAAAAGTTGTCAATCAGGATGGCTCCCTGGGCTTAGCCTATACGACACCTGGAGCTGAGGGTGTGAGTATTTTTAGGGCACATAAATGTCATCTGATCACTATCTTAATCTTAAAGTTTTGGATATCATGCTGTAGGGCTGATGAAGATACCATCATCGGTCACTTGAAAGCCCAGGTATAGTAAGTATCGTTTCTACACTCCTGGTAATGAAGTCCTCATGTCATCATTAGTAACCTGACATCACTCGGTGTCGTCGAAGAGGCCTTTGAGGAAGACAGCATTGTGATCGAGGGCAACTTACGTGGGGCTTCAGCCCCCCCTTCAGAATCTCTTGACATTTCCAAGCATGGGATCAAGTGGATCAAGGATGAGTTGCTTCGTCAAATTGGTATTTTGAATGTATTCCATTTGTCGTTTGTTCACTGACAGTGAGGGACAGATGTACTGGGTGGAAAACTAACGTCCACCAAGATTTTTCCATGGAAGACACTGCCATCGGAGCTCACACGTATGTCGATGATCATCAAAGGATATCCGGAGGACGTGCTCCTCCCAGGCGGATTCCATACCACCGTAAATAAAGGTATTGCAAACCTGACTCTGAAGGAGACCGGCATTGTTATTGCAGCCTTGAAGGCAGGGACCATGAGCATCAAAAAAGTTTCTGAAGCGAAGCAAGGTATGTTTTTATTTCAGTCTTCGCCTTCTCACAGTTGATCTTTTTATACAGCTCAAGTCCTCACTTCTGAGTGCCCAGTAGTGGAGGGTGCGCCTCCTGCAGCAGATTCGGTTCACACCGCAGGACGCCATCTTTTTGTGAACAGCAAATCGGATCGCCTGGGTGCTCCACGCCAGAAGCAGAGCACAGCTACCACCAAAATCAAAGGCAAAACATCGAAGAAAGCATCGACACTGCCTCCTTCTGACAACGAGTCTGACGATGAACCAAACGTGGCTGTGCCTGTCTGCCCCAAACCTCCCCCCACCCGAGCGTTTAAAGTCGTTGCACGCCCGACAGGCCAGAAGAAGGTTGAGAAGAAGAGCGAGGAGAAGAAGGTGGTCATTTCCTTAGTATCTAGTGATACTCCGTCTGCCTCAGAGGACGAAGACCTGGAGAAAGCAGTGAATCATGACGACACTGACTATGAAGACGACATTTCCTCCAAAAAGCGGAAGGCAAAATCAGAGGGCACCTCATGAGCATCCAAGAAGAGGGTCTCACCATCTGTTGCGAAGAAGACGAAAGGTAAGGCACCTATGAGGCCTAAGGCCAAGGCACCTGCTGAGAGGAGAGCACCACCAGAGGCTGCTGAGCCCTCTGGCGATGAACGTGTTCAAGATGTGGCAGTGCGAGGTATGTTTTCTTTTTTTTTTTTCCTTTTGTTTGCTTCTATAAGGTAGCTGATGTATACTATAGTCCAGCCTGCCAAACACCTGCGTGATGGTCCATCAGCCCAAGGTACTGTTTCGTTGACTGCATCATTGCAATTGCCATTAACTGACATGATCCTTAGAGCATCCTGTGACTGCAGTGAATCCCCTCGTGGATCATAATGACACCAATACCACTAACAGCCTCCCCACATGTCCCTCCTCACCCTCGCCACCCTCACCAACTCGTCATGATTCGCCTCCATCCCTCCAGCATGGCGAATCACTTGTGCCAGCAACTCAGGCACCTATCGCACAACCTCCATCCCTCCAGCATGGAGAATCTCTTGTGCCGGCAGCTCAGGCGCCTTTGGGAGGGCATACTGACATGGAACTGCCGCCAACCAAAGCCGCGCACCACGGGCGGAGTGAGACTTTCAAGGATGTGCCACGACTCCATCATGAGCGGCATGCCGAGTTGGAGATGGCAACTGCACCCACTGATGGAGACTTCAATGCCGAGAATCACCCCATGATGCGTGCGCATGATGCAGACATGAGACCGGGGATGTATGGCCCATGCCCAAGGGGTCCAATGCCATCACGCTATGGACCTGGTTTTTCCCGGTACCCTGCAGCCCGAATATTACCATGATCCTCATATGCCTCATGGCCCTCAGCCACCTCATGGCCCACAGCCCCCTCATGGCCCTCAGCCTCAGTACCACAGTAGTTATCATGATGCTCCCTACCGCGACTCTCGAGATGGATTTGAGGGTTACGTCGAGAGCTATTGGCACCCTCCGAGCAGTTTATATTTTGGTCCGGCAGGCAGATATCAGCATGGGTATGGGCGTGAGTATCCCAACGAGTATCCTAAGGACCCTGAGGATGGAGGGCAAGCTCCTTAGACTCGCAGGCCTCATTTGCGATCAACTGTTTGGCTGCATTGAAGTGACTCCCTCCGCCATGCATATATCAAGTTGTATCGTCATGTAACTACACACCAACCCTGCGGTTCTGACATTTCTTGCTGTTGTTCTTGCCGTTGACGTATCTACCATAGTACCAGGCAATGAATCTTTTTGTATCTGAATCAGGCCTTGTTCCATGAGAGAGGAAGAATGGAAAAAAAAACATTCAATTTGCACTATGGAAGTATATATATAAAAAAACATATGAACTCCAGAGGCTCCCGAAGACATCCGCGATCACACTCGCCAGACATCGCAGGCAGTGACATACGGAGGTGATGACAGTGACCCTCATCAGGCGACATCTGGAGAGGATACTGTCCAGAGGCTCGATAGGAAACATCCAGGAGGCTGTACTCACCCTCTGCCAGGAGGGTCGGCAGGTATCCTCTCGAGGGATGGCCAGATATCCTTAGAAAACTAGGGAGAAGCCTCCTGGAGGAGGGGGTCTCTTAGACCATATAATTCCTACTTATGTCGAGCATTTTACAGCGATTTTACCGGTCACGTGACTTCCGGGTTCCGCCGGATTCCCATTGGTTGAAATTTTTGTTCCTACGTCGCTGGCACACGATGACGATGAGTGTATGTCTCGACGACAGGCAGCAGAAGCTGCAAAACAAATCGAATTGCAAAGTCCCCCAAAAAATGCGGGTGTGAATGTACCCAACAAAAACTCAAAAACTCTACGGGCACTTATGAAACAACAGAGAAAGAGCGCTGTGAAAGAGGAGATACAGATCCATCCAGTTTTGAACCGAGACGGGTGGTGCGAGAGTGCATGCGGGAACGTCGTGCCAGCGACAGACGACAGGCGTGATATGCTACAAAATGTGTGCGTGGATGTGGGTGATGCATAGAGTAGAATGAACATTGAATGGGAATGCGGATATCAGAGGTTCAAAGCCCTTCGTGAACACATTGAATCAAGGCCTGAGAGGAGGGATGCAATGATGGGGAAACGACTCGAGGAGAAAGCAAGCGTTAATACAAAGCAAAAATGACGGATACAACAAAAACTACAGCAGCCGCAGTGTGACGAAAATAATCTAGGGATACAATTGTTGAGTTGTGAGGACAAACCGAGCACGTGGGGAGTGACGGTGCACGTGAAATACAATGCGAAAAACATTGAAACGAGGGGGAAATGAGAGTGTATGAATGTGTGTGGTTTGTGAATCACGGATGTGTGGGTATAGCCTTCAGCGGGAGGAGGATGCTCGGACTTCTGGGCAGCCGTTCTTGCTCGTTCATCCAGTGATTTCCCCGCGCTCCTCCTGTTTGCGCTGGATTGCGTCGAAAAGTGGCTTTGCGCCACAGCTCGCCTCAGGGTAGGCTACCAGGAATGCTGATTCATCCCTCTCCATCCTGTCCAGTAGGACTCCCCGTCAGCAAGATGTTCACTAGTAGAGCTAAACTCGAACTCACCGGTCAAACTCGAGTGCAATAACTTTGCGTATGTTGCGCTTCACACCAGTAATGGTATGCATTGCACCAGAGTACCAGTCCTCCGGCCAGTCCTTCAATGCCCTGCCGCCAATGGAGGCAGCTGGATCTTCCCATTGCTTGATGGCTGTGCGCCATGCATCTGGGCCATGTGGTAGGTCAGGAATGCCAACACCCGGAATGGGTGCAGCTTTGCCGCGAGTATTTCGAGCATGGGCTGGTGGGACGGCAGGCAACAAAGATGCCAGAGGAGGTTCTGCGACTTCGACTGGATTTGGCTGGAGGCCTGGAGTAGTAGACACTGAGGGGGGGATGCTCAGGCCGTTGGCAGGAGAGGGTGTCCGAGATGAGGGAATTGTCAGAGAGGGTGCTGGAGACAGCGAGGAGCAGCAGGATGGTGATACTGAGGCAAGTGCGAGCTTGTCCAGTACAGCCCCAACTTTGCCGGATAGGGAATCTAGCTGACGGTCAAAGGACATCTTCAGCTCGCGAGTTTCGGCGGCAGTCACGGGTGCAGTGAGTATGTGGTCCCCGTTGAAGCTTCTTTCAGCCTGGCACGGAATTGGGCACAAGGCATCACGATGGTTCTTCTCATAGCGGGTGAGCTCGTCCAAGAGGTAGTGAATCAGGGTGTCAACCTATGATACTGGTGAGGCCAGGAAAAATATGCCGAATACAATGTACTCACACACTCTCCTTCTGCCCATGCCCCCCACCACCTTATTGTCGCCAGTGACCAGCACTGGCCGAGTGGCGCAAACATAAAGCGGTACCTCGCACCACCTTGACGGAAGCAGTGACTCGTGTACCTAGATGCAAGCACTGCCTCTGTGCAGATCCATGTGAGCATCTTCATCATGGCGTCATATGACAGCTCGTCAGTTGGGTAGATGACACCATTGGTGCCTACACGAGGGAATACAAATTCGTCGGATTGCAATGGGCGTCGCAGCAGGACCTCTTCCAAGAATCTGACCCAGGCACGTAAATGGGTGAACATACAGATCTCTGGAGTATGTGGCTGGGCATAGACTTCTTATTCGTGACCTATGCAGTAGTATACTATGTTAGCACAGCATATCCAAGATGCAGGTGGGCGCTGGAGATACCTTCGAGTGCACCGTCAGTCTCCCCCTTTTGCTGCCAGCCCTTGCGATTGAGTAGGCTGATGAGGTCAAAAGGGATGCCATAGGGTGGTCGCCCCTGGCAATTCCAGACAATGCCCCTTTGTTTGATCTTCGTAAGCTCAAAGTTCCTTGTGTGGCATTGTGATTAGCAAGAGATGTTGAATCAGCAGCTGGGACTGACCTCGTCCAGATAGTAAATCCGGTGGTCGAGAAAGCTCGGACCATCAGGTGGCGCTGAGCCAGAACCATGTCTGCTATGTCAAGCACCCCCCCTGTCTGAAGGCACTGATAAATCCGGCTCACGAGCTCGTCAGAACATTGGTCATAGGACCAGGACATGAGCTTTCGCATGTCCTCGATTGTCATTGCTGACGCGTGGTTTCTCATACCGCCCTCAGCACCCTCGTTGTTCTTGAGGATCTCCATCATATCTTGCACTGCAGCTGATAAGGCAGGGTTCCCTGTCACAACTCCAGTCGCCTCATTGCAGTGATATGGTCCACGGAATGTCTCGCCCTTGCTGTATGCGGCACGTTGCACGTCAAGACATTGATGAAGGGTACTGCATGCGAGAAGCACTCACACATTCCACCACAGATCCTTGAATGCTGAGAACACGCCCCATGTTGTGCTTATCCCCCTCCCCTCCGTCAGACCCTTCTGAACGAGGAATAATTCCAGTGCAGGTGTGGAGTATCGGTTCGGAATGGGATCAAACGCGTGACTGTAAGTTTTGATGTCCTCGTCTGAGTCGAATTCTGGTGCCAGTGACCGAGCACTTATGCTGTCCGTGCGAGCCTTATGCTTCTGCTCAACCACGTCTCTCAGGAACCGATGGCCACGATCCAGATGGCCACTGTATTGAGACCATGTTCCCTTTGCCTTCAGCAGGGACTGTCGTGCTTCCTCCCGCTGCACTTCTAGAGTGGAGGTTGATGCAGTAGCAACCTTCTGCCCTGGATTCTTGATGGACACTGTGATCTTTTTCGTCGTTCCACGACCCATCTGTTAGCATGCCATAAAACCCGTAGCCTAGGATTAGAACAAAAATACAGTCAATGAGAGTGGGAGGGCGTCGATGGTGGTCACGGTGGCAAAACAGCACTAAAGGGATGAGAAGGAGGTGTTGTATGAGCAGGGTGTCACGCTCTAGATATGAATTATAGGAGTCAGCACATATAGCTTCAAACACTTAAGGGGCTACTGGCTGCATCTTCGCCTTTTTCCACAGCATCAAACAACAGCGCCGGTTTGCACTCTTCACAGTGTATGGACTACACACTGACACACACCTCTACGCGCACTTTGCCCAGGTTGGCTTCGATGCCTTAGTCCAATCGCTCGCGGTCCAGCAAGGGTTTCAAGCGGATGTTATCAGGACCGTTTACAAGTACCTCTCAAGCTATGAGAAAACGGTTGAGGTCATTGAGGCGATGAGGGAGGCAGCCGAGGTGCACGCTGTTGCTGAGATTCTAAGCAGGACAGAGGACGACGACGTTGAGGATGACAGCATTATGGATGATAGCGTCAAGGAAGACAGTGTCAAATTGGAGGAGGAATAGGTGTATTGCCAAGGGGCTATAACTTAAGAGAGTCCCTATTTACGTGGAAGCATCTGTAGCAAGAGATCAATTTACGAGGAGAGCATTTACGAGAAGAGCGTGAAGGAGGAGAGCATGAAGGAGGAGAGTGTGAAGGAGGAAAATAACGATTAAGTGAACAAGGATATCAAGGAAGAGCAGCATAGTAAGACTTCACCTCCAGGAATGGACCACCGTGAATGCAGAGCGCTCCTCATCCAGCCTTTCCCTTGCCTCAACGCTGTTGTGAAGCTGTCTTGCTTCGCGAGTTCTTCAGTCTCCTGATGCGAGAATGTTTCGCGGCGTGCAGCTGCTCGCAGATGAGGTTCATCATTTTGGAGACAGGCCCAAGGGTCTGGTATTTGGTGTTCTCGTCCTCAAGAATGATGAGCCATCCACGAGGTGAATGAGCGGGTAGAATGGAGGAGGTCCAAACTTGGCAGAAAGGTCGAGCTTTGGATCACGAAGAATGTCTACGAGTATTGCGGCAGCTTTGGACGCAAAGTCAATAGTTCCATGGTCATCGTTGTCATCTAAAGCCAGTATGAACATCAAACGAATGAATCGCCAGACAATGCTCACCCTGTAAGACTGCTATGTTGGCCTTCAGAAGGCCCTCCCCGGCGCTAGCCAAAGTCTTGTATTCCGCTGTAAGAAGCCCCAGATTTGATGAAAAAAGGGAATGCGGAAGAAGCTTGTTCGCGAAGAAGTTCGACATCCTTGTTGTTCACATCTTGGACGTCATACTCGTCATTGGAGACTGTCGATGGGGGTGGACGGAAGTAGGACCAAGCGACACAACGCCACGTAACACAAGCAACTCCTCATACTGAACTCTCGCCAGTATTTCTCACGACATAGCGTGCACCAGGGTATGTAGTCGGGCCATTGCGCACCAGCTCTTGAAGGTATGCGATGTTATATGGTGTCACTATAATGTCATTGTAAGCTGAAACACCCGAAGCAATTACAAACAATGCACCTCGCTCGGGATAGGTCAAATTCATGGCAATGCTCCGAGGAACACCCACTTCGTCCAGCTCCAGGTTAGGATCACGAGTAATGACCATATGCGGAATCGAAAATGAGATTCAGTTTGTCTTTGGCAATGCCAATCCCCGTATCGGTAACACAAAATTCTAGGGTCACACTTGAGTCATCCAGCGCCAGTAGCCTTGTGCTAAGTGCAACGTGGCCTTTGCGGGAGATCTTTGACGGTGTGAACTTGATAGCGTTACCAACCAAGTTCGTGATGACTTGATGTAGTCGTAGCGAGTCGCCGATAAGTCGATCAGGAATGTCTGGGTCAACATCATATGTAAGATCCAGGTTGTTTTGAGACACGCAGACGACAAGGGTCTTTAGTATGCCGAAAACTGTTTGTGGAGGGAGTACGAGACAGCTTCCATGGTCATTCGACCGGCTTCAACTGTAGAACACGGAATCAGATTAATGCATTGACATCGGAAATAGATTCTCACTCTTCGAGATATCCAAAATATCATTGATGATGAGTAGCAGCAAGCGAGCCAATGAATGCACTAAGAGCAAACTCTCTCGTGGCGATCGGTTCAATCAGAGTCAAGAGTAAGCTCCATCATGCCAATAATTCCGTTCATGGGTGTCCTAAGAGACATTGAGCACAAAATGTCGAGACAAAAAGCAATAACAGTGTTACCTGATCTCGTGCGACATGTTCGCTAGAGGCTTAGCATCTCTCCGGACACAGAGACACCAGTGATTTGCTGAGTCAAGTCTCCGTGGGCGACAGCAGTCTGATGAAAAACTCAACAGCAGGACTGGGTTGCGGCAAGCAATATTTACGGTTGCGACAGTCCTACTTAAGATGAGCATTGATCCACAGCCTGTGTTCTTCATCAATGGTGCTAGGGACCGGAGAAGGAGTCGATAGCGACTGACGACTTGAGGCAGGAGTCCCTGCTTGAGCCCGGTGTATGCTAGGCGTTGAACCGTTGTTGTTTGAAGATCGTGTGGAGAGAGAAATCTTGGGGCTAAGCAGTTTCAAGCCTTTTGACGGAGACAAAGCAGAAAACCTATGCGAGTGCATTGTTTCACTGGGAGGTGGACTCCGCTTTCAGCGCTCCTGTAGCTCGAACGTCCTGGGAGTGTCCTGGGCGCCTGTAAGAAAACCGAAGAACTAGGATAGCGAATTCGAGCACTTACCTCAACTTTCTGGCCAGGAGCGTTGTGCTTGTGATAGCATGAGCTGAAGTCTGATGATTGTTGCAGCGGAATGTGTAAGGATAAGGGGATAAGTGAGGTAGGCGATAGCCTGAGACGACAAAATAAGTTAAAGAGAAGCATATCACTTACCATAATTGAGGATCAAGAGCAGGTGGGTTATGCAAGTAAAAAAGAGTTCCCTAGTTGAGGGACTCTCAAGCGGTGACCAGCCCAGAGCTATCGCCTGGCAGCTTGAGACATCCGATCCTCGGCCACTCGAGAGAGAAGAGAAACAAAAGTCGACGAGAGTGAAAGTAAGGACGTTGGGTGGGGTGTCCTAGCTCCTGGTATGGATGATGGCATGAGACATTTAGATTGATGACGCCGCATTGACGAGGGGCTGAGCGGGGCATTATGACCAGCGGACAGGGCGGACTAGATGTTGATCAAAGATAGTGTGAGACAAAGAGCAGCGCGACTGTGACAAACGGTCACGCTGCCTTGTTAAGGCAGCACCCCTAGTCTGAGTGTGAGGCGCATTGCAACATTTGATGGAAGGGTAAAACCTACACGCCTCCTGGGAGCAATCAGACTAGCAGAGACAGTAGTTAGGATGTAATGCTAAAGTTAAAGCAGAATTTTGAGGCAAGGGAATTAGAAATGTGATTTTTCGCTGCACTGCACGCCGCATTTTACAAGAAAAGAATGGAAAAGTTGTGGTAAAGTGCCCGCCGCACTTTATTTTACTGTAAAATCTTGGGATTTTACGGGTGGCTGAGAGCTCTGGTGGCGGAATTTTACATGGACAGGGCAGGCGGGCACACTCGCTCATTTTCGGCAGACAATCAAGCAAATTCCAACATTTGTATTGCACGAGTGCACGTATATACAGCTGTACATTATGGACAGGGAAAAATATAAACATTGCCTTCTTTTCTGTGCGCGCGCACGCGAAATTTCGACGGAATCGCGTCACAACAACGCGAGGTTGTTGGACGATGCGACATGGTGACACAAGGGGCCCGGCGAGCCCCTTCGGTGAGTGGTTTCTATGCTGACGAGCGGTCCTCAAGTGAAGGTGCAGGTGCTGTGCATCCTGCAATGCGAAAGACGACGGAACGGGAGCTGCAGATCTGCGCGTTGAACGTTGAGCATTCTATAGTAAGTAATAAGACGCGTCGGGTTGCACTGATTTGTCAGCGAAGTCACGTGCTTTGAGTTTTACACGCCTGGTGGTAAAATCAGGCAATAAAACCAACATAATAATAGGGTCTGACAGTCCGTGGGAACATCGTCAAAGTGCTGCCAAGGGTGGACCAGCGGCTAGAGATTACGTTACCCGTCGAACCGGCAAATTCAAACCCAGATTTACCAGTCTTACAGTACTTGGTCACTGGAGGTCACTGGTCTATGCTGAGGAGTCTTAACCACTGCCCTGCATGCCTTACTGGAAAATCATAACTCGGCACGAGACACAATATGTCCATCCAATGCAGATGAACGTATTCCGGGTCATGAAAACTATTATCCCCATGTTGTACCCATCAGCTTTAGGGAAGCTCTCCACAGTCGACGATTTAGGAGAGTATATCGCGCTTCTCGGATACCAATTCTTAGAGGAAAACCCAGGACCCCCAGACCTATCAGACCTTTTCCTCTGTTTCGGCGGTGCCTCATGGATGAATTCAAGCATTATTTTCGTCCAGATCCGCGACATGCAGATCCGAAAGAATAGGAATAACGTTCTCGTTCCCATCCCCAGCGAGCTCACGCCAGTCATCATGGACATATATGAGTTTGCCCTCGCGAGGTCCGACATATGCTCTCGTCAGTGGGACACACCGACGGAGAGTTACTTTGCACGTAGGATGTGGAAGCAGCTGCAGGTGGAGGTAGGTTTAATCTGTATTCTTACACTAAATAACATGATGCGAATTGACTGCGGTAGAGATATCATCAACGTGTTTCACAGAAACAGGTTCCCGGTGGCACAGACACCAGATTACCACCAGCCTTCTGGAAGTGCTCTATATGCGTCTCCGATCTTATCCACTGCAACAGCTGCCAGGTTGCATCGTGTGAGTCGCGTGATTGCCGTGGATCTTCTGAACCCTCGCTCGCGCGGTGCATCACGCATCCAAAGGAAGTGCTATGCCTCCCCTGTCTCGAGCATCAGGGTTCTAAGCGACTGGAAAAGTGTCAAGGGTGCAATTTTTGGTGCTGCGCGAAGGATAAGTCCTTATGTAAAGGTCGTCCCGTCGGCATCGAGTCCGATCCTCTCTTACGGGGACGCCAGGACAGTATCAAGCTCATGATGGCCTACTACACTCACAAAAAGGCTCACCCTCGCAAGCCCGAGTCCTGTTTGGAATGCGAGATACCCGGCTGGCGGACCTGTTCCAACAAGCCATTCTGTTGGTCTCCTCGGATCTGTCCGGAATGTGCAAGCAGTGGCGTGATGTGTCTGTGTGAAAGAGTGTGGGCTTGCGACCTCTGTGCGGAGCGGGCGGACGTCTTCATCCGATGTCCGCGCTGCAACCGGCCATTCTGCATCACTTGCTCCTACATCGACCAATGCAAGAAGTGTCGCCGCGTGAGCCTGTGCTACGACTGCGCCGAAGAAGCGCGAGATATAGATGAGGTAATGCCAGCTGAAGTTGCCTCGTCATGTGAGAGCTGCGTGGAAGGTGTGCGAAGGCGTAGGATTTATTCATGGGAGTGGAGCTAGATATTTAACTCGGACTCAGACCGAGGAGTCCGAGCCGGAGGCCACGCGGGACCTAGTGCGTTCGCTGAAGCGTCTGCTATGAACGGGAGAACTGAATAGATTCATCCAAGGTTCCGACTGTATGTTGCCCATAGTGTAGTGATTCAAGCTCGTGACGTATACCACAAAAAATCAGCACCAGCAGTTTCCCCAATTCTTTCCTCGTGTTTAAAACATCGCGTCGAAGTTTGACACAGAACTAGTTCGAGGAAAACGGTGTACCTTGATAGGGTCCTCATACTGTGTATGACATGAGCACAGAACAGGAGCAGTGTTATAAAATTTGACACCTACCACCCAGAACGGCATATCCGATACGATAACCTCTGCACCCTTCATTCTGCACTTTGCCTTCAATATCTCATAATCTCCGACCAGCTGCTCCGCGTTCTTGTCACACGTCAGGACTTTAAGGCTTGGAAGTGCGTTCACTGCTTCGATGATAGGTTGGAGCGTGTTGCGGTATGTGTGATTGGGATTTCTGAAAGAAAGGTGTTCGATAGTAGGCGGGAGGTCGGGTGCTAGTGGAAAATGTGTGGGCACATGGTAAATTATCAGCTCTTCCAGCGCAGTGCACATACGGAGTAGACTAGCAGAATGGATGTTGTAGTGCGCAAGACGGAGGGAGCGAAGTCGCGGGGCATGGAGAGAAAGAATAGGTTGATGCGCGGGTCCTGGTATATCTCGCAGTTCTAGGATGCGGAGAGAGTCGGCGGATGACTCAAGTAACCAGGTTAAAACATCTAATGTTGGAAACCTCGACAGGGCAAGCTCATACAAGCAGACCTCTGCACCAGGTCGATGTTGCAACTCTTCAGCTTCGGTATTCCTCCGAAGCACCGGCGTGGCAGCAGTGCGCCATGGCCATGCAGCAATCTCCTTTTCAATCTTAAGAAATTGGATGTTATTCCATATCTTGAGCAGTTGGAAAAGGATGGGCGATTGGAGTCCACACTGCACCAGTGAGAGCGCTTTCAGTTTCCTCCCTACATCTCTCAGCTTCTTCAGTGTCTCCTCCTCGAATTCGTGTACTCCGGTGATGCTCAGCGCGAGCTCGTACAACTGAGGGCAAGCTTGCAGAATGATCACAAAGTCGTCTGGACTGCATCCCCCATTTGAGGTCCCCCCGATCGATATTTCGAGGATTCGTATGCATTCACCTAAGGCTTTCCCCCGGCCTGCCGAAGAGAGTATTGCTGCACGAAATTTAGGGATATTGTGTGGCTCAAGCTTTGAAGCGCAGCGAAAGAGCAGGGTCTGTGCAGGTCCTGACCAGGTCTTGCACACCAGTGCAGCAGCTTTGAGTAGGGCATAGTTCGGGGTGCGTAGTGGCGTGTAGTACCCGTGTTCTAAGATACATAAGACAAGTTCAGGAGGAACAAAAGACATCTAGAGAGTCTATCAGCTGAGATCTGAATTGCGAGACTCCGATCTGCAGTACGTCACCACCACTTGTTTCAATCGTTCTAATCAGATATCTATGCGATGATTGGATTGCGGGTTTCTGGATATCTGTGATGGTGGAGGACCAATGTTTCTCGTACCAGCCAGAGGTTCAGAGGACGCGCAGTCAATAATACCCGGTTATCCGTACAGTCATCCGACCGAAGTGATAGTACAACTCACAGGACCATCTGACGCCGAAGCCTTCTTACAGTGACCAGACAATTGCAACAATGAAGATGATTTGGTTACAAAGGCAATATTCTTAAGTTTCAGCGTAAAAGGATAAGAAACCATCCAGCTTGGAGATGCCACCACTTATCACCATTAACACTCACGAAACTGAACAATACTGAATCAACATTTTCCGATACCATCAATCTAATAGTAAAAAGCGAACAACAAACCAATTCATAGCAAACTTTTACATGCGAATAATGAGCTGCTTGATCGCCGACATCCACAAGCCAATGTCGTCTGTCTGCGAGCCACGAGTGAGAAGGTCGACGTGGATAGACAACGCAGCGTCTCGGTCATGCGCCTCCATGGCTGTCGAGCAACGCTTGAATCAGGATTGCCCAAGCGTATTGATGAGAGACACATACCTCTTGCCAAAACAAGTAATTGGTCAACCACAGGCTTGGACAACGTTTCGCAATTCAAAGCATCAAATAGAGCATTGATTCGACGCTCAAGGTCATCAGCCATTCGTCGTTGTTGGGGCTATGGAAGATGGTCACAAAAGATCTTCGATCACAGAAGACAATCACGTACTTGCGTCGTCTGCTTCATCCGTGCGAGTTGCTCGTTGATGATATCGAAGATGGGCAACGCAGACTCGGGGATATGAGCACGATCTCCCGGGGCTAGAATCAATAGTCAGCCACGTGCCTACTGCATCATCGAGAAGACGTACGATATTTTGGTGGCGGTGGACCTTGTCGAGAACGTGGAGGCTGCGTGTTGCTGGCACCCCCGGCTGATGCAACTCCAGCACCTGGAGGTCCCTGCTGAGGAGGCAAACCGGCAAGCGGATGTGGTGCGGGAGCCACTCGCGGTGGACCCTGTGGAATTCCACGGGACTGCTGCTGGACTTGGCCAGGAGGAAGTGCGTATGGACCTGGTGGTTGTTGAGCTTGACCGGGAGGAGGTGCATAGGGACCTGGCGGCGGTGCCGGAGGACCGGCCTGTCCCGGCGGAGGCGTTGCGTATGGTCTAGGTGGCTGCCCAGGGCCACGTAGAGGACCAGGAGGAGGAGTGGCACGTGCATACGGCCCAGGAGGCTGCAGTTGAGGTTGAGCGGACTGCATAGACGGCGAGTATGGACCAGGAACAGAAGGAAGGGGAGCATGCTGTTGGGCGGGAGACATTAACCGGTTTGAGGGTGGTTGCATGCCCTGTGGATGAGCAGTAGGTCCAGAGGAAGGCGGTGGGTGCATCATCCGCTGTGCCGCCCGACTCTGCACGCTTGTTGGCCGTGGCGGAGGGGGAAGCGGAGCGTTCTGGCCATGCCCGCCCGTGTGTGGCGGGCCAGGAGCGGGAGGTGACGCAGTTCTGGGAGAAGGAGCATTGGGAAAGGGAGACACTATTGCCAGAGGCTTCTGGAGATTCAGTGAAGATGGGGCGCGACGATCATTGGTCATAACGGGAGCATCGTTCCAGCCACCATTTGGCATGCGTTTCGGCGGTGCAGAAGAAGGCATGGGACCACGAGGCGGTGACAGAAGTTGGTGTTGGGCTGACTGCGGAACTGAAGTGGGGTGAATCGGCCTGGCAACAGCGGGTATAGCATATGGATCATAGGATGGCTGAGAGATGGATTGAACAGGTGCATATGTCTGAGGAGGGACAACTGGAACAGATGGTGGGTAGCTGGCGTAGCCAAATGGCGCGGGGGGAATAGTAGGCGCATGGTCTGGTTGAATAGCAGCACGGCTGGTGCCTGCCACAGGAGCAGCTAGGGTCACCTTGCGCTCTCCAGAAGCCATCAGTAGACGCTCCCTGACTCCTGCACAGTCCAATGCAGACCCTGTGTAATCTGCTGGCGTTAACTTCAAAAAGGCAACAGCTTCCTTCACCAAACCCTGAGCACTGAGCACGTCCGCATACTCAAAGTATCGATCGTACAATGCACCAAGTTTGTACGTTTTGGCACCGGCATCTTCACTTGGTACCTGTGCCAGATCGCCGTCCATGTACTTAGTGGCATCGCGGAAGACGGTCACCTTCTCTATGAAAGTGTGCAAAGCATGGGCATGGGCTGCATACCGCGAACTGCTTAGCTGATCTTGATCATCCAATAACAGAACCTCATCTTCGGCGAGCTCCTCGATCCAGATGTTCAAGAGCCTCTCCAGCCTTCCTGCAGCTAGATATGTCAAAGTCGCCGTCTTCCTCAACTCAAGGGCATCGTCCTCGTTCTCTGCATCGCCCTCATGCATCAGATTGCTCTGGAATTCCAGCCTGCTCCCGAGTTGCTCCGCAAGGTTCGAGAACTCCTCCTGGCTCGCGAAGGTGCACAGCACCACAAATATCTCCTGCCATTCTTGAAGATCGGCATTCTGCACGATATCCGAGAGGTCATTGGTGACAATGCTCTGGAATAAACGAAGATAGGGATACGAGGTGGTGCGCCGTTCGAAGTAAGCCTTCTGGGTGCGTTGAAGAAGATCTTCGCCACCCTTGATCGCGAGCAAGATTGCGTCCGCGTAGCGTTCGGCGGAGAGACACAACGAAACAGCGGACTCGAAGTCGCCAAGCACCAGTGCTTTCGTCACCAGCCCATCCGTCTCACTTTCGTCAGAGGGGTAGATCCTGAACGTGCTGTTCTTCAGGTTCTCGCTTGCTACACTCGAGGGACCAGACCCAATGGTGGCAGCGACACTTGAATCGAGACCGTAGTTATGATGAGGCACCTCGAGTTCAGGTACAGCGCCAATTGTGCTGAAGAAGTCAGCACCCGCATCCATCTGGGGTGTACCAAGGGCACCTTCATCACCGAAGAGACTTGGAGCAGTGGTCGTGGATTCACCGTCTGTGACCTGGACGGCATCGGACGCAACGCTGGCGCTTACCTCCGAAGGCGTCTTTTCAGCACCCATTGTCGACAAATCCTCTTCACTGCCATCGTATTGTGCTTCTGGTTCTGCAAAGGACACCACTGGTTCGTGAGGTTTCGCAGGGTCCGTACCGGCTTCATCCACGCTATAGCTGGACGTGTTGACTGATACAACCTCCTTCAGCTTCGCAACCGCTTCCTCGACACGTGCCTTTACCTCCTCTTTAGAGTAACCTAACAGCGTGACAAGTTCGTCCCGCGAATTCGCACGGAACAAACTAAGAAGGGCCTTCCAGCCATCTTCACCAGCTTTCTCCGAGCTTACCCGCTCTTCTGCGAATGTGCTTAGGGTATCGGTATCTATAGCTTGTCGCAACTTCTGCGCCCGGTCGACAATATCGGTCTCTGCGATAACCTTTCGGATGTGCACGACGCTACTCTGGTTTTTCCCTGAAGCTGCAGGTAAATTGCCAACGCTGACGAGCTGCCCGCCGAACCCGAACGAACAGGAAGATGGACGGCGAAGCCACTTGGGTGGTTGTTTAAGACTGAGCGTCGGAGCCGTGGTACGGGAGTAACCTGGCACGTCAAACACATCTGCGCCATCGGGTTTTGGGGTCACAGGGGGAACTGTAGCATCATTCGTAGTCTGGATAGAGTGAATCCCAACCGTGCCATCAAAGAAAGCGGTAGCCAGGAGATCAGGATTTCGTGGGCACCATTCCACTTGAAAAGCCCAATTACCCGCAGAAGGAAGCTGTTTAAGGACGAAGTTAGAACATTAAACTTCAATAAATCAAGCCATACCTCGCCAATGATTTCAGATGTCTGCGGGTTCCAACAGAGCGCGCGGTTGTCCTTTCCGCACGAAAGCAAGAGGTCTGCATCATGCTTGCACCACGAGAGCGACAGAACACCCTTCTCGTGCCCCGTAAGGATCTAGGAACATGACCATGGGGCGCATTAGCAATGGATGAATGGATATATTAAAAGCGTACTTTTTCCGGTGCGCGTGCATTTCGAAGATCCCAAACCATGATTACGGGAGACAGGTCATCCTCGGAAGCAGTAACAAGGCGAGTTGCCTACATTGAAACCCCAATCAGCTCGTGGTATTACTATCAGAATTGTGAGCGCCTACATTGTCAGGGTGCCACGCAATCGCACTCATGCCGCGTCTGCCGCCAACGGCCATTCCACTACCAACGCCACTTTGGCCTGCAAGCGTGCCCGCACCACCACCGTAAGCGAGGGCGACCACCTCGCGTTTCCCTCGCAGATCCCATACTACAGTATATCCCGTACTGCTAGCGCCTGCAAGCACGTATTGTACCTGTTGGTTCCAAGCAACAGAAGTGATCTCGTCAAGCTTCGTGCTCCGCGTGCCTGGCGTAGGAGAGTACGGCTTCGATGGGTCATTGAGATCCCAGATATAAACCTATATTGCGACCAATAAATATGTTAAGGGGGGAATGATTTTCGATTTGCAGAAGAAAATCTGCACACCTCGCCGTTGATCGCACCAGAAGCCAGAAGGTTTGTATGTATGGGGTTGAAATCAAGGCCACGGACGGGACCAGTGTGACTGTTGTTACGAAGGATCAAAGATTCAGAGACGCTGGGTACGCTAGTCAGCTGATGTAACCTCATAAGAAAATGTACGTACTCGGCATTAACAATGATTTTTGCTGGGTCCCACAGGGTAAGTTCGCCGTTTTCCATACCAGCCGCAATGACACCGCGTGAGCGGTCTCTATGCACTTGACCCCATGCAAGACGGTTGAACCTATGGCGATCACTTTCACGGACTTCTATTGTTGCACGTGACTAGCACACTCACCTTGAGCTGTCGGTGACCGCGCCCTTTGGGGCAGGCAAACCATCTCCTCCGAGATCATATTCGTTCTTGTCCATGAAATCCGGTTGCCATATCTCGAGTTGAGATTCGTTCGAGAAAGACTCATCGAGTGCACCAGCAACCGAGCCAGTCGCAATAAGGGGGAGCGACGCGGTTGGTGACCACGCAAAAGTGGACGTCCTGTAGATTTCTTTAAGCTTCATGACGGATGTGGGTCAAGCCCTTCAAGACGTGTCAATATCCACCAAAATTTGTCCGCAGTTTTCGTATAAAGTCTGGTAAACGTGGCCCTTTATCTACCATATATGTATATAACAGTTTATACTAAATTTGTCACCCTTATGACTTCAAGCTTGCCATTCTGCTCGTGACTTAGTATTTGCACTCTTCGACCCTCGGAGGATTCAGAAGAGCATTCATCGGTACAGACACTACTTCCTGACTTGCATACTTCCGATAAAATTCTCGACTCGTGGAGGATGATGCTGTACTTGTAATACCTCACACAACATGCTTTCCTCGGGACTTTGGCTTGTCAAATATGTACACCTATCGGTGTAGTTGGGATAAAGCCACTCTCCTGAAAATCACTGTGTTATCATTTACGGAATTTATACTGCCTCGCGTCACCCTTGCACTCCGTAGTCAACGGATAACCACTTCGCTGTGCATCGAACATGCCCAAGGCTGAACGCCTTCGTCTGCCATGCTTCCGGCTTGCGCCAATACGAGCTGTGGGATACGAGCTGTGGGTAGTTTTCAGAGGCTTTCTACTGATAATTCCATTTCTTCTATCGCGCTAGCTTGCATCCTGAACCATCTTGATCGGCTCTCTGCGATGCTGGCTCATTTGTTCGATCGCGAGGAGATTGACTGAGATGCTGTGTGATGTCGCTCTGATTCGTCGGCAACGTCGCCCTTTGACCCTACGGTGGTTCTCCCAGGTTCTGCCCTGTTTCACTAGTGAATAGTGAAGACGGCGAGAACCATGGAGAAGTTCGGGAGCATTCGCTTGATCGAAACTTCCAGTTCCGAAGTCCCTCCACAGGTTCAAGTTTGTCTCCTCCTTCACTTCGTTTCCCTAATATGGTCATTTCTCCAGTCATATTTGATCAATCATTGATTTGACGTCTTACTTCAAAGACACGCTTTACTGAAAATGACGATCAACTCCCCGAAACGCTGGCCTCAACCCTGGCACTGGAATCATAATAATAAGGTTTGCATGCTCTCAAGCTCCGGAGCAAGGCAAAGTCATGAGAGGATATGACTGCAACAGCGCCGCACGTATATGTTGATTTCCACGTTTATACGAGCGTCAAGGATAGTTGAACCTGCTTTTGCTTTTGGCCAGACTGCCGCTCAATCACTAGCCAGCCTGTATTCGCCAATTATATGCTTACACTCACACTATGTATTGTGCCCATCGTCCACAGGTAAACTGGATCTCATTTCTCGCGTACGCATCAGACCGCGTGTTTTACATCCTGTTTGTCTCGTGTACAGTGCCTCATGGACACCCTCGCCAATGGTCCTCTTATGTGCCCCCCCAGTTTAAAAGCTGCATTCACAAATCACCCATGTAAGAGCCTCACCCGCTCACAATGTTTGCTTCCTCTTTCAATCCCGCTGTCCGGCCTCCCTCCCGTGGTGGAGCAGCCAAAGTGCGAAATGTGTTTATTACCCGTATGCCTCACGCTGATCATGTGCAGAATTATTTCCTCCCGGTCCCGTCGGGCTTCTCTCTCCAGGTCTTCAAGGCCCCGACGATGTCTGCACGTCCATATGCAGCGAAAGTGGACTTAGACTACCGTCCTATGGCACGGGCGGACTCTCAGTCCAGACAACAGTCCGGACACGTTCCTCGCCAGCAGGAACCCACGAGGAAGCTATTAAAGGCTCCTCCACCAGAAGAGCCAGGCTTCGCTAAGCGATCGTACGAGCACAAACCTAGCTCCGGGAGATACGCTATTCACGCCGGACCTGTGCCCGACACATACATTTATGAGCGCTCAATATCGTCCAAGGCTGAATATCCCTACTCGCCTTCTGACGTAACGAGCGAATGCGACTCTATATTCTCAGTCAACACACAGATCTCCTCCGGCTCATCGAGCAGCAGCGTCACAGATAGCCCCCCAAATACACGGATGCTTCAGATCAGAGCTGCCTCACCAAGCCCTGAACAATCACGCTCGCGTTCACCCCCTTTGTACCACCCCAGGGGTATGTCCACTTTCCCACTGGGGCATTCGTGCCCTTCATGTGGTGAGGCGAGTCCTCCGCACAGAACATCATCTACGACTGCCAATAAGGGGTGCTACGCCCCTTATCCTTCACGTCCACTCCCTACACCCCCAGTGAGCGCCAGAGTACGCAAGGACAGCATTCTCTTAGCGAGCGAACGCTCTATTACGTCATATGACACTCGCCAGCACTCGACATCAGTCAAGCATGGTGAACGCGTGCCATTCCCGGCACCACTGGTAGATGAACAAGGGAGAAATAGCATGGGCATGCAGCTGTCGCGTTCATCGTCCCTTAAGGGGAACCTCTCTATTGCTATCCCACCACCTCCGGGCTTGGATTTGGTCCCCGGTGGCCATTACGAGTACCCTCCTGTTCAGGGACCCGTACTGGGCACTGAACCAAATTATCGGCCACATAGCATACCACATCGCCGGAATTTTGATGCCGACCATACACAGGCCTGCCTCGCAGTTGCACGGTCTGTGCGGTGGTGCGATGACTTGATATGTCCATCGCCTATATTCCCGAATCAGAGAAGAAAGGGATGGTTCAATCGCAGAGGGTTTGTCGCACTTTGTTGGCGTGTATGAAGGCTGACCCGTAGTTCTTTAGAGACCAGCTCTGGCGAAACGATGGTTCCTACCGGGCACCAGCACCAGGAGACGTGTACCCTCCTGATCTTGAGGGCTACCCTGAGCCCGGGAATGGGTGGCAGAATGAGGAAGGAACTCGCATTGACATCAATCATCGTTTGATACCCAAACCTCCCCTGCGCTCTGTATTGAAGCCGACAAATTATAAGTGTCAGGATGGTATTATCGCTGGTTACCTCACCGCTGCCCCCTCTTCGCCGACCGACGATGATGAGTGACAATCGGAATGCTATACAAAGCTCTCTCCGATCAACCTTTCGCTTTCGACGTTTTATTCGTTCAGGTGTTCTCCGCCACGTTTTATCGGAGCTGGTATACTGTCTCTAGTATTATGATGGTGATAAGTTACATCCTTGCATGTTTGTACATTAGTCTGACGAGAGAGATATGACCTCATGTTCATCCCCGCTCGTCCTTCTATTTAATCTGGCGGGTAATCCCTTCGCCTTCCCTTCGCTCTTTCGCCGTTTCTTGGTTGGCTGAGGTGGTCTAAGTGAGTAAGCCCAGTCCGCATCGTCGTCATCGTCAACATCTGACTCCTCGGCATCAATCATCCTTATCTGGCTCGTAAAGTCTTCTCCATCAACTTCATCCGGGTCCGATACATCTTCATATAGCCTTTTCTTTCTTGGTGGGGCTGGTTTCCGAATTCGTGATGGGCCAGCAGTGGTGTCTTCTTGAAGATCCAGAAGATCAGGAGATTGCCTGCCAATAGCGGCCTTCTTGCTATTTACTTTGCGCCCATGTCTCCTGAAGGAGCACTGAATTCTAGGCCCGCTTCCGTTCACGATATCTTCACGAGTGAAGCGGGTGAGCCGGAGCGCTTGAATACCGGGTGCGACGTAAACATTCACAGTATATGCCGTCGACGAAAAAGCCTCCTCGAGGTACCGCAACACAAGCATCTGCACAATTAGCGACTCCATGTCCTTTCACAATATCTCAGATCGGATCAAACTCGACATGGGAAACAAGAACTCACGTCCTTTGATAGCCCTACTTTGCCGCCAGCCACAGAATCATAATCAATCTGTATCTTCTCTTTAGCATTTCGGCGCTTTCCGCCGCCACTAGTTTCGAATGAACCACCACCCAGACCGCGCGCCAGGTCGCTGATGCCAGCAATGGTCAGCCGTCCGCCACTACCCTCTACAGCTTGAAGTATCTTTAGAATCTGCCACGCTTCAACTGTGGCATCCTTGTGTTCCACGTTGGCAGGAGATCTCGTGCAATTATCGCAATGGCCACAGCGGTCCATTGCATCTGATTCGTTCGTGGTCCACGAGGCCATAGAGAGATCGGATGATGCCGAAAAGTACCTATAATGATCACCGAACGTACTTGTGAGGAGGTGGACACTAGCACGAATTAGGCTTACTTTGCAAATAAGATCTTGCGGCATTCTTGCATATCTTGCGCGAAACGTAAGATGTCATGCACTACAGGGGACACGGGGAAGTCTTGCGTGATGGTTCATATTCAAATATGGAGAGCTCACATTTCACCACGCCGTCCTGGTCACTGCACGTAATGGAAGCCTGGCGAGTAGCATCCTGTGGACGATAGTACAATACGCAGTCTGCGTCTTGGCCATCTCGTCCAGCACGTCCCGACTCCTGATAGTACCCGTCAAGAGACTTCTGTGAAATGACCAGCACTCGGTGAATACGCAGAACATTGCTTTAAGGCTCTACAAACCGATATCTTAGATATGGGTTTAGTAATGTGATTGCAGAAAACACCTGAAATGAAAGACGCACTGTATGGTGGAGCACGAATCGGACGTTGCCCTTGTCAATCCCTAGACCGAAAGCTACCCCGGAGGTCATCAGGACCCGAAGTCCATGCGATGTTACACACGAGGCGGACCTATTGTAGCGCAGACTACCTGGACTTTCCCTTCCCTCCATTGCATGTGTAGCCTTTCTTTCTGCCCATCCTCGACATTCGCGTGGTAGACGCCCGTTTTGATGCGGCCGTTGCTCACCGCTTGGATGCTTTCAGCGACCGATTCAGCATCCTTCAAAAATGTGAACTCGATGCCCGCGATGCCTTGGATTAAAATACCTTCTTTGCGAGGCAATATATGATGCCACTATCATTTCTGTGATTTTGCAAAATGTAGTCCGACATTGTCGCGATGAGTTCTTTGGCTGAAGATGGTTTTGGCAAGACAGTGTAATGCAGATTTTTGCGGTACAGAGGCGCAGAAAAATACACCGTCCCATCTGGTGGGGCAGCTGTGCGCAGTAGCATGTTGTTTTAGTTGTCTGCGCATTCAAAAACATGCACACCTTTCCCATCTACCACCGGTTTCATTTTGAGAATCTTGAGGATATCTTGGAGGACTCTTGGGGGGCAGGTTGCAGACAATGCGAGAATGGGCACATGAGGAAAGAACTGGCGAAGGATGCTCAATTTTCTGTAGTCTGGGCTGATGCGCGATTGGTGAGAAGCCTGTATGTTTGTGTGGGTGAAAATTGTACCGAAAATCGTGACCCATTTGAGAAGCGCAGTGAGCTTCATCGATAACGATCCGAGCTTGTGCAAACTCATCATAGGATTTCAATGCTACGGGATAGGAACCTACCAAGCTTTCCACCTTCCACAAGCTTGCGCAGGAGAGACATAAACGTCTTGCTTTTGGCAATTTTCTCTGGCTGAGACATAAATCAGCACGAGATCAATTTTCAGTGACTGTATTACCGTGACGTAGCATAATTTAATGTCCCGACCATGATGTCCATGCTCCCGAGACGATGCCATGGATGTTAGTCTTTGCTGAATCTCATTGAGTAAGAGACGTGGAGTTCCCCCTGTCAACATCACAGCTTCCACTGGAAGAACCTCAGTATTGAACACAGGAAATTTCAGATAAAAGTGAATATACCTCCAGATTCTCTCAGATGTAGAATCTGATCCGTCATCAAGGAAATGAGGGGAGATATCACCAGTGTGCACCCCGGCGTCAGGAGGGCAGGAAGTTGATAGGTTAACGACTTGCCACCTCCTGCAACAGCACGTTAGCAACGTGTAAAGGGCGTCATCTAGCGCCCTACCGGTTGGCATGACACACACGATATCTCGGCCATCCATATTGGCATTGCAGACTCTGTTATCGGTCCTTTAAGATTCAAGAAGCAAGTCGAGCACCGCACTGACCCTTTCTGGCACAGTCGAAAGTCACCGATACTGAAAACCTTCTTCATTGTCAACTGCAGCTGTGTTGACCAGTCGAAGCTAACAGTGTAGTCGACTGTAGCTGCTTTGCCCTTGCCCTTAGTCTGGACAGCGTCATCGAGCCCCCTTGACGGTTGCACGAGGTTGATACGGCTGCGTTCTCGAGTGAGGACATCTTTCTCAGCAATCAAGGCCCCCCGCAAAGCAGTCAAATTTTTGATCTGCTCATCTATCCCTTGTATTTCAGCCTCTAGAGAAGACAATCGGGTGTTGACATCATGTTTCTGAAGATACGACGGTGTCTTCGCAGATTTGGATGGATCTGCAACATTAACAGGTGCAACGAGACGTTGGTCTACGAGGGTCATCTTAAGAATCTCTTCCATCTGCGAGTGTAGGCGTCAATAAAGATAACGTGAAATTGGACATCCTAGTACACACGTCGTCTGAACTGACATGATCTGAAAGGTAGCTCAACTTATCGCGAATCATGTATCGTCGTGCTCCGTACTTTATCCTGTTTCTGGCTCAAGTCACTGGCCCGGCCACAATGCACAGTCGGAGTGGGTGCACGGGTGATGTCAAGGTGATGTCGCAGTGAAAACAGACGCAAGCGGCACGTGCCAGTGAGAAACGCGGACTCGGAGCGCTGAGACGCGACTCACACGTCTATTTAGTCCGAAACTTTCACCTCGACCCACTACCAGTATTTGCCAGTGACTCCTCAATAACATATCAAAAGAACCAACTTTCTTTATATTCTATTCAGATACCAATAGCTTTGGCGAAGACACGACGCTACTGAATCCTGGCGTGCAGCTGGTCTAGCTGACCAAATCTTAACTACCAGTTAATTGCTAAACTCCAGAGTCGCAAAATCCACTGCAGATTCGCAGACCATCAATTTTTTGGTTGCATGATCGCGGCATCAGCCTTAGTCTCGGAATCTAATCTAGCTAGCCATGCGTCAAGTTATTGCCGCTTAGACTCCGCTCGTGGCCTCGCAGCTCTAAGTTTCCCGTCAATGCTATCAATACTTCATATCTGACAAGTGGACTTTTCCAGACCGTGTTTTCTCGTCCACGCTATAAATCTCTCCTCCAATAGGATCACTGGGCCATCGGCATTCGCGCAGATTAGCGGCAAGCTTCTATATAATAAGTAATAGAATTCGGTATGTACTCATCCTTTTGCTGTCGGGCCGTCATTCATTTTACGTTATATAGGGACATGAAGCTTACACATACACAGCGGTCCGTAGACCCTTGAGCCCTAAGTAGGCTGTTCAAGAGAACTGACTTGGTTCATTTTAGTCTAGTAGCATGAGGACTCATTTTCAGGTGTAAGTAGGGCCTTTTCCTATCAGAATCTTCCCTTGCAATGACCACATGACTTCTTTTTATTGCCAAGCAGCAATTGTGATGCTATCGATAGATCTAAACATGATATATGTCGACGACCGAGTTACTAACGAAATCTTGTTATCTTGAATCAGGGTCCGAATCATGATCATATTTTTCCCATTCATCGTGCTATGGAACGTGCCAAGCACCTAGACCCACTTGACCACGCCACCATGTACAATCACCCCACCTACCCGGTCATATGCATCATCACTGAGCCGGGATTCCTCCTACTTGTGAGATGTCCAGAGGGAATGGCGGATAGCAATGGTGTAGGGGTTCATGATATTATGGGATGTGTAGTTTCTGGTGCTCATACTTTCTACAGAGATTCCCTGTCCTCGGCTGCACTGAAACTACTCCTATTGACAGTGTCGGCCGAAAGTCTATTCTTGACCTCGCCGCCCCGAGACGAAGACAAAACGTTTCCTGTGACATTCTCGTTATAGGTGAGAAATCATGCTGGTATTACTCATCCATGGGCTTTATGGCTTTCTGGGCGAGGCATCCCGGTCCACTGCAATGGAAGACCCTGATACCCTGACTAAGTCAATCTCATCGATCCTCGGATTCCTTCTTCATTAGCATTTAAAGCGCATCCAGTTTTTGTAGCGAAAGACCCGGTTCCGATAATGGACAATGCTAGTAAACGCATCAGCTCACCCTCGTGTACAACTCATGTTCCACAGGAGCCTGAGCAAGAGTTGATACTCGTGAGTCATTGTCATATTTCATTTCGCATACAAGAATGTTTACGTTAATCAGATTAAATTTGACGAAGGAGACCCACGCGATCCACAAAACTTCTCTTATGTGCGGAAGTGGGCCATTACGCTGACATGTTGTGTGTTCGCTGGAATCACGGGTAACTTCGGATTTTAGTGTTGATGTCATCTTATCTGATATTTGCAACAGCGGCATCAGCGTCATCCTATTCGATCAGTTATGAGTCGATGATGCATGATCTAAATTGTACCCAACTTCAGGCGACCGTTGGACTGAGCTTGTATGTGGTAGGTTTCGGGATTGTCCCTTTGATTTCCTCGTCATTCAGTGAGGTAAGAGCTGACCAGATTGCTATCGTTGAACTTTAATTGACATCTATATTTTAGGAGTGTGGCAGACGGCCCCTTTACATCGTGTCGTCCGTATTATTTATGCTCGCTGAAGTTATGAATGCATTGTAAGTTGGTCGTCGTGTAATCCTTCCAACAAATGGCGCTCATCACTGGCAGGGCACCAAACATACAACTTGTGATTGTGTCGCGTGCACTACAAGGAGTCTTTGGCTCAACTGGTGCATCCTTGGTCGGAGGTAGCATCGCTGACATATGGCAGCCACATGAGTAAGGCAGGATACTTGCGGTAACGTAACTCCCTTGTTGATAAATATTCCAGACGTGGATTGCCGATGTCTTTGTTTGCATTCTCATCGATATTCTCTTTTGGCCTTGGGTCAGTGTTTGGGGGGCTCATAGCTGCCAATCCACACCTCGGTTGGCGATGGGTGCAATGGGTACATGTCATGTGTGTGGAAAAAAACTACGTCCTAGTATCTCTTTGAATATTTTTCTCAGGATTTCTGGGGCATATGTTCTTGATGTCATCCTGGTGATGAGCGAAACCCGTTCATCCATTGTTCTAGCCCACATCGCGAAGGACGCCAGAAAGATGACCGGTGACCCCAGGTATCGGTCTAGCGCTGAGATTGACAAACCAAGCATGTCATCTCTTATTAAGACGTCGTGTACACGGCCCTTGTGTACGCAAAACAGTTGTTTGCCAATTTTTTTCCTAACCTCACAACCGCAGATCTACTCATGACTGAACCTATTGTGCAGAGCTTTAGTGTCAGTGACCATTGATATATACCCCTCACTAGCGGTTGACGATATTTGATGACAGATCTGGAGTGGCTTCACTTGGGGGGTCGTGTACTGTTTGCTCGAGTGAGTGCTATTGACTCCTGAATAGAAGTCAATCGCTAAAGTGAGTTTAACAAAAGATCCGTCCCCACAGAGTTTCAGTCTGTCTATAACTTCAGCGTCAGCGAAACAGGATTTGTATTCCTTTGTCAGAGGAAAGTTATCTTATTGCACATGTGCACCGCATCTGATTTCTCGTCTCAACAGTGTTGGAGCCATCATTGGGTTGATGGCAAATATGTACCAGGAGACCTTGTACAGGTCAGAAAGTCAATACAAGACATTCGTCGTGGCTCATGCTATTCAGAAAATACTTTCCGATAAAGGGCCAAGAAGCACGACTATACATGGCGTGTGTCGCTGGTGTTGTCCTGCCCGTCTCAATGTTCATCTACGCATGGACGGTAACACCTAACATTCATTGGATGGTACCTCTGATTGCATTAACGGTCCGTTGATTTCTCAACAGTATTCAAAGTTGGTCGTTTGACAGATTCACAGGCATTTATGTCTGGCGTCTTCATAATATTCCAAGTTTCATTTTTGTATCTTGCAGACTGGTATGTGTCTCGCTGCATCTATCCTGCAACCGTTTGACGGATAAACCTAGCTATGGTCCATATACCTCCTCGGCACAAGCTGGGCAGAGCTTAGCTCGCAAGTCTGCACTTTATGTTTATTTCTTCTGCTAAACTACATCACAACAGGAAATTTTATGGCATTGGTCTTCCCGCTCTTTACACAGCAGATGTTTGCTGGTATGACATATAAGTGGGGACTGACACTCTGGGCGCTGCTATCAGTGGCGATGGCGCCAATTCCATGGGTGTGTGAATTTGCATACATTGTGATCGATGACGAAGTCTTAAGAGGTTTCCACATTTTTATGCAGGTCCTTCTCCTCTTTGGTTCAAAGATCCGCTCGCATAGTAAAATCTCTCGCAAAATTCTCGAGGCTGAACAACAACAATTGGACGGCGAGAAAACTGTTGTTTCCAGCCCCACTAAGCAAACAAGTATGGAAGTGTAACGAATTCTTGCTTGGGATACCACGATGACTGTAATGACCCTTCATGTGAACGTCAACTTACGATTTGGTCTCCGATAAATTTTTGTAGTATAGGTATATGTACGCGCCCTCCGAAGATGACTGTTAACAAATTAAAACACATGCGCTTTACGACGCGGTCAGTAATGCAGCGTATCGAAATCATAAGTCTTGATCTTTACAAAAGTCAATATTGTCATATAAGTACCCAGCAATCCATAATTACATCACCCAAAAAATCAATGACAAAAGCCATTCCCTCACTGACCTGTAGACATCAATTTAGAAAGATTTCGTAGACGTACAGTTTTCTTGACTATGATGCTCTGGCAGGTGATACGCTACAGAGTCCATCACTACAACTCCATACTCCAGGGATAGTATCTGCACGAAATCCGATTGGTCAAGAGGTACTAGAGCGAACGGCAACAGCAAATCACACACCGCACTTGGATCAGTAGATTACAGACTGTTGGCGCGATCCTGGACAGCCAATGAAATGACAAGTATGACTATTTACACGTTGTCGGACAAGATCGGGTGGTTGCACCAAATATTCACAAGGCAGGCCGTGATTGGGCACCATGATAGAGTTTTTGAAGCTTGTGAACTACTAAAGCTCGAAGCAGAAGCACAGACTGGCAGCTGATCATGGGTAACCATATGGAACCAAAGAAGACTGGCACTGTGGCCGGCAGAGAACTTGGAAATATATAAAGGACAGAGTGGCAGAAGAAGGTGATCACAAGGCGCAGGTCTATGACACGATGCAAATGAGTCACTATCGCTTGGCGTCCTACTGCTAGTAGCGGTGATCCTCGCCAGCTGATTGGATCAATTTGGTCCGAGTACTAAGCAGCGGGGAATCATTTTTAGATCAAGCTGAGATCCGAATCGGCACTTTCCATCGGACAACTAGCTTAGTAATACTATCCGGGCCTTTTTCCGAGTTATGTCACCATCATTGATTATGTACTAGCCAATGAAAATCGTTAATCGTTGATCGAGCTTGCGATTTACGCGACAGGCCGCGGCCCGCTGCTTCATGATAGCGTCAACAAGCGTAAAGCATACAGTCATCTTGGCTTTTGCGGGAATTATGATTACCTTGTGGGGTTTTTCGCGACTGCCTTCACGTCTCCGCAAATAGCAGTGGCACTGGCAGACAGTCCGCAGACTAGCAGTCGACAGCCTATCACAGTGAATCGCCGTCACTGGTCCGTGTAGCCTTTTTTTGCGCTGATTCGGACGACGACTAACCCTCTCAGCTCAGCTTAAAATGACTCGGAGGTGTACATCTTTTGACATCGCCTCGCAGACCACCTCGACTTCTCAAGCTGCGGATAGGCGCCTTCGTGCACGCACAATTTGCCGGCATATCTCACAATAAAAACCAAGTTTCTGGCCTAGTCATATGCCAATGACACAAGAAATCCTTTGACAGGTGTGGGGTGTTGAGGTATTTGATTTCTCTATTATAATTTATATTACCTGTACCGGAATCGGTAACCGGATGGCCCTGTATACTCTTGCGGTATGTGGTCAGTGGGTTTCCTGGATTTACTCATCGCGTCCTGTTCCTTAGGTAGTTATTAGTGTTCGCTCCGAGTGCGGCAAACCATTATCTATGCGTCACCAGTGGAACCGATTATCGGTGCATATCGTGATTCTTATATTCTTTGTTTCAAACTTTCGAGTAGGAGCGCCCTGTCAACAACATGAGCCGAACAGTTGACTGTTTCAAACTTTCAAAGTCCCTAACAAGACACCTGTTATCGTGCCGTCAGGTATTTGTCGTCAAAGATATATAGCCTGTCAAAGTCCTTAACTGCGACAAATATCTGACATTTACCAAGTGGACTTTTTAGATCGTGAATTCTCGCCCACGCCATAAATCTCTATATCAATGCGCCTTTTGCACAGCGGTTACCGCGACTCTACGCAACAGAACGTTCGGTTATCGGCCCGTTTCTGTTTTACGTGTATAGTGATATGGACATGACACTTACACGTACTCAGTAGGCCTTAAAACCCCTGAATCGGCTTTTCTGGACTTGCATTCTAGTCGCATGCTTGTTAAGCGTAAGTACACGAGAACTTTCCCTTGCAATAACCCCATTACTTCTTTTCATTACTCAGGGATAGGCGACCGGCAGTGATAGCGTTTGTAATGACAACCTTGAAAAATTGAATGATGTGTGCCAGGGTTTGGTTAGGGTCAATCATATCTGCAAAACTGACAAGATTATTCATTCCGTCATATTTGCCCCATTCATCATGCTCCGCACAATCGACAAGGATGTGATTGTGAGTGCCACTATCCATACGTATGACTGCACCTGACGGCATCCTGTTCAGTTTTGTTAATCCCCGCCACACATGACATCCCCAGGCCAAAATCCCTCCTACTTGTGAAATGACTACAGGGCAGAAATATACAGCAAACATGTAGGCATTTGATGATGTCATGGATTTGTAGTATCGAGCTCACGCTTTGAAAAGGGACTCCTGCACCATTGTCGTTCTCAGTTACACTGCTCCTACTCCTATTGACAGTATCGGCCGAAAGTCTATACTAGATCAGAGTCAATCTCGCCTCCTCGAGACTAAATTCTCGTTATAGGCGGAGAAGGATGCTGGTATTACTCATGCATCGGCTTTATGGTGTAATAGGTGAGGCATCACGGTCCACAACATGGAAAGACCCTGATACCCTAACGTTCGCTACTATTATAGATCATGTTCTGTCGACAGTTAAAAGCCCATCCAACTTCTGATAGAGAGCCCAAGTTCTGATGATAATGGCCGACACCAGTAAACGCATCAGCTCACCCTCGTGTATAACTCATCTTCCACAGGAGCAAGAGTTGATACTTGTGAGTTATTGTTACAATTCTTTTCCACATCCAGAAATATTGACATTGAGCAGATTAAATTCGACAAAGGAGACCCACGGGACCCAAAAAATTTCTCTTATGCACGGAAGTGGACTATCACTCTGATATGTTGTGCATTCGGTGGAATCACAGGTGATCTTGGTTTTGAGTGTCGGTGCCCTTGTATCTAATAACTCCGACAGCGGCTGCATCATCATCATATTCGATCAGTTATGAGTCAATGATGAAGGACCTAAATTGTACTCGACTTCAGGCGACTTTGGGACTGAGCTTGTATGCGATAGGTTTCGGGATTATCCCTCTGATCTCTTCGTCATTCAGCGAGGTAAGAACTGGCCTTGATTTTGGTGTCGTTGGACATAACCGCATCTGCATCTCAGGAGTGCGGCAGACGACCTGTTTACATCATGTCGTCTGCTTTATTTTTTCTCGCTCAAGTTATGAATGCGTTGTAAGTTGTCGTGTGATCGTCACACCAAACAGGCGCTAATCACTGGCAGGGCACCAAACATACAAACTGTGGTTGTGTCGCGTGCACTGCAAGGGGTCTTTGGTTCATGTGGTGCATCGATGATTGGAGGTACCATTGCCGATATATGGCAGCCACATGAGTAAGGCAAAATACCTGTGGTAGCTCCATGATTGACGCTGTTCCAGACGCGGGTTGCCAATGTCTCTATTTGCATTCACATCGCTATTCTCTTTCGGCCTCGGGTCAGCGTTTGGGGGGCTCATTTCTGCCAGTCCGCACCTCGGATGGCGGTGGGTGCAATGGTTGCATGTCATGTGCGTCCACAAAACTACATGTCTTAGGCTCGTTAAATTTTCTTGTCAGGTTCACTGGGACATTTGTGCTTTGCGCCATCTTTGTGATGAGCGAGACCCGTTCATCGATTGTTCTAGCCCGCATCGCGAAGGACGCCAGGAAGATGACCGGTGACCCCAGATATCGGTCCAGCGCTGAGATTGACAAACCAAGCATGTCATCTCTGATCAAGACGTCGTGCACGCGGCCGTTGTGTATGCCAAAAAAAATCTTTTGCGGAGTTTTTTCCTAATACAACTCCAGATCTTCTCTTCACAGAACCTATCGTGCAGAGCTTTAGTGTCAGTGACTATGATCGCTGTGTGCCACCAATGGCAGTTGACGTTATTTCATGGCAGCTTTGGTGCGGCTTCGTTTGGGGGATCGTGTATTGCTTGTTCGAGTAAATACCATTGATTTTTGGATAACGTTCGGTCACTAAAGCGAGCGACACGAAAGATCCGTGACTACAGAATTTCAGTCTGTCTACAACTTCAGCGTCGGCGCCACAGGATTTGTACTCTTGTGTCAAAGGAAAGTCGTTTGATTGCATACATGCAGCGCATCTGATCTTTTACCTCAACAGCGTCGGAGCTATCATAGGTTTTGTGGCGAATATGTATCAGGAGACTTTGTACCGGTAGGGAAGTCATCGCATGACGTTTGTCGTGGCTCACAGTGTTATCCAGAAAACACTTTTTGATAAAGGGCCAAGAAGCACGGTTATACATACCATGCGTCGCTGCTGCTGTCTTGCCCGTCTCGATGTTCATCTACGCATGGACGGTATCGCCTAATATTCCTTGGATCGCGCCTCTGATCGGGTTGACTGTGCGTCGCAGACATCCATGTCGTGTCTCACGATGTCCAAGTTCTGATTCGTATCCACAGGCTTTCATGTCCAGCACCTCCGTAATATACCAAGTTTCATTTCTGTATCTCGCAGACTGGTATGCTTCTAGACACATCTATCCATCCTGCAGATGTTTGATGCATAAACCTAGCTACGGCCCATATGCCTCCTCGGCTCAAGCGGGACAGAGTTTAGCTCGTGAGTCCTCTTCCTGCTTTTTTTATTTTATTCTATTGTATTCAACTAGGGCAAAGGAAACGTGATGGCGTTGATGTTCCCGCTCTTCACACAGCAGATGTTCGCTGGTATGACGTATAAATGGGGCCTGACGCTCTGGGCGCTGTTATCCGTGGTGATGGCACCGACTCCATGGGTGAGTGAATTTTAATTTGACTGCATGGCCGTTACATAGTGCTCAGATTTCACTTTCGCATTGCTTTCGCAGGTCCTTTTCTTCTACGGTTCAAAAATTCGCACTCGCAGTAAGGTCTCTTGTAAGATCCTCGAGGCTGAACAGCAGGAATGGGACGGTGGTGCGACTGCTGTTTCTAGTCCTACTGAGGAAAAAAGCATGCAAGCGTGACGAATTCTTGGTCGTCATCAAAACGGCTGTAATGTTTTCATGTAAAGTAAAGTCATGACCTGGCCCCTGATAGAGATGTGTAAAATGCGAGTCAACTGAATTGTTTGTGAAATTCTGCAGGACTTGCCGATTGAACATGTGCATAAAGGTATCCCTAGAACGAACTCGGAGTCCTCGATCTCTCAATCCGAAGACTGATGTGAGTATTATCATTTAGTTTCGAGGTATGCACTGTCGTCTCTCAATCCGAAGTCCGAGTTCTCTAGACCGAGCCTCTTGGTTCGTAAGAAGTCATATATTAGCATACCTACTATAGAACTCACCAGCGTTTAACACAGTCTCAGACAAAACTCAACAGAGTTCATCCTCTTTGTGCACTCGGCTGGGAAACGCGAATGCTCAATGGCGGGAACGTTCCACACCAAATCGCTGATTAGCTGGCAAGTTATGCTGGCACTGCAGACATGCCTCTGTTTGAAGGCGCAGCCACGTACGCAAGAAACAGGATATAAAAGCAAGGCGTCTTCCTACCAACCCTTCAGACTCAAGATCTGATCTCACAATGCGTTTCTCCTCTGCAATCGCCCTCGCCGTCGTTGCTGCTTTAGCATCATCAGTATCTGCATCGTCAGACGATAACTGTCCATACTTCTGTTTCACAGATACAGAGTGCAGTTCCTGCCACCTCAAATGCGTGAGTTTCAGTGGTTTGTTGTCCTGGATTTTACGATTTGACTCGTTGGGACGAAAGCCGTGGTATTGGTGCTGGTGACGTAGCTACTTTGATGCGGTGCTATAGTAAGTCATGGGCACGGTCCGATGCAAAGTTGAACAGAGTTCCTGACGTACGTCAGGCCGGGAGCAGAAATGGAGACTCGAGACACGTATTCTGTAGCTTGAATTGTAGTTGATAGCATCAAATGCGTGTGACAAGGAGCGGCGCTCTATATTCAGCCTGACTTGGAGTTGGTCGTTGACTCGGAGTCGATCGTTGACTCGAAGTGAGGATGATGGGAGAGCGACTGCGGACCTTTGCATTTCTGGCAACCGAGGTCTTGGGCTCTAGCTCTGATGTCTGATTACACGTAGTGAACCAACGGTCAAGCAAACAGACTCCTTGCTTGTATTTAGGGCCCATTCGAGAAGACAAGGTAGAGGTGATGAAATTCAACTCGGTTGACTAAGCAAAGAAAATGAAAATTTATGATTTGATGTGACGTACCTGTGCCACGTCTAGTCATTTGTTTATGATAACAATTGCAGGAACGCGTAACACAGGCGCTAACAAACAGACTATTGGAACCGGTACGACGACAAGTTGAGGTAAGCCTTGTACAACGAGGTAGACTGCCGAAACAGACGGAACACGTTGTCGTAGAAATCTCATCTAAATGGCATGATAGACCATCGAGTTTGTTTCTAAAACAAGTGCATCGGTGCAGAACACAAGCGCCAACAATGAAACAGTCACCAAAACATCCTGTACGACGCGTTCCACAACGACGTAAACCGTGAAACCACTCTGCCAAGTCATTGGCGGGTTACGTCGTGATAGAGAGAGAAGGACTGAGGCCGCCACATTTGAGTCGTTCAGACACCGCGATGTGCACCTCGAAGGATGGGAGACACACATCTCGAGACGTGCAACGCGGTGAGAAGCGGGGATGTTTGTAACCAGGAATGGAACTTTTAAGCACATGATATTAATGTCACAGATGAGGGTGATAGATCGTGATTATGATGAAACGAAGCTCGCTTTATGCGCTGGTGAAGTTCAGAACAAGAAGGTCGTTTGTTCACGCAGACAATGAGAATAATTTTTAAAGTCAGCGATTGTTGATCGAAATAGGCAAGTGTTGTTAAAGGGGGACAATGGATTCAAACGACAAAAGGCATCCGGTTATGAATGCTATTGTAGCGCGTCTAGTATATACCTCCAGCTTTTCATCCTTGGACCATCATCAACATGAATACAAGTAAGTCACAGTACTCTCTTGACTTAAGCACGTCTAACCAAGTTATAGTTCGCGCATCGTTGAAGCGCAGCTCTCGTACTCGCACTAGAAAGAATGACGCTGGCACTCAACCACTCCAAGTAATCCAAGAGTGCTCAGAAACAGACTCACGCGTCACTCTATCTGCATTCCAGTTCTCTATCGACGATGCCTTGCTCATTCTCGCACCTCCTCTCTCTGCATCCTCTTCCAGTGACTCCGAAATGCCTGTCACCCCAGATGACGAAGACCTACCTCTCCCAACTCCTCGTCTCAGACCAAACCACATCACCATTCGCCCTCTGTGCATAACAAAGTCTCGTTGTGCAGATCACGACGACATCTCCGATCAGGAAGACGAGTACGACTTTTATACACGTCAATTCCAGGATTTCATTTCCCTATACTCGCCTATGCCCTCTCCTGCACCAGCCCCCGCCAGACCAGACTCTATCATCCTCTCACCCGAGTTACCACCCCAGCCACAAAAACCCCCAGGACGCAGTCGTTTCTCAAAAGCTCTTCCTCTCCTTCCTCTCCCTACCCCGCCCCTAACAACTGTCCCACCCGTTCCACAACTCCCAGCCATCCGAAGAAAACGTGTCATCCCACCCTTGCCCATCCCACCGCCAATCGAAACCCGTCCCCCTCCTCGTATGGCTGTCCCCTCTGACATCGAAGACGATATCTTCGAAGAAGAAGAGGAGCCCACTCCTTCAGTCGTATGGTTCGACGACGAGGAAGACTATTCTCAACCTTCCTTCGTACCAGCCCACCCCAGCGCAAGCACTGACTCTGACACCTCCCGCTCGTCTCTCGATTCTCTTCTGAGCAGCCAGTCCCACTCCTCCTCGAGCTCGTTTGAAGAAACCGCTCCCATTTCCCCCTTCTCTTTCCCTCCCACTCCAAGATCTGAAACCCACCAACTCCGCAGTCGATGGAGCTGCTCCACCATATCCTCACTCGCTGTTGATCCTCCACGCACCATTCTGAGTCCGTTGCGCGTGGTGTTTGGGTCGAAATCGAAGTCGAAGTCGGCACCAAGGCGGTCACCTCCTCCGCTTCCCATCTTCTCTTCGCCGAGGTCATCGCCTTCAGCTTCGCCATTACAAACGCGAACCAACACCCAAACCCAAACGCGCGCGCAGAGTCCGTACAAAATGCCCCTCACACGAATGGTATTCCCCACAACGCCCTCCCCACCCAGTACGCCCACGCCCAGACACATCCGCCGCCAAAACTCGCGCTCGTCGACGTCTTCTGGCTCATCTGAAAGCGGGAGCTGTGAGTCGGGTGGGAGTTCGGGGTTGAGGAGGAAGCCGATCCCTGTCGAGATGTTTTTGAGGGCTTGATGTGAGGCTTTTGATTTTCCTGTGCATTGTTTTGTCGATTTGTTTTCCTCTGTTCTGTTCTGTTGTTTGTTGATGACTTTTGCTCTCGTTAACGACGAAGACGATTCGTAATTGTTGTACCCATCATCATCGCTCTCATACGCATATTAATATTCATATTGTACCTGGACCCTCACTTTTGCATCTCTTTCTTTCTTTGCGTTGACGCGCCTTTCGTTAGTTTCTGTTGCATCTCTTTGACACATCACGTTTCTTCGCTCTCTCTCTGTCTCTATAGCATAGTCCCTCTTGTAGCCTAGTTCATACTGCGATAAATGATCGTGTTTCTTCTTAAAATTTGGCGGTCACACCGCGGGAAAGAATAGCTTGTCAACCTATTTTGCCCTTCGTTGGTCACGAGTCTAGTGTAAGCTGCCAGCAGGTGCGTTTTCCGTCGAACCGCAAGTGCAAGTGCAACCACCTCGTCGCATGAATCGAGTGCAACATTGGATATGGTAATCTCATGTTGCTCGGAGCGTCTTGGAGTCCTGGCTACACCCCCTCCTTCCAACAGATGCTCGCAGTGACTTCAAGCAGCTTTCAGATTCGCCTATCTAGATCATGATCTTGTCGGAAACAGTCAAAGTAGACAAAGACCTAGGTATGGTATGTTTTTATCACATCCATCGTGCGCATATTCTTACAGTCGTACGATCTACAGGCTCAGGCCCGTCTATGTAAGTCTACCACGAAAAACAGTCGCTGACGGTGCGCCGTGGACCTCTCTACACATCATATCCAATATCTCTGCTCGAACGAACGAAATCCACCGTCGGACCTCCGAGCCGGTGCGTCGACCAATATCAATATCAATTCTACAAATCACTAGCAATTCGCGTCAGTGCCAACGGCCAACTGAGAGCAGAAACACGACTCGCTGAGCAGAAAGGAAAGAGCTGGGATGTGTGCATGTGAGTGAGTGATGACATCGCCCTGGAAAAGTGCTGGTCTCACGCATTGCCCCCAAACGCAGTCTTTGCAATTGTTGTCGATCCAGCAGAAGATGGGACAATCCTCGGCGCTTGCGTCGGCGGGCATGGCGGAGGTTGATGAGGCTAATGCAGCAACGACGGCGAGGGCGACAGAGGAGAGACGCATCGTTTGTGATGGAGGATCAGATGGTTCTGGAGGGTTGGTAGGTGTTTCTTATATACTCGATACATGTTCTTTATGGTGTTGGGAAGAACATATCCACCGCTGAATCCCCTTACGAGCATCGCGTCAAGCGAATGCCCAAGCTCTGAAGGTCCCCTTGGGAAACTTTCGCGTGGCGTGGTTTGTGCCGCATTCGAACAGATGATATGTGCAATGCCAGCAGATTGCCAAGCAAGGCGTGTTGGCACACGCTGCTTCCAAGGTGTGTTGGCAAACGCTGCTTTCACTTGATACTAGCTAAATCTGTTCTATGAATCTGCAAGCACGTACTGTAGTATAAACACTGTCTATCATACTTGGATTTTCGAATTTCGGCGAATCAAGTATGCATTTTGATGGCCCGTCTCGTCGCGGTGCCATGGTGTTGATGTCACAGTCATCGTCCGCCGGTGGGGGTGTCCCAAGCTGCGAGCTCGAGTCTAGTTGTCCTTGCAGGTTTGATGTCGACGAAGAAGAATCCATCTATTCCCAGCCTTCCTTCACACCAGTCCAAGACCTCACCCGCTGTCCTCGAAATACCCACGAACCAGACGCTCAAAGATGATCGCATTGTCACAGCAAGATATAACCTTTCATTCCTCTGCTCGGTGAACCGAGTTGAATTTCATCATGCTCTCAAATGGAAGTTACGGTCCGTCCGATTCCGGGCCCTACTCGAACGCTTGTCGAGAAAACCCTATCCAGTACTCATCCACTACGTGTAATCGAAAATCAGAGCTAGAGCACGAGACCTGCAAAGGTTCGCCGTCGCTCTTCCATTATCACTCTGAATTGTTACTCGTCGACTTCGACAATCAACTCTATGTAAATCAAACTGAATACGAAACGCCGCTCTGTATCCAATGCTGCAATAAAGACTCCCACCACCATGATGAACTCAAGCTACAGAATACGTCTCCACTTTCCTGCTTTCGACCTTTCTGACGTCAGGAACTGTGTTCGAACTTTGCATCGGACCGTGACTATGACTTACTATGACACCGCATCAAAATATCTGCGTTACGAGCACCAAAACCAGGGCTTTCGTGCCGGTGAGTCAGGTGGTTAAATCCAGGACACAAACTACTGAAACTCACGCATCTGGCAAAGCTGCCGCAGGCTGTGCAGTCATCATCATCAAGACACCAGACTGGACAGCCCTCGGCGCCGGCGGTCTCGGGCGATGCAGAGACTACCGATACAAAAAAAATAACACCAGCGAGGACAATTGCAGAGGAGAAACGCATTGTGTGTGAGGATGTGTGGTCAGATAAGTCTGAAGGGTTGGTAGGAAGACGTCGTGCTTTTATATGCTGAATAATGCTCTTTTCTTCGTGGTTACAGTGGTTATGCGTTTTGGGAACCTGTCGATCCACCGGAATCCCGATGCGAGTGAGCTTGAACTTTGTCGAGTCTTAACCTGTCCATGCAGACCCTGATTGCTTTCGGCTGACTGCATCCAACACCACCCGCATCATCAGCAAACTTGGACGAATTTATTCCGGAGAGCGAATGTCATCGACAGGGTTACGCCTCGTCACAGCGAGATATAAGCTTTCATTCCTCTGCTCGGTGAACCGAGTTTGTGCTCTCAAATGGAAGTTACGGTCCGTCCGACTCCGGGCCTTATAACCGAGCAGTTCGTTTGCTTGAATGTTTGTCGAGAAAACCCTGTCCAGTACTCGTCCACTACGTGTAATCGGACATCAGAGCTAGAGCCCGAGACCTTCGATTGGCTGATCAGAACTGCAAAGGTTCGCAGTCGCTCTTCCATTATCATCACTCTGAATTGTTACTCGTCGACTTTGACAATCAACTCCAAGTCAAGCTGGATATGGATCGCCGCTCTGCATCCAATGCTACAGTGAAGACTTCATCTTATGCCCACCACCACTATGACTTACTATGGCACCGCTACGTTACCAGCACCACCAGAGGGGCTTCCGTGCCGGTGAGTCAGGTCATTAAATCCAGGACACAAACTACTGAAACTCACGCATGTGGTAGTGCAGGCATGGCAGTCTTCATCATCAAAACAGAAGAATGGACAGCCCTCGGCGCCCGCGTTATTGGGCGATGCAGAGACTGACGATGCTAAAGCAACAACGCCGGCGAGGGCAATTGCAGAGGAGAAACGCATTGTGTGTGAGGATGTGAGATCAAACAAGTCTGAAGGGTTGGTAGGAAGACGCCGTGCTTTATAATGTTCTTTTCTTCGTGGTTACAGTGGTTGTGCGTTTTGGGAAGAACCTATTCATCCGAGTTGATCCACCGGAATCCCGATGCGAGTGAGTTTGAACTTTTTCAAGTCTCAACCTGTCCATGCAGACGCTGATTGCTTTTGGCTGACTGCATCCAACACCACCGCATCATCAGCAAACTTAGACCCAGAGGAGACACTTACGAACCTATTCCGGAGAGCGGATGTCATCGAAAGGGTTACGCCTCGTCACAGCGAGATATAAGCTTTCATTCCTCTGCTCGGTGAACCGAGTTTGTGCTCTGAAATGGAAGTTACGGTCCGTCCGACTCCGGGCTTTATAACCGAGCAGTCCGTTTGCTGGAACGTTTGTCAAGAAAACCCAGTCTAGTACTCGTGCACTACGTGTAATCGGACATCAGAGCTAGAGCCCGAGACCTTCGATTGGCTGATCAGAACTGCAAAGGTTCGCAGTCGCTCTTCCATTATCCTCACTCCGAATTGTTACTCGTTGACTTCGACAATCAACTCTAAGTCAAGCTGGATATGGAACGCCGCTCTGCATCCAATGCTACAGTGAAGACTTCATCTTATGCCCACCTACCATGATGAACGACATCTCAAGCTACAGAATACATCTCCACCCGACCTTTCTGATGTGACATACGTCAGGAACTGTGTTTGAACTTTGCATCGGGCCGTGACTATGGCACCGCGTCAAAATAGTTACGATAAGCACCAAAAGAGGGGCTTCCGTGCCGGCGAGTCAGGTCGTTAAATCCAGGACACAACAAACTCACGCATGTGGCAGACCCGGCGCAGTACTTGCAGTCTTCATCTAATAAACAGAAGTATGGACAGCCCCTCTCGGCGCCCGCGTTATTGGGCGATGCAGAGGCTGACGATGCTAAAGCAACAACGCCGGCGAGGGCAATTGCAGAGGAGAGACGCATCGTTTGTGATGTAGGATCAGATAAATAAAGGGTTGGTAGGTGCTTCTTATATACTCGATAAATGTTCTTTATGGTGTTAGGAAGAACCTGTCCACTGCTGAATCACCGGAATCCCATCCCCTTAAGAGCCTCGCGTCAAGCGAATGTCCAAGCTCTGAAGGTCTCTTGTGCCGCATTCGAACAGATAATATCTGCAATGCCAGCAGGTTGCCAAGCAAGGTGTGTTCACCCTTGGCAGCACTTTTTAGAGCTTCCCACGGTCTGTCAGACCTGGTTTCTCTGTAGGACAAAACACGTCTCTGAGACCACCCTCTCTCTGGAGGGTCCCCCTCAATTCCTTAACAGGTTCGAGAGTATCCTTGTGACCCTCGTCAGAGGATTGACTCTGGTTCTTACAGATGAGGCTGGAGGGTCACCAGTACGTCATCAAGTGTCTCTCGCACTGTCATCATACTCGAGGAGCCTCTAATGTTATCTCTTGTGACCCTACGCACCACTATATTATGTTTCCCCTTCGCGCTTATGTTATATTTTTCCTCCACACTTATGTTGTGTTTTATTCTCGCACTTATGTCATGTTTTCTGTTCAGACTTCTGCTATGTTTCCCTAGTTATGTTTTGTTATTTTTATGCCTTCGTACTGATGAGCTTATCCTGATAAATGATGTACCCGTCCGCCACCATGGTGCTCGAGATTCTTAGTGATTTCTGAAGACAAAAAAGCAGCCTTTGGAGCTGCTATACTGGGATTGACAAAACAGATAACAAGCAGTAGATAGGAACATCAATATTGGGGTATAAGACGTGGCTGCAAAACAGACAGGACAAGGGTAAGGATGCACAAGTAACAAGTGAGATGAACAGGACATGCGGTGGGAATCATAGCAAAACATGACGGAAAGATCAAGACCAAGCAAGCGCAAGAAAATGAGATGAAATGATAACAAAATAGGAATACGAAAGATGGGTATTGCATTGAGAGTCTATTGAGGAGGCCGGGGAGGGTTGGTTGACTCACGATTGAATGCTCGCGGAACATAGTCCGCAGATGCAGTATCAACATTACGGACATGGTCCGTCCATCTGGAATCATGGTAACGAGCCCTGGCTTGTGGGTACCCACTGTCACGGTAAGCTCCTCCACCAAATGCCCTGTGCTCGTCAAGGTCATCGTGTCGAGCATATCCACCTTCCCAACCATAGTCGGGACCAAGCACAGGACTGTAACGACTAGGATAAGTACGTTCACGCTCACCGTGACCATAAAGGGCATCACGGTGTAATTTCGAAGCTGGAGAACTATCTCGTCCAGTGAATTCACTGTCAGTACGAGGCTTGGGTCCATAATGGTCGGGAGCTTGCAAACCAGTATAGCGTAGGTTGCGAGTATCACGGTAATAGAAGGCATCACGTGGGTGGAGAGCATCACGATCGTTGAGTTCACGATCGCGGCGCATGGGATCCTGCATGTACCATGGCTCGCGAGAATGACCATGAAGTGGTTGCCGAGGGTCAGGCAAGGGATCATGAGGGTCGCGACGGAAAGTATCCCAAGGCTCATGGGAGTTGCGAAGAGGGTCACCTTCACGAGGATTGTCGCGACGAGGGATAACCTCACAATGAGGTTCCTGAGGAGGGTCACCCTCATGACGATCAGGGATACCCTCCCGATGAAGTTCCCGAAGAGGGTCAACCTCACGATTGTTGTAACGACGGTCAGGAACGACCTCATGCTGAAGCTCGCGGTTGCGTGGAGGGTCACCCTTGTGAGGGTCTTGCTGGACACCCTCGCGGGGGTCATGGTGGGGAGGCTCTGGCGGAGGCTCATGGGGGTCACGAGAGTTGTGAGTGGCATCGGGAAGATCCTCAATGGGATTGGCGATCTGAGGCGGTTCCTGCTGATCTACTGCTGGCCTATCGTCGTGCAATTGCTTGGTCAAGTCTTCCTGTGAAGTTTCGGCGGGGACATCGACTAAACCGGGGGAGACAGCACTCTTGGTGATTGTAACATCCACCTTCTTACCCTCGTCAACTTCAGATTCATCCGAGTGGGTGTATGCCATGCAAAAAGCACGCTTCATTTTGCCCTTGGATTCCTTGGTGATTGGGCGAGGTTTGATTCGTTGTGCTGGAGGGTAGATAGACAGTAGATCATTAGTCTTGCTATAAAATTTGGTTGAAAAGAGCTTACCCTCAGTGTGCCCGTTAGAGGGTCCATCATGGAGTCGCATTGGTGCGACAGCTATCAACCTTGAGTCAAGTAGAGTCCAATTAGAAGTATATAGTGTACTCACCCTCAGGTGCCGGTGATGTCACCACACTTGACGACCCCACTGTCAATGGAGACAGAGGACCACCCTTCGTCGGAGAGGCTATTGAGGTTAGCAAGGGAGGCACTTTGTGTGCTTTTGCCTGTGTCCCTTTCTTCCCCACTTTTGAAGCATTAGTCTTCTCCTTGGATAGAGCAGGCTTCTTCGACGCACGCGATGTGTTTGTAGACTTCAGTTTCCTCTTCTTCCCGTGTCCTTCTTCATACTCAGTATCAGGCTCTTCAATGGTGTTCTCCTCAGCTGAAGTGACTTCGATCACCTCGCTCCATGCTGGGGTTGGTTCTGGCTTTGGAACGACTTTGAACGGGTGCGAGGGTGGAGCAACAAATTTGAATGGGCGTGATGGGGGTGGTGCAACAATTTCTACTCACATTGTGGGTTTACGGGACTTGGGAGCAGGAGGTACCACTGGGAGTTCGCCCTCTGATTCGTCGTCATCGGAGGAGGATGGTGGAGGGGCCTTCGGTGCCTTATCAGCAGCTTTCTTGACCTTCGTAGCTGCATTGCTAGGCTTAAGACGAGCTGGGCCGTGGTAGTCGTTATCGCCATTCGCAAACAGTCGTCGAGCGCCATCATGCGCCCACTCAGCTGGTGGAGCTATGCCTGTGATGATGGGCCTCTCAGAGGCCATGACAGCTGCTACATATGACGTTAAAAATCTGTTATTATCTCATAGCATATTATAAATGAAACTTACCTCAATGCGTCTTGTCAACTTTGGCGACTTGCATGGTTCCTGCCTTCAAGGCATCCACGAGCGCTGCAATTTCCTTCTGCGTCAGTGCCCCAATGCCCTTGTTCTTCGAGTTTTCATTGAAGCTTCACCAGGCAAGAGACACTTGTGAGTAGGGTAGCCTTTGATGCAGAGATTGGCATCTGCGAGGGCGCTTGACATGCCCTTCCAAGGGAAATTTTTGTCCCAGGCGCACTTGCCCCCAAGTTGGGCTAGTGTAATGTAGGTTAAATAAATTAAAGAGTAATGACATTGCAACATACCGACTTGTTTGATGAGTTCAAGCTTGACCCATTTCAAAGCATCATCCCGTCCCTCAGGAGCCTCGTTGTTCGAAGTTGAGTTGGGGGTTGAAGGGGCATTATGGGTGCCGTCATCGAATGCTTCATCTACTGCAGCCAAGGATGTGCTATTACTGTTTCGACGTAAGTGATAACATAAACATAGTTCATACTAACACTTACTACACGTGTGCCTTGATGATGGCATCATCGCTGGCATGGCATTGTGTTTCCCAGAACTGTATGTTATAAGCATATATTAGGATTTAGACTATGAAAAAACTTACCCCTGCAGCGCCTGGAGTGTTATACGAATAGCCGAGCGATCCGTCTTCGTTGACTACCTTGCCACAGAGGACGATGGCTGCTTCAAAGCCAGATTTAATGGAGGCAGACTCAAGCTGTGATCGACACATTAGGAGAGATAACGAAAGTTAGGGCGAGGAAACATACAATTTGTATTACTCTTCAGTAATGTTTTTGGAAGCCCTGTCCACGCTGAGCTATTGTTTGAGGAGTCGATCCAAGGAGCGATGCTTCCTCGTGCATTAGCAGGAGGTCTTGGTAAGAATCAGGATAGGTATCCTTGAAACTTTTGTAACACTGCTTGCGCACGGTTGCACCTGTAAGGTATATAAACGACCTGTGCAACAAGATGTAATATGGTACTTACTAGGTGTGCCACCTCCAGGTGGGACCTCTCTGCCGATGCGTGCAAGTTCGGTCTGAATGTATTCTTTGAAATAGGCAGCGTACAGGTTCCAATAATTGGTACCGTTCTCGGTGCGTCCGCGACTCTTCAAGAACAAATTGATCAATTGTGAAACAGGGAGTGTGGTAGATGCAGAGAGATCCAGGAACTGGTGCTCAACTGCAGCAAATCCAACATCCAACGTTCCATTCAGCTCTGCAGACCTGCATCCAGTAACAGAAAGTCCTTCTTGATGGGTGACCGGCTCATGCTCCTCGGGAAAGCATTCGCGAGAGCCAGTCAAAGGATAGGCTCCCATGTCCATCTGCAAACTGGAAGCGCTTGCTGATGCACCAATAACGTTTGTCGAGGTTTTGGTGTTGGACTGACTGCCACCATCCTTGAATGGCGTTGGTGGAATAATGTGTGTGACTGGGAGGGGAGGCACAACATCACGAGGTGATGCTGCAACAGGCTTCAGTGATGCACCAATAGCATTCGGCAAGGTGGTGGCATTTGTCGCATGAGGGTCTTGGGAGCATCCACGAGAGGCCATTGGTTGACCCATCAAATTTGCAGGAAAATTGTAAGGTAAAAAAGGCTCAGAGCCCATCATGCTAAATGCGTCAGAGGGGCTAGGATCTATCCATGGGTGTTGCTGGTCCATGGAACCGTAAAAGACATCTTGGAGTGGAGCAGGAGGCTGTGGGGCAGGAAATGGTGAGGTGTATCGACTATTGGCGGAGTGAACCATAAGCGATGATGTTTCGCCTGTGGAACTTGGGGCAGGAAAAGGCGAGGTGTATCGACTATTGGCATGGTGGACCGTTAGCGATGATGTTTCACCTGTTGAACTGCCGTCTGGTACCAAATGCGGTAAGTCCTGTGCACCAGAGTGTGCAGATGGATCCTGAGCTTGCACAGTGGGCTCTTGATAGGCCAGACAGCGGACAGATGCACCTTTAACAAGGCCAACATCCCGTGATGTGGCCTTGAGCTTAGTCCTGAGTCGCGAGGGAGTCAGCTCAACAGGGGGTGTTGCGCATCGACGACCACCGCCGTACTGCTCCTGCATATAATCGAAGGTATCGGAGGGTAGACCCATGTAGTTTGGGTGAGAAGACAACGGATTGTCGGAGATATTTTGGGTCATATCTGCAGTATGTAGTCAATGATAGAAGAAATAAATGAGAGCACGCCTACTTACTTGAAGTATGGGCGGTTTGCACATCAAAGGTATCAGAGGATAGACCCATGTAGCTCGAGTGAGGAGACGACGGGTTATCGGGGACATTTTGGGTCATGTCTGTAGTATTTACTTGGTCAATGATAGAAGAAATATAAATCAGGTGGAAATTCGGAAGAGGCTCGAAAAAAAACCTGGAGCGCCCTCATACTTATGAGGGTGATTTGACTCGGAGCTGATGTAGACTAAAAAAGTTAGAATGGTGCGGCAGTGCGGAAGCTAAACAAACGTACGAGACTTTGGATTTGTTCAGATAGAATCTGGCGAGGTGACCAAGACAGACAAGCTCATGAGGGTCTCAGGTAAGGGTTTGAAGGAGGCTCTCAGGAGGCTCTCGAGGCTAACAAGAGGGTTCAGATTGAAGCGAATATGAAACACGTTGAGCATGATGACGGGGTATTGAATTTGAAATGCAAATTACTCACCTTGCAGGGACAATTCCATTGTTATCAAGTTCAATCACAGCATTCAGAACCAGTGAAACTAGTCCGATTCTGTGAGTAAGTTAAGCTAATCTGAATCAAATTCGATCTACTACTGCACCAGAAATTAATGTACCAATTTGAGGAAGTATTTGAAAACATTAATATTCTTTTATTTGCCGCTATACCGTCTGAGACGCTTGACAGGCCGATTATCGCTCTCACTTGAATCAATTTCATCATTGGCATCATCATCGACATATTCAGAGGAGGATGCAACCCGCGCAACCGAAGTGATTGGCGGAATAAGATCCCTGGTGGGAGTGATGGCCGGTGGCATTGCTCTGGAAGCTCGCCATGGTGAGCGATCCTGAGAAGTTGATGGTGGTATTGCTTGGTGTACTGCTCTAGAAGCTGGCCGAGGTGGGGGGCGTGATATCTCTACATAGACCTGAACATAACGACGAGTTGGAGGTCCAGAAGGTCCAGTAGAAGGTCCAGAAGGTCCTGTAGGAGGGCCAGAAGGACCAGTAGGAGGACCAGTAGGAGGTGCAGAAGGACGAGGTGTTGAAGAACCCGTAGGAGATGGAGAAGGAGGTAAGGGAAGACGACAGGGCCCTTTTCGGTCAATGTCACCATCAGCAAATGCACGTCGTCCGCGGAAGTGGGGTGAACGATGTGAGGGTGCCTCGCCAATGATAACTGGGTCTTTGGACGTTATGAGGCGCATGCGAGCAGCGTCATCTGTCACGGCTCGAATGTTAAGGGTGCCTGTCTTCAGAGCAATGATGAGATTGGCACGATGAGGCATGGTCAGACCATGGACACCTTTGGTTCGAGAGAGCGATGGTTGAATCTTGCCAGGCATCAAAGTGTCTTCAGGGTAGTTGACGAGGCAACATCCGAGCCGAGCGAGTTCTCTGAGCATGGTCTTCCAAGGGAAGTCATTTGCAGTACGCCCACGCAGGGTACAACCAACAGATGCTGAAATCAAGTCAAGATCAGTGAAAAAGGGAGGCGACAAACCTTACCGACAAGTGCTGTGATGCCACCAGTAATACAAGGAATACCATCCAGGGTCTTCCATCTGTCATGGTCTTGGAGACTTGCGGTGACCCCACTAACTTGAACTCCTGGGTCCTCTGTCGATGCAGCAGCATCCACAAGCTAGAAGGGATCAGCAGAACAAATGTGAAACTGATTAAGGACTTACGATGCGAGTAAATGTAAAGGAGTGCGCGTCTGTCTGTGTAGCAATGTCCACAAGTTGGGAGGACTGGTATATGGTTGCAGTCATTCTGCAACAGAATAGTGACAAACAACATAGTGGGTAGGTACGATGTTGATTGATTGCAAAAGAAGTCATGGAAAATTTTGGAATAAAGATAATTACAGTAAGTTTGAAGAAGCCTTCAATTGAATGCAAGGTTAGTGTCGTGGGTTATGTAATTATGTACTAGGGTTACACAGTGCTAGCTAAGAGGGTTGCGCGCTCTCCGGCAGAGCTCATTGGAGGCCCCTGCGGGGCTCATTCGTGGCTTGCTGGTTTGAAATAACTTTGGTGAGCCACTGATATTGAAAATAAAAATCGTCCTGACTTCAAAAGACAAATGTACAGGCATTCACTGCAAGCCAAGGTATCTAAACTGGTGTCGTCGACTCCTACGGTACGCCCCATCATGCTAATACAAAAATCAAGGCAAGATTTCCGTGTTTTATGGCTGGATTGCATTCTCATGAGTAACAGGGTAATGTCGCACTGTAAACTTAACATCAACTTTGGTCTTACTTTACACAGTCTTGACCATTTGTCTACTTGCCCTGTCTTCGAGTCTCCCATGGGTCGCAAAGCTAAGTACATCACATCTGAAGAGAAAACAGCAGCTGCACGTCGACACAAAGCATTGTATGCTCAGTCAGAACGGTAAGTATTTACTGTTTTTGTTTTCATTATTCAAATGTTTCACAGAGGTAAAATTGCTCGACAAGCTCAGAATGCTCGTGCGTATGCCAAACATCATGGTAGACGCAGGCCTCGTATCATATCCAAGGATTTACATGATCCTCAAGTGTCTTCTCTGTTCCAATGTTCAACCTTCTCCCTTCCCGATTCTTATCTCTTTCACCAATCCCTCGCTGGATCCGACTTGATCGATCAATCTGATCTCTTGCAGTGGGATAAAGCCCCTCCCTACAACCACCCAACTCCACCTGATTCGCCAGAGGAAGACCGTTTCACACAGAACCTCGTGGATGTGATGCATGGCCGCCACTTGCGCATGGAAAGGGAAACATGTACTCGTCACGCAGTCATGTACAATACAGGTAGAATCTCCAAGATTCTGAAGGAGATTCGGGAGGCATGTCAGCGGTTAGTTACAGGTTGGGATGAGCTTCATGCTCGTGTCACGAACTTGCAGGCATGCAGAAGACACAAAGTCATGGCTGAATGCTATCGCCAATGGCTAGCACGAAAGATTTTAAATTATCAGAGGGATGAGGATATATTGATTACTGGGAAGAATCCATACATATAAACCTTGTACTACTTACTACTGTAACTCGAGAGGGCTGGTAGTGCAAGAACCATAGTGCGCATATAGCGTCGCAGATTGTCCATGTCCCACTCATGTAGGCCTGTAATGTGGTTACCGCGTACAACAGCAAATATTGTAGCTAATACCCATAGACCACAATCAAAGTCGTTATTCTGAAGACGTATGACCTAAAGAATACATGCTGTCAGACTAGTTAAGAAATCAGGGCATGCAACTCACATTCAGTGGCTGAGCCACCCACCCTTCGAGATCGATATGAAAATGATGGCCGCGTTGACGTGCAACTGCAAGGAATCGAGCAATTAGTCTTATGATATCCTTTCATATGATCAGGTGCCAATCAATCAGACGAAAAAGTTTAAATATAATTGAACTCACTTTGACATCACTCTGCCAAGGCGTCCTATCACCCATGCTATCAAAAAGGTAAAGTTCTTTGGTCGATAGCTGGATGATGCACAGCACCCAGTGACCAATGCCTGATGGACGGTGAATTGGAAGAACCCAGATGTCCTTTTCCCAGTAATGAACCCATGATGTATGACGCCAGATGACGTCGTCTGGTGCATTATAATGAATTCGGGGAAGATCATGAGTGGAGAGCATTGCGCACCGTGTAGCGGAGGTGTTCAGTTGAGAGTACTACAGGAGGATGGCACAATTGTTCATACATACATCATTGAGGCGTGCAGTAGGAGAATTGAGGATACTGATGTCTTTTGGCTCAAACAGTAGACGAGGGATTCCATCATGCGAAGGTCGTATTCGCGCGTAAATCTTGGCAGGGTCAAGGATGCTTGGCTCTTGCGATGGAGCGCAGAACTCATCCACGAGGAGATTCTATGATACGTCAGTATCAATTCCCGATAATCAAGATAAATGTACCTCAGGAATGTTCCAGCATATCACGGCATTGACATCCCGCCCATAATTTGTCGAGTCCTCATCGTCTAACTCCAGTGCGCCCATCTCACCCTCCAGAATGTCAGCAAGTGCTGCTTGTTCGGAATCGACTTGGGGGCAATGATCAGGATCAACCATGGGAAGTTCATCACTACCCTCAGAATCAGGCTCTACCAGCGTGCTGGCATTGATCCACTGGAGTGTCATGTTTGGCGAGCCTCCTGAGAGGGTGGTTGCAATGGCCACTGCCTTGTTGACTTCGTTGGTGAAGCGTACCGAAGAAGCTAAAATATTTGACCATCGAGTTTGAAGGCGGATGAAATTGGCATGCCGTTGTTGCAATGGAACGGCTAAAGGTTCATCTAAGGGTGGATGAGAAATTGAAGTCGAGAAGAAAAATTAGCTCACTCTTCGGCGACCGAAGAGCAAGTTCAAGTGCTGCATCTGCAAAACGACTGAAATGAACGCTTAACTTACGTGCGTTACGAACACTTACGAATGCTTACGACTTCAGTAGCAAACTCATGCGATTGGTGGAGATGCCTGAATGCCAATATTACTCACCACATCCAGCTGATAAGATATAAGCCAAGTTATCTTTCGTTGATAAGATGCGATGGGCTCAGAGATACGATACGATAGATGCGATAGATTCAAATACAATTGATCATGCTGCTGTCTACGCAAACTCGGTACTAAATGTATGGTAACTTTCTTTGTCCGCGAAGTTGTTGAAAAAGAAACGCTCGTAGCGTGCTGCTCGAGCAGCAGATGGATAGACCGTCCGTCGATCCCTTCACGGGTCTCGTCCATTACAACAAATTCATCGAGATCCGCAAATTCTCAACGGCCTCGAGGGAGAAGATAAACTTGCGTTAGAGACTTTCTTGTTGGACATACTCGACGTCAGACTCCTACCCACCCGCAGCTGGAGAGGTTCGAGGACGACATGCTATATGTTTAGTTTTGTGGTTCATCATTATTCCCACAGTATAGACTATTTAAACTCAGCCCAACCTTATTCCTCAACCTCTCCTGCAGCGACTGGAAGAAAACATTTGTAAACAGTCTCAGCCACAGCGGCTAAGACCTGCGGCACTTGAAAAAACCTGAAAAAAGAGTAGGTATATATGTATGATTAAATAATAATAAGAATATTCTATACTTCGTCATTCGCATGTTGGAAGCCCCTAGTTTGGGCATTATTCGAGACGTCACCCAGCAGCGCTTCGGCAAACGGCCATGTCTTTGGCAGATCAAAATCACACAAGCATTCATCGAAACCAACCGTGACATTGTGTGCATTGCCGGTACATCAATGGGGAAGACTATGACATTTTGGATGCCATTACTCTTCAAACCTGGCCTTCAAATTATCGTGACGCCATTGAACCAGCTCGGGAGACAGAATGTTTCAGCGCTAGCAAAAGCAGGCTTGCTAAGTATATCTATAAGCTCGGAGACAGCTAGCTGGAGCAATTTTCGCGGGAGGATATAACACTTATACCATGGGAGGACAACTTACCATTACACAGGACATCGAAGATATGAAGTATCGGGCCGTCATTGTTAGTCCAGAGCAGCTAATGAAACCTGGAGGGGAATTTGAGAAACTGCTGCGCAAACCACTTTTCGCGCAGCAGATTATTGGCATAATCTTCGACGAAGCACATTGTATTGCAACCTGGGGGGATTTTCGTCCTGAGTATAAGGAATTAGAGCGATACCCCGATGATGTCGAACGCTTCTCTGATTGCATCTATCTGATCTCCGGGTCTCATGTCGAGCAGCTGGTATACGGAAATATAATATTCTTATTATTATTTAATCATACATATATACCTACTCTTTTTTCAGGTTTTTTCAAGTGCCGCAGGTCTTAGCCGCTGTGGCTGAGACTGTTTACAAATGTTTTCTTCCAGTCGCTGCAGGAGAGGTTGAGGAATAAGGTTGGGCTGAGTTTAAATAGTCTATACTGTGGGAATAATGATGAACCACAAAACTAAACATATAGCATGTCGTCCTCGAACCTCTCCAGCTGCGGGTGGGTAGGAGTCTGACTCGACGTTGGGCCGTCGCAAATACGCAGTGTCGCCGGAGATGGTGATACCCTATAGCTAGTATGATTCTGTTTGATAATCTACTAGTACATAGATAACAATGATTTCGTTCGATAATCTTGATAATCGCGCAATCACGACATAAATTGCACTTACATCCTGGTCAGGGTCCAAATTAAACCAAAAATGCGTATTTACGAACACAAACCTGAGCTAAACCAAAACGGAACTGCTCAGAAGCAGGTCAAAAGGTAGTTCGACCAACTCGAATTTTTAGATGTGCCAACTCATTGCCGAAGAAGCGACACAGGTTATCGGCCTCAATGCCCAGCCGAACCTGCTCCTCTCGACACCGGTCACGCTTGAGGAGTCCACGTATACCATCTCTTATGGATGTGTCGTCCAACCATCGTGGAACTTCTCCAACAGATGGTGTGATCCATATGTCCTCCATCAGTCCTGGGTCAGAACGTAGTTCGACGAGTTTAGTGGGAAGAGGTGCAGGCAGTGGAATTCCCCACGATGGATCATACAGTGAATCGAGCCGCTCGCAGTATGAGTTAAACTTCCTGATAGCACTCATTAGTGCAGGCTGGCGCTTGGAAATCACTTTACGCGTCTGTTGATGCAGCTTCGTACCTGAAATATTCTAATAAATCATTCACTAACATTGAAACAGCACGAACATACCTAACGCTTGCTGAGCGCCGCCAACTGCCTGATCAAGTTTATCCCACTCGAAGAAACTCGCAATCGCACGTTTACGAATGTTCATTTTGAGATCGCGTGCCATTAGAAGGGTGCGAACAAATTCGAGATTGATGCCATCAAGCTCAGGGAACCTGTCGTGAACATTCAATGAGGAGTAAAGAGCCTCGACCTTGTTCATAAGGCGATCATGTCCCCTCTCTAAACTTTCGAGAGCCTCTAGTGTATCATCGGAAGCCATATCTTTCTCCAACATTGCCCTCGTGGTTTGCAATGCCTTGTCTGAGGCATCCAGATCGGCCTGGAGAGCTAGGACAGTGTCCAACTCCTTCTTGAGACGGGCGGGTGTATCTTACGATATCATTGAGCAATAGTTATGTCAATCAAATCTGTATAAAACGTACGAGCACGGATAGATAGCTGAGATTGCCTTTGCTTCGACCACTCGGACTGCAATTCTTCAATGGGGACTTCACATCGGTCTAGCGCATCCTGGGCGGCTGAGCCTTGTTCCTTGATGCCCCGTTTGAGGCGTCGTTTAATCCAGTCGCCAAGGTCAATTCGCATCTCTGATGCTATAGCCACTGCTTGCCAATCAATTAGCCACAAACGGCGTTGGCGCTAAACAGTGTTTTAAATTAATGAGTTCATAATGAAAAGAAAGAGTACATACACTAGAAGTGCGCTCAACACCTATCAATCGGACTAAGCGGAACCAAAGGTGTTCGGTTCCTTCGCCATCGGATAAGCCAAGTCCCACACATATCCGTGGATTATACACGAGCTGGCAAGCCCATTCATGCCCATATGCATGCATCGCCGTTGTTGCAAATCGGAGGCGTGAGGTGATACTTACGGAAAGAATGTCATACTATAGATGGTGTAAACAAGTAGTTCAGGCGAGAATCATAACGTACCTTGGAGAGTGTTCGTGCCAAAACACAGCCTACATCGTAAAGAGCTATGACGGTAGCTTCGGGGGGGAGAAGGGAAAAGAAGTGCTGAAGTAAGGCTACCGAATATTTTTGCTGTTCTCCAGGTGAGTCTATGTTGGCAAAAAATAAAGGGATGTCATGACGACAGATAAGGGCCATGATTCCAGTGTCGTCAAAGCTATCCATAGCAGCTTTCTGTTTTTTGCCGTCAGCGGCTTCATAAGCATTCTCGCATTGGTCAACAGCTTCGTCTGGAACGAGGGGGACATGAGACTTCACGGGGCGCTTGCGTTGCATGTCTATGTGGCGCCCAATTGTGTCAACATAACTTTTGGGGAGAAAATAGGTGGGGTTATAGAAACTCGGACAGTCTCCAGCGGCACGTCGATGACGGTGATGGAAATTACCATCCATTGCAACGTGAATGTCTCCTCCTTCGTCTGTGGGTCTACCGTGAAGTATACCAGCAAAGCAAGCAGGACACCGTTGAACTCGAAGCGGTGCACATTGAGTGGGCGAAGGTGAATTTGGGACTTGCAGGGACGCTTGATGCTTGGCTATATGGTCACGATGTTGTTGAATGACCATCTCAACTTGGCACTCGACTTCTACCTGCAGAATGTCGTACCACTGGACGGCATAGCCGAGGCCTCGGCGGAATGGGTCCTGTATGAGTTCGCCCTGAAACCCTAATGTATTAGTAGTGATCCAACTATGTAAATAAATGTTACCTGTGCGTTAGTCATCTGGTAACCCCGTCGGGAATAGTGATTTTTGAGCGCTGATGCGAGTGCATTAATCGCATCACACGAGCGCTCAAACAACGCGCGGTAGAATGAAAGCAAGTCCATGGACACAGCCATCCGAGGTTGTGATGGCGCAGTCGGGAATAGGCCATGGTGGACAAGGACCTGATGGAGAGTCGAGCAGGTACAACTTAGCACGTCTATAGATGTAAACCCTGAATAGATATCAGCAAAGATTTGTTTTCTACAAGTATGATATGGGCTCACGGTCGAAAAATAAACACAACATTGTCGTCCGTTTCGGTGAACATGAAGACTTCCCACACGCAGAGATGACTGGATGAATATTTTCCAGTGCTTTGCCCCGCGTTCGTCCAAAGTAGCGGAGCACAGGATCAACAAGGGTTGGTATGAGTGCAAGCCAATTTTTATACAGTGCATTAGTCAATTGGTCTGGCATAATCCGCCGTTGGACTGACTTTACTGAGATTTCGAGGGATGGTTGTTCATCCACATCTTCGGTGTGAAATTCAACAATGTTATCAGTATCCATGTGTTCCGCAGTCACAGTATCATTTGGTGTCGCTTGAGTAGACAACTGTGAGTGTGGTTCCTCGGGTTGTGACTTCATAAGACGCTCCATTGCAGCTAAAAGTCGGTGGCGCTTCGTCTCTGCGCCAGGCAGCTCAACAACTGTTTGGGTTTTGCGTTTGTCGCGAGCTTTCCTTGGGCTTGCAAAGTGAGAGCCCAGGCCAGAAGATGCAAGCTGAGCTTTGCGAGTGCGACGAGGTGTTGAGGAAGACATGGTGAGGGGAAGAAGAGAAGAACTTACAGTGTGAAACAGGGACCAGCTGCAGCAAGGCTGCGGAGCTCGGTGCATTGGAGCCACGGGAGAGGTGCTGGAGGTATCAGATGCCACGTAGGAGCTGCAGGAGGGTTTTCTGGAGGTCCATGAGAGGTTTTCAGGAGGATCGGAAGGGTTTTCAGGAGGATCGGGAGTGTTTTCTGGAGGGCGCGAGGGTTTTTTGGAGGGCGCGGTGCATGCTAAGAGGATGTGTTATTAATAGATGGCGGGAGGGTGGGTCTCACAGACTACTTTCCCACAACATAGGAACCGGGTCTGAGAGACCCTTATTGGTTCCGAAAAGTAATGCCTGAGGTGGGTGTGTTGGCAAACGCTGCTTCCACTTGATATTAGCTAATTCTGTTCTCTTTCTGCGACTCGGGTATGTATTTTGATGGCCCATCCCGTCGTGGTGTTGATGTCGCAGTCACCAAACGCTGGCGGGGATGTCCCACGCTGTGACATCAAGGAGCTCGATATCAGGAGTGCGCAAGAGTCTAGTTGTCCTTGCAGGTTCGATGTCAATGAAGAAGAATCCATCTACTTACTCCCAGCCTTCCTTCACACCAGTCCAAGACCTGTCCTCGAAATACCCACGAACGAGATATACCTGCCCCGCGCACTCCCGGTCGTCTCCCGATTCGGTTGCAAGCAGCCAACTAGTTCTACTCCTCCTTTTCAACCTCGAGCTCGAGTTTTGAAGAAAGCGCCCCCATCTGTCTTCCGATATAAAGGCTTGTTTACGCCGTCGTGGAAGGCTCCCTTGAAGTAACTCAACTTGTCGTCTCACTGCAACGTCGTACTGGTTTGAATCGTCTGTTTGTTAGCGCCTGTGTTACACGCTGCTGCACTTGTTATCAGAAACAAAAGACCAGACGCTCAAAAATGATCGCTTCGTCACAGCAAGATATAAACTTTCGTTCCTCTGCTCGGTGAACCGAGTTGAATTTCATCATGCTCTCAAATGGAAGTTACGGTCCGTCCGACTCCGGGCCCTACTTGAACGTTTGTCGAGAAAACCCTGTCCAGTGCTCGTCCACTACGTGTAATCGAAATCAGAGCTAGAGCACGAGACCTGATCGGAACTGCAAAGGTTCGCAGTCGCTCTTCCATTATTCTCATTCTGAATTGTGACTCGTCGACTTCTCTTCCATCATCCTCACTCTGAATTGTTACTCGTCGACTTCAACAATCAACTCTAGGTCAAGTTGAATATGGAAACGCCGCTCTGCATCCAATGCTACAGTGAAGAGTTCATCTTATGCCCACCACCATGATGAACGACAACTCAAGCTACTGAATACATCTCCACTTTTCTGCTCCCGACCCCGACCTTTCTGATGTGACATACGTCAGGAACTGTGTTTGAACTTTGCATCGGACCGTGACTATGACTTACTATGGCACCGCTACGTTACTAGCACAACAAAAACATGGTCTTCCGTGCCGGTGCGTCAGGTCGTTAAATCCAGGACGGGAACTACTGGAACTCACGCATTGCAAGCCGCAGGGGTGGCAGTCTTCATCTTGCAAACAGAACATTGGACACGTCGAGTCGGCGCCCGCGTTATTGGGCGATGCAGAGACTGACGATGCTAAAGCAATAATGCCGGCGAGGACAATTGCAGAGGAGAAACGCATTGTGTGTGAGGATGTGTGGTCAGATAAGTCTGAGGGGTTGGTAGGAAGACGTCGTGCTTTTATATGCTGAATAATGCTCTTTTCTTCGTGGTTACAGTGGTTATGCGTTTTGGGAACCTGTCGATCCACCGGAATCCCTTGAAATAGAAGGAACGACTATCTTCATTCTATCAAGGTCTGACTACGGGAGACTACCGGAATCCCGATGCGAGTGAGTTTGAACTTTGTCCAGTCTCAACCTATCTATGCAGACGCTGATTGCTTTCGGCTGAATGCATCCAACACAACCGCATCATCAGCAAACTTAGACGAACCTATTCCGGAGAGCGAACGTCATCGACAGGGTTACGCCTCGTCACAGCAAGATATAAACTTTCATTCCTCTGCTCGGTGAACTGAGTTTGTGCTCTCAAATGGAAGTTACGGTCCGTCCGACTCCTGGCCCTATAACCGAGCAGTCCGTTTGCTTGAATGTTTGTCGAGAAAACCCTGTCCAGTACTCGTCCACTACGTGTAATCAGACATCAGAGCTAGAGCCCGAGACCTTCGATTGGCTGATCAGAACTGCAAATGTTCGCAGTCGCTCCTCCATTATCCTCACTCTGAATTGTTACTCGTCGACTTTGACAATCAACTCTAAGTCAAGCTGAATATGGAAACGACGCTCTGCATCCAATGCTACAGTGAAGACTTCATCTTATGCCCACCACCATGATGAACGACAACTCAAGCTACTGAATACATCTCCACTTATCTGCTCCCGACCTTTCTGATGTGACATACGTCAGGAACTGTGTTTGAACTTTGCATCGGACCGTGACTATGGCACCGCTACGTTACCAGCACCAAAACCAGGGCTTCCGTGCCGGTGAGTCAGGTCGTTAAATCCACGACATAAACTACTGAAACTCACGCATTTGCAGCCGCAGGGTTGGCATTCATCATCATCAAGACAGACTAATGGACACATCTCGGCGCCCGCGTTATTGGGCGATGCAGAGACTGACGATGCTAAAGCAATAACGCCGGCGAGGACAATTGCAGAGCAGAAACGCATTGTGTGTGAGGATGTGAGATCAAGTAAGTCTGAAGGGTTGGTAGGAAGACGCCGTGCTTTTATATGCTGAATAATATCCTTTTCTTCGTGGTTACAGTGGTTGTGCGTTTTTGGAAGAACCTATCCGTCCGAGTTGATCCACCGGGCTCCCGATGCGAGTGAGTCTGAACTTTTTCGAGTCTTGACCTGTCCATGCAGACGCTGATTGCTTTCGGCTGAATGCATCCAACACCACCGCATCATCAGCAAACTTGGACCCATCGAGTATAGGAGACGCTTATGAACCTGTTCCAGAGAGCGGATGTCGTCGAAAGGGTTATCAACGACTCGGTTTGCGAAGATCAAGATCTGCTAAATGACCACAAGTATGTGCTACGTGACATCATCCCGCCTGACGCTGACGACGACGACGCGGTAGACTAAGGTCCGAGCAGAGGGACTCGGTACAATGAGAAGGATCGCACTTGCCTACGTAATTCTTTGCGATGTGCGGGTGCCTCACAATCATACCGTGTGTTATGGACCCATGACAATGGTTTACCCTAGTCAAATCGAGAAGACTTAAAGAGTGTCGGAATCACTCACACCGTCACGGTGTACTGTGGCAGAGTTGTGAAATAACGTGGTATCCCCTGCCAGACCTTCAGGCGCCGGTCGTTCTTTATAAAATCTGACATACGTCATGCCAGCAAGGTTTGAGACTGTTTATCAGATTTAAAAGGCATGCCAGCAAGGAGTGGGCCGAGCATACAGGTTGAGACTCCAGGAATTCAAACTCACTCACATTGTATACTTTAGGGATTCCGATGGGTCAACGATGGATAGGTTCTTCCCAAAATGCATACCCATAACCACGAATAGCACAAGTTATTCAGCGTATAAAAGCAAGATGTCTTCCTAGTACTAACCCGAATTCAGATTTATTTGATCTCACATCCTCACACAAAATGCGTTTCTCCTCTGCAGTTGTCCTCGCCGTCGTTGTTGCTTTAGCATCATCAATATCTGCCATGCCCACTGACACTAGCATCGGGCTCTGTCCCGTTTTTTGCCACAAATCAAGTGAATGCAGCACCTGCTTTTACACCAAATGTGTAAGTTTCATTGGTTTGTGTCCTGGATTTAATGACATGACTCACCGGCATGGAAGACCTTCATTGTGTGCACGGCGTGACATAGCTATTTTGACGCGGTGCTGCCGCCAGGAAAGGTCGGGAACAGACTCGTATTGTGTAGCTTGTTGTTCATCCGGTATTTGAGAGCACAAGGTAGAGATGATGAAATTGAACTCGGTTCACTGAGCAGAGTAATGAATATTGATTGTAACGCAGCGATAATTTTTTTAGCGTCTGGTCTTTTGTTTCTGATAACAAGTGCAGCGGCAGCGCTGAGCGCGTACGGGCCATATCCTCACTCAAGTACTACTCACTAGTGCTGATCCTCGGATCATCCTCCACGTACGATTCTGAGTCCGTTGCGGTGGTGTTTGAGTCGAAATCAAAGTCGAGATCGGAGTTAGGATCAAGGCAAGCGCCTCTGTAAGCAGTGAGCACGGTAGCTTACCTGATTTCCCATAATCAACATAAATACTGTCTGCGATAGTCAAAGCTGAGCGCTGAGCTTTGATTATCACTGCCTTTTGGCGTAACTGTCAAGGGACGACAGTCTTAACTACTTACAGCCTCCTCCGCTTCCGATCGTGTCTTCGCCTCCTCGTTCTCGTGCATCAACAGTTCATTTCCTTTTCAAACACGGAGACCCAGACCAAAACGCGCGCGCAGAGTCCGCACAACATGCCCCTAACACGAATGGTATTCCCCATAACGCCCTCCCCACCCAGTACACCCACGCCCAGAAACACCCGCCGCCACAACTCGCGCTCGTCGTCGAGTCGTCGACGTCTTTGAAAAACCAATATCGACCGTTTCCAGTACCTTCCCCGCTTACATCGTGTCTGATCGTCAAGGTATTGATGTTTTGGAGGAGTTAAACACAGCGTGAGTGTAGTAAAATGGCATAGGAAATGCGAGTCGCGAGCTGTAGTCTATAGCCATAGGTGTGTTTTCGACTCTTTACTCTTTGTCTTCCATGTGCGCACGTACATTTGTAATGATACAATCTACAGGCAAATCGCTTGCTATGATGTGACGGCGGCTGGACAACAACCACTTCGCCGCATAATTCAGAATTGGATCGAGGTGCTTACGGTGGGTATGGTAAGTCGTTCGGAGCACCTTTCCGGATACACGGTATTTCCCCTCTGAGATGACTTGGAAGAGATGGACGCAGTCACGGTAGAACTGGGAAAATCAAAGTCAAAATCAAAATGATTGTTGAGACGAGTCGAAAGTCAAAGTTGGGAGCCGTGTGACATCGGTGTGTTTGACAGCTATCGATATCATATCGTGCGCATATGCTTATAATTACGAATTTACATTCTACAGTTATAATCATGTGAAGCAGCTTTTCTATTCACATTGCGCCTATCTAGATCATGTCGAACGTTGTTGAGAAACAATCAAAGTCAAAAGTCAAAGTAGACGGGACCTAGGTATGTTTTTATTTGGTACATCGTGTACACATACTTATAATTGTACGATCTACAGGCCCAGCCCGTCTGCGGCGATGCAGCAGGAGCAACAGTCACTGACGCAAACGCTCACGTAGACCAATCTGCATGTTCCTCAATGGTACTCTTTTTCTGTCTTCACATTATATCTGACATTTCTCAATCGAACGAAAATTACGCCAACTCCACCAATGTTTTCCTGATGGCGCGTCGATCAGATCTAGTAATCTGTACTAGTAACTCGCGCGTCAGTACTAACGGCCATACTGCACCGATGTGAAAGCAGAAACACAACTCACGTGCACATCAACAACCAGCTCTGCCACGCAGGTGAGTCATGTTATCAAACCCAGGAAAACTACTGATACTCACGCAATATGATGGCTCCGGGCAGGCGTTGCATCGTTTATCAGTTAAGCAAAAAATCCAACAGTGCTCGGCGGCAGCGTCAACGGGCGTGGCAGAGATCGATGATGCCAAAGCAGCAGCGATGGCGAGGACCATTGCAGGGGAGAAACGCATTGTGTGTGAGGATGTGATGTGGGATCAAATAAATCTGCAGGATTAGTAGGAAGACATCTTACTTTATAACGTTCTTTATGGTTTTAGGAAGAACCTATCCATCGTTGATCCACCAGAATCCCCTCACTAGCCTCGCGTCACGCGAATGTCCGAGCTTTGAAAGTCTCCCGGCGGGCCCAAAATTCTTACGTGGTCGTGCTGCATTCGACCATATAATATCTGTAATGCCAGCAGATGCATTGCCAAGCAATGGCATGGAGCGATTGAAGATCCCTCCACCAGTGAATGATAACCTCGAATCTGATAACCCGTACATCATGCATCATGATTAAAACGGTATGATCAGAGACAAACTCAACTTGATCTCAACCTCCGAGTCAGTGCGAGTTGCAAATACTCATGACATGATTACAGCCGTGTATGCTTAGCAAGAATCCGTCACAAGTCCATACTTCGTAGCAACGCTTCTGTTTAATAATGTATAGTATAGCGGTGCTTCCGCACCAGTCCCCGACTCCCGATTGCGCTTACCCATGTTACAATGTACCATCCATCTGCGAACTATCACACCAATCCAACAACACATTCAAGTATGTTCCCCTTCACGTATGAGCAGTAAGCTGAATACTCGTTATCAACCTTTTGCTGTCGAGTTCGGAGGACGCGATTCCATCAAATCTACGTCTTTTCAATCACAGTACTATCATGATTGTCGTTTCGCGTCTTCGCACCCGACTGTATTAATGGAAGAAAAATGATGCCAAAAAGCTTATTATCAAACCACCTACGGTAAAGAAGAGTTGCTCGAATGCCCGGATTCAAATACTTCACTCACGATAGTCTGATTCGCGACTTCTCAGGTGTCCGACATCTGGGAGGTTACTAATCAGATTATCGAATGAGTCATTGCAGTAGACACATGATAAGGGGTACCAAACTCGGCTGTTCGGACCAGAGGATATTGAGGGCGGGACCAGCCAACCGGGAGCAGGTCATCGCCACATTCGCCAAGTCCGTCGTGGAGAACTCGAGGTGTTCTAACACGGAATAACTGATGTCGTCAAAATTAAAAGCGTCCTCTCCATCCTCAGCCCAAAACATCTCCTCAAGTTCCACAACTCTCACCCATATACTCTCCATCGCACCAACAGCTGAGTGCAAATACCCATGGTGACGTCTCGCAAAGTGCCTGTTTGCTAGAACCTCCACCCTCTGGACAAAAACTCCGGCGTCATCCAGTTGTTTGTTAGTTGAAACTTGACGAATCGCATTCGCAGTATTGTCTTCTGAGTCACGGGTGCGATAAAAAACGGCTTAATGTGCAGCCCACAGCGCAGATATCAGCAAGGATCTCAGCCATAGTTTAAAGCGGGTAGCGATATCATTTTGAGAAGATGTGCAGAGCGTGCTGATACCCATACGAAGTTTTCGAACCGTGGGAGAAATGAACACAGCTTTGCAGACCGACTGACGCATGGGAAAATTTTTGTGTTCGACAGAGCCGAGGCTCCCCCACTAATGTGGGAGTCGGGGATTAATAATATTAATTAATTAATTCCTTACACGTCTTATCTAGACAATTCCCAAAATTCCATGCCCAAGTGCACCGATGGTTTCCTGATGGGCCACGTTGATCAACTCGACCAATCACTAGTCACTCGCGCGTCAGTGCCAACGGTCATCCTGCATCGATGTGAAAGTGGAAATATGGCTCACATGGCAGAAAGGAAGGATCTGCCTGGCATGCAGGTGAGCCATGTTATCAAATCCAGGAAAACGACTGATACTCGCAAGTCTACAAGTTATAGGCGATAATCATGTGAAGCAGCTTTTCCGTTCACATTGCGCCTATCTAGATCATGTCGAACGTTGTTGAGAAACGATCAAAGTCAAAAGTCAAAGTAGATGGGACTTAGGTATGTTTTTATTAGGTCTATCGTGTACACATACTTATAATTGTACGAAACGCTGCACCGTAGACCGATCTGCACGCTCCTCAATGGTACTCTTTTTCTGTCCGCACATCATATCTATGTAACATTTCTCAATCGAACAGAAATTACGCCAACTCCACCAATGTTTTCCTGATGGCGCGTCGTTCAACTCTACAAATCACTAGTAACTCGCGCGTCAGTGCTAACGGCCATACTGCACCGATGTGAAAGCAGAAACACGACTCACTTGGCAGAGCTTATACCAGGCCTGCCACGCAGGTGAGTCATGTTATCAAACCCAGGAAAACTACTGATACTCACGCAAAATCCCCCCGGGCAGGTATCGCATTGTCCATCATCCGAGCAAAAGAAGGCACATTTCTCGGCGGCAGCGTCAACGGGCGTGGCAGAGATCGATGATGCCAAAGCAGCAGCGATGGCGAGGACAATTGCAGGGGAGAAACGCATTGTGTGTGAGGATGTGATGTGGGATCAAATAAATCTGAAGGAAGACACCTTACTTTATAACGTTCTTTATGGATCTAGGAAGAACATATACATCGTTGCAACGTTTCCACCGGAATCCCCTTACTAGCCTCGCGTCACGCGAATGTCCAAGCTTTGAAAGTCTCCCGGCGGGCCCGAAATTCTTACGTGGTCGTGCTGCATTCGACCATATAATATCTGCAATGCCAGCAGATGATTGCCAAGCAATGCCGTGGAACGATTGAGTCAGTGAAGATCCCTCCACCAGTGAATGATAACCTCGAATCTGATACCCCGTACATCATGCATCATGATTGAAACGGTGTGATCAGAGACTCAAACTCCAAACTCATGGCACTTGATCTCAACCTCCGCGCGAGTCAGTGCGAGTACTAACAGCCGTGTATGTACTATGCTTAGCAAGAATCCGTCACAAGTCCATACTTCGTAGCAATGAATATTACAGACCTTTCGGAAAGTCTTGACTCACGTGTTTGAAATGGTTCAAAAATAGTAAAAATGTCGAAAATTCAATTAAATCACTTTCGAGTTTTGTATGCCTCTGAACGGCTTCAAAAACATCACATCTCACAAGTTTCTCACCCAGACTCGTCATGGTCTACCAGAGGATCAGTCGTGATCGGAAAGAACGAGCCTTGTACCTGCTTTTGGAGGAAGGATGGGACATTGACCGCATTGCTGTTGCTCTCGGAGTATCGTCAAGAAGTATAGAGCGGTGGGAGGCACATTATGACGAACACGGACATATCAACCCTTCTACGCCAATCATGGGTCGCCCTCGCTTGCTGGATCAAGTTATGACAGACGAGATCCACGAGCTGCTAGCTGAAACCCCATCACTGCTACTTGACGAGATCAGCGAATGGCTCGCCATATACCACGATCAGCCAATATCGACGACAGCTCTCCACGAGAACCTCAGGGACCTTGGTCTCACCTACAAGCGCTTGAGGAGGGTCGCGGCTGAACGTGATGACGGTTTCCGAGCTGATTGGTTGCACAACATGACAACCAACTATACAGCTGAGCAGCTCGTGTTCCTGGACGAGTCAAGCAAAGATGACCGCACCATACTCCCTAGATATGGTTGGTCACTCAGTGGACAAACCCCCTTTGACAGTGTCCGCTTGAACAGGGGCATTCGATACAGCGTGCTGCCGGCTCTCACCATTGACGGCTATATGGCTGTCCGAGTCGTTGAGGGATCTATAGACGGCGCAGAGTTCTACGATTTCGTTGTCAACGACGTAGCAAGTATATCGTTTTCGGTGTCTGAATCTCCGCTGATCGAATCTAATGTAGTTGCCCAGTATGAACCCATTCCCGGGCCCCAATAGTGTGATTGTCCTCGACAACTGTTCCACTCATAAGAGTGATGCCTTACGAGAAGCTGTAGAGGCATCTGGTGTGCCAATTGCTACTTTACTTCGCCTGCAAGTATCTGACACATTCGTAGGTTGTTTACTTATTTTTCTGCCGCCATACTCTCCAGATTTCAATCCGATCGAGGAGAGCTTCAGTTGCTGTACGTTCGACTACATTTCATTGTAGTTTGTCACTCACACTTCCTCTACAGTGAAGAAATGGTTTCGACGGCATTGGAGAGATCTCCGACACAGCCAATTCCCTGAGCAGGACCTCCGTGAAGCTTGCTTCAGGGCCATAAATGCCGAAAATGCTCGAGGCTGGTATATGCATAGTGGCTATCTGTAGCGCGGACAATATTACGCGGAGGGGAGTAGTAGTTTATAGCTGCATTTACGTTTACGGGGTAACAATATACGGGTATGAATATCTACGAAAGTCATGTAAGATTAATAATTATCAGAGTTTAACGAATGGTAAATGTGCGAATAAACGGCGGGAATATCACATTGTAGATCTCGAGTGCGGTCCCGAGATGACCTACTAAGCAAATGGGTTTTCTGCTTTGCTGGCAACATAGGCATTCAAGATACGTATGCGAGCAAGTGGAGGTACTGCAGCCCATTCCCAAATATCAGCACCTAAAGCATCCAGCTTGTCGCCAACTTTGAAGCCGAGTTTTTTAAGACTCTGGCAGTCCTCGTCGTCCAGAGCATATTTTTGACACCATTCCTCCACCGGATTCTTGGTAACCTGTGCCAGCGCAGCTGAAATGCTGGCAGATGCACCGAAATGCTGGTGTGTGCAGCCCGGCCCCAGGTGGTGCGCTACTGGACTTGGAGTTGGTGGTACAAATTGCTGCATGTGTAGAGGGTGCATGTTCCATGGTACGAAAGGGTACAATGGGGATGAGAATTGCTGCAGCGAAGGGTTTGGGAGGTTCCACGGTGACATTGAAGGGAAGAACGGTTGGTCAGACATGTTCGAAGCACGAGGAGTCTGTGGTGTCTGAGGCAGTGTTGAATCCTTGATGCGATCCTTAGGGTTGAAGAAATTACTGCCGAGGGGAATCCGCCCATATGAGGTTTGCTTGCGAAGCTGGCAGATATCATATATATGTGTCACAGTAGACAATGATGATGTACGTACAATGGAATTCGCCCAAACTTTCATTCTATTGGAGTTCAAGTCAAAATGCCAGCCTTGTGGTTCTTGAACATAGCAGCGGATCGAAGGGTGAGTTGCACAAGTACCAATCTCGTGCTCGTCGTTCAGTCTCTCCAGGATTGGTGCAATTTGATCATCAAATGAAAGCTGCGCATCATTTCAATGTCAGCAATTTCACTTGCTGTCACCGTGAGCACTCACTTTTCTCCCATACAAGCTACCATCATCTTGATGTTTTTCAGGAATATCCAGAATCGGAGCAGGTGCAGCTTGACGTCCATGTTTGGTAGGTCTCGGAGTTGTGAGTGCAACAATGATGATTGCGGAGTCTGGATCTTTCATTCCTTGAATTTGCTTCTTCATGGTTTCATAGCCAACAGCATCCTTCAAAGGAAGAGGATTTTTCTTCTGGAAGCTCCACTTTGTGCTAGACATATCAATATTCTCCCTCTCGACGTTGGCAAACACCACTATTTCATCAACAAACTGGTGCCAACTCATCTTCGGAGTGATGTTGAAAGGACCATCTGAAACAGGTGGCTGCTTCACGAATTTGTCGCCCTTGGGAGTCTTGCCTCTCTCCAACACCGGTGGCTGGGCAATCTCAACATACACAGGTACGGAGAAGTCCTTTGGGCCTTCTTTGCGAGGTCGTCCACGTGAGCGAGGCTTGATAACATTCTTCGTACCAGGGTTATGATGCTTTTTTGCATGCTTCGAAGCTTTAGAAGGCTTTAACTTCTTGCTTGCATTGGCTGAAGGATCTTCTGCCTCGGAGGTATCTGCAGCACAGTCGACATCATATTTCCGCTTCGATAGCTTACTACCCATCACTGAGCCAGCAGGGATCCGAATCTTCAGTGCAGGCTGCTTGGCATAAATTGCATCTGCCTAGGTGTCAGCTTATTCCCGTCGAGTAACAAGGAGGTAGTCACTGTAACCTTTGATCACTTGTAGCTCAGGAGCAAGCTCTAACTCAGGCTCCGAGTCATCGTCCCCATAGGTTTCATCACCATCCTCGCCCGAGGAGTCTTCCATACCACCAAGATTACCATGTTCTTCGTCTAAAATGTTGCCAGATTCTATATGGATACCATCAACAGATTCTTCATCAGAGTGTTGTGAATGGGTGGCATCTTCCTCGTCGGAGCATTCAGTTACTGTATTAGACATAATCTAACGTTCAAAAGAGTGTCAGTTATGCTTTTCTGCTCGACTTTGAAGGAGAGTGGTGCAAGTTTGCTGATTTTTCGATTTAATTGAATTTTCGACATTTTTACTATTTTTGAACCATTTCAAACACGTGAGTCAAGACTTTCCGAAAGGTCTGTAATATATAGTATTCCTTACACATGCACGTCTTATCTTCCTGATTGCATCAGGAAAAACCTCCTGGCAAAAATTTCGATAATCGTTGATAAAATCCAAGAATTAGGTCTAATTAGCAGCCTTAGGAGAATTAGGAAGATTATATAGTTTAGAAGGACTTTTTAACCCCCTCCTCAGTGTTGGATAATTATCAAGATTTAGCTGATATTAGACATAATAGTGTTGAATTGCAGAAGCCGTTATTAGAAATGTTGGTTCACAGATCACGCGTCCCAGGCAATGTTACAAGAACAAAAGACTAATATTGGATTAAAACATGTGTATTAAAGTAATTGCGAAACAGCTGACGACGAGGGTATGAGGAATTTCGGTACAATCACTAATGAATGCACAATATACAGGAATGGATCAGCACCGTGACTACAGAACCTAATCGTCGGCCATGCCATCCAAGTCGAGTAGCGACAGAGCATTTCGATGCTCACTGGCGAGATGATCATTGCCCTTCTGTTTCAAAGCCCTGCGAGTAGCGTCAGTAACCAGCGTGTCAAAACGGCACCATCCACACCAGCGAAACTTACTGTACAGCTTCGAAAATGTCAGCCATCATACAGTGAAACTTTCCAGGTGCGTCCTTCTTCAAACCCTCGAGAAAGTTGACATGGAAAATATATGTTTCACTGAATTGATTCCCGGTAAAGTTGAACTTTCCCGGTGAACCAAGCGTCTTCCAGAAAAGGGCCGCGTAGATCTTGAAAACAAATGAGCACAGCATGAAGGCTTGGTGGAAAGAACATTACTGCTGTTGCCACCAGCGCCAGCAATGGAATGGGGACTTCGGGGCGTTTGGCCTTGTTCCTCGCAATTTCGACAAAACGCGCCGAAAATCTGACGCCGATGGACTTCGCACCATCGAAGACTCCGTCGTGTAGCAGAAAAATCAGTAGTTCACCCTGGTAGGGCTTTTTCCCTATGGGCAAAGCATCGTCGTTGGACTGTTGAAGAGGGAAGTTAGGAAGAGAATAGAATGGTCGAGGAAGGAGAAAAGATATGGGAATACGATAAAGAACCCGCTCCTGGGTGTTGGCGAAGGAGGAAAGATATGGGAATACGATAAAGAACCCGCTCCTGGATGTTGGCGAAGGAGGGAAGGGACAGAGTGAACTCACATCAAACCTCAAGGCATATACATATGCGTGCTGCTCCATGAGTTTTTTCGCCTTGACGATGTTGTTGCTGAGACGGAAGTAGCTATCGATGTTCGCGCATGCAGCGACTTTCAGATCACGCCGCAATAATGGGATCCGGGGCTCGACCTCAAGTAATACAAATGATAGTTAACGAAAATCCGCAAATTGAGACATGCAAACGACTTACCAAGCTACCAAGGAGAGCAGCATACTGAGCGTCTGTTTGAAGGCGTTTTTTGATGGCTTTGATGCTGCGATTCTCGGCCACCGTTAGCAAAGACTGGAGTGATACCTGGTTTTTGTCGACGAGCTCGGGGTAAGCATTGACGAAGATAATATGACCCTTAGCGTCAATAATGGCATCCCGGACTACTCGCCGAGTCTCCAGGTTCTGATCGAGTAGTTTGACGTTTCCTTTCTCCGTTCGAACGAGAGAAGCTGCAGAGGCGACCTTCTGGACAACTTCAATGTCGCTGGAGGGAGGTTCCAAGGAGTCACCACGAGTAGTGGATTCTTCAACTGACTCTGAGACAGCGTTGTCGACATCGCGCCACATTGGAGTCTGAAGGGAGTCTGTAGTATCAGCGTAGAGTATATAATAGTATGGACTCACCTCCTCGGCTTGCTTTCGCTCTCTGGCGGATTGCTTCAAGTCACGGTTGTTGCCACGTGATTGAACAAGCGAAGGCATCTTCCGAAACTCAGAATCAGCAGGATCAGCTTGGGTAAACCAGTGCAACTACTAACCTCGTCTGAGAGCATCAAGGCAGTGGCCTCTGGTTCTTCGCCCTCACTCTCCTCGCAGTCGACATCAGTATCAATGCCATTTGGTGGCTTGTCCTCAAGATCTTCGTCGGAGTCGAACATCGCGGTCACATCGCGCATCGCATAAGTGCGACAGAGTTTCTTAGGACGGGCAGCTGGGATGGTGCACATCATGATAGTAAGTAAGATTCAAACCTTTTGTCATCTATAACTCACCTCGATTTTTTTCAGGTCGCGAGTCCTCTGAGTCGCTACCATGGCCACTAGAGCCATACCCATCATCCGATTCCTCATTCACAAAGGTACGCTGACGCTCTACCATCAAAGTTAGTACTTATCGCTATGATTTCAAGATTAAATGTGTGATGTACTCAGTTTTGAAGGCAAACCCTGGTCAATCTGAGCAACCGCACTTGGCACTGGTCGTTTCGCTTTGGTGGGTGGTTTGGTAGATGGTTTGGTGGGTGGTTTGGTAGATGGTTTGGTGGGTGGTTTGGTAGATGGTTTGGTGGGTGGTTTGGTAGATGGTTTGGTGGGTGGTTTGGTAGATGGTTTGGTGGGTGGTTTGGTAGATGGTTTGGTGGGTGGTTTGGTGGGCGGCCTACTCGCCGGTGGGTTGGGAGGTGCTTGAGTCTGTTGAAGAACTTTTCTTGCCGACTTTTCAGGCATCCAAACTGAAGTAGCAGGTGAGCATTGAATTCTCTGATTTCAAGCCTAACCGAAATCGCTTGCTTACTGGCTTTTTCCATAGCTTTTTTCTTCGCATTACGGGGCTCTATCCAAGCCCAGTGAGAAGCTGCCGTCTCGCCGATCTTCAAAATAATATGCTTAACTCACCATGAGAATTAAGAGGTGCGTACATGCTATACTGGATTGCAAGGACAGGAAGCTAACTGAATGAATGTTCAGGATACGAAAAGAGCGGGAGGGGGGGGAGATAAAAAATTGACAACGCTGTTAGATTTTTCATTGTCATTTTTAACGGTGACGTTGTGTGCATTGCAGTGCATCGGTGGCAGTTCCGAGTCGTTAGGTGAGTTCATTTTACCTCAGACTCTGAATTTACCTTTACCTCAGACTCACTAGGATATTTGCGCGTATATCGGCCGCGTTGATCCACCACTCCCTCACCCTTCACCTTATCTTTGGCACTAAGTGTCCTTTAATCCGTCCGCCCTTCACTTCGGCCAATACTGCTCGTTGGGCACTGGTCTACTTCCTGATTCCTGTCTTCCGCATATGCTGTTCGGATGCGGGTCCTGGCTCTCGACCTCTCGGCGCCTCAAAAATTTTGTTCATTATTGCATTTCAAGGGGTGCCGGAGGCAGTTACCGGTGAGTTCAATTCGCCGTCAAGGGTTCACCTCCATCTCTAATAGCGTCTACTAGTACTCCCTCTCCCTGAAAGAACTTGCGTTTACATTATATCACGCCTATGCGCTTCCCACTCCCGTCTACTATCACTCCCTCCCGCTCCCGTCTACTACTACTCCCTGAAAGAACTTGCGTTTACATTATGTCACGCCTATGCTCTTCCCACTCCCGTCTACTACTACTCCCTCCCGCTCCCATCTACTATACTACTCCCTGAAAGAACTTGCGTTTACATTATGTCACGCCTATGCTACTACTAATCCCACTCCCGTCTACTACTACTCCCTCCCGCTCCCGTCTACTATACTACTCCCTGAAAGAACTTGCATTTACATTATGTCACGCCTATGCTAATCCCACTCCCGTCTACTACTCCCTCCCGCTCCCGTCTACTACTACTCCCTGAAAGAACTTGCGTTTACATTATGTCATGCCTATGCTAATCCCACTCCCGTCTACTACTCTCTCCCGCTCCCGTCTACTATCCTAATCCCACTCCCGTCTACTACTCCCTCCCGCTCCCGTCTACTACTCCCTCCCGCTCCCGTCTACTACTCCCTCTACCAGGAAGAACTTGCGTTCACATTATGTCACGCCTATGCGCGTGCCACATGTTCTGTCTCAATTCCCGCTCCCATTCACCTCGATTGGGTGCCGAATATAATGTTGTCCTGCATTTCAAGGGGGCTCGGAGGCAGTCAATTTGGTATGTTCAATTTGAGGGTCTAAACATTACTCAGGCTAACCTCAACCCTCTCATCCTCTACCCTCAAGCAGATACTGCCTCTCTCTCTCTCTATCGTTGGTCGGGGGCGTTTACACCCTCACCCTCTATTGTTGGTCCGTCTGTAGCGTTGATCAGGGGCGCTGTCTACTCCCTCTACACCCCACCCTCTATCGTTGGTCGGGGGCGCTGTCTACTCCCTCCCTCTCTCTATCGTTGGTCGGGAGCGCTGTCCTCTACACCCTCACCCTCTACACCCTCACCCTCTACACCCTCACCCTCTACACCCTCACCCTCTACACCCTCTCATCCTCTACCCTCAAGCAGATACTGCCTCTCTCTCTCTCTATCGTTGGTCGGGGGCGTTTACACCCTCACCCTCTATTGTTGGTCCGTCTGTAGCGTTGATCAGGGGCGCTGTCTACTCCCTCTACACCCCACCCTCTATCGTTGGTCGGGGGCGCTGTCTACTCCCTCCCTCTCTCTATCGTTGGTCGGGAGCGCTGTCCTCTACACCCTCACCCTCTACACCCTCACCCTCTACACCCTCACCCTCTACACCCTCACCCTCTACACCCTCACCCTCTACACCCTCACCCTCTACACCCTCACCCTCTATCGTCTAACCGTCTGTAGCGTTGGTCAGGGGTGTTTCTCTATTCCCTCCGTCTGTATCGTTGGTCGGGGGCGTCTCTCTACTCCCTCATTCTCTATCGTTGGTCGGGGGTGTCTCTTCCTCACTTCTACCCTTTGCCCCCCTTGTCTCACTCCCTCACCTCTACCCCCCTTGTCTCTACCCCCCTTGTCTCTAACACAATGTCCGCAAGCTGCCCAGCTTGTGGACAGGACAATCTCACTGTCACAGGCCTCAGTCATCATCTCTCAAAGAGCCGAAACCCTGATTGTCGAGCGCTGTACAATCACTCACGCTCCCAGATACACGCCAACACTAGTGAACCGCAACTTGATGACGAGTTGGAATGGCCTGATAATGATGGAGGGTATGACATGGAAGAGTTTGAGTGGGCTCGCGAGGGATCTGGCCATGGTAGTGATGCGGATGAGGGAGCGGATGATGGATGGGATGATGAAGCAAATAACGAACCTGAGTGGGAGCCTCCGGTTGATCAGCAACATGACCATGGTGACATGGATGCCATGGATGATTTGGCCGCTGATGAAGCAACCGGTCAAGAACAACGCCATGGTCACCAGGAGATTCAAGAACGCGCCCAAGGGCAGCATGGTTGTGTTATCGCGCCCTATCCAGACTCGCGTGCTGGGCAACCTATTTCTAACAATCATACTGCCAACGTTGCGTATGGTGCGCATCTTTCCAATGCCGACCAGGAGAATACATATCACCCATTTGCATCTAAGATGGATTGGGAGGTCGCAAGATGGGCAAAACTTCGTGGACTCAGTTCGACTGCGTTGTCTGACTTACTGGCTATCGAGGGGGTAAGTCGGTCACCTTTCATTTTCTGGTTCATGTACTTATGTTCATTGCAGGTCAGTGAATGCCTGTCGCTCTCTTTCAAGAACGCGAACGAGCTTAATGCCATCGTCGACCGTGAGCTTCCAACAGGCCGGCCAAAGTTCAAACGAGAGCAAATCATTGTTGCGGGAGAAGCCTTCGACGTCTATTATCGCGATGTGATTGAATGTGTCAAGTCGCTGTACAGTGATCCTGATTTCGCGAGATACCTTGCGTTTGTGCCTGAGCGTCATTATGCCGATGAGGATGAGACAGTTCGTCTGTTTCACGATATGCATACAGGAAAATGGTGGTGGGATACACAGGTATGTTGCATTGACTACGTCTACCATACGATACTAATGATACTTCAGAAAAAACTCGATCAGCACAGCCCAGGCGGCACCATAATTCCAATCATCATCTCGTCCGACAAAACCCAAGTAACCTTGTTCCGCAACAAATCTGCTTACCCTGTCTATCTCACCATCGGCAACATCCCAAAAGAAATTCGACGCAAGCCATCACGCGGTGCCCATATACTTCTGGCATATTTGCCATGCACACGCCTCGATCATATTTCTAACAAAGCTTCACGCCGCCGAACTTTGGCAAACTTGTACCATGCTTGCATGAGCCGTGTTCTCGCTCCCCTGAAATCTGTTGGACTGGATGGGATTACTATGGCGAGTGGGGATGGTACTCTCCGCCGTTGCCACCTACTGTTTGCGAGCTTTGTCGGCGACTACCCAGAGCAACTCCTTGCTACTGGGATAAAGTTCGGAGAGTGTCCCAAATGCGATATTGAGGCTGATGAAACGGGGAGCAATACAGCACCATATCATTTACGAAGACTGCGCGAAGTGTTAGATGCGCTCGCTACTCTGGATGAAGGCAGTATGTCTTTCGTTCGAGCTTGCTCAGCAGCAGGGATCAAGCCCATAATTCATCCCTTCTGGGAAGACCTCCCGTTCGCGAATGTTTTCCGTGCAATCACACCAGATGTGTTGCACCAGTTATATCAAGGACTAGTCAAACATCTCTTAGGCTGGTTGAAGGCTGCTTGTGGTGCGGCTGAAATCGATGCTCGTTGTCGGCGACTTCCTCCCAACCATCATATACGTCTGTTCACCAAGGGCATCACTGGCCTCTCGCGTATCAGTGGGACCGAACACTCGCAAATCTGCCGCTTTCTTCTGGGTATCGTAATTGGTATACGTTTGCCCAATAATCTTAATGCAAACCGACTTCTACGAGCTGTCCATGGTCTCCTCGATTTTCTCTACCTCGCACAATATCCGTGTCATAGTTCGGAGACCCTACAACTACTCAACGACGCACTCGGTATTTTTCACGAGAACAAAGACATTTTTGTTGATCTCGGTATCCGAGACAATTTCAATCTACCGAAGCTGCATGCCACTCGGCACTACTCGTACATGATTATGATGTTGGGCACAACAGATAATTATAATACAGAGTATACAGAAAGACTACACATCGACTACGCAAAAGACGCTTACCACGCTACCAATCACAAGGACGAGTTCGCGCAGATGACACGGTGGCTCGAACGCAAAGAAAAAATACTGCGCCATGACAAGTATGTCAACTGGCGACTTGCTGGTGATGTCGAGTCTGAGCCCCACCATTCACGTCCTCCAGATATGACCTTCCGCCGCCTTCAGACTATGCCCAAACACCCTACTGCAAAAGCTGTCACTATAGACAGATTAGTTGACGACTACGGGGCTACCTTTTTCCGCGAGGCACTTGCTCGCTATATCACACAGCTCAGGCATGCCGAGGATCCTAACCCCCTCCATGAGCGAGCACTGGAAATATTGGCCCGCGACATCCATTTCCCGTTTCGAACGCTTCCTGTTTTCCACAAGATCAAGTGGGTCTCCGTCGACTCTCGTGGCCACGGCGACGCAACCGTCACGTTGGATTCGGTTCACGTGAGACCACAACGGAGATCGGGTTCTGGTCTGCTGCCCCGTCGTTCAGACACAGTGCTGGTGAACCTGGGTGTGAATACAGAAGTCGTTAGCGCAGGTATAGAAGGTAAGTCAGCAACGAGTATTCACAAGGATAATGGTGACTCACAGTTGACTGGCTCAAGCACTCCGCGTTGGTCAAGTGCGAGTCGTTTTCTCACTACCTTCAAAATCTCTCCCGCTCCTCTTTCCACCAACAGTCCAGGTTCCTAGCCACCTGGCTTATATCGAGTGGTTCTCGCCGTTTGCGTTGGCTCCCGATCGACACCACGGCCTTTACAAGGTCTCGCGTTCCTTTCTTGGTGGTGCAAAAGTCGCAAGCATTGTGCCATTGTCGAAGATCGTGCGGAGTGCCCATCTTCTACCGAACTTCGGCGCCGTCGTCCCGCGAGAGTGGTCCAGTGATACAGTTCTAGATGACTGTGACACTTTTTGGTTGAACTCGTATCTAGATAGATTCACTTACTGTATTTTCAAATAAGTCTTGATAATTCCATTGTACATTATCGTCTTCTAGCCGTTTTATTCCTAAAACTTGAAATTAGATAGAATTATCAAAATAACATCATTTAGCGCAAATTATTACAATTTTTGCCCAGGAGGCTTTTCCTGATGTGAACCAAAATTCCATGCCCGAGTGCACCGATGGTTTCCTGATGGGCCACGTTGATCAACTCGACCAATCACTAGTCACTCGCGCGTCAGTGCCAACGGCCATCCTGCATCGATGTGAAATACGACTCACATGGCAGAAAGGAAGGATCTGCCATGCAGGTGAGCCATGTTATCAAATCCAGGAAACCTCAGCTGATACTCACGCATTGACACACAAGTCTACAAGTTATAGGCGATAATCATGTGAAGCAGCTTTTCCGTTCACATTGCGCCTATCTAGATCATGTCGAACGTCGTTGAGAAACAATCAAAGTCAAAAGTCGAAGTAGATGGGACCTAGGTGTGTTTTTATTAGGTCCATCGTGTACACATACTTATAACTGTACGAAACTTGAACGCTGCACCGTAGACCGATCTGCACCCTCCTCAATGGTACTCTTTTTCTGTCCTCACATCATATCTATGTAACATTTCTCAATCGAACGAAAATTACGCCAACTCCACCAATGTTTTCCTGATGGCGCGTCGATCAACTCTACAAATCACTGATAACTCGCGCGTCAGTGCTAACGGCCATACTGCACCGATGTGAAAGCAGAATCACGACTCACTGTGCAGATCTTATACCAGGCCTGCCACACAGGTGAGTCATGTTATCAAACCCAGGAAAACTACTGATACTCACGCAATATCCTCCCCCCGGGCAGCTGTCGCATTGTCTATCATGCATGCAAAACCAATCACATGTCTCGGCGGCAGCGTCAACGGGCGTGGCAGAGATCGATGGTGCCAAAGCAGCAGCGATGGCGAGGACAATTGCAGAGGAGAAACGCATTGTGTGTGAGGATGTAATGTGGGATCAAATAAATCTGAAGGAAGATACCTTACCTTATAACGTTCTTTATGGTTTTAGGAAGAACCTATCCATCCGGAATCCCCTTACTAGCCTCGCGTCACGCGAATGTCCAAGGTCTCCCAGGCACGAAGTTCTTACGTGGTCGTGCTGCATTCGACCATATGATATATGTAATGCCAGCAGATTGCCAGGCAATGGCGCGGAACGATTGAAGATCCCTCCACCAGTGAATGATAACCTCGAATCTGACGCCCCGTACATCATGCATCATGATTGAAACGGTATGATCAGAGATTCAAACTCCAAACTCAACTTGATCTCAACCTCCGAGTCAGTGCGAGTTGCAAATGTTCAAACGTTCATCACATGATAACAGCCGTGTATGCTTAGCAACTTGAACAATCCGTCACAAATGCATACTTCGTAGCAACGCTTCTGTTACCGTCTTGATTTTTTTGTTCTTGTTGAGGCTAAGCCGCAAAGGGGCATACTACTTCAGGCCTCAGGCTTCAAATTTCAAATCTTACATTTTGATTTGTCTCTCCTACAATCCGAGTCTACTAATTAGTCTATGCGTCGTTTCTTGTGCATGCGTTTCCTCGCATGCATCAAAATAACAGTACGTACGGTCTTTCACTTGTGACGCAGCCTGAGCTTTTCCTTCCACATAGTAGTCCTATCTAGATCTTGTCGAACGTTGATGAAATGATCAAAGTCGAAAGTCGGAATAGAGGGCTGTACGCCGGTATACGGGACCTAGGTGTGTCTTTAATATTTATTAGGTCCATCGTGCGCATATATAATCGTACGATTTACAGGCATGTTGACTGATCTACACGCTCCTTAATAGGTGTTCTTACACGTCTTATCTAGACATTTCCTGATTGAACCAAAATTCCATGCCCAAGTGCACCGATGGTTTCCTGATGCCACGTTGATCAACTCGACCAATCACTAGTCACTCGCGCGTCAGTGCCAACGGCCATCCTGTATAGATGTGAAAGTAGAAATACGACTCACATGGCAAAAAGGAAGGATCTGCCATGCAGGTGAGTCATGTTATCAAATACAAGAAAACTACTGATACTCACGCAAGCCTTTAGATACGGAGGCGTCGGGCAGGTGTTGCATTGACTATCAGTTAAGCAAAAAATCCAACAGCGCTCGGCCTCAGCATCAGTTGGCGTGGCAGAGATTGATGATGCTAAAGCAGCAACGACGGCGAGGGCCATTGCAAAGGAGACACGCATTGTTTGTGACTCGTGTGATATGGGATCTGATAATTTTGAAGGGTTAGTAGTAGAAAGACACCTTGCTTTTATATGCTGAACATTGTTGTGAAAATGTTCTTCCGTGCGTGATTGTGTTTTCAAATAGACGCACATCTACAACTTTGCCAGCAGATCTTGCCAGCTAAGGTGTCACTGTTGAGCAAGGATCCGCCACACTCACTTGCATACTTCGTAGGACTTGAAGCAATAGTTTATGTCGCCGCGCGCCTCCCGCTCGTCTTTTTCAAGCAACTACATCAGTGAACGTTCAAGGAAGCATCAGATCTCACACTTCGGTCCATCTTGTGTTTCCTCGTATGTATCAATATGATTCTTTCACTAGTTCAGTCTGGTCGTGATCGCCATTTAATCACCATGCTAGATGTCTATGATATGAATTGTCTGGTTTCGATTTTTGACATCCAAAATGACCATTGAGGCTCACCGTGCAAGTAAAACCATGGTTATTCCATGGTTTACACAGCAGGATACTCCGGGTGCTGAAAACTCTCCACCACGTGTTGGACCCCTCCTTGAAGAACACTCTGGCTAGTTAACGAGCTGAAACAATGTGAAGTCCAGATATGCAGTCTCACATTGACAAAAAAAACACCAGGAACCTCTGTCCTACCTGAATCAGATATCAGAATTTGTCGTGTCCTTCACGCGCTTTGCTTTGGACTACATCAAAGTTATCTGGACTCTGGAGCCCGCGTGGGCTTTGCATGTATGTAAGGGATACAGAAAGTCTGGTCTCGTGTGCTGATTCGGTGTAGAAATTCCTTACTTAAGGCGTCTGATGGTAAGTGAAGTTCGAGATCACTGGTTATGTGCTTACTAGTCTCCCCTGGTCAGGCCTATCGAAGGAAGATAGTCATCAGTAAGATAGATGCTGTGTGCAAGGTTTCTCAATTTGTCTTTTCTCATTGTTCCATGGTAGTCATAACGTCAGCATCTGTGATTTTGACCTGCAATCTAGATATATCATGTATAACAGCGACACCCCTTTTGTCATGCTATACCGAGCTCTCTCGCCAAGATCTGGAGACCCTGTATCATCGCATTCGTCAAAAGATATATAGACAAACAGAGGAAGGTAGCCCACCAGGTGTTTACTGAAGAAACGCGAGAACCCAAATGGACCGGCAGCAAACCAAAGTCCCGGATGTCCAGATGGTCGATATGTCTGATTAAGTTCTCCTTCTGAATCAAGGCCCCACACCTTGGGTGGAAGTTGTTCGGTAATTTCGTTGCCAAGAACAGCTCTCGTAGTGTTCATGATGGGTTCATTTCCTGTACTGCAACATGCGTGAGAAAGACCAATGAGCAACTACCAGTCAGACCATACGCTAGGACGATAACATCTGCTGCAAGCTTGGAGCCGTCTTTAAACGTGATACTATCTTTGTCGAAGTGACTGATGTCTTGGCCTTGCTTTATCTGGGCGGATATAGCAACAATCAGCCACAGCCTTCAGACACTGAATACAAGTCCTACCTTGACTCTGCCTTCGACGATTAGCTTACCACAGCCAATGTCAAGCACTGTATGGTGTTTAAAATGTCACTCGTCTCTAGAACAAATCAGGACGCACTAGTTCCCGACGTCAGACGGTTGAACAAAAATCCTACCAGCCCAACCTCACCAATACCGGGCGAAGGTTCCCAAGTTAAGTTGAATCCAACCTTCCGCAAAGCTTCGTGGAGTTCTTTGTCGAGCATCTTCATGTGTTGTGTCCCACCTGATATTGCCAGTTGCAGGAGAAAGGCTACAGGCATTGAATTATCGCGGAAATCCAGTTCCTCGATAGGGGTGCCATCAGGGAAAGGCGACTTGAAGTAAGTTTGTTCTATGGCACTGGAGGAAATAACGCAGGTAGCGCTTCTTTGGACCATTGTTACCTTTTCGTCCTTATGAAATCATGACTTGAATATAGTTCAATCCATACACGCACGTCAGTAGCACCATGCGCCACAAAATCTTGACATATGTCTCCACTAGCATTACCCTAACGCTCTCGTGAGCGTGTGCGCACGTATGAAATTGAGAGATAGGACTTACCGCACCCACAACGACAACGCGTTTGCCTCGGAATTGCTCTGCATTTTTATGGAAGTCGGAATGATACAAGGCTCCTTGAAATTCATCCATTCCATTCCAAGTAGGAATGCGAGGGCTCCCGCTTCCTGTGGCAAGCACCAGGTGCTTCGGGTTAAGGAATACTTTCCGGTCTCCGTGCTGGACTTCCACAGTCCATCTTGCGGATGATGAATCGTACACTGGAGTTGAGGCTATGCTACTCGAGAGCCAGATGCACAATTCCTGGTCCGCAGCATATGAATCCAGGAAATTAGCAAGTTTCCCCTTAGGAATGTACTTAGGGAAGGTTGTCCTAGCATTACTGAGATACATGGTACCTTTGAACGGCGGAAGGCACATACGGATAGGGACTGTAAAGCACTGTGTATAGATTAGCCCCGAGCCTCTTGTAGAAAGATGATAAGACGTACTGGAGGTTTGATATGCGGGAGTATGCAGGGTAAGGTTCGGGTACCTGTGATTCGCATCTATAATGAAGAACAACATGTTATCGCTGTGTTTGCACATACCGTTGTCGCCAGGAGTCTCCGACACGCGGATTTTTCTCGATCACGAGCGCACGGATGCCCAACCTACGCAGCCGTGCTGCAGACGTAAGGCCAGCTTGCCCACCACCAACTTTTTATGCTTGTCAAGTCGTCATGATTAACGAGGGAAATTGCACCGCACCAATCAAAACAGTGGGGTCCGCCTCTATAGCACGGAATTTTGCGTCAACATCCTCCTCCCAAGTCATTTTTCGACCCTCGTATAGGCCGTGTTGATCTGCAGAAGACTCCTCGTGCCCGACGAGGTCCTGCATATTTGTGAAAAGAGTCAGAGCCTTCCACTTCCCATCGCCATCTTGTATCAGACGGAAGAAACCTCGTCCGAGTGCAGCCGGTTTCGTGATGGTAAATGTGAAAGCACCTTGTACTCCTTCAATGCCTTGCAGACCTGGCAGTATAAGTGGCGAAGGCGCATTGACGGTGTGATCGTCTAGCTTGAAGTCACGAAGACCAGAATGTTCAAGTCGCGACTTTCCATCAGCTACCTCCGAGAGGAATCCGCGTATTTTTTCCACGCCTGATAGTGTCCTAAAATTCCAAGAAAAACATAGAAGATCTAAGAGAGAGAGAACCCTTAAGTGTGAGTGCGCCTCTGACAGTTCCTTGGACAAGCACCGACCTCTGAACCACCCGTCCGAAACGAAATGGCTCACAAATGACGTAGCATCTCCGGTGGACGACGCAATTTCTAGGCTTTTGAGCCAGTCAGCGGCGATTGCACAAAGGTCCTCTGAAGCCATGTCGGGACAACAGGAGATAGTGAACGTGAATATAGTGCAGGAGTGGAGATATAAATGAAACCGGCGTCCTTAAAGCTCAGAATGACTAAGAGGACTCTCAACTAGCGCCGCGTGATAGTACATGTGCATGAGCAAGTTAGCAACAGAAGGCTGTAACGTGAACAATTTGTCAGTTATCAGTTGGTCTACCAATAAATAGATTACCCACTTGACTAGGGCTTTCCCACCAATCGATAACTTGACTATGGTACTTTATTTGGTCGGGTCATGTGCCGGAGTGGGTCGTGTATCACGGCTTTCGCGACGTGACGGAACTTCAGCCTAGTGAGTAAGCCTGACTTATATTCCTTACTTTGCGGATATCCTCTCTAAGAACCCATGATACGGGCTCTAATTTTGGCACAGGTGAGTTGGCTCTTGGCTGACGAAGATGGAGAGTAAGCTCCGATCAAGACGAGTCGCAGTGATGACTGTACTCGTACTACAAACCACTGCTGCGGCATTGGCAATCAAATCCGGTATCGAAGATGATCGAAGGGTCATGATTTTGAAAATTGAAAGGAAAACTTTCTGATGAGATATCAGAATGGACGAGACTCCGATATAGCCTGAGAGCAGAAAGTCCATCATCATCACCATCATCAGAAGGCGCTGATTGAAGCACATTCGGAGACAGAGATTTACCCCATGGGGAGGTACTAGTAGTTACCAGCGTGACGAAGGGAGTCCATCAGAGCCGTGTGTGCCCACCTCGAATGCGTGCTTGGTAAAAGGGAGGATGATCCGAGGTGGATTGTCAACACGTGCTGCCTCTGCCGCTAGACGAGCTTCTTTGTTCACTTGCACGTTCCAAGCTGCAAGTCGGATATCTCGGTCTTGTTGCCAGCCCGTGGTTAGCTCATTGGCTGCTTCTCCGTGGGTTGCCTGCGTGTTTCCTATGATGTGGTTTCTTATGCCTTCGAAGGTTGGGGAGGCGAAGTCAGGAACAATGTCTAATGCTGGGTGTGATGCAATGCGAGCCATAGTTGATAGAAATTAAGGATGGTGAATGTTTTACTAACAGTGCGTAGCCTACGGGAACGAGAGTACGGGATAGAAAAGAAAAGAGTTCGACGAGGACATTTACTAGTGGAGGAGCGGAAGCAAGAACCGACGGCTTGGCCCAAGACCAAACTCGCAAGGCGAACGCCAACATATGTAACATCCGGCAGGTGCAGGTGCAGACCAGGGCATGCAAATATGATTCACGGACTCATTGGCAAAAACAAGTAAAATTGTGTTTGCCGAGTTTGTCAATGTACGTACTCGCCAACGCGAAGAAGACTACCAAACTGAGGATGAGCACGTCGGCGTCCTCCCATGTTGCACAAGCCATTCACAAGTCTCCGACAATTTGACTTGGGCATTTGCGGGCGCAGAGCTCGTTAGCTTTGATCTATCGGGATACTGTGGTGGATTGGTCGCTGTCAATAGCAGTGGACACGTAGAGCGTGTTGTAATCGAAGGCTAGCGCTCAACATCATTTAAACCCTCCAACAGGTTTCTCCTACTTCATTGCTCGGATTTCTACTAATGTGCGTGCGCATTGCGATTCAAACTTATCTATCTGGATTTTGTGCTGATGATAACCTGACAGTACTTGTCGTCTTTGCCCACTTCCGCTCTTCGGTTTCATTCTCCCCGCCTTCCTAACAGTCTTCGTGTAACTTGATTGTGGTATCAGAGCATGGTAGACGATGTGGAACGGTGTCGAGAGGCCTTGAAGAGATGTCCCCCCGGTCATTCTGATCGATCACAGTCTCTCGACAATCTCGCCAACAGCCTTCAAGACAGATTCATACAGCAGGGCGTCCCGTCTGACCTTGATGAGTCCATCGAGCTCCATCGGGCTGCACTACTCCTTCGTCCCCCTGGCCATTCTCTTCGATCGTCGTCTCTCAACAATCTCGCCGTCAGCCTTCGAGACAGATTCAAGCAGCGGGGCATCCCGTCTGACCTTGATGAGTCCATCGAGCTCCATCGGGCTGCACTACTCCTTCGTCCCCCCGGTCATTCTCTTCGATCGTCGTCTCTCAACAATCTCGCCATCAGCCTTTGGAACAGATTCACGCAGCGGGGTGTCCCGTTTGACCTTGATGAGTCCATTGAACTCCATCGGGCTGCACTACTCCTTCGTCCCCCCGGTCATTCTCTTCGATCGTCGTCTCTCAACAATCTCGCCGTCAGCCTTCGAGACAGATTCAAGCAGCGGGGCATCCTGTCTGACCTTGATGAGTCCATCGAGCTCCATCGGGCTGCACTACTCCTTCGTCCCCCCGGTCATTCCGATCGATCATACTCTCTCAACAATCTCGCCCTCAGCCTTCGAGACAGATTCGCGCAGCGGGGCGTCCCGCCTGACCTTGATGAGTCCATCGAACTCCATCGGGCTGCACTACTCCTTCGTCCCCCCGGTCATTCTGATCGGTCACAGTCTCTCCACAATCTCGCCATCAGCCTTGAAGACAGATTCATGCAGCGGGGCATCCCGTCTGACTTTGATGAGTCCATCGAGCTCCATCGGGCTGCACTACTCCTTCGTCCTCGAGGTCATTCTCTTCGATCGCAGTCTCTCAATGATCTCGCCACGAGCCTTCGAGACAGATTCAAGCAGCAGGGCATCCCGTCTGACTTTGATGAGTCCATCGAGCTCTATCGGGCTGCACTACTCCTTCGTCCTCCCGGTCATTCTCTTCGATCGCAGTCTCTCAATGATCTCGCCATCAGCCTTCGAGACAGATTCAAGCAGCGGGGCGTACCGTCTGACCTTGATGAAACATTTAGCCTGTTCTTGCAACTCCCCCACGTATCTCATGCAGTCTCTCGTACGGATCTTACTGCTGCTAAGTCATGGGCCATCGCTGCCGAGGAGACAAACCATGGTTCTGCATTGGTTGCATATCACACTGCATTGAACTTCCTAGATCAGCATGTCACTCTCTTGTCGTCTTCGTCACGTCATTTTGATGTCGTGAGAACGGCCACGGCGTCGCTCGCTGTGGACGCTTTCTCGTGCAGCATTCGTCATGGTGCGCTGACAACTGCTGTGGAACTGATGGAGCAGGGCCGTGCGGTATTCTGGACCCAGCTGGCGCGCTTAAGCTCTCCGTTCGATGAACTTTCCCTACTCGGTGACACAGGCGCAGCCTTGGAGGAAGAGTTCAAGCAGCTGAGCTTTCGCCTTCGTAGCGCATTCGATCGGTCTACTGAAGACCAGTCCCCACAAGTGCGACAACTGACCATGCAATGGAACGATGTCGTCTCTCGCATCCGCATGCTCCCCGACTTGTCTCGGTTTCTCCTCCCTCCCCTGTTCTCCGACCTACGGAAGGCGGCTGAAGAAGGTCCTGTCATCATCGTCAATGCTAGTCAGTACAGCTGCGACGCCTTGATTGTCCTGAGTGACCAAAATCCTGTCCACGTTCCAATTCATATCACGCAGACCCAAGTCTCCGACTTGTCCTCCGAGTTTCAGTCTGTCGCAGAGCAATTTGGTTGTTCCGATCATCAGAACAAACTTGTGGGCATCCTCCGCAAGCTTTGGCATGATATTGTTGACCCCGTGGTCCGAGCCCTTAGGATTTTGAATGTTCACCCTGGCTCGCGTATCTGGTGGTGTCCCACCGCTGAATTCACTTTGCTTCCTCTGCATGCAGCAGGACCCTACGAGAGGAAGAGAGACAACTTGTCGCAGATTTACATATCCTCTTATACCCCAACTTTGGCGACACTCGTTCGTGCGAGACAGCGCGTCTCTCGATATGCATCTACTCAATATTTTGTTGCAATTGGTCAAGGAAACCCGGACAGAGGGAAGGAACTGCGATGCGTCGCTCCTGAATTGGTCGCCATAGCTCAGCGTCTCGTACCCATCGTGTCATCCTTCACATCACTCCGAGACAGCCTCGCAACGGTGCAGGGTGCACTAGATGCACTGAACCATAACCAGTGGCTCCATCTCGCCTGTCATGGAATGCCACATCGGACACAACCGTTCGAGTCCTCCTTCACGATGCGCGACGGGCCGTTGATGATCAAGGACATAATTCGTTCCAACTGGCAGAACCCGGAGTTCGCATTCTTATCGGCTTGCCACACTACCACAGGCGACGAGAAGAGCCCCGACGAGTCTATCCATCTCGCTGCAGCGATGCAATTCTCCGGATTTCGCAGTGTGATTGGTTCTATGTGGTCCGTCGACGACGAGGTTGCACTGCAGGTTGTGTCTGCTTTTTACGACGAGCTGGTCGATGATTCAGGAAGATTGGACTGCACGCGCGCTGCGGTGGCGTTGCACAAGGCTGTGAAGAAATTGAGGGGCAATAAGATTCCGTTGGAACAGCAGATCGTATTTGTTCACATAGGTGTCTAGTTTGAGGCTCGATTCGCTATTTTATTGCATTTTCTGTGACCTGATTGCTTTCATTCCCCCGCTGTCCTAACTAGATATCAGTTATTTGAATCATGTCTGCGCGATACTTTTGTCGTTTCTTTTCCATACATTGTTGTACATCAATCACGCCTTACGATACAAGTCCGCTATACTCACTCGCTCTTATACATCTGCCATGCCCACTGACGCTAGACTCAAGCTACAGAATATGTCTCCACTTTCCTGCTCCCGATGTGACATACGTCAGGAACTGTGTTTGAGCTTTGCATCGGACCGTGACTATGACTTACTATGGCACCGCATCAAAATACCAGCACATAAAGAAAGGCTTCCGTGCCGGTGAGTCAGGTCGTTAAATCCAGGACACAAACTACTGGAACTCACGCATGTGACATGGCAGGGCCTGCAGTCTTCATCTATAAAACAGAAGATTGGACACAACTCGGCGTCCCGCGTCCATGGGCGATGCAAAGACTGACGACGCTAAAGCAACAACGCCGGCGAGGACAATTGCAGAGGAGAAACGCATTGTGTGTGAGGATGTGAGATCAAGTAAGTCTGAAGGGTTGGTAGGAAGACGCCGTGCTTTTATATGCTGAATAATGTCCTTTTCTTCGTGGTTACAGTGGTTATGCGCTTTGGGAAGAACCTATCCTATCCACCGGAATCCCTAAAGCATACGATGCGAGTGAGTTTGAAATTCCTCGAGTCTTAACCTGTCCATGCAGACGCTGATTGCTTTCGGCTGAATGCATCCAACACCACCGCATCATCAGCAAACTTGGACCCATCGAGTAGAGGACACTTACGAACCTGTTCCAGAGAGCGGATGTCGTCGAAAGGGTTATCAACGACTCGGTTTGCGAAGATCAAGATCTGCTAAATAACCACAAGTACGTGCTACTTGACATCATAGCGCTAATCCCGCCTGACGCTGACGACGACGACGCGGTAGACTAAGGTCCGAGCAGAGGGACTTGGTACAATGAGAAGGATCGCACTTGCCTACGTAATTCTTTGCGATGTGCGGATGCCTCACAATCATACCGTGTGTTATGGACCCATGACAATGGTTTACCCTAGTCAAATTGAGAAGACTCAAAGAGTGTCGGAATCACTCACACCGTCACGGTGTACTGTGGCAGAGTTGTGAAATAACGTGGTATCCCCTGCCAGACCTTCAGGGGTCGGTCGTTCCTTATAAAATCTGACATACGTCATGCCAGCAAGGTTTGAGACTGTTTATCAGATTTAAAAGGCATGCCAGCAAGGAGTGGGCCGAGCATACAGGTTGAGACTCCAGGAATTCAAACTCACTCACATTGTATACTTTAGGGATTCTGATGGGTCAACGATGGATAGGTTCTTCCCAAAATGCATACCCATAACCACGAATAGCACAAGTTATTCAGCGTATAAAAGCAAGGTGTCTTCCTAGTACTAACTCTTCAGATTTATTCGAACTCACATCCTCGCACAAAATGCGTTTCTCCTCTGCAGTTGTCCTCGCCGTCGTTGTTGCTTTAGCATCATCAATATCTGCCATGCCCACTGACGCTAGCATCGGGCTCTGTCCCGTTTTTTGCCACAAATCTAGTGAATGCAGCACCTGCTTTTACACCAAATGTGTAAGTTTCATTGGTTTGTGTCCTGGATTTAATGACATGGCTCACCGGCATGGAAGACCTTCATTGTGTGCACGACGTGACGTAGCTATTTTGACGCGATCCTGCCGCCATGAAAGGTCGGGAACAGACTCATATTGTGTAGCATCAGGAAAAAACCCCTTGACTACAGGGTACTATATAGTCACTGTAGTACGTGTAGTCGAATGTGTCAAGTCCCTTCTACACACAGCTACGTAGTCACACGGCTCACTATATAGTGCTATGGGATCCACTCATAGTTCGTCGTATCATGCTACAGGCTGCAATAATGAACACAAGTAGGACTATGTAGTAGTTTTGATTTTTGGAACTACAGGGACCAGGCAATCCATATGAAATTGATTAAACTGAATATGATTAATGCATTTATATACTAGTACCCAAGATATTGACATAGCACCCTCGTGAAACACCCACTTCTACATGTCATATGACCTCGTGACTCCTCTCTCGCGCCGCTTCCCTAGTCGTCCATGACCTCGTGACTCTCTCGCGCCACAGCCGCCGCTTCCCTAGTCTCAGCTTCGTACTCTCGAATCGCATCGTCGAATATATTGTCGGTGAAGCCAAAGGGAGTTGCGTGAGTCGCCTGGAACGAATTCACACCAGCATGAAGTCTGGCCATCACCTTCAGTCAATGATGCAGCGAGTGGACAGGAACATACCGAGCAACGTCAAGGATATTGTCAGCAATTTTACCAAGTAGTTTGTAAGCGGAGGTCCGTTCATCGAAGTGCTGCAAGGAGCTGAGATGGCCCACGTAGACTGAAGAATAAGCATTCAACGAGAATTTGATGTCTTCCTTGACTCCGGTTATCCACTCATCAATGCAGCATTCAATCTGTCAGATCTCAGGAGTCAGTTGCAACATCAATACTAGATTGCCCCAACACACTCACAGCCGTGAGTATAAGTGCAATGATTTCAACCGGTAAAGGCTCGAAATATCTACCGTGAATCACACCCTCGTCATTGCGGTTCGCGAACCACATGTCATTCACTGCTGCCTGTATTAATTCAGTTTTGTATATGCCACTTTTCATCTCCCAGTCCTGTTACTCTGCCAGTCAGACATCCAACAACAATGAGCCAAGTGAGAAGCACCTTAAAAACAAAACACGATTCATCCTTCAGAGATTCTGCTAGGTCACGATTTTGTTTGATGGCCGCTGTCGATCGGCTCGTGCGGAAGCCAAAGTGCGATGATGTAAGTGCACGCATTTTGGTTTTGAGCTCCCCACGCACATGTGAAGTGCGCCTTGTCATCTGCATGACATATAATATAACATCAATCAGGGTAGTAGGATATTAGAAAGGGACTACTTACCATCTTAACCAACGAAGGAGTGAGTTGAACAGTAAGATCTGCTAAGTTAGATGCCTCACGCCAGGCCTCCTTGGCTATCTTCATCTCGACAATAAGTGTCTGAGGAAAGGGAACCCGTGTTACAATTAGACAGCGGTAGATGGATATCGCAGTGGCAAGCAAATCGCATCAGGAAAAACCTCCCCTGGGTATTACCCAGAAAATACCTGAACATTGTATGAATTACTATGTTTTACCAGGTTTTATCACTATATTTCACATTACTGATATTTACATAGTAAACTGCAGTCCCCCGTCGACACTGTCACAGTAAAGTGGAGGAAAACACAAAAAAAACACAAAAAAAATGCGAAATGTTTGTAGCATCCATGCTACGCCATTCACGACTAATATCACACTGATGTAAGCAAAGAAAACATTATATTGTCATCCAGACTCAATATATGATATGGTAACGATCGTAGAAAAATGTGCGGCCAGTCAACGAGCGTATCAGAGGTAGCAGAAAAATCACACTAGAACATGAAGAGCAGATTAGCGGTACTAGTAATAGGATAGCAAGAAACTGGTGAATTAAATAAACCTAATCAGACTCACCTCCCATGTTTTCCCAGTCAACCTGTGCAATAATTTGCTCTTTCGAAAGTCGGGCAGACCCAACACTGCGCAGGCCACTATGACCGAAGGAGATTAGTTGGGAATTGGGACAAAAGATTGAAAAAATGCGCACATGACAGCACAATAGATGCCATGAGTTAGTTTGTGGTACTCAAGTGGCTTCTTCTGCTTCATAGCGAGGAGGAGGAGCATGTGTGCCTTGAATGTGTTGTCGTGACTTGGGCCGACAAATTCACTGCTCTTTCCGACGTTAAAGTCCAGGATACAAGCTTCAACCTAGGATTCAAGTTGCACATGTCAGCCGAGGCAGTAACAAATGATGAACTTTACAAACTGCAGTAGCAACACTGGATATCATGTGGTTGACAACCTCCAACTCATTGGGAGCTGTGGAGAGCGAAGACAAAAGTAGGTAAGAAAATTTGATGCCGAGATCGTTGTATTGGTTGGCAACGAAGAAGCCGGCTCGAACGCCCTCTTTGATCACTTCAGCCTGGAATGGCTTCGAAGTTTCATACTTGTTTTTCTGAAAGATAAAAATTATTTGAGGTTGCGCAGACACTGCACATGCACGCCATACCTTGGCCGACCAAGGGTAGATATAGTTGATGTCTTCTAAGAGTGATGAGTTCTGAGCTGTGGAATTTGCCGCAAGATTGAGAACACTCATAACAACTACACCAACTGCCTTCTTAAACTGATTGCGGCAGAGGTGAATGCGGCGTGTAGTCTGAAGTGCAGTCATGAATCTAAAAAAAATACAATTATATGCTGATAGAACTCACATAATCTACGAGCAGCTTGGCATACAGAGCCCACGAGTCACTAAGAAGGCGTTCAGCCATGTCATTGTCCCCAGTATAACCTTCATGATCAGCTGACTCGACAAGAGCTTCATACGCCAGTGTGTCAGTACCACGAGTTGCGAATGCAGTGGTCATCGCAAAGACATTGTCGATGGTGAGATCAACATCATCCTCCAGGCCAAATGCAAACATGTGTTGTCCTCGTTCATAGCTTCCATGGACGACTTTGCAGACCTTCTCCGACTGCAGTTTGATGGAGATAAATGGAGCATTCCCGCTGAACGGTCACCCGTAGATCCGTGTCCATCAACCACACGCTGGTAGTCCTGTCGAGGCTCGCAGTATCTGAGGCACTTGAATTGGCTGCGAGCACATTAAGAGGCTTCTGCTCTGTGTCATCAGCGAAGTGTGGCATCTAGTAGACAACAAAAAAAGTGAGTGGGACTGTCAGTGAGCCAGTGAACTTTGGATAGCTGACCTCATCCTGGAGTTTCTTCTCTCGTGTAGTACTCTTCGACTTGTGCTGCCAGTGAATACGTCAAGTGATATCACAATTGTAAGTTGCACACACAATTTTAGTATGCTTTGCTTTCTTGAACCCTGTTGAATCTTGTTCGTCCTCCGACTCATTGTCAAGCACCGCATTGACTTGATTTTTTGACATACTCTTCTGGGTCCATTGCACTCCCTGTCCACAGTGTCCAGGACTCCAGGTTAGTGATCTAAGCCCATGCTACGAGTGATATTTCTCACGAACTTCTTCATCAAAATTTTCAACAGTGATATCTGAAAATTCTTCATCCTCATCATCGTCATCTAGGCTATCTTGTCCATCACGGTCTTCACCATCTTCATCTAAGTCTCCAAGGTCTGATTCAGCAGTATCATCCTTGACCTTGGGATTGCCTAGAAAGTGCTTGTTACCAGAGACTCGAAGTGGATTTGGTGCGGAACAAGTCCTGCCTATATATTTTGAGTTGTTATTGTTTTGTGGGATTACTGATTGGGCTCACTAAGCTTAGGCGTTAACTTGACCTTCTTGACTTCACGCTGATGCAGTGCCTCTGACGGTTGAACTTTGCTCGCATTTGATGATTTCCGGACCTATGTTCAAACTTGAAGGTAAACAGAATTACGGCTCTAAGTTCTGCTCTGACCTTCTGCCACACTATTAGCGTGTTTGTGCCTTGCCCTTCGGCAATGAGGCTGGTGCTTGTACTGTGCTGGCTGGCTCTTTTCTAACTCGTGCGTTTTTCATAGGGCGATCTGGGAACTTCATCTGAGTATTTATCTTGTTGCCACTATGAATGGGTACTGACCAGGTCTTGTTAGTGCCGCAGTTTTGGCTGCACGAGCTGCTGTTATAATTTTTCATTAGTGTTAATCATAAGAGGTATATATAATATGCCCTCACGTTGTCCTGCGCTGGGCTCATCTAACTCCATATTGTCAGCTGTATCTGCGACAGAGACATTTTCGAGTTGGGCTTGCATTCTGGCCTTGCGGGCTTCCCTCAGCTGTGCGGCAGCAGCTTTTGACTGCTTTTGTGCAGCCATGTTGGTCCAAGTGAACATTGATGGAGGTGGGGGTGGGGGTGGGGGTTACAACTTGAATGAGAAGAAAGGCAAAAATGCAACAGGCTAGTTGGCAAGTTCAAGAGCCGACCAGGGTTTGTTGAACCTTGTGGGTCTGTTGAACCTTGTTGGCCGTAACATTTCCTCAGCCTTTTCCTTTTCAGTTAGCCTTTTCCTCTGCACACTATTTCTTAGTGCAACCACCATGGTGTTTCAATGTGCAGGCTGCCGTGAATATTTCCCTCGAAGGGGATCCTACCTTCAACACCTCCACAAGTCCTCCGATCCACGCTGTCAACATGAGCGCGATAGCCTCAATAATTTGGTACACCGACCCATACGCAGAAACGCACCCCGTTACCACAGCACCATGACGTCCACACGGACCACACCTGACTCAGATGTCATATCAGATCCTCGGCCATTTGGTGGGAATTATTTTGGTGATGATTATGGAGAAGAAGATTTTCCCTTCGTAAATGATGAAGAAGCGGTCCATGTTGATGTTCACCATGATGCGAGTGTGGCGGAGGAAGATGAGAATGTGCCGGAGAGTGACAATGAGGATATTGAAGGTATTGGTGTAGGAATGGATTGGGAGCCACTACGAGACACAGCAGGACACAAGGAGTCACTGCCTTCAGATTCTCCTCCGGTCACTATTGAATATTTCGGAGGTGAAGCTGGTGCTCCATTGGACAATATGCCTCAATTGAAGAGATCCGAGTACACGAATTACTCAGCCACTGTGGAGGGAAGCGCAGAAAATCCCTGGGCTCCATTTAATTCTCAGATGGACTGGGAAGTTGCACACTGGGCAAAAGTACAAGGTCTGGGATCGACTGCATTCACAGATCTCCTAGCAATCGAAGGTGTATGTATAATAAATTTATTTAGCATTTTGACATGGAAGCTCACGTCCAACATTATATCAGGTCCATGAAGCACTCGGTCTGTCTTACAAGAACTCAGTCGAACTCAATAAGATTATCGATACCAAAATTCCATCACGTAGACCTGCTTTCACTCATCATGAAGCCTGTGTAGCTGGTGAAATGTATGACCTATTCTCACGAGATATACTGGAATGTGTTCGAGCTCTGTATGGTGACCCTGAGCATGCACAATACCTGTCTTTCGCACCAGAGAGACATTACACGGATGCAGGAAAGACTCAACGTCTGTATCATGACATGTGTACAGGTGAATGGTGGTGGGCAACCCAAGTACGTGTTCTATGTCTATCGTACTCAGTCACTGGCTCATGTTTGACTGTAGGAAGTCTTGGAACAATCAAAACCAGGGGCCACAATAATTCCCATCATCATCTCATCCGACAAGACACAGATCACTCTGTTCCGAAACAAGACTGCTTATCCTGTTTATCTTACCATTGGCAATTTACTGAAGTGCATCCGACGCAAACCCTCCCGCCGAGGTCAAATTCTCCTGGCATATCTGCCAACAACGCGTCTCACACAAATTGCCAACAAAGCTTCACGATGTCGTACCTTGGCCAATCTCTTCCATGCATGTATGTCACGCATTGTGGAGCCATTGAAGTTAGCTGGTGTGGACAGCATTGTAATGATGAGTGGCGACAGCATCACGCGACGCTGTCATCCAATCTTTGCGGCCTTTATTGGGGATTACCCCGAGCAGTGTCTTGTCACTGGGACAATGAACGGAGACTGTCCTATCTGCACTTGTCCCCGCAATGAGCTTGGCGAACACCCCTCTCAACATGAACTACGTGATCTTGATGCAATTTTGGATGCACTCGAACTTCTCGGATCCCCACAATATACCCAAGCCTGTAACAGCGTTCGAATCAAACCACTTCAGCATCCGTTCTGGGAAGACCTTCCGTACCTCAATATCTTCCAATCTATAACGCCCAACATTTTGCATCAACTTTACCAAGGGATAATGAAGCACATGATCAGCTGGGTTACTGAGATTGTTGGGGCTGCAGAGATAGACGCACGAGTTCGCCGCCTTCCGCCCAATCATTCTATGCACACTTTCCAGAAAGGGATCACAACATTGAGCCGAGTCAGTGGTACAGAGCACAAGCAGATGTCGCGGTTCTTACTTAGCCTTGTCATTGATGTACGGCTGCCAGGAAATGCATCTCCAGCAAGACTAGTGCGCGCAACTCGATCCCTTCTAGATTTCCTTTACCTTGCCCAGTTCCCTGTTCACTCTGATTCATCAATTGATGCACTTGAAACAGTGCTGGATAAATTCCACGCAAATAAAGGTGTCTTCGAAGACCTTGGCATCCGCAGCAACTTCAATATTCCGAAACTCCACTTTCTTCAGCACTACGCTGAGTTAATCAAATTGTTCGGCACGACGGACAACTTCAACACGGAGGCCACCGAGAGGCTTCATATCGACTTCGCAAAAGATGCTTATGCTGCCACCAATCACAAAGACGAATTTTGGCAGATGACGAAGTGGCTTGAATGCAAGGAGAAGGTCTTGCAGCACGCAAATTTTGTTGTATGGCGCGACAATTTGAGCATGACCGACACAACAAACATCATTGCAGTTTCTCCTGCTGAACACTGGCAACCTCCAGACCTCGCATGCCTCTTTTGCATCAAGATGACTCGTCACCCATCACGCAAGTCGGTTCCATTTCAAGAAATCACCTCTTTATCTTCACATGGCGCCACTCATTTTATTCCGGCGTTGGCGAGATTTATTGTCCAATACAATCACCCGGGACTGTCCTTCCAACAAATCGAGGATCGTGCAGTGAACATTCATCTTCCCTGCGACTCCGTACCTGTCTTCCACCGAATTAAATTCTGGAATGACGAGATACACGCAACCAAAACTCTCGACTCCATACACGCTCAGCCAGCAGTGAAGAACAGCAAAGGTCGTGTCGTCAAAGCTGCTCGCTTTGATACATGCCTTATACAGGTGCGCAATCCTGATGCACCTCCCGCATCTATACAAGGTGACACTTTTTCGAGTCCACCGGATCCTCCGCTGATATAAAATAATTGTTAGATTTACGTGTCGCGCAGGTTCGCGCAGTCTTCACTGTGCCACAAACGGTATTAAAACGGTATTTCGATCCTCAGAATCCTCCACCTCAGCATCTCGCCTATGTCGAATGGTTTTCGGCCTTCAGTGCTTTACCAGATCCACAGTCTGGGTTGTATAAGGTTAGGCGGGTGGTTCGCGATGGCGAACACCAAGTGTCAATTGTGCCCGTGTCTTTAATTTGTCGAAGTGCTCACTTATTGCCTAAGTGGGGAGGAGCTGTTCCTGCAGAGTGGACAAGTTTAGATGTTCTCGATGCATGTCCCTCATTTCTTTTGAATGTTTTCAAAGACATGTACACTTACTTCAATGTAGGATAGGACACGCACATAATTCTCGTGAAAATGTAGTTTTACAAGATAATAACTGAAAAACTGAGTAAAGTCGAGTAAAACGATGTAATGTTGTGAATATATGGGTAATTCCCAGGGGAGGCTTTTCCTGATGTCCTTGGTGATGTCATCGAAATCGCTAGCCTTCAATCGTTGGCGGGATCTGTTTGAAATTTTCATAATCTTTGGCGTGGTTTCTTCAACAATGTCCTGCAGTTGGCGCTTGGTCCCGACAACCTGGGGTGAGGAGTCAAGGTCACTGTCCGGAAATTTGACCTCGCTCTCGCTGTCATCGCTGCTGCTCGTCAGCGCTGCTGCTGTCGTCACCGTCAGTTGCGATGGTTGCAGGAGCTAGCCAACGAGTGTTAGTCTCCGAGATGTAAAGAACTTAAGCTATAGTACCTTTGTGTGTCTTACTCAATCCATGGTGGACATTACTGACAGACTTTGGAGCCAAAACGACTGGAGGGATTCTGCCTGCAGTGAATGTGAGTGCCGGTGATGTAGATACCTTAGTAGGCACAACATGATCTGAGAACTACCATGTTGTCGTGAGCGATGCACCTCGAAGAACAAGACACGACACTAACCATGTTTTCTTCATCCCGGTCAACATCACTGAGCAGCTCGGTGGGCTCATCGTTGAACTCTTCCGGATTTTTTTGATATGCCGTACGCAATACCTTCAATTTGCGTTTCTCCTTCTTCATCTGTTCTTTTTTGTGGCGGTCTTCTCCTTGACGATTTTTCGAGACTGTTGAGCACAAGTGCATCAGACACATCAAGCAGGAACATCAAGCTAGATTCTACTTATGTCTGTAATTTTCTCTTTCAGTTGGTCGGCGTTGCCGACCACTTGCAGTGCGTCCTGCAGTTGACTCCATCTCGGCACATAAGTCTTCCTGCGCCTTCAAAATCGACTTTTTGGAAGCCTTCTTCGAGCTTGCTTTTGGTGCCATGATTATGGGTAAGTAACAATGACAGCGAAATAATGGACAGACGTGCCTTTAAAACCCTGCTGTGGCGTGCAATAAACAAACAATTTTTAAGTTTTGTTGACTTGAGAGTTAAAGTTTCAATCTACCTGAGCGGCATCAATAAAACAGCATAAGTACGAGGGACAGATTGACTTTCCTTTCAACACCGTGATTCTCCTACACTGGGCGTTTTTTCGATCCTCAAGCAGATGCAGGATGGGCGCTGTATGAGGGGGAGACTAAATTTGAAGGATATAAGAGAGACCAAGAAGAAGGAAGTGAGCATCCATGGTCACCCTTTGAAGATGCGTAAGTACTTGAATGTGCGAATGTGCGGCAAGGGAATCTAAGATTATATGACTCACCAGGGAAGAGTGGGATTTGGCGCAGTGGCTCGTCAAAAACCTTGGCCAGACAAGGACTGATGAATTTTTAAAGTTACCCATAGTACGTTAAAATCATTGACTGAACTCACAATGTTGATACCATCACTAGACACAAAACCGCACAAAGGTCTCGTTTCATAACAACCGTGCATTCTTGCAGAAAGTCGATGGTCTTCCGCATGGACCGGAATGGAGTTGCAGGAAAGTTACAGTGCGCGGTAACCTTGACGACGAAAATGGAGTGCCATTGCAAGACGAGGTCGAACTTTGGAGTCGCGATCCTGTAGAGTGTGTCAAAGAACTTATTGGCAATCCTTTCTTCAAGGAAGATATGGCCTACTCACCTGCCAGAGCATATGCAGACCATGCGGGCCAACATAGAGTGATTGACGAAATGTGGACGGCAGACTGGTGGGGTGAGACACAGGTAAGACTGTTCAAGAGGGAGCATCAGAGAAATGGACTGACCTTGTGAGCAGAAAGCCTTGCCCAAAGGCGCCACAATAGCGCCAATTATTCTATCATCAGACAAAACTTGCTTATCACAGTTCCGAGGAGACAAATCGGCATGGCCTGTGTACATGTCTATTGGCAACATCGCCAAAACAAAAAGGTGTCAGGCATCAGCACGAGCAACAGTCCTTATTGGTTACTTACCCGCTGTGAAGCTTGACTGCTTCTCTTCTGATGCCCGCTCTCTGGCCAGATACAGGCTCTTTCATCATTGTATGGCGCTACTCCTCCATCCTCTCATTGCCGCTGGACAAAACGGTGTTGAAATGGTGTGTGCGGACTCACTCGTTCGTCATGTCTACCCGATACTGGCCGCATATGTCGCTGATTTTCCCGAGCAATGTTTGGTGGCCTGTTGTAAAGAAAATCGTTGTCCAAAGTGTCTTGTGGCAGCGGATGAGCGAGGGAATGGATTTGAGTCAGTGATGCGCGATCCAGAGTCAACAAAGGAGATTCTGGAAAGGCGCAAGAATGGTCAGCATCCTCCAGAATTCGAGGAGAATGGTCTACGTGCCGTTTATAAACCGTTCTGGGCTGATTTGCCTCACGCCAACATTTTTTTGGCTTTCACCCCCGATCTTTTGCATCAACTCCATAAAGGTGTGTTTAAGGACCACCTCGTGAAGTGGTGCATTGACATTGTCGGGGAGGAAGAAATGGATGCGCGATTCAAGGCCATCCCTGATTATCCAGGACTCCATCACTTCAAGAAAGGGATTTCGACTGTGAAACAATGGACAGGAAGTGAGCATAAAGAAATGCAGAGAGTCTTTGTTGGCCTACTTAGCGGAGCGGTGCCTAGGTGTGTGTGTGTGATGAGTCTTGATGATTGTGATTGTTGATGTCATGCTGCGCAGCCGTGTCTTGGCAGTTGCACGATCAATTCTGGATTTTTCGTACTATGCCCGCCTTCAAATTCACACCACTGAAATGCTCGATGCCCTGCAGACTGCCTTGGGAGTGTTTCACACCAATAAAGATGTTCTGACGAAACTTGCCATTCGAGAACATTTCAATATACCAAAACTACACCAACTCACTCATTACGTCCAGTCAATCATGTTGTTTGGCACAGCTGATGGCTTTAACACTGAGCTTCCTGAGCGGTTGCACATCGACTTCGCAAAGGATGCTTACCGCGCTAGCAATAAACGGGACTATGAAGAACAAATGGCCCTGTGGCTTCAACGACAGGAAGCAGTATTTTTGCGTGGTGCATACCTGCATTGGATATCGCAACAGCCTCAGGCTCTCCTCGCAGGTTGCACAGAACATCATTCATTTGACTCGGACTCTGACTCGGATACGGACTTGGAAGAAGTGGAGGCTGCCTCTTCCAACACAACGACAATCCATACAGGCCACACCCTTGCAAAGGCTCCGGCACATCCTCACCAGACAGTCGAAAAGATTGTGACAGCACATGGCGCTACCGATTTTCTCCCCGCTCTACAATCTTTCCTACGCAAGAACCTCCCGCACATCAATATCATACCTGGCATTCAAGACCATTTTGATGTTTATCGTCAAGTGGTCATTGAAGCGCCACCTGACCGACGAGTTGGCGACACTCCAAAACGGTGGCATGTTAGAGCAAGGCCAGAAGTGGTAGCATCTGGCCGAAAGCCTGGTTGCCCCACTTGTTTCGATATGGCATTGATATCAGATGGGCCTCGTTCTTCGCGCTTACACACTCTTGACAGTAATATATTTCTTGTTTTTTGTCGGTCATGTTTGATAGTGATCTGTTGCAGGTGTATGAGTGGCACAAGTACGCACTATATTCACCCTCCCTCGTCAATTCAGCATATATTCCAGAGCCCTCGCTTACATTGAGTGGTTCACACCTTTTCGACAACCAGACCCTTCCTCTCGATTGCAGCAAGTCTCTCGCTCAACACGCCAACTCCGCCGCAACGCCGCCGTCATCCATGTGGATGAAATCGTACGACCATGTCATCTAATACTGAAGGTGGGACAATCAGTAGATGTCACATTGAGAAGAGGAAATGCATACGAGGTGGTAAATGATTTTTATTTTAATGAATTCATTGATAGCGAGATGTTTAGCGTGTCTGTCATAAATAGTAGGTTGTAGTTCCCAACTCGTTATTAATTATTGGTTGAGTACTCCGGCAGCACTATAGCTGCATGTAGTGAAGCTTTGGGCTACATAGTACTACATAGCTAGAAATAGCATCGCATGTGTCTATATATTGCTACGGTGCCTACGAGTGCCTACATAGTGCTATGTAGCTGCCTCCCGGGCTATGGCAATTAGGTGTTTTTCCTGATGCACTATGTGGATGGAAAAGCTCAGGCTGCGTCACAAGTGAAAGACCGTAGTACGTACTGTTATTTTGATGCATGCGAGGAAATGCAAGCAAAAGAAACGACGCATAGACAAATTATGTAGTACTACTAGTAGTAGACTCGGATTGTACTGAGAGACCAACCAAAATGTAAGATTTGAAGCCTGAAGTAGTATGCCCAGGCCTTTGCGACTTAGCCTCAACAAGAAGACGGCAACAGAACCGTTGCTACTAGAAAGTATGCACTTGTGACGGATTCTTGCTAAGCATACATGGCTGTAATTATGTCATGAACATTTGCAACTCGCACTGACTCGGAGATTGAGATCAAGTTGAGTTTGGAGTTTGAGTCTCTGATCCTACCGTTTCAATCATGATGCATGATGTATGGGGTATCAGAGTTGAGGTTATCATTCACTGGTGGAGGGATCTTCAATTGTTCCGCGCCATTGCTTGGCAATCTGCTGGCATGGCATATGATATTATATGGTCGAATGCAGCACGACCACGTAAGAATTTCAGGCCCGCGGGGAGACCTTCAAAGCTTGGACATTCGCGTGACGCGAGGCTAGTAGTAAGGGGATTCCGGTGGATCAACGATGGATATGTTCTTCCTAAAACCATAAAGAACGTTATAAAGTAAGGTGTCTTCCTACCAATTCGGCAGATTTATTTGATCCCACATCACATCCTCACACACAATGCATTTCTCCCCTGCAATGGTCCTCGCCATCGCTGCTGCTTTGGCATCATCGATCTCTGCCACGCCCGTTGACGCTGCCGCCGAGAAATGTGGCTTCTTTTGCATGTATGATTCACAATGCGACACCTGCGGATATTGCGTGAGTATCAGTAGTTTTCCTGGGTTTGATAACATGACTCACCTGCGTGGCAGACCTGGTATTTGCTCTGCCGAGTGAGTCGTGTTTCTGCTTTCATATCGGTGCAGTATGACTGTTAGCACTGACGCGCGAGTTACTAGTGATTTGTAGAGTTGATCGACGCGCCATCAGGAAAACATTGGTGGAGTTGGCGTAATTTTCGTTCGATTGAGAAATGTTAGATATGATATGGATATGAAGACTATTATTCAGGAGCGTGCAGATTGGTCTACGTGAGCGTTCGCGTCAGTGACTGTTGCTCCTGCTGCATCGCCGCAGACGGGCTTGTAGATCGTACAATTATAAGTATGTGTACACGATGTACCTAATAAAAACATACCTAGGTCCCGTCTACTTTGACTTTTGACTTTGATTGTTTCTCAACAATGTTCGACATGATCTAGATAGGCGCAATGTGAATAGAAAAGCTGCTTCACATGATTATCGCCTATAACCTGTAGAATGTACATTCGTAATTATAAGCATATGCGCACGATATGATATTGATAGCTGTCAAACACACCGATGTCACACCATGACAGCTCCCAACTTTGACTTTCGACTCGTCTCAACAATCATTTTGATTTTGATTTTCCCAGTTCTACTGCGTCCATCTCTTCCAAGTCATCTCAGAGAGGGGATACCGTGTATCCGGAAAGGTGCTCCGAACGACTTACCATACCCACCGTAAGCACCTCGATCCAATTCTGAATTCTGCGGCGAAGTGGTTGTTGTCCAGGTGCCGTCACATCATAGCAAGCGATTCGCCTGTAGATTGTATCATTACAAACGTACGTGCGCACATGGAAGACAAAGAGTAAAGAGTTGAAAAAAAAAACATACCTATAACTATAGGCTACAGCTCGAAACTCGCATTTCCCATGCCATTTTCTACACTCACGCTGTGTTTAACTCCTCCAAAACATCAATACCTTGATTGGAGATATCAGACACGATGTAAGCGTGGAAGGTACTGGAAACGGTCGATATTGATTTTTCCAAGACGCCGACAAGCGCGAACTGTGGCGGCGAATGTGTCTGGGCGTGGGTGTACTGGATGGGGAGGGCGTTATGGGGAATCCATTCGTGTTGTGGGCATGACTCTGCGCGCGCGTTTTGGTCTGGGTCTGGGTGTTGGTCCGCGTTTGAAGCAGAGTTGGTGGGTCTCGGGTCTTGGAGTGGGAGGGAACGACAAGGGGGAGATGCTTCTTTCTTCGGACGAGCTCGAGGAGGAGTGCGACTGGCTGCTTGAAAAAGAATTGAGAGAGGACCGGGGGGTGTCAGAGTCAATGCTTGCGCGTGGGAGGCTGGGTGTTTCGGGGACTGGTGATGAGATGGGGTGGGTGTCTTGGGCTGGTACGAAGGAAGGATTCTTCCTCGTCGTCGAACCACACCAATTGTTCGATGACTATTGGATGAATAGGAACTTGCTCCTCTTCTTCGAAGATATCAAACTCTTCAGAGGGGACAGCCATACAAAGAGGGGGACGGCTTTCGATCGGCGGTGGGGGAGGTGGGTACATGTGCATGAGCAGGTGAGGACATAAGCGAGTATAGTCCTAGAACTGGCATGTGTAGAAATTGTACTCGCCGTCATTCTTGTGCGGTGACATTCTATATGATCTCTGAGACGTCCTCGTCGTCTGCGCAGACTATAAAACGGGTCTGGGTTATGCAGAGCGGACGAATGCTGATGTCAGGCGAAGAGTTGGAAGAGGTAGCTCGCCAAAGTCTTCGTCGTCTGATGCACCTGGGGTAGCAGGCATTTCGAACTTGCTGTCATCAGTGGAAGATGCGAGAGAATGGGTGAACGTGGTGCATGAGTAGGGCATCATCGATAACGCAGTCGGAGTCACACTCTGGGATGTGAGCAGGATGGTGGACAGCCATCATCGTTCTTTCTGGTATGAGTACGCGAGCTGCGCTTCAGTGATGGCTTGTTTTGGCAAATATTGTGCCAGAACTTCCCAGAAGGCTCCCTAGCTCAACTTGTCGTCTCACTGCAACGTCGTACTGGTTAGCACCTGTGTTACGCGCTGCCGCTGCACTTGTTATCAGAAACAAAAGACCAGACGCTAAAAAATGATCGCTGCGTTACAACAATGATCATAAGCATTCATTCCTCTGCTCCAAACTTCATCATCCCTACCCTGTGCTCTCAAATACCGTGATGAACAACAAGCTCATCAGGAAAAACACCTAATTGCCGTAGCCCGGGAGGCAGCTACATAGCACTATGTAGGCACTCGTAGGCACCGTAGCAATATATAGACACATGCGATGCTATTTCTAGCTATGTAGTACTATGTAGCCCAAAGCTTCACTACATGCAGCTATAGTGCTGCCGGAGTACTCAACCAATAATTAATAACGAGTTGGGAACTACAACCTACTATTTATGACAGACACGCTAAACATCTCGCTATCAATGAATTCATTAAAATAAAAATCATTTACCACCTCGTATGCATTTCCTCTTCTCAATGTGACATCTACTGATTGTCCCACCTTCAGTATTAGATGACATGGTCGTACGATTTCATCCACATGGATGACGGCGGCGTTGCGGCGGAGTTGGCGTGTTGAGCGAGAGACTTGCTGCAATCGAGAGGAAGGGTCTGGTTGTCGAAAAGGTGTGAACCACTCAATGTAAGCGAGGGCTCTGGAATATATGCTGAATTGACGAGGGAGGGTGAATATAGTGCGTACTTGTGCCACTCATACACCTGCAACAGATCACTATCAAACATGACCGACAAAAAACAAGAAATATATTACTGTCAAGAGTGTGTAAGCGCGAAGAACGAGGCCCATCTGATATCAATGCCATATCGAAACAAGTGGGGCAACCAGGCTTTCGGCCAGATGCTACCACTTCTGGCCTTGCTCTAACATGCCACCGTTTTGGAGTGTCGCCAACTCGTCGGTCAGGTGGCGCTTCAATGACCACTTGACGATAAACATCAAAATGGTCTTGAATGCCAGGTATGATATTGATGTGCGGGAGGTTCTTGCGTAGGAAAGATTGTAGAGCGGGGAGAAAATCGGTAGCGCCATGTGCTGTCACAATCTTTTCGACTGTCTGGTGAGGATGTGCCGGAGCCTTTGCAAGGGTGTGGCCTGTATGGATTGTCGTTGTGTTGGAAGAGGCAGCCTCCACTTCTTCCAAGTCCGTATCCGAGTCAGAGTCCGAGTCAAATGAATGATGTTCTGTGCAACCTGCGAGGAGAGCCTGAGGCTGTTGCGATATCCAATGCAGGTATGCACCACGCAAAAATACTGCTTCCTGTCGTTGAAGCCACAGGGCCATTTGTTCTTCATAGTCCCGTTTATTGCTAGCGCGGTAAGCATCCTTTGCGAAGTCGATGTGCAACCGCTCAGGAAGCTCAGTGTTAAAGCCATCAGCTGTGCCAAACAACATGATTGACTGGACGTAATGAGTGAGTTGGTGTAGTTTTGGTATATTGAAATGTTCTCGAATGGCAAGTTTCGTCAGAACATCTTTATTGGTGTGAAACACTCCCAAGGCAGTCTGCAGGGCATCGAGCATTTCAGTGGTGTGAATTTGAAGGCGGGCATAGTACGAAAAATCCAGAATTGATCGTGCAACTGCCAAGACACGGCTGCGCAGCATGACATCAACAATCACAATCATCAAGACTCATCACACACACACACCTAGGCACCGCTCCGCTAAGTAGGCCAACAAAGACTCTCTGCATTTCTTTATGCTCACTTCCTGTCCATTGTTTCACAGTCGAAATCCCTTTCTTGAAGTGATGGAGTCCTGGATAATCAGGGATGGCCTTGAATCGCGCATCCATTTCTTCCTCCCCGACAATGTCAATGCACCACTTCACGAGGTGGTCCTTAAACACACCTTTATGGAGTTGATGCAAAAGATCGGGGGTGAAAGCCAAAAAATGTTGGCGTGAGGCAAATCAGCCCAGAACGGTTTATAAACGGCACGTAGACCATTCTCCTCGAATTCTGGAGGATGCTGACCATTCTTGCGCCTTTCCAGAATCTCCTTTGTTGACTCTGGATCGCGCATCACTGACTCAAATCCATTCCCTCGCTCATCCGCTGCCACAAGACACTTTGGACAACGATTTTCTTTACAACAGGCCACCAAACATTGCTCGGGAAAATCAGCGACATATGCGGCCAGTATCGGGTAGACATGACGAACGAGTGAGTCCGCACACACCATTTCAACACTGTTTTGTCCAGCGGCAATGAGAGGATGGAGGAGTAGCGCCATACAATGATGAAAGAGCCTGTATCTGGCCAGAGAGCGGGCATCAGAAGAGAAGCAGTCAAGCTTCACAGCGGGTAAGTAACCAATAAGGACTGTTGCTCGTGCTGATGCCTGACACCTTTTTGTTTTGGCGATGTTGCCAATAGACATGTACACAGGCCATGCCGATTTGTCTCCTCGGAACTGTGATAAGCAAGTTTTGTCTGATGATAGAATAATTGGCGCTATTGTGGCGCCTTTGGGCAAGGCTTTCTGCTCACAAGGTCAGTCCATTTCTCTGATGCTCCCTCTTGAACAGTCTTACCTGTGTCTCACCCCACCAGTCTGCCGTCCACATTTCGTCAATCACTCTATGTTGGCCCGCATGGTCTGCATATGCTCTGGCAGGTGAGTAGGCCATATCTTCCTTGAAGAAAGGATTGCCAATAAGTTCTTTGACACACTCTACAGGATCGCGACTCCAAAGTTCGACCTCGTCTTGCAATGGCACTCCATTTTCGTCGTCAAGGTTACCGCGCACTGTAACTTTCCTGCAACTCCATTCCGGTCCATGCGGAAGACCATCGACTTTCTGCAAGAATGCACGGTTGTTATGAAACGAGACCTTTGTGCGGTTTTGTGTCTAGTGATGGTATCAACATTGTGAGTTCAGTCAATGATTTTAACGTACTATGGGTAACTTTAAAAATTCATCAGTCCTTGTCTGGCCAAGGTTTTTGACGAGCCACTGCGCCAAATCCCACTCTTCCCTGGTGAGTCATATAATCTTAGATTCCCTTGCCGCACATTCGCACATTCAAGTACTTACGCATCTTCAAAGGGTGACCATGGATGCTCACTTCCTTCTTCTTGGTCTCTCTTATATCCTTCAAATTTAGTCTCCCCCTCATACAGCGCCCATCCTGCATCTGCTTGAGGATCGAAAAAACGCCCAGTGTAGGAGAATCACGGTGTTGAAAGGAAAGTCAATCTGTCCCTCGTACTTATGCTGTTTTATTGATGCCGCTCAGGTAGATTGAAACTTTAACTCTCAAGTCAACAAAACTTAAAAATTGTTTGTTTATTGCACGCCACAGCAGGGTTTTAAAGGCACGTCTGTCCATTATTTCGCTGTCATTGTTACTTACCCATAATCATGGCACCAAAAGCAAGCTCGAAGAAGGCTTCCAAAAAGTCGATTTTGAAGGCGCAGGAAGACTTATGTGCCGAGATGGAGTCAACTGCAGGACGCACTGCAAGTGGTCGGCAACGCCGACCAACTGAAAGAGAAAATTACAGACATAAGTAGAATCTAGCTTGATGTTCCTGCTTGATGTGTCTGATGCACTTGTGCTCAACAGTCTCGAAAAATCGTCAAGGAGAAGACCGCCACAAAAAAGAACAGATGAAGAAGGAGAAACGCAAATTGAAGGTATTGCATACGGCATATCAAAAAAATCCGGAAGAGTTCAACAATGAGCCCACCGAGCTGCTCAGTGATGTTGACCGGGATGAAGAAAACATGGTTAGTGTCGTGTCTTGTTCTTCGAGGTGCATCGCTCACGACAACATGGTAGTTCTCAGATCATGTTGTGCCTACTAAGGTATCTACATCACCGGCACTCACATTCACTGCAGGCAGAATCCCTCCAGTCGTTTTGGCTCCAAAGTCTGTCAGTAATGTCCACCATGGATTGAGTAAGACACACAAAGGTACTATAGCTTAAGTTCTTTACATCTCGGAGACTAACACTCGTTGGCTAGCTCCTGCAACCATCGCAACTGACGGTGACGACAGCAGCAGCGCTGACGACAGCAGCAGCGATGACAGCGAGAGCGAGGTCAAATTTCCGGACAGTGACCTTGACTCCTCACCCCAGGTTGTCGGGACCAAGCGCCAACTGCAGGACACTGTTGAAGAAACCACGCCAAAGATTATGAAAATTTCAAACAGATCCCGCCAATGATTGAAGGCTAGCGATTTCGATGACATCACCAAGGATTTGCTTGCCACTGCGATATCTATCTACCGCTGTCTAATTTTAACACGGGTTCCCTTTCCTCAGACACTTATTGTCGAGATGAAGATAGCCAAGGAGGCCTGGCGTGAGGCATCTAACTTAGCAGATCTTACTGTTCAACTCACTCCTTTGTTGGTTAAGATGGTAAGTAGTCCCTTTCTAATATCCTACTACCCTGATTGATGTTATATTATATGTCGTGCAGATGACAAGGCGCACTTCACATGTGCATGGGGAGCTCAAAACCAAAATGCGTGCACTTACATCATCGCACTTTGGCTTCCGCACGAGCCGATCGACAGCGGCCATCAAACAAAATCGTGACCTAGCAGAATCTCTGAAGGATGAATCGTGTTTTGTTTTTAAGGTGCTTCTCACTTGGCTCATTGTTGTTGGATGTCTGACTGGCAGAGTAACAGGACTGGGAGATGAAAAGTGGCATATACAAAACTGAATTAATACAGGCAGCAGTGAATGACATGTGGTTCGCGAACCGCAATGACGAGGGTGTGATTCACGGTAGATATTTCGAGCCTTTACCGGTTGAAATCATTGCACTTATACTCACGGCTGTGAGTGTGTTGGGGCAATCTAGTATTGATGTTGCAACTGACTCCTGAGATCTGACAGATTGAATGCTGCATTGATGAGTGGATAACCGGAGTCAAGGAAGACATCAAATTCTCGTTGAATGCTTATTCTTCAGTCTACGTGGTTTTAACTTTATACAAGCTTCTCGCGTGGATCTATAATAGATAGATACACTCAGATCGGGCACGCGAATGTGAACGTCTGTGATATTCACCTATAATAGATAGATACACTAAGGCTTGGTTAGCATAGGTGAATGTAAGTAAAGTAAGTATCATACCTCAGATCGGGCACGCGAATGTGAACATCTGAGGTATCGAGTCCGATATACACTAGTTAAATAGGAAAAGAGATCTTTGTTAACGATGAACAAGGCTGAGACATGAATCATAGTATCAGAGGCGCTGGCCTAAGCAATCAATAGAGTTAAAAGTACAATGGTAAGTAAACGGATAAGAGCACACAATACACAAGTGAGAAACAATATATGAGACATACGAGACAAGGGTGTGATGTTCTTTGGCTGCGGGCGCACTTGTTACTCCAACACTCCCCCTCAAGGCGAGCGCAGTCCGAGTTCAACAGCGAAGTGCTTGACCTTCGGTGATGGCAGTGCTTTGGTTAACGTATCGGCGATCATATCCGCAGTAGGGCAGTATATAAGGCGAAGTTTGTCATTGTCGATGACCCAACGAATGAAGTGGAAACGAATATCAATATGTTTGGTGCGAGCGTGGTATTGATGATCTTTGGCAAGGGCAATAGCGGATTGATTGTCGGAAAACAACGTGATGGGGGTAGTGATAGGCGCGAATAACTCGCCGATGAATGAACGGAGCCACAAGGCTTCCTTGGTGGCGTGAGTCGCTGCGACATACTCGCTTTCTGTAGTAGAAAGGGATACAATATCTTGCCGCTTGGACGACCATGAGACCGCTCCACCATCAATCAGGAAGGCGTACCCAGAGATTGCCTTTCTGTCCTCTGCCATGCTTCCATCCGCGTCAGCATACCCTATCAGCGCTCCTTGAATTCCTCCATAGGTTAGCCTCAAGTCCTTGGTACCTATGAGATACCGGTAGATGCGTTTGACAGCATCCCAATGAGTCATTCCAGGATTTCCGGAGAAACGAGAGACTGTCGTTACGGCGTAGGAAATGTCTGGTCGTGTTCCGAGTGATGCGTACATAAGGGAGCCGATAGCTTCTCGGTAGGGAATGTGTCGCATTGCTGCGTAGTCGGCGCCTGTGGATGGTGATTGACCAGAGTAAAGTCGGGTACTTGGTTCCATAGGGTTTGAGACAGGTTTGAGGTCTTCAAAGCTGAAACGACGAATGATGGATTCGATGTAAGAACGTTGGGATAAGGAAATGGTGCGTTCGTCACGGTTTCGTGTAACTTCGATTCCGAGTAACCAGTGGAGTTCGCCGAGGTCGGTGATTTCCACATGCTTCCTGATCTGGTCCTTTAGTT